>CM042697.1:290712753-291312753 GCA_023614405.1 Avena insularis | reverse complement strand
GTCATTTAATAGTTCAATTGCTATATGCTTTCTGATACATAGCAACCTAATTCCTTCGACCATGAGATCATGCATATCACCATCACCGGAAGGATGCTTTGATGACATCAAACACCACACCGTAACTGGGTGGTTATAAAGGTGGCATTGAGTGTTTAGAAAGTATTGGTTGAGACACATGGATCAAGAGTGGGATTTGTCCATCCATATGACGGATAGATATACTATGGGCCCTCTCGGTGGAATGTCATCCAATTGGCTTGCAAGCATGTGACTGGCTCACAAGCAATCACATATCAAGGGAACGAGAAAGAGTACTTATCAGTAACGAGGTTGAACTAGGTATGCAGAGATACCGACGATCAAAACCTCGGATAAGTAAACTATCTTGAGACAAAGGGAAATTGGTATCGTATGTAAGTGGTTCATTCGATCGCAAAGTAATCGTAGAAATATGTGGGAACCATATGAATTTCCAGATTCCTCTATTGGTTATTGTTCGGAGAAGTGTCTCGATCATGTCCGCATAATTCACGAACCGTAGGGAGACACACTTAAGGATTCAATGTTGTTGAGTAGTTATGGAATGATGAGTAAGAGACCGAATGTTGTTCGGAGTCTCGGATGGGATTCGGGATATCACGAGGAGATCAGGAATGGTCCGGAGAATAAGATTCATATAAGGAAAGTCCTGTTTCGGGGTTGGAGAATGGTTTTGGTGTTTTCATCAGGAATGTTCTAGAAGGTTCCAGAAGGTCCGGCACTCCGGAGGGGAAGGGTACATGAATGTTTCATAACAAGTTGGAATGGTTGCATCATGTACTAGGTGTCATCTTTGAGCAAAATAAAGGGATAAATCAAATCCTAGTTTGAAAAGTCAAACGCCAATTTGAAAAGTCAAACGGCAAGTTTGCTTGGTGGAGGGAGAGTAGGAAACCTATTTGGGGAGGAGTTCCTCTCCCTCCACCGCCGGCCTTGGAGACCGAGTTGGGGGAGGACTCCCTCCCCCTTGGCCGGCGCCCTCCACCTATAAAAGGAGGGGCAGGGCTGCCCCTCTAGACACATAACTCCACCACCCAAAACCCTAGCCCTAGCCGCCGGCCCTCTTGCAGCCGCCGCCGCCCTAGGGAAAACCCTAGCCGCCGACTTGGGGCTTTCCCCAAGCCCTAGCCGCTGGCCTAGCCCTCTCTCCTTGGTGTGTCTAAACCCTAGATCACCAAGGACTCTCTCATAGTCAACCATACTCGCTCCGGCTTAAGGAGAAGCCCTGCGAGATCTCCCCTCTACTTCCGGTACCATGCCATTGTGCTGCCGGAATCGCGAGGAGAGTGCTACAACCTCTGCTGCCTGCTGGAACAAGGGAGAGGAAGGTCTTCACGCAATCAACATGTGACCGATCATGAAGCGCAGCTGAACGCAGCGCCGGAAGGATCGTCTACACGATCTTGAGATCGGCAAGAGTACGACTACATCACCCACGAGAATCCGCTCTTGTTAAACACTTTCGAATCTTCGAGGGTGAGTTATTCCATCGACTCGTTTCTTCAATCTAGTAGATAGATCTTGGGTTGTTTGTTTCTATGCGGTAGAATTTTTTTGTTTTCCATGCTACGAACCCCTACAGTGGTATCAGAGCCGTGTCTATATGTAGATCTGTTGCACGAGTAGAACACAATGGTCATTGTGGGCGGTGGTGCTTTTATTATCAATTTCTTCTTGTGTACTTTGCATCTTACGGTATGATGGGATGAAGCGGCCCGGGCTAACCTTACATGACATCGTTCATCAGACTTGCTCCATGCTCAACATGCAACTTGTATTGCATAAGTGGCTTTGCGGGTGTCTGTCTCTCCCATTATAGTATAGATCCAATTTACAACTGGCACTTGATAGTTCAAACATCAACATTGTGGTTCTTGTTCGTAAGTTAGATCGACACTTATTGAAAGCCCCAAACCACGTAAAATATGCAAAGAAATTAGAGGCGTCTAACTTTGTTTTGCAGGGGTGTGCTATGATGTGATATGCCCTGATTGTGATTATATTTGATGTATGCAATGTTCCTTATTGTAAGTTGGCAACCGGCAGGAGTCATATGGTTTTCTTTAATTTCTGTTAAGACCCTTGTGTCTATTCAAAGTAGTTGTAATAGTTGAAGCTGGTGGACGACAACCATGGAGCGGCATCATTGACCTTGATGCAATGCCGGTGATGATGGAGATCATGTTCGTGCTTGAAGATGGAGATTGGAAGCACAAAGAAGAAAGGCCATATCATATCACATATTATGAATTGCATGTGATGTTAATCCTTTATGCATCTTGTATTGCTTAGTTAACGACGGTAGCATTATAAGATGATCCCTCATGCACATGAATTTCAAGTTCTAAAGTGTTCATCCTTAGTAAGCACTGTTGCTAAAGCTTGTTGTTTCGAAGCACCACGTGATGATCGGGTGTGTTAGATTCTACAAGTGTATACAACGTGAGCAAGCCAGATTTGCTCATGCGGAAGCTAAGGTTTGATCTTGACGAGCCTAGCATGTACAGACATGGTCTCGGAACACGGATCACCGAAAGGTAAAGCATGAATCATATAGTAGATATGATGAACATGTCGATTGTTCGCCATTGAAGCTACATCAACTCTCGTGATGATCGGTTTTGATGTGGTGGATTTGGTTCGTGTGATCACTAAAACAATGTGAGGGATATTGTTTTGAGTGGGAGTTCACCTAGATTAATTTAACTATTAATTAGAACTCAATTTGTCATAAACTTAGTCTAAACTATTGCAAATATGTTGTAGATCAATGGCGGCCCCTACCATCAATTTTAATGCGTTCCTAGAGAAAGAAAAGGTGAAAAACAATGGAAGCAACTTCGCGGATTGGTTCCGCAATTTGAGGATTGTCCTCAATGCTGGTAATTTGACCTATGTGCTGGATGCACCGTTGGGTGACCCGCCTGCAGCTGATTCTACCGATGAAGTAAAGAATGTTTACCTCGCTCGGAAGAATCAGTACTCCACAGTTCAGTGTGCTATCTTGTATGGTTTGGAATCGGAGCTTCAGAAAAGGTTTGAGAATTCAGACCCACATGATATTGTCCGTGAACTCAAATTGATTTTTGAGACTCACGCGGCAGTTGAGAGCTATGAGGCTTCTGAAAAGTTCTTTAACTGCAAGATGGAAGAGGGCACCACAAGTGAGCATGTGCTTAAGATGTCTGGGCACGCAAACAAACTCCAAAGCTTAGGTATAGTGATTCCTAATGCTTTGGAGATTTACCGTGTCCTCCAATCACTACCACCAAGTTACAAGAACTTTGTGATGAACTACAATATGCAAAGCGTGAACAAGCAGTTGCCAGAACTCTTCTCCATGTTAAAATCTGCAGAAGTGGAGATCAAGAAATAGAACCAATTGTTGATGGTCAATAAGACCACCAAATTCAAGAAAGGCAAGTCTAAGCAAAAGGGACACTTCAAGAAGGGTGGTAAGAAAGTTACTGCACCGACGAAGAAGACCAAGGCTGGACCTAAGCCTGATACTGAGTGCTTTTACTGCAAGGGAGAAGGTCACTGGAAGCGGAATTTCCCAAAGTACTTGGCGGATTTGAAGAACGACAACATCAAGAAGAAAGGTATATCCGATATACATGTTATTGATGTGTATCTCATTAGTACTCGTAGTAGTGCCTGGGTATTTGATACTGGTTCGGTTGCTCATATTTGTAACTCAAAACAGGTGCTGCAGAATGATGGAAGCTAGCGAAGAACGAGGTGACGATGCATGTAGGAAATGGATCAAAGGTTGATGTTATCGCGATCGGTACGCTACCTCTTCATCTACCATCAGGATTAGTTTTATACTTAAATAATTGTTATTTGGTGCCTGCGTTAAGCATGAACATTATATCGGGATCTTGTTTATTGCGAGACGGTTACTTGTTTAAGTCCGAGAATAATGGTTGTTCGATTTATATGAGTAATATGTTTTATGCACATGCACCTTTGATAGATGGTCTATTTTTATTGAATCTCGATTTGTGGAAATACACATATTAATAACATTGAAGCTAAATGTTTGAAATCGAGCGATAACTCGACTTATACGTGGCACTGTCGTCTTGGTCACATTGGAGTGAATCGTATGAAGAAACTCCATTCCGATGGACTTCTTGAATCACTTGATTTCGAATCACTTGAAAGATGCGAAGCATGTCTGATGGGTAAAATGACTAAGACTCCATTTTATGGTATGATGGAGCGAGCTACGGACTTATTGGAAATCATACATACCGATGTGTGTGGTCCAATGAGTGTAGCATCGCCATGTGATTATCGTTATGTTCTTACCTTCACGGATGACTTGAGTAGATATGGGTATATCTATTTCATGAAACATATGTCCGAAACTTTCAAGAAGTTTAAGGAATTTCAAAGTGAGGTGAAGAATCAACGTAACCAGAAGATTAAATTTCTACGTTCTGATCGTGGAGGTGAATATCTAAGTTACGAGTTTGGCGAGCATTTGAAGAAATGCGGAATACTTTCACAATTGACACCGCCGAGAACACCACAGCGTAATGGTGTGTCCGAACGTCATAATCGAACTCTCTTAGATATGGTTCGTTCTATGATGTCACTTACAGATTTACCGCTATCATTTTGGGGTTATGCATTAGAAACAGCCGCGTTCACTTTAAATAGGGCACCATCTAAATCCGTTGAAACGACACCGTATGAATTATGGTTTGGGAAGAAACCTAAATTGTCGTTCCTTAAAGTTTGGGGTTGCGAAGCCTATGTAAAGAAGTTACAGCCGGACAAGCTTGAACCCAAAGCGGAAAAATGTGTCTTCATAGGATACCCGAAGGAAACTATTGGGTATACCTTCTATCATAGATCCGAAGGAAAAATCTTCGTTGCCAAGAATGGATCCTTTCTAGAGAAAGAATTTCTCTTGAAAGAAGTGACTGGAAGGAAAGTAGAACTCGACGAGGTTGTCGAACCTTCTCTCGAACTTGCGAGTAGCGCAGCACCAGAAGAAGTTCCTGTGGTGCCTGCACCAATAAGAGAGGAAGCTAATGATGATGATCATGAAACTTCGGTTGTAGTTGCTACAGAAACTCGGAGGTCAACAAGAACTCGTACCACTCCTGATTGGTATGATCCTGTTATGAGTGTCATGTTGGTGGACAACACCGATGACCCTGCGACATATGAGGAAGCGATGATGAGCCCAGATTCCAATAAATGGCAAGAATCCATGAAATCCGAGATTGGATCCATGTACGAAAACCAAGTATGGACTTTGGTGGACTTACCGGATGGCCGGAAGGCTGTCGAGAACAAATGGATTTTAATGAAGAAAACAGATGCTGATGGTAATGTTACTGTCTATAAAGCTTGACTTGTTGCAAAAGGGTTTCGACAAATTCAAGGAGTTGACTACGATGAGACTTTCTCACCAGTAGCGAAGCTAAAGTCTGTGAGGATTTTGTTAGCAATCGCTGCATATTATGATTATGAGATATGGCAGATGGTGTCAAAACAGCGTTCCTCAATGGAGACATTGATGAAGAGTTGTATATGATGCAACCCAAAGGTTTTGTCGATCCTAAAGATGCTAACAAGGTATGCAAACTTCAACGTCCATATATGGATTGAAGCAAGCATCCCGAAGTTGGAATCAACGTTTTGATAAGGTAATCAAAAGTTTTGGTTTTATACAAACTTATGGAGAAGCTTGTATTTACAAGAAAGTGAGTGGGAGTTCTGTAGCATTCTTAATACTATATGTAGATGACATATTGTTGATTGGGAATGATGTAGACCTTCTTAATAGTGTCAAGAAATATTTGAATAATAGTTTTTCAATGAAAGATCTTGGCGAAGCAGCTTACATATTGGGCATAAAGATTTATAGAGATAGATCGAGACGCCTAATATCATTGTCACAAAGTACATATTTGGACAAAGTTCTAAAGAGGTTTGGAATGGAAGATAGCAAGAAAGGGTTCTTGCCCATGTTGCCCAATACGACCTTGAGTAAAACTCAAAGTCCAACAACGGTAGAAGATAGAGAAAGGATGAGTAAGACTCCCTATGCCTCAGCCATAGGATCTCTAATGTATGCCATGCTATGTACTAGACCCGACATTGCATATGATGTTAGTTTGACTAGCAGATATCAAAGTGATCCCGGAGTGGATCATTGGACAGCGGTCAAAAACATCCTTAAGTACTTGAGAAGAACTAAGGATATGGTTCTTTCTTATGGAGGTGATGAACAGCTCGTTGTTAATGGTTACACCGATGCTAGTTGGAACACCGATCCGGATGATTGTAAATCTCAATCTGGATACGTATTTACTTTGAATGGTGCAGCAGTTAGCTGGAGGAGTGCAAAGCAAAGCGTTGTGGCAAGATCTTCAACTGAATCGGAATACATAGCTGCTTCGGAGGATTCACAAGAAGCGATATGGATGAAAGAGTTCATTACAGAGCTCGGTGTGGTTCCAAGTGCGCTAGACCCAATGTCTATCTACTATGATAACATGGGCGCCATAGCCAATGCACAAGAACCAAGGTCACACAAGAAGCTGATGCACATCAAGCTACGTTTTCACGCTATTCGAGAACATGTCCAAGATGGTGACATAAAGATTTGCAAAGTACACACAGATCTGAATGGCAGATCCATTGACTAAACCTCTCCCGAGGGCAAAACATGACCAACACCAAACTGCCATGGGTGTTCGGTATATTACCATGTAATCTAGATTAGTTCACTCTAGTGCAAGTGGGAGACTGTTGGAGATATGCCCTAGAGGCAATAATAAATGTAGTTATTATTACATATTTGTGTTTATGATAAATGTTTACATTCATGCTATAACAGTATTAACAAGGAAACATTAATACTTGTGTGATTTGTAAACTAAATTAGAGTCCCTAGTAAAGCCTCTTCATAATACTAGCTTGTTGGTTAATAAATGATTGTGGTTTCCCTATCATGAACATTGAGATGTTATTAAACAACAAGATCATATCGTTAGGAGAATGGTATGATGGACATACTCCTATAGATAAGCATAGCATAAAGATCAAGTCATTTTAATAGTTCAATTTCTATATGCTTTCTGATACATAGAAACCTAATTCCTTCGACCATGAGATCTTGCATATCACCATCACCGGAAGGATGCTTTGATGACATCAAACACCACACCGTAACTATGTGGTTATAAAGGTGGCATTGAGTGTTCAGAAAGTATTGGTTGAGACACATGGATCAAGAGTGGGATTTGTCCATCCATATGACGGATAGATATACTCTGGGCCCTCTCGGTGGAATGTCATCCAATTGGCTTGCAAGCATGTGATTGGCTCACAAGGGATCACATATCACGGGAACGAGAAAGAGTACTTATCAGTAACGAGGTTGAACTAGGTATGCAGAGATACTGACGATCAAAACCTCGGATAAGTAAACTATCGTGAGACAAAGGGAAATTGGTATTGTATGTAAGTGGTTCATTCGATCGCAAAGTAATCATAGAAATATGTGGGAACCATATGAATTTCCAGATTCCTCTATTGGTTATTGTTCGGAGAAGTGTCTCGATCATGTCCGCATAATTCACGAACCGTAGGGAGACACACTTAAGGATTCGATGTTGTTGAGTAGTTATGGAATGATGAGTAAGAGACCGAATGTTGTTCGGAGTCTCGGATGGGATCCGGGATATCACGAGGAGATCCGAAATGGTCCGGAGAATAAGATTCATATAAGGAAAGTCCTGTTTCGGGGTTGGAGAATGGTTCCGGTGTTTTCATCGGGAATGTTCTAAAAGGTTCCAGAAGGTCCGGCACTCCAGAGGGGAAGGGTACATGAATGTGTCATAACAAGTTGGAATGGTTGCATCATGTACTAGGTGTCATCGCTAAGCAAAATAAAGGGATAAATCAAATCCTAGTTTGAAAAGTCAAACGCCAATTTGAAAAGTCAAACGACAAGTTTGCTTGGTGGAGGGAGAGTAGGAAACCTACTTGGGGAGGAGTTCCTCTCCCTCCACCGCCGGCCTTGGAGGCCGAGTTGGGGGAGGACTCCCTCCCCCTTGGCCGTCTCCCTCCACCTATAAAAGGAGGGGCAGGGTTGCCCCTCTAGACACACAACTCCACCACCCAAAACCCTAGCCCTAGCCGCCGGCCCTCCTGCAGCCGCCGCCGCCCTAGGGCAAACCCTAGCCGCCGACTTGGGGCTTTCCCCAAGCCCTAGCCGCCGGCCTAGCCCTCTCTCCTTGGTGTGTCTAAACCCTAGATCACCAAGGCCTCTCTCATAGTCCACCATACTCGCTCCGGCTTAAGGCGAAGCCCTGCGAGATCTCCCCTCTACTTCTGGTACCACGCCATTGTGTTGCCGGAATCGCGAGGAGAGTGCTACAACCTCCGCTGCCTGCTGGAACAAGGGAGAGGAAGGTCTTCATCGAGTACCGAACGTGTGACCGACTGCGGAAGCGCTGCTGGAACGCAGCGCCGGAAGGATCGTCTACACGATCTTGAGATCGGCAAGAGTACGACTACATCACCCACGAGAATCCGCTCTCGTTAAACACTTTGGAATCTTCGAGGGTGAGTTATTCCATCGGCTCGTTTCTTCAATCTAGTAGATAGATCTTGGATTGTTTGTTTGTATGCGGTAGAATTTTTTTGTTTTCCATAATACGAACCCCTACAGGTCACCCATTTGTTTTTTCCTTCCGGTCATCCCATGACGAAACTCCATTTCTTCCTTTCCGACCATCCCATGGTCAAAACATATATTCTTCTCAACCATCCCATGGTCAAAACATTTCCAAATCCACTGCTTTTCCAAAATACTTTTTGAAAATCAAAACCAGCACCACCGTACAGCAACCTTCCCAATCGTCCATGACTGACGACTCGGCTATTCGAATAGATTTACACTCTGCAAAGGTTGTACACTTTATCCACACTATCTGGGTACCCTGCCCTGATCTAAACTGATCGTGGGTCGAGTAACCAGTTAAGACCTTGGGGATTCCTGCTCTAATATAAGTGCCTACCCTATGAGTGTTTTCCCCTCAACATCGCGACGTCCTATATAGTTCCAAAGACAACTAGGGTACCTTTTCCACTACACCAAGTGTGCATTTTCAATGAGGGGCTCATAGTAACGCGTGGAGGCCCGTAGACCATTCGTTCCTTCTCCCGCTCGATGCTTCACATGGACCATTTACCAGAGAAGGCTCACCCTCCAGGACCTTGTCATCCCTTGTAGTAGTTGTGAGGCACCTATACCAGAATAGAAAAACTTCTAGCCTAGCCCTATCCCATTCCAGAGTAACGTGGTTGCACGGGTTAATTGTTCTGGCAAAACGGCACATCCCGGCGCGTTTTCGTAAACATTTTTCCTCAATCTTTCGTCCAACCTTTTTGTAAAACCAAAACCTTTCTCATTTTTCAAGCCTCTCTTGGTGGGTCAAACCTCACCAAGGTTTTCTCATAAAGCATTTTATAAACGGTTTCTCGAGGTCTTCCCATCATATACTTTTACTTTGGCTGAAATGCGTTCTCCAAGGGGTTATGGTGTTAAAACACCATCTACCTTACTAGGGGCAAATAGGTGTCATCAAGGGGTTGTAACTAGTAGTACAAATGGGGTAATGGTTTGGAGGAGATAAACATTCCAAGATATAAAACATACTAATAAAACCATGCAATTTATATAAACAAGTACAAGATCATGCACGAATATAAAAGTAGGACAAGGGCTTATGAGCAAGAAGGTGGCTTGCCTATGACCAGCGAGATGTCCCTTGACTTCTTTAGAACACCAGAATACCGATAACAAGATAATAGAAATAAATCCGATGCTTCCTTCTTCTCGGCGTTACACAATCGCAAATATCACCGTTATCGGGCATACATGCAAACAAACAACAACACCATCAATACAATGCATACACGCATCAAACCATACAACAAGCAAAGGATAAACACATGATATACATCAGTAGGGTGCTGGATGATTGGTTTGATTAAATTGGTAGAAGATTTGGAGGCATTGGGAAAATGATCCTTTTGGATTCATAGTCTAGGAACTACCCAAGAGAGGGTTTTTGGCCAAGGACAAGTTTTGTATGATACCATTATATAAAAATGATATCATCAGATAGATATAGATAAAATGAGGCCAACAAAAGTGGTTTCACTATTTTATCAATTTTCATTGATTTATAAAGATTTTTATAGTGAATTAAACTCTAATTTTAGGAAATAATTCACTAGAGAGGTTCTGGAGATCCAAAACTTGGTCCCTTCTGTGATTAGGTATTATTTGATGGACTGATTAACCAGGAGTTGGAATCAACTCAAAATAATTACCAGAATGCCCACAGAAAAATCCTAAAGGCAGTACTGGATGTGATTTGTCCTTTTTACCATATTAAAACTGTAAGGTACTTTGATGTGATTCCAAGGACACGTGTTAGTACTTGAAATATATTTCTGTAGAAATTGGAATCACTCTTTTTTGTATACAGAACTACTATAGTGGATTTTTAGTGAATAAACTATGCATAGAAAGGTTTAATTCACCAAAATTCGAAGAAAGCTCAGTAATTATGCGCTCCTGGGGTTTGATATATATGGGTATGTAAATGCACAGAGATTTTGAATTAGGTCAATACCTCATTTGGTTTGACCTAGAGAATTTTCTAAAGGCAGGAATGGCCTGATTTTGTTATTTTTGTTGTGGGCAAACCAGGAAGAAAATTTGAGTAGGGGTAGGGTTTTATGAAAGGTATGGCTAATATATTACTGTACCAACAGGGTTTACCCTATTTGGATTTACCAAACCCCCTAGAATCTATATTTTGTGATAAGGACAGATCTTGGTAGAACAAATCCTAGAAAATAACTAAATTTTATTGTAGGAGAACACTTGCTCTGCATGTTTGTAAAAACACACAGGGACATGTATAAATTTAGATCTAACAAGTTTGGGTCATTTTCCATTTTTAAATGAATTTAACTAAGCAGCATCTCTAGCAGATCTGAAAAAGGAAATATAAAAGGAAAAAAGGATAAGGGGTCAATGGGCCAGATCTGGGATGATCCTGGGCCGCAGTACTCAAAACGGCCCAGCCGGGCGGAGCACATGCGTGGGAGAAGGGCGTGGCACGCGCATTCAAAACAGGCCACGCGGGGCCTGCCTGTCGGTGACTTGCGGCTGGTGAACGGGTATGGGGCTCCCTGAGCCATCCGATTAGACGAGGATGGACGACTCCCACTCATCCTCTTCCTCTAGATGCTAGCGGCGGAAGGAAACCCTAGGGGAGGTCGGGGCGCGTTGGTGGCGCTTACCAGAGGGCAGGGGAGGCGACGTGGAGGGTGCAAGGTGACGCGGCATGGTACGGGGGTGCCATAGATGGGCGGCACGAGGGGGTTCTTCCTCGGGAGCGAGCTCGCGCGAGCGCGACCGTGGCGACCTCTTCGGAGCAAGGTGGTAAGGCATGAGGGACCGCTCCTGAGCACAAACAAAAGGGTGGGTTAGAGGCAGTAGAGCACGGGGGTCTAAAAAATGTCGCATGCAACGAAAGAGGAGCATAGGGATGGAGCTATGCTCTGATTTTGAGCTATGGACGAAACTTGCTTTTCTTGTTCTCTCGAGAAAAGAAGAGCGAGGGAGGAGGAGCGGCTCTCTAGGGGAGGTAGGTGGAGGGGAGAGGAAGTGGAAATGAGGCAGGGAGTAGAGGGGTGTGCTCTCTCGCCTATAAACCAAGAGGGGGAGGTGTTTGATGGACTAGGTCCATTTATAGCATGGAGTGGGGGTGTTCCTTGAGGGTTGGGCCTAAAGGGAGGTGGAGGCAGTGTGGTGGGGCTTCGGAGTCGACCACTGAGTGGAGGGGGAGTGGTTGTGTATCTTTGGTCTCCCTCCATCCAAGCATACAAGACAAGAAGTGAGAGGGTGGTGATTACTGTAGTGCTATAGTATTTTCGACCAGGAGAGAGGTTGGTTGTTGTGGAGGACTAGTTGACCAAATTTTATGAGGGTTTGGTGGAGTTTAGCCATGGTTTTGGAATATTTCCCATTCTTGGACTTATTGATGATCATGAAGAGATTTTTAAAATATTGAGCTTGTCAAGTTAGGGTAATGACTCTAGTAGATGGGTATGATCAATATATACCCTAGGGAATTAAATGGGATTTTTTGGAAGATTTTTAGTCCACTTTATATCATTTATTCAAAAAGTGCAGAAGTAGTTTCTAGAAGCTTATTTAGTATTTTTACATTAGGTCATGTGAGTTTTTGATGTGAAATGGTTCTAAATACCATAACACACATTGGGAAATTTTATTGGAATTTATTTAGAAGGAGAAGTAATTTTAAGGTATTATTCTTTTTTCTGCCATTTAAGAAAAGGGCAAAAAGGAATAATAAAGAATCTCAAAAATATTTCTTTTGTAGATGGGAAGGTTGGGTATGATGTATAGTATTGAAAGGTGCATTGAGCTGGCAAAGTGATTTGGAGAAAAACAAATTTTCCTTTATAGAGTAGGTTTTGAAGATTCTGTGGTTAAAGGAATTTAAATAGCTTAGGCTCCAAATAATTATGCAAATTATTTGGCAAATGTTTATATCGAAGGTGGATGATTTAAACTTGATGAATTCGTCATGGAAAACCTTAGGTTTTTAATAATTGTGGTGAGAAAGGATGGAAACTAGATTTAGGAGAATCTAGGGTTTTGATAATTTTATGCCACCTAAACATGCTGGGATTAATGAGCTTAGAGCCCACCTTGGTGCAAGGGATAGATGGGTAGATATAACAAGTTATATAGATGATCATGGAAGCAAGAGTTGGGCTTGGTTGGATTTGAGGGGGTTTAGGAGTGTTTGGCAAACTTTGTAGAAAATAAGGCTGCCATAGCAGATACATCATGATGCCTCATAAACCATATGGGTTTAAGAATCACAAGGCTCCAATGGAAACAAGTGAAGTGGGGATTGATATTCCATGATTAGTAGATCAAAATAATGCAAAGATTTGGTCAAGGGGAGGTGGAATATATATGTGAGCTTCTACCAAAGTAGGCAAGATGATAAGATTTGCGGAAAAGATTATTATCTCACGATGTATATCATGTGAGCTTCTACCAAAGTAGGCAAGATTTGCGGAATATATATGTGAGCTTCTACCAAAGTAGGCAAGATTATTACTACAAAACCATCATGGATGAGTGGGAACCAGAAGGATTTATACACAGGAAATAGTGGGCTTTGGTAGTACTAGTGATTTACTACAAGATGGTTCAATTACATTCTCAATAATGCACAAGGGTTAGAATAGGTGGAGTACCAAAGATTGAATCTAGATAAGGATTCCAGACTTAGCCAATTTTGGCAGATTTGGATTTGGACTAGTATGCAAGAGGGGAACATTTGAGAGGGTGGCAAGGGTTTATTGTAACATCCCTAAAATCATGTTTTCAAAGTTTTGCATATCATCCATGCATTCATGATCATTTTAGGTTCATTTTCTAAGTTATTGCAAAAACAGAAGCATTTGAATGCTTATTATTTTATGTAAGCAAAGCATTGATCCAATGCTACTCTATAATGAGAGATTGTTTGCTTTAAACCAATGATGTATGTTTGATAATTTCCAAAGCTTGGACAAAGATTTCAAAACCAAGAAACAAATTTAAACCATTTCTTTGTCTCTAATAAACAATGGGTAAAAACAATGTTTATTTTAAAATTCCAAAGTGTCAAATTATTTTAAAGTGTACAACATTGTTCTGCAACCAAATGTGTACAATTTTCACTTTACCAAAATCTAGAAAAAGTTTGAACTCAAACACATTTGAATTCATTTGAAAATGTTTCCTAGAAAATCAAACACAAATTGGAAAAGAGAAAAAAAATGGAAATAGGCCGGCGCTGGCAATTTGGCCCAGCAACGAACCCAGCCCACTTAGCCCACCCAGGCCATTTCCCTTCCCCTCTTTCTCACCCGCACACACACACCCTCCCACGCTGTCAAGTCGACTCAACGCCAGGTCAGCTCGTCGTCCCCAAACCCCGCCCACGACCAGGCCTTCGCCGTTTCTTCCTCCCTTCACTGCCGCAATTTCAATTTGAGTAAATGGCGATGAATGCGTGTGTAATCCCTGCCCCTGCTCTGTCTACATAATCCCCTCCCTCTCATGATCATTTCCCCCAGCCACGAGAGCCGCCAGCTCCCAAAATTTCCTTGCACCGCCAAGATGCATCAAGAACTCCGGCGAGATATTCTGGTAAGCCTCGTGCGCCCCTCTGCCCATCGTTCACGCGAGCGTGATCCAGTGCAAACCGGTACCGTCCAATTAGAAGCTGCCGCGTGGCCTGTGTTTAGATTTAAAAACAGAATTTAGATCTATTAGATGTTCAAACTTGTAAAATTCATAACTTTTGATCCACACGTTCAAATTTTGTAAATTTTATATCATTGGAATCAGGAGAAAGAATGCTATCCATTTATGCAATGTTGTTAATGTTTTGCTTCTACAAAATTGGTTATATTTGCAGAGACATTTATAGGCTTATTTTGAGTATAGAAATGTTATGAAAAATGATTTAAAGGATCAAATAAAGTTTATTTAGTGAGTCTTGGTCTTGTTTATGATTCAGTACTATATACTTGTCTTGTTTGGTGTAGAAAATCATCACATGGCATTTGCATGCATTCATATATTTTTGCTTGTATATTTTGATATGTGAATTTGGTGCCATTATTTTATGTGTAGATTTTGGTGCTAATAGTGATTGTGATTGTGAAGATTGTTGCTACTCCCCAAACTACCAAGGCAAGTGGTGCTTCATATATTTTTGTCCCAATATTTTACCTATGCACTAGAATTATTTTGTATAGGGATTTCATGTATATTTTGCTAAGTACCAATAGGCTATGCTTGGGAAATCCTAGTAGTTGTAGAATTGTTAGAATTTCCTCTAAGTTAAGATACTTGCTATTGCCATGCTTAGCCTAGCTAGTAGCAACCAAGGGTGGATTATATATTCATGCTATGAGAAATATTTCTAAGTCTTTGACTTATGTTTTGCTTAATAAAAACAACTAAGTGAATGAAACACCTGGGTGGAATGGAAAGTTTGGTTTGTGTTGAGTGGTTACACAAGGCCCATTTCTATGGTTTACCTTGTGTATCACACTTGTGGGAATCTACCCAGGAACAAAGGGATTTGAGATGCCAAATTTTAAGAAGCTTCTAGTGCAGCCACATGGAATTATGGGCTCTGCCTGGATCACATAGGTTGCAATAACTTAGCCATTTGGAGAGTTGGTGGTAGTGGGATGATAGGTTTGGAGCGCGTCCATTTGGTCTAAGGGAAGGCTTCTGAAAGGTCCTGTCTTGGTGAAAATCAAGTCTTGTGGGGAAAGTGCACAACCTCTGCAGATGGAAGAATCTAAGTACTTAGCCATGTCCCTGGTATTGGACAATTTGAGCATCAAGACATGGAAGCTATCAAGAATCTCCTCATCCCAATTTTTTAAGTTAAAACCTGTGGGTGAACAAGAGTGAAGGTTCACCAATTTCTATTGGTGGTTCCTTGTGAAAGTTTTGTCAAAGAAAAACTTAGTGATTTCAACTAATAGGTAAAACCTATTTTGAGCAAAGCAAGCCTAAGCTACACTTAGCCAAATTCATGTAGTAACTAGATGTTAATATTCTACTAAAGTATCACTTGCCAATACTATTCCAATGTACTGTGGCTGTAACTTGTGATGTTGCAGGTTATTCTGATGATGATTCGGGGTTATGAGTCTACACTCAACATGCTTGCCTGTGGCACATGAAGATGAAGACTTTATTTATATTTTTATGATTAAACTCTTGTATTAGGCCTATGGCCATGGAGTTGTAAAATACTATGTTATCTCTGGAATGACAATGTAATAATGACCTTTGTTTCTGTGTACTTCATCTTAAAATGTGGATGCTAGATTAGAAATCATAGGGATCCTTACCTTTATAAGGGAGGGATCTTACAGATGGTATCAGAGCACTATGTTGCCTGTAGGATTATAACCCTAGGATTGGATTAGAAACCACTAAGGGAAAATTTTCAACAATTTCTACACTTGTCTTATTCTTCTCGTAAACTTTTCTAATCTTCTTTCTCATCTCTATGATAGACTGTAGGGATGCCCTATTATTCAACTTGACAAGTGAGATAGGATTGTAATGTACTTTGTTAGTTGGACCACCACACTTATCGTTTTATTTCCGATTCTTTTGTCTAAGTTATGTTGAACCTTGGATGCTTGTAATGGATTTATGTATGCCATGACTTGTGTGTTTGATTGCCAAAGATATGCATGTGATGCTTTGCCTTGTGAATTATCTCTATTGAGGTCGATTCTAAATTTTCTCTATCTTATAAAATAGATGCCTAATGTTACTATCAGCATGACTGAAGAGTTCAGGGGAACTCGTTTTGGCACTCGTCTTATTGAGCTCACTAGTGTGCTCAATCTTTCGCTTCCTCGCATCATGATGCTTCCCCTCACCAAGTTTGAGAGGAAGGACCTTTGGGGCTTCAAAGTTACCTAGCCAGGACGCCAGAATGAGCAAGCCACGGAGGCTATCACCTTCAAGCTAATGCATGACGACAAAGAGAGAGGCTTAGAGGTAGTCATGCAGGATTTACTTGGGCGTCTGCTAGGGAGGCACTCCAGGGAGCTTAGAGGTACTCACTTCCACGCCTTCGGAAGACGTGACGAGGATGGTGAGGCTATTGAGTTCGAGGATGCTGCTAGAGAGACGGCAGAGCCGATTCGTCTATACCTTCAGGACCTAGAGGTTCTACTTAGGCACCTAGATACTGATAGGACCAACGTCATGCTTAGCAATGACGAGCTCCAGGTGCAGTTTCGTGAGAAGGACAAGCTCTTCGTGGAGCAAGACGAGATAGTCAAGGAAATGGAGGCTAAGTTTGAGACCCAGGACAGGAAGTTCAATAGCCAAGAGAAAAGAGTCCAAGATAGGAACAAGAGGATTCGAGAGATGAATGCAGAACTAGAGGCCAAGGACTTCGAGCTCGAGCATCAGCAGAGTGTGGCTGAGAGACTTCGTTCACAGAAGAGGGCTCTCAAAGCCAAGGTAGAGGCCTTGACTACCAATGTCGAGGAATACAAGAACGCTATGGAGAATGCAGGTCTCACACTTGTAGATGAGGAGGTTGATGCAAAGGAGTAGTGATGACTACTCATTTATCTATCATTTACCATGCCTATGATTATTGAGTCGCAATGACCATCCAACATGTGGATGGCTTGCTATTGGTGTGTTTTCTTTTCAAACTTGTTGTTTATGTCGTTGAACTTTATGTTATTTCTATGCTTGTTTGGTGATTTCCTATGTGTTGTATTGTGCATGTTAAGCATCTATGGGTATCTCATTCTTATCCTTATTGAAAACCACAGATGCCTCCTCGACGTGCCAACCCCAACCCGAACAACAACAATGTCACCCCCGAGATGCAACAGCTGATGACAGCACAGGAACAGCTGATGCAAATGATGACCACTTTCATGCAGAATCAGAATAACAACAACACCAACAATAACAACAACAATAATCGGAACAATCCACCAGGTTTTGACATGCTCACCAGATTCCTAAGACTGAGGCCTGCAAAGTTCTTAGGAACTACTGATCCCATGGTGGACAATGATTGGCTACGTTCGGTGAACAAGGATTTGGTAACTGTCGGCTGTACTGGCGAGGAGAAAGTCAGGTTTGCAGCACACTTGTTGGAAGGACCAGCAGCTACTTGG
This sequence comes from Avena insularis, assembly GCA_023614405.1. Lineage (NCBI taxonomy): Eukaryota > Viridiplantae > Streptophyta > Magnoliopsida > Poales > Poaceae > Avena > Avena insularis. The sequence continues at coordinate 291,294,876 of CM042697.1, read as the reverse complement.
TGGGATAACTTCCAGATCACCACTCCCATTGAGGATGTGACATGGGCTATCTTTGAATATGGTTTCTGTACAGCTCACATCTCATCCGGAATGATGAGTTTGAAGAAGAAGGAATTTCATAACCTGAAGCAGCGCCACCGCAGCGTGGCTGAATATATTGAGGAGTTCAACAATCTGGCGTGTTATGCACCGGATGAAGTTGATACTGATGCCAAGAGGAAAGAGAAGTTCCTCGAAGGACTAAACGATGAACTGAATATGCAATTATCTGTGGCCTATATCCCCACCTAACAATCCCTTTGTGACAAGGCTACCATCTTGGAGAACAAGATGAAATAGGTTGAAAGCAGAAAGAGGAAGCACAGCTCTAACAAGCAGAGCTCGGGATCGTCTCACAAGCGTTCCCATTATGATGATAGTGGGAGTTCTGGATCCCACAAGCATGGAAAGTACAACAATCACAACAACCACAACCATCATCATGACAACAAGCATCACCGTAGTCATGACAATGACAAGCACAAGAACCACACGGGTGGATACAAGAGCCACCACAATGGAAGTGGAAGTGGTAGTGGAAGCCAGCCTGTCAATAAGGATCTCAGTCAGGTTGAATGCTTCAAGTGTAAGAAGATGGGGAATTATGCAAATGAATGCCCATAAAAGAAAGTTGAAGGACCCAACAAGCCCAACCCTTTCCAGAAAGGACAAGTGAACCACATCAATGTGGAAGAGATTTATCAGGAGTACGATGCTGTGGCTGGTAAGTTCAAACTCAATTCTATTCCAGCACTTGTTCTTTTTGATACCGGTGCATCACATTCATTCATATCAAAAGCATTTGTTGATAGAAATGGGTTTCCAACTGAAAACATTGGGTGTCCAATAAAAGTTCTCCCAGTGGAGATATGATAGTAAGTCTTGGATGTCGTGATCTAGTGATAGAATTTGGAAAGCATAAGTTTCCAGTGAGTCTGATAATCCTACATTCCCAAGGACTGGATGTAATTTTGGGAATGGACTAGATGACCAAGTATTAAGGTGTACTAGATTGTGCCAATCGTACTGTCGCACTCACAACCCCGGAGAAGAAAAGGATAAGATTGAAGTCTAACTTTGAATCAAAAGGGAGTAAGCTAAATTCTCTTAAGGGGGTTAGCATAGACAGTGTGCCAATTGTGAGTGAATATCCGGATGTGTTTCCAGAAGAATTACCGGGAATGCCACCAGATAGAGATGTGGAATTTCTGATTGACTTGCTGCCAGGATCAGGACCAATAGCAAAAAGACCTTACAAGATGTTAGTTGATGAGTTGAAAGAACTCAAGAAACAACTTGGAGAACAACTGCAAAAAGGATTTATTCAACCAAGTTCTTCATCTTGGGGAGCACCAGTTTTATTTGTGGAAAAGAAAGATAGAAGTCAAAGATTATGCATAGACTATCGTTCACTCAATGAAGTGACTATCAAGAACAAATATCCCTTCCCCAGAATTAATGAATTGTTTGATCAGCTAGAGGGAGCCTGTGTGTTCTCAAAGATTGATCTCCGGTCAGGCTATTTCCAGCTTAAGATAAGAGAACAAGACATACCTAAGACAGCTTTCACCACTAGGTATGGATTGTATGAGTAAACCATGATGCCATTTGGGTTGACTAATGCACCAGCTTACTTCATGAATATGATGAACAAGGTGTTCATGGAGTTCCTTGACAAGTTTGTAGTCATTTTCATTGATGATATTTTGATCTACTCCAAGAGCAAAGAGGAGCATGAAGGACATTTGCGTTTGATACTTGAGAAGCTTAGAGAGCATAAGTTGTATGCAAAATTTAGCAAGTGTGAATTCTGGTTGAATGAAGTTGGATTTCTTGGACACGTTGTGTCAGGAGATGGTGTAGCAGTTGATCCCGCAAAAGTGTCAGCTGTAACTGAGTGGGAATCTCCTAAGTCAGTAAAAGAGGTTCGTAGTTTCCTTGGCTTGGCAGGATACTATAGAAGATTCGTTGAGAATTTCTCCAAGGTAGCTAAGCCAATGACGGAGTTACTAAAGAAAGACAACAAATTTGCTTGGACTGAAGGATGTGAACTCAGTTTCCAAGAGTTGAAGAAGAGACTAGTGACAGCACCTGTCCTATGTCTGCCAGATTTGGAGAAAGATTTCCAAGTGTATTGTGATGCATCTCATCATGGATTAGGTGCAGTTCTAATGCAAGAAGGGAAAGTTGTGGCTTATGCCTCGAGACAACTCAAAACTCATGAAGTTAATTACCCTACTCATGATTTGGAGTTAGCCTCTGTTGTCCATGCACTCAAAACATGGAGACACTATCTTTTTGGGAAAACAATGTGAAGTGTTCACAGATCACAAAAGTTTGAAGTATATCTTCACTCAGAAAGAAATCAACATGAGACAAAGAAGATGGTTAGAACTCATCAAGGACTATGACTTGAGTTTACAATACCACCCCGGTAAAGCAAATGTTGTAGCAGATGCACTAAGCCGTAAGGTATTTGTGAATGGCCTTACTAAGGAAGAGTTGCCAGATGATCTGTGTGCCCAATTTAGAGACCTTATGTAACTACCTCGGTGAATTATGCTCTTAGTTACAAGCCTGGATGAGCGGAAATGGTTAAAATAGTACGGTAGGGCCCAAATGCCACTCAAAGGTAGACCTTTCGGCCGTCCTAACCATTTCCAAACATCGGGACAAGAACGAGCGGCGTAATCGGCAGGCGAAGGGATCAACTACATACACAAATGAGTATGTATGCAAGCCACCATACAACAGTCCTCAGAGCCATTCCATCTAAAAGAAATAGAAATATTGCAACGCCATACGACAAGATCCAAATATCCTAGATAGATATAATAGTTTAGGATATCTCCTCATACATCAAACATCGTAGTATCAAAGTGAGCGGAAAACAAGATCCGAGTACGGATAAGAAGCAAATCGGCATAAGATGCCCCATAAATAAACACATCCCACCCACATATCTCACGGATCCCCGTTCCCGGAATCTCTACACCGAGTGATCGTTGCCAACATCGTCCGTCTCCTCCACCCAGTATCCATCTTGCGAGTTCACCTGTTCATCTGAATCAAACAATTTATCGTGTGAGACCCTAGGGGTACTCAACAAGTCTTTATGCCTCTAAAGGGGACACAACCTGGGGGTGACGCAATTGTAGCAAAAGATAATACCTAACAATTCTATAAATACTCGCTAACCATCCGCCTAACCAAAGATAGTCAGATGTCCGTGAAATAGTAACAGCAGTTATAACGGTAATGTTAATGATCCATCCTCCTCCTCGCTACCAACGAGGAAGCGGACGAACAACCCCCATCGGTTGGCAGTTTTATTATCCATTCCATGAGTGTTGCACTATTTACTAGTCGTACTTAGTCAAATTAAAAGCGGTACTTTAGTTATACTTGTCTATGATCGAAACTGTGCTCCAAGTCGTCCATAACCGCGGACACGGCTTTGAAGTTTTACCTGCAGGGTACAAATAGCAACACACACTCGATCAACCTCGAAAAAACCAAATCAAAACCCAACGAGGCATTCACGACAAGCGATCACAGGATTCAGAAATATTTCAGGGGCCACCCCATTAAGCTACCCGCAACGGTTGGCGGCTCGAGACGGACTCAAGGTTTGTGTGGAATCAACGATCGGGAACCCGGAAAGTGTGACTGGGCTTGTCGATACAAAACGTGTCACGGTCCTAACAGTCTAGTGCTCCGCACAATCTTAAATAAGCGAAAAGCATGGCATAAGTACAGGAGAGTAATAAAGCCCCAAACTACTTTGTGGCCCCAAGAAATAAGAATGAATCAAGCTCTGGCTCAGGGGGTTCATAAGCCTCCCGGATGTGGATAGCGCGAATATTCAAGGAACAGGAATCAAGTACTCGGGGTCCTACGGGACACAAGTGAGCATGAAAAACCAAATAGCAGATATTGCTCACCGGTGCCACTTTCATTAGTTATCCCATTACTACTCAGGTTAAGTTGTTAGGTACCTCGTTATCCATCAGACACTCACATACCCTACACATGCTGTTCTCGACCGCATGGCTCAAACAACTCCTGTAGTAATGGCTCATGGGATGGAGGAACAAGCTTCGGTGGGGTTTAAAAGTAAAGGCTATGCAGTACTTGGGACTCAGATTAGTGCAATCGCGACTCCATGATGCAAGAATAAGAAAGAGACATTAGGTACTATATGTATGCAAGCATGTGGTAGTGCTTGCCTGGCAGCTCAGCTGAAGCGAGAGAAGGATCTGGGTAGTGCTCCTGGTTTTCTTGATATATACCCTGCTCGTGCCTATTCAAGAAGAACCAAACAAACAAGGGCCAACATAAATAAAGTGCACAAGCATATGAATAAAATGCGACAAGCAAACAATCATGCCATGATGAATGATGCACAATTTGCATGGCAATAATGTAGCATGGCATGGGTGAGGTGTGGGGTACAAGAATAAGGCATTTTATGGAGTCTTAGTCACATTTTATACTCAAATAAGTTGCTGTATACTTTATATTTATATGATGCATGCTGCAATTCAGAACATGGAATGCATAGATAGAACGGGCTCGTCGCGCTGATCGATTTAGACATATTATTTGTCAAATTTGGAGTTATAAAACAAAAGTTATTAATTAATTAACATAAAGGGCATTTTATTGTAATTTTGATCAACTCGAAATTAAAGTGTTCAAACATTATTTTGAATAGCATATTTGAATTCCTCACATTTTTCTGATTTCAAAACATATATTACATGTTTAATTTGGATTTATAATTCAAAAGTTATTTAAAAACAGATTGAATTTGAATTTAAATTAATTTTGAAAAGTTTAAATTAAAACAGAAAAACAGAAAGCCTTTTGTCACTCAGCCCAGACCTAGCCACAGACAGTGACAGGTGGGGCCAGGCTGACTGGGACAACACGCGCACAGAAAAGGTGTTTCTCACCGCGGTCTTTCCTAGCCTCCGAGTATGACATGTGGGGCCAGCTGGCTAGGGCCCAGGTGCCAGTGGGTGAACCGGCAGAGGCTGACAGGTGGGAAGCGTGCTGGAGCGCGGGTTAAGTTTACGAAAACTGGAGTCTCTATTTGTAAAAAGTTCACAGCGGCTGGCAGGTGGGCTCGCGAGTACCGCGGGTTGAGCGAGAGTAAAAAGAGGGGGCTATATGTAAATCGACCACAGGCCGTCTTATTCTTCGTCTCCATGGCCCGACGAAATCGGTCTTGTGGCGCTGGTCGGGGTTCGATCCCAGGTCGCGGGCGCGCGCTACTGGCTGCGAGCCAAAAGCAGTGCTAGGGGAGCTGATGGGGAGGAGGGCGCGGGCTAGATAAGGCTCTATGCAGCGCGTACGCTGTGCAGACAACGGCGAACGACGCGACGGTATGCTCGTTTAAACGCTCGGCGGATCTAGACGGCGACAATGAGCGAGGATGTCGGCGAGGATTAGGGGCTCACCGAGGAGAGGATGGTGGTGTCGATCAGCTTGGGGAGCAGGGCGCCGACGAGGCAGCGAACGCGGCTAGGGTTTTCGCAGGCGTCTGCCCTGCATCGGCGCTGGGCTTCTCCTCCTCGCTGGCGGGTCCAGGGCGAAGCAGAGGGTGGTCCTTGGTCTCCTCGATCACCTCCACGACGAGCTTGACGGCCGGAACGACGAGGACGTCGAGGTGCTGGCGGCGGCGGCGGCTGTTGGTGGCCGGAGCGGTAAGAGGGGAAGGAGGAGGCGGCTCTGGGGCGGATCTGGGGACGCCAGAGAGCCATGTGGGAGGGGGAAAAATGAGGGAGAGGGAGAAGGCCAGCTGTGGCAGGGGGGTAGATAAAGGTGGTTTTGGTGCCACCTTTTCCTCCTCTCACGTACTCGAGCTGGCACGGTTTGAGCAGGGCAGGGGCAGGTGGGGTGGAGCTACAAGCCGGCCAGGGAGCGCCCAAGGAGGGGTAGGCTCGGGTGGGGCTGCTGTGGCAGGGAGAGAGCTAGAGAGAGAGGAGGTAGGCTCGGGTGAGCTAGGGTTGGCTAGGGGGGAGGCTCGGGTTAGGGTTTGTTAGGGATGGGGTAGGGTAGCTGGGGTGTGGGCCAGGGAGAGAGAGTGGCCAGGTGGGGCCAGCATGGTAGGGAGAGGGGAGCATAGGCATGGTGCGAGGTGGGAGGTGAGGTGGGGTTTAAGGGTTGGGGTTTAGGCTAGAACTAGGGTTAGAGGAAAGTAGAGAGGTGTTAGGGTTTGTAAATAGTGTTTACTAGGTATGGTGATTAGATTAGAGAGGGAGATGGGGAGAGGTGTTTAGGGTAAGGGATGGTTTGGTGATTAGGGTTTTACTCAAGCCCCCAAGCAAGATCATGCATGAACAAGAGGGGAGTAGGGTGTGATGTAGATATGGAGATGTGAGAGAGGCTCGATGGCCGCATGGCAAGGGTACACCAACAAGGTGGAAAGGTTGAGAGAGAAGAGAGAGATCAAAAGAGATAAATCACCCAAAATTCCAAGTAAAAACCAAAGAGTGTAATGGGGTGATGATTGCATGGCCCATGCATAAACATTAATGATAGGTTTTATCTTGTGAAAACAAAATAAATTTCCATGGCATTTACACATATGCATTCCAAATATGGAGTAGAGCCAAACAAAAGAAATTAGAATTGGATCCACCCTAACCCACATGAGCTAGATTAAATGCCAAAAGAAAATAAAAGCCCATGGGTAATTTGGATGGTGGAATTATAAGGTGGTGACAAAGAAAGGTGGTGGAGTGGAATAAAAGACATGCCCCCAACTCAACTTGGGCATCAAGCATTTATCAAGAACCAAATACAATATATCAAGAGGCTAATACAATTAATAATGCATCTGAGAGAAGAACCAAATCAAAAGGGTTTTAAATGATGCTCAAATGCAAGGTGGCATGATGACATGAGCATGATATAATTATGATGCAACAATTATATGTAGGAAGTAGCCATTATATTACTAGACCAAGTAGCATTACAATTGTTAGACAATTGGGATGCTACACCTTACATTAGAGATTGTGCTTGAGGGACATCTCATGTCATTGGATGTTCAACCCACATTGTTGGACAAGATCAAGGAAGCCCAAAAGACGGACAAGGAAATAGAAGAGATTAAGGAAAAGATTGGCAAGGGAAAAGCCAAAGGATTCCATGAAGAAGAACAGGGTACTTTATGGTATGGAAAACGTATATGCGTTCCGCAAGATCCGGAGCTTCGGAAACTGATTTTACAAGAAGCACACAACTCACCATATTCTATTCATCCGGGTAACACCAAAATGTACATGGATATGAAGGAAAGGTTTTGGTGGAATAATCTCAAGAAGGACATCGCCGAACATATTGCCTTGTGTGATGTATGTAGTAGAGTGAAAGCGGAACATCAGAAACCAGCAGGATTGCTACAACCACTACCTATTCCTGATTGGAAGTGGGACAAGATTGGCGTGGATTTCATCACTGGATTACCACGGACCAGGTCTAGATATGATTCTATTTGGGTAGTAGTGGATCGCCTCACTAAAGTGGCTCATTTCATACCCGTGAAGACAACCTATACAAGTGCTAAGTTAGCCAAAATCTACATGAGTAGGATTGTATGTCTGCATGGAGTACCCAAGAGTATTGTGTCTGATAGGGGAACTCAGTTCACTTCTCATTTTTGGAAGCAACTATAGGAGTCATTGGGAACGAGATTGGAATTCAGCACTGCTTTTCATCCTCAGACTGATGGACAGACAGAAAGGACCAACCAGATTCTAGAAGATATGTTGAGGGCATGTGCCCTAGACTATGGAACCAGTTGGGATGAAAGTCTGCCTTACGCAGAATTCTCTTACAATAACAGCTATCAAGCCCATATTGAGATGGCATCGTTTGAGTTTCTCTATGGGAGAAAGTGTACCACCCCATTGCTATGGAATGGTGTGGGAGAAAGAAACTTGTTCGGACCAGAATTGATCAAAGAGGCTGAAGAGAAAGTCAAGCTAGTTAAGGATAGATTGAAGATAGCACAGTCCCGACAAAAGAGCTACGCAGATCCTAAGCGTAGAGAAGTCACCTATGAAGTGGGTGATAGAGCTTATCTTAGAGTGTCACCACTTCGTGGAGTGAAGAGATTTGGAGTCAAAGGAAAATTGTCCCCAACATATGTTGGGTCATTCAAGATTCTGAGTCGTAAAGGAGAAGTAGCTTATGAAATCGAATTGCCAGAATCATTGTCTGTAGTTCACAATGTGTTTCATGTGAGTCAGTTAAAGAAATGCCATCCAGAGATGGAAGAGACTTCTTTGAAGGATACTATACCTTTGGAGGAGGTCCAATTGGAAAGTGATCTCACTTAGGAGGAAAAACCCATCAAGATTCTTGAGACTGCAGAAAGAGTTACTCGGACTAAGACTATCAAATTCTGCAAAGTTCAATGGAACCATCATTCCGAAGAAGAAGCAACATGGGAGAGAGAAGATGATCTTCGGAAAGACCACCCTCACCTATTTTCTAGCCAATCCGAATCTCGAGGGCGAGATTCACCTTAAGGGGGTTAGATTTGCAACATCCCTAAAATCATGTTTTCAAAGTTTTGCATATCATCCATGCATTCATGATCATTTTAGGATCATTTTCTAAGTTATTGCAAAAACAGAAGCATTTGAATGCTTATTATTTTATATAAGCAAAGCATTGATCCAATGCTACTCTCTAATGAGAGATTGTTTTCTTTAAACCAATGATGTATGTTTGATAATTTCCAAAGCTTGGACAAAGATTTCAAAACAAAGAAACAAATTTAAACCATTTCTTTGTCTCTAATAAACAATGGGTAAAAACAATGTTTATTTTAAAATTCCAAAGTGTCAAATTATTTTAAAGTGTACAACATTGTTCTGCAACCAAATGTGTACAATTTTCACTTTACAAAAATCCAGAAAAAGTTTGAACTCAAACACATTTGAATTCATTTGAAAATGTTTCCTGGAAAATCAAACAGAAATTGGAAAAGAGAAAAGAAATGGAAATAGGCCGGTGCTGCCAATTTGGACCAGCAACGAACCAAGCCCACTTAGCCCACCCGGGCCATTTACCTTACCCTCTTTCTCACCCGCACACACACCCTCCATCGCTGTCAAGTGGACCCAACGCCAGGTCAGCTCGTCGTCCCCAAACCCCGCCCACGACCAGGCCTTCGCCGTTTCTTCCTCCCTTCACTGCCGCAATTTCAATTTGAGTAAATGGCAATGAATGCGTGCGTAATCCCCACCCCTGCTCTGGCTACTTAATCCCCTCCCTCTCACGATCATTTCCCCCCACACAGCCAGCACAGAGCGCCGCCAGGCTCCCCAAATTTTCCCTCGCACCGCCGCAGTACTAAAGAACTTCGGCGAGATATTCTGGTAAGCCTCGTGCGCCCCTCTGCCCTTCGTTCATGCGAGCGTGATCCAGCGCGAACCGGTACCGTCCAATCAGAAGCTGCCGCGTGCCCTGTGTTTAGATTTAAAAACAGAATTTAGATCTATTAGATGTTCAAACTTGTAAAATTCATAACTTTTGATCCACACGTTCAAATTTTGTAAATTTTATATAATTGGAATCAGGAGAAAGAATGATATCCATTAATGCAATGTGTTTAATGTTTTGCTGCTGTAAAATTGGTTATATTTGCAGAGACATTTATAGGCTTATTTTGAGTATAGAAATGTTATGAAAAATGATTTCAAGATCAAATAAAGTTTATTTAGTGAGTCTTGGTCTTGTTTATGATTCAGTACTGTATACTTGTCTTGTTTGGTGTATAAAATCATCACATGGCATTTGCATGCATTCATATATTTTTGCTTGTATATTTTTGATATGTGAATTTGGTGCCATTATTTTATGTGTAGATTTTGGTACTAATAGTGATTGTAATTGTGAAGATTGTTGCTACTCCCCAAACTACCAAGGCAAGTGGTGCTTCATATATTTTTGTCCCAATATTTTACCTATGCACTAGAATTATTTTGTATAGGGCCTGCATGTATATTTTGCTAAGTATCAATATGTATGCTTGGGAAATCCTAGTAGTTATAGAATTGTTAGAATTTCCTCTAAGTTAAGATACTTGCTATTGACATGCTTAGCCTAGCTAGTAGCAACCAAGGGTGGATTATATATTCATGCTATGAGAAATATTTCTAAGTCTTTGACTTATGTTTTGCTTAATAAAAACAACTAAGTGAATGAAACACCTAGGTGGAATGGAAAGTTTGGTTTGTGTTGAGTGGTTACACAAGGCCCATTTCTATGGTTTACCTTGTGTATCACACTTGTGGAAAGCCACCCAGGAACAAAGGGATTTGAGATGACAAATTTTAAGAAGCTTCTAGTGCAGCCACATGGCATTATGGGCTCTGCCTGGATCACATAGGTTACAATAACTTAGCCATTTGGAGAGTTGGTGGTAGTGGGATGATAGGTTTGGAGCGCGTCCATTTGGTCTAAGGGAAGGCTTCTGAAAGGTCCTGTCTTGGTGAAAATCAAGTCTTGTGGGGAAAGTGCACAACCTCTGCAGATGGAAGAATCTAAGTACTTAGCCATGTCCCTGGTATTGGACAATTTGAGCATCAAGACATGGAAGCTATCAAGAATCTCCTCATCCCAATTTTCTAAGTTAAAACCTGTGGGTGAACAAGGGTGAAGGTTCACCAATTTCTATTGGTGGTTCCTTGGGAAAGTTTTGTCAAAGAAAAACTTAGTGTTTTTGACTAATAGGTAAAACCTATTTTGAGCAAAGCAATCCTAAGCTACACTTAGCCAAATTAATGTAGTAACTAGATGTTAATATTCTACTAAAGTATCACTTGCCAATACTATTCCAATGTATTGACCCACTGTGGCTCTAAGTTGTGATGTTGCAGGTTATTCTGATGATGATTAGGGGTTATGAGTCTACACTCAACATGCTTGCCTCTCGCACATGAAGATGAATACTTTATTTATATTGTTATGATTAAACACTTGTATTAGGCTTATGGCCATGGAGTTGTAAAAGACTATGTTATCTCTGGAATGACGATGTAATAATGACCTTTGTTTCTGTGTACTTCATCTTAAACTGTGGATGCTAGCATTTGATCCAGGGACTAGCATTGCAATCACAGGGATCCTTACCTTTATAAGGGAGGGATCTTACATTTATCCTCTTTATCAAGTGGTTGATATTGAGGTATAGCTTAGGTAGAGGGAATCCAGGATTATAGTTGGTCTTTGATAAGTTGGGTGCTAATACAGAGGATTAGCTCACGATTGATCTGGTTAAGTAGATTTGAGATTCACTTGAGTGAATGAATACGGATTGGGTTTGGGTTGCTTAGTTTGAGATTGATGATCACAAAAATAGATTTGGGTCTTAAGGGATGAGCTACTATATTAGCTCACTCTAGTTCCTAAGCATACAAGGCAATCAGCAGATCAAGGAAATTCATGTTATCACACTTATCCAACTACTACTAGGGTGACCATCAAGAATAGCTTGGGGTAATCATGGGTGTGTTGAAGAGGTTGTGATTTTGAAAAAAGATAAGGACCTCTTGGTATTTCTACCAAGATTGGATGATAAGATTTAGAAAAGGTTTTGGAAAACCTAGAGATAAGAGTAGTTGAAAGATATGTCTTAAAAACATAAGGAGATTATATACAGGTCTCCATAGTATTGTTAATAGAAGTAGCAAAATATTTTGTTGTGTCAAAGTCATCTTGTCTTAGGTTTGAAATGCCAGAACATTTAAGAATTTGAAAGATGAGCCAAGACTTCTCTTTTGTAAAATAACTTTTGTCAACTAGTGTTGGGACAAGAAGTTTATCACCTAATTCATAATCAGTTGCATGATCACAAGCAAACATTGCAACAATTAATAAGAATTTTTTTTGTTCCCCCTGATTTTTTCATTTTGACAGAAGATCAGAGTTGCTGAAATTGGGATGCTACACACTACCTATATAGTTCCCCTTCCCCTGCCCCTGTGGCACCCTGGATTTACGGTCCGAGAATACCCGTTATGCATGCAATTCACGTTCCCATGGTCAGTGAGCCGTGAGCATAACCGACTAGTATCATTACATCATCGATAATAGTAACAATTACAAAACTTACAAGTTGGCCATTATGGCGATTACAACATAAGTAGCGGAAGTCTTCAGTCGCAGATCCCATGTCACGCGTTAACCTACAGGTGACTAACTGGGAAGACGGCCTAGCTTTCATAGACGTCAGCATCTCCATATTTTCTCTCGATCATCTGAAAGTATGGCCAAGTAAATAGCCAGAGAAAATGCCGGTGAGTACTTTGAATGTACTCGCAAACCATCTTGAGAGAACAATAATAATAGATATGCAATATGGCTGTAGTAGGATGGCTCTATGAGTGATTATTTTATAAACTAGTTTCTCTTATAGATATAGCATATCTCTATATCTTTGTTGAAAAACTTTTGTAAAACATTTGGAAAACCTTTTTGAAAAGTTTTAAGAAACACTAGGATCTGGGTTACCCATTTGTTTTTTCTCCCGGTCATCCGATGACCAAACTCCTTTCTCCTTTTTCCGACCATCTCATGGTCAAATAATTTTCAAGCCATTGCTTTTCCGAAGTCCTTTTTAAAAACAAAACCATCACCCACCGAAAGCCGCCATCACAACAGTCCATGACCGAGGACTCGGCTATTCGAATAGATTTACACTCTCAGATGTTGTACACTGTACCCACACCATCCGATTACCTGTCCCTGATCTACACCGACCGTGGGTCAAATAACCGGTTAAGACCTTCCGGATGTCCTCTCCAATACAAGTGGCTACCCTATGAGGATAATCCCCTCAAAACCAGGACGCCCTATATAGTCACAAGCCAACTGGAGCGTGTTTTGCACCTTGTCGGGTGTGTGCTTTCAATGAGGGGCTCATAGTATCGTCTGGCCGTCCTTAGACAGTATGGACCTTCCCTAGGCCGATGTTTCACATAGGGCTTTATAGGTGAAGGCCCAGCCTCCGGGGATTTGTCCTCCCCCGTAGTAGTGCATGGCACTCATACCATATTATACATACTTCCAGCCCTGCCCCGTCCCATTCCAGAGTAATGTGGTTGCACGGGTTAATTGTTCTGGCCTAGAACTGCACAGCCCAGCGTGTTTTCGTAAACATTTGTCCTCCATCTTTTGTCCAACCTATTTGTAAAACCAAAACCATTTTCCTTTTCAACCTCACTTGGTAGTCCAAGCCTCACCAAGTTTTTATCATAAAACATTTTTGTAAGCTTTTCCGGGGTCTTCCCATCCTATATTTTTGCTTCGGCTAAAACGGGGTTTCCAAAGGGGCATGGTGTTATGCACCATCTATCATACTAGGGGCAAGTAGGTGTCATCAAAGGGGTGGTACTTAGTAGTACAAGTGGTATTAGCTAGAGGAGCCAAACATTCCCATATATAAATCATAAAAAGGTGTAACATCCCAAAAATCATGATTTGAAAAGTTGGCATATCATTCATGCATTCATAACATTTGGTCATTTCAAACAAGATTTCAAATTAAGAAACCATATTATGCCTATTATATTGTGCAAATAAGGCAATGGTTTTATTTTTACTTTCAAAGTATGAGAATGCTTTGGATTGATCAGAAATGTTTTAAAGTTGAATGCAAAGCTTGCACAAATATTTTCAAACAAAATTCAATATAAAATCATTTATATGCCTATTATATATATTTAAATAAGGCATGGTTTTATTTTATTTTTCAATGGGTCAAAGTGCTTTGGAATAAACAGTAGGGTTTTATACACAAATAAGTACAAGGATTACACTACAAAAATTCAGAGGTGATTTGAAATCAAACCCATTTGATTTTAGTTCGAATTTGGTTCCTGAAAATCCAAATAGAAAAAGAAAACCAACCGCTGCCTATTTGGCCCAGCACCAGATCCAGCCCATCTAGCCCACCCGGGTAGTTTCTTTCTCTGTCTCTCTCTCACGCGCGCAGCTCTACCCACAGTCACTGATGCGCGGACCACACTGCCACCTCAGCCCTTCTTCCCCAAATCACGCCCGCGGACTGCGTCGCCGCTGCCGTTGATGCCGATAATGGCACAGCTTAATTAGCGATGAATTCGCAGGCGTTTCGTGTCGATATGCTGCTTACTTAAGCCCCTACACCGCACGGTCATTTCCCCCCACTCAGCACACTCTCTCCGCCACCAGGCTACCGGCAATTCGCTCTGCACCTCCGCTGCCCGACGCGCTCTGGCGAACTATTCCGGTGAGTCCAGCGCGCCCCTCTACCTCTCATTCATACGAGCGTACTTGCTAGGCCCTTAAGCATCTGCTCATACCTTTCGTTTGCTCTAAACTGCCCAGGAACGTCGTCTCCGTCGAGCTTCGCGCACGACAGGAGCGCCTCCCAACTGCGGTGAAGAATCACGGTAAAGTCAGACCACCCCTTGACCCCTGAGCCATACCACTAATTTTGTTGTGTCTCTGTGCGTCTCCTAATTCCTCTGGTTCATCTTATTTCACCGTAGAACGTCGCCTTCGTCTCCATCAGTAAGCATCAGACGCGGGAACAAACTCCGTCGAGGTCTTCAGGCCACCACAGCATTGCCCCCGTCCACACCGACGATTCGTCGAGCTTCCTCGCAACTTTGCGACGCTGGTAAGACCAACCACAGCCCCCAACCCCCTCTGTAGCCGCCGGAACCTCACTGGCAGAGTGCCGCCGCCGTGTCGCCATCGCCAGCGCCGCCAAGTTTTGGTCATTGAATCTGTGTCGTTAGATTTGAATCGCAGGGATAGGATTAGATCGAGTAGGAAGCGGTATCCTTTGATCTGGACCACTGGATCTAACTGAGATCCAATGCTCCATGTTGGCCGATCCACGCGAAGCGGTACCGTCCAATCAGAGCACGCCACGTGTGGGTGTTGTTTAAATAAAAATTCGGAAAAGATTTTTGAATGTTTAAACTTGTAAAATCCATAACTTTTGATTTGTTTGTCCAAAAAATGCAAATAATATATAAATGGATTCACAAAAATAAATCCTACACTACTGTGGGTTTGGTTTTGTATTTTGCTTCAGTTAAAATGGAATGTTTGTGCAGAGACATTTATAGGATTATTTTGAGTATAAAAATTGTTTAAAAAATGTTTTTAAGACTAATTTGAGTTTATCTAGTCTATAAAAGGTTAGTTTTGTGTTTAGTACTATTTACTTGTCTTGTTTGATTTGGGAAAAATCATCACATCGCATTTGCATGCATTCATATATTTTTGCTTGATTAATTTGAATGTAAATTTGGTGTTATCATTTTATGTGTAGATTCTGGTGCTAGTGCTGATTGTGATTGTGAGGATTGTGGATACTCCCCCAACTACCAAGGCAAGTGGTTCTTCATGTTTTTATCCCAATATTTTGACTATGCACTAGTGATATTTTGTATAGGGCTTGCATGATATTTTGCTAAGTATCTATATGCTATGCTATGGGAAATCCTAGTAGTTGTAGTCTTGGTAGAATTATTCTCTATGTTAAGATACTTGTTGATATCATGCTTAGCCTAGCTAGTAGCAAACATGGGTGGATTATATATACATGCTATGGAAATTTTGCTAAGTCTTTGACTTATGTTTTTCCTTAATAAAACAACTAAGTGAATGAATCACCTGGGTGGAATGGAAAGAATGGTTTATGTTGAGTGGTTACTCAGGGCCCATTTTTATGGCCTCCCTGGTGTATCTCACTTGTGGAAAGCCACCTAGGAACAAAGGGATTTGAGATACTTAGTGTTTATAAGCTTCTAGTGCAACCACATGGCATATGGGCTCTGCCTTGATCATATAGGTTGCAATAACTTAGCCAGATGGACAGTTGGTGGTAGGGTGATAGGTTGGAGCGCGTCCATTTGGCCTAAGGGGAGGCTTCTAAAAGATCTCGTCTCGATGCATGTCGAGCCTTGTGGGGAAAGTGCACCACCTCTCGAGAAGGAAAAATCTAAGTACTTAGCCGTGTCCCCGGCAACGGACTATTTGAGCATCAAGACATTGAAGCTATCAAGGATCTCATCATCCCAATTTCTAAGTTAAAAACTTGTGGTTGAACAAGGGTAAAGGTTCACCAATGTCTGTTGGTGGTTCCTTGGGAGTTTTTGTCAAACAAAAACTTAGTGTTTTCAACTGATAGGCAAAACCTATTTTGGGCAAAGCAAGCCTAAGCTACGCTTAGCCAAATTCATATAGAAGCTAGAAACTATTATTCTACTAAGGTATCACTTGCCATTACTATTCCAATGTATTGACCCACTGTGGCTGTAACTTGTGATGTTGCAGGTTACTCTGATGAGGATTAGGGTTATGAGTCTACACTCAACATGTTGGCCTGTGGCACATGAAGATGAAGACTTTACTTTATTTTGTTAAGTTGAACTCTTGTACTAGGCTATGGCTATGGAGTTGTAAAAGACTATGTTATCTCTGGAATGACGATGTAATAAAGACCTTTGTATCTGTGTACTTCATCTTAAACTATGGATGCTAGCATTTGATCCAGGGACTAGCATTGCAATCATAGGGACCTTTACCTTTACAAAGGTGGGGTCTTACATATGGTATCAGAGAACTGTGTTGCATGTAGGAGTATGACCCTAGGTTGGATTAGACTAAGAAACCACTAAGGAAAACTACAACAGTTTGTAAAATTCCACACTTGTCTTTTCTTCTCGTAAACTTTTCTAATCTTCTTTCTCATCTCTATTTGTAGATGAACTCCATCAACGAAGCCGTCAGGAAGGGACCATGACTTTGGAGTGTGAGACGGATTTTCCCAAGGCACTCAAGAACCTTATGGTTACCATGGGAATACATGGTGCAGCTGTGTACAAGGGATTCCCTGTGATGGATGAAGGAGAATAGTATTGGTGGGTGCAACTTCACTTGTACAAAAACAAGAAGGACAACCACAAAGAGTCGGGATTGTGCATGATCACCAACTCTGAAATGCACACAAAATTCTTTGACTCTGCAAGAAATGCAGCTTGGAATGCCATCAAGGAGCTTGGTGATAGGCTCAAGTTTAGAATGCTCAATACTCAAAAGAAGCATACCCAAGACTTAGAGGCTACCAATAAACGTCTAAGGGAAGACATCATAGACTTAATATGGGAGTCTTGTGATGAAGATTGATAGATTGCCACTAAGGATGCCCTGATAGCTATCTTGTCTAGTGAGTGAGAATTGTAACATACTCCGTTAGTTGGACCACCATACTTGTCGTTTTACTCGCAAAAATTTGTCTAAGTATTTGTATTGGATTTGTGTATGCCATTACTTGTATGTTTTATTGTTGGAAATGTGTTTGTGCTTTTATTGTCTTGTGATTTTTCCTTCTTGTATTGATTCTAACCTTTCTCTATCTTATACAATAGATGCCTAACATTGTTATCAGCATTGCGAGGAGTTCAAGGGAACTCGTTTCGGTTCTCGTCTCGTGGAGCTCACTAGTGTGCTCAACCTTCCACTTCCTAGTATCATGACACTCCATCTCACCAAGTTTGAGAGGAAGGACCTTTGGGGCTTCAGAGTCACACAGCCGGGACGCCAGGCAGAGCCACCCACGGAGGACATCACCTTCAAGCTGATGCATGATGATAAGGAGAAGGGCTTAGATGTAGTCATGCAGGAGTTACTTGGACGCCTAGTTGGGAGGCACTCCACCGAGCTTAGAGGCCTCTACTTTCACCTGTTCGGGAGACGTGACGAGCAGGGTGAGGCAACAGAGTATGATGATGCTACTAGAGAGATGTTTGAGCCAGTTCGTCTATACCTTCAGGACTTAGAGGGCTTTATTAGACACCTTGACACCGATAGGACCAACTTCATGCTTAGCAATGACGATCTCCAGGTTCAGTTGAGGGAGAAGGACAAGCTCATCATAGAGCAAGACGAGATCGTCAACGAGATGGAGGCCAGATTCGAGAGCCAGGACAAGAAATTCAAGAATCGGGAGAAGAGAGTCCATGAAAGAAACAAGAAGATCAGGGAGATGAAGGATGAGTTAGAGGCCAAGGACTTCGAGCTTGAGCACCAGCAGGGAGTGATTGAGAGGCTTCGCTCACATAAGAGGACCCTCAGGGACAAGATCGAGGCCTTGACCACTAGTGTAGAGGAGTACAAGGCCTCCATGGAGAATGCAGGTCTTGCTCTTGTTGACGTGGAGGTCGACATGGAGGAGTAGTGTAGACTACTCGACTATCATTTTTCTATCATACTTTGAATATTGAGTCGCAATGACCATCCAACATGTGGATGGCTTGCTATTGTGTGTTTGCATTTTCAAAACTTGTTGATTATGTCGTTCAAACTCTATGTTATTTTGAGCTTGGTTATTATGATTTTTTCTATGTGATGTATTGTGCATGTTAAGCATGTATGGGTATCTCATTCTTATCCTTATTGAAACCACAGATGCCTCCCCGTCGTGCCAACCGCAACCCAAACAACAACAATAATGTCACGCCCGATATGTAGCAGTAGATGACAGCTCAAGCTCAACTGATGCAAATGATGACATGGTTCATGCAAAATCAGAATCAGAACAACAGCAATAACAACAACAACAACAACAATCAGAATAATCCTCCAGCATTTGACATGCTCACTAGATTTCTGAGACTGAGGCCTGCAAAGTTCTCGGGAATGTCACATCCCAAATTTTCGATTTGGTCTTGCATATCATTCATGTCATTGCATCATGCCTTTCCATGCAAAACCATCGATTGAAAAGGTTCGGCGAAACGCTATTTGCAAAACCCTATTTTATTTTGCTACGAGGCTCCTGCGGGGGGATTTAGTAGGACTAGCGTTGACCACCCTTGTAGACTAGTGGTTTCGCTCAAACCTTGACCCTAGATTGTTCCCCTCGACTGTACAAAACCGTAGGAGCAAGAATCGCTCGAATCGGAGCTCGTACGGAGAAGTTGTCGCCGTTTTAGTGAATCGTCGGAAAACGGTCCGAATTTTTGGACCGATTTCCAAGTCCGAAACCAACTCCGCGCTGTTTTCGCGTAGGATTCCGCGAGAGGGCCCACTTAAAGAGGCCACCCGGTCTAGGGAACCGCACCCACCGCCTCCCCTGCCTACCTTGATCGCGCCGCCCAGCCTCGAAGCGCGCGCCGCTGCACTGGCCCGCCGCTGCCGCTCTCGCCGCCGATTGCCGTCGCCCGCCGCCAACCGCCGCCGCGGCGCCCGCCGCGCTTGCTGCTGCTGCCGCCGCCGCAGCTTGAAAGCCGCCGCCGCGCCGCCTCCCCGCAGCCACGCAGCGCCCCGCTGCCGCCGCCGCCGCCGCTTTGCCGCGCCGCAGCTGGCCGCCTCGGCCTTGTTGCAGCGCTGTTGCCGCTACTGCTTTCGCCGCTAGGCCGCTACGCATGCTGTTGCCGCACGCACGCACACGCACACACGCATGCACGCGTGCCGAACGCCGCCGCCGTCACGTGGCCGTTTTAATCCATTGCGCTGACCCTCTTCATCCGCGCAGGAAAAACCGCGACGCCGGAATCGATCGCCGCACCGTCCGGAACTCGCCGCCGTCCGTTTCATCCGTTCGTTTCCGGTAAGGCTGCAGCCACCGTTAGATTTCAGATCAGCGGCTCAGATTGTTTGTTGACTGGTCAGACTCAGGCGTTGACTAGTCGGGCAAATCAGCGCCCGATCAGTGAGACGCTTTGACCAGTCAACGAACCGATTGACTGGTCAATTTCGTTAATCCTTTTGGTTGACAGATTTCGGTAGAATCTTGTAAATTGCGTAGAAATTAAACCGCTTGGCCAAAAATTGCAAATAAAATATGTGTAGATTCAGTGAGTCGAGTAGAATCTCGCTGCACCTTTGGTTCAGGCTTTTGCGAAAAGGTTTAGTACAGTTTAATCAAACTAGTTAGTGGCCTTTTCGGAGTAATAAATTCGTATAAAAAGAACCATAGCTCAAAAAATCACGTATGATATGTACCTGGATTCAGTGGAATGAGGGGAATCTCATCGTGAATTAAAAAGATAGGCTTACAGTAAAAACTTCTGCAAAAACTGCCTAGTAGATTTCTGCAGTGTTTTAATTACTCGGGGAGTTTTATTATTCCTTTTTGAGTAATTCCAGTTGGTACTATTTCTAATCAGCGATGCCTATGCGGTAGAATTTTTCCAAGATTTTACAAACAGTATTCTACCGGTAGTGAATTATTTGAGTTCTAGCTCTAGTTTTGAGCACTAATTTTACTTAATAGTTTTCCTAGCGCTAAAACTATTTTCCAGGCATGCAATCAGTAGTATTATGGAATAGGATGTTGTGGTGCAGCTGTAGCACCAATTCACTTGTCGTTCTTGCATTCATGCATCATCTTTGTTGCATATGTTGTGGATTGTTTTTTTATGATTGCAATTGTATCGTGTAGATTGTGACGAGTGG
Organism: Avena insularis; assembly: GCA_023614405.1. Classification (NCBI taxonomy): domain Eukaryota; kingdom Viridiplantae; phylum Streptophyta; class Magnoliopsida; order Poales; family Poaceae; genus Avena; species Avena insularis. The sequence continues at coordinate 291,274,353 of CM042697.1, read as the reverse complement.
AACGCTTGCTCGTGTATGGATTGTTCTTCCGACCGCTACAACCAAGGCAAGTAGATGCTACTTTGTTCATGATATCGTCCTACTATTTTTAATGCATTGTCGTGTATTTTGTAGATGCATGTGTAGGATGATACTATCGCTATGCTATGTCCTATTATGTGGTAGGGCTTTCCTTGTAGATGAACCACCGTTGGTAGATGTGCTTATCCATGCCATATTGAAAAAGGGCTGGGTTACATCATTGAGACTTGTTTCTAAAAGTATTGGTTTGTGAAAACTAAAACAACTTAATCAATGAATCTCCTGGGTGTGATGGTATTGATATTTTTTGGTGGTTTCATTGCGGAAAGGCACCCAGGTATCAAGAGAGAATGATTGGCTTCTTTATTGTGTAGCTTACATGTACAACCATGTGCCAATAATGTAATGGGCAGTTGGTTGGACTTAGTAGGTTGTGGTAACTCGAACCCGCGTATCCAGAGATGTAGAATTTTGGTAGGTTGGACCGGTGCGCGTCGGGATTGAGGAGCTACTTCCCGAACAGTCTCTTCTTGGACTTCTCCCTATCATCACCCAAAATGAGAGTGATGGTACGAGCTGGGCTGGCCAAGTCACATGGGTAAAGTGTACTAACCTCTGCAGGGTGTATAATCTAATCGATTAGCCGTGTCCCCGGTTATGGACAACTGAGTTGCTTGATATGGATTCCATGACATGTTTCTCGCTCATTCTAATTTCATAGTTGTTTTAATGTTGTTGGGTTAACTTAATTGGGATCTTTTCAAAGAAAATCAAAAACTGTTTATGAAAGTAGGACAAAGTTATTTGCAAATGCAAGCCAGACACGGCTCCACTTGCCAAATATGCATGTAGATGTTAGTACTATTGTCTCCTTTACTAGCTCTACTTGCCATACATTCCATGTATTGACCCTTCGGGGCTGCTATGTTTCATGTTGCAGGTTATTCCGATTCCGAGTAATCGATATAGGCCACGGTACTCCACTCGGCACTTGTTCACTTGTGGGCAATTTGAAGAATGGAGGATTTGCTTTATTTATGTTGCTACCTGAATAATTTGAGCTAGCCTTGAGCTAAGATTTTATTGTAATAATGGTACTCTGGATCATCGTTATCTATGATGCATGGATATTTTGCTATGTTATTCATCTTACTCTATTGTGGGCCAATGAACCGATCCAGGGATTGGCATGTCACATAGAGGCCACGGTCTTTTCAGAACCGTGGTGTTACAGGGAACCACTGATCTAATGGTAGCCAATGACTGGTTACGATCAGTGAACAAGGACTTAGTCACTGTCGGCTGCACCAACGAGGAAAAAGTCAGGTTTGCAGCACATCTGCTTGAAGGACCAGTAGCAACCTGGTGGGACAACTTTCAGATCACCACTCCCCTTGAGGATGTCACATGGGATATCTTTGAGGATGGATTCCGTACAGATCACATCTCATCCGGAGTGATGAACTTGAAGAAAAAGGAGTTCCACAACCTGAAGCAGTGTCACCATGGTGTGGCTGAGTACATTGAGGAGTTCAACAATCTGGCGTGCTATGCACCAGATTAAGTTGATATTGATGCTAAGAGAAAGGAGAAATTCCTCGAAGGACTTAATGATGAGTTGAACCTATAGCTATTTGTTGCCTATGTCCCAACCTATCAATCACTTTGTGACAAGGCTACCATCTTGGAAAAGAACATGAAACAGGTTGAGGGCAGGAAGAGGAAGCATAGCTTTGATAAGCACAGCTCGGGATCGTCTCACAAGCGTTCCCATCATGATGCTAGTGGAAGTTATGGATTCCACAAACATGGAAAGTATAACAGCCACCACAACCACAACCGTCATCATGACAACAAGCATCATCGCAGTCATGATAATGACAAGTATAAGAACCACAAGAGTGGACACAAGAGCCACCACAGTGGGAGTGGAAATGGAAGTCAGCCTGTAAGAAAGATCTCAGTCAGGTTGAATGTTTCAAGTGTAAGAAGATGGGGCACTATGCTAATGAGTGCCCCGGAAAGAAAGTTGAAGGTGCCAACAAGCCCAATCCCTTCCAAAAGGGACAAGTGAACCACATTAATGTGGAAGAAATATATGAAGAGTCTGATGCCGTGGCTGGTAAGTTCAAGCTCAATTCTTTTCCAGCACTTGTTATTTTTTATACTGGCGCGTCGCATTCATTCATATCAAGAGCATGTGTTGACAAAAATGGACTACCAACTGAAAATATTGGGTGTCCTATAAAAGTAAGCTCTCTCGATGGAGAGATGATAGTGAGCCTTGGATGTCGTGGTCTAGTGATAGAATTTGGGAAGTATAAGTTTCTAGTTAGTTTGATAATCCTGGATTCCCAAGGATTGGATGTTATTCTGGGCATAGATTGGATGACCAAGTATGAAGGAGTACTAGATTTTGACAATCGTACTGTCACACTCACAACCCCGGATTATAAAAGGATTAGATTCAAGTCTAACTTTGAATCAAAAGGGAGTAAGCTAAATTCTCTTAAGGGGGTTAACATTGATAGTGTGCTAATTGTGAGAGAGTACCCGGATGTGTTTCCGCAGGAATTACCTAGAATGCCACCAGATAGAGATGTTGAGTTTCTGATTGACTTGCTGCCAGGATTTGGACCAATAGCAAAGAGACCTTACAAGATGTCAGTTGATGAGTTGAAAGAACTCAAGAAACAACTTGGAGAACAGTTGCAGAAAGGATTTATTCAACCAAGCTGTTCATCTTGGGGTGCACCAGTTTTGTTTGTGGAAAAGAAAGATAGAAGTCAAAGGTTATGCATAGATTACCGTTCACTCAATGAGGTAACTATCAAGAACAAGTATCCTTTGCCTAGAATAAATGATCTGTTTGATCAGCTAGAAGGAGCCCGAGTGTTCTCAAAGATTGATCTTCGGTTAGGCTACTTTCAGCTAAAAATCAAGGAACAAGACATACCAAAAACTTCTTTCACCACTAGGTATGGTTTGTATGAGTAGACCGTGATGCCCTTTGGTTTGACAAATGCACCAGCCTACTTCATGAATATGATGAACAACGTGTTCATGGAATTTCTTGACAAGTTTGTTGTCATATTCATTGATGACATTTTGATCTACTCCAAGAGCAAAGAAGAGCATGAAGAACATTTACGATTGATACTTGAGAAGCATAGGGAGCATAAGTTGTATGCCAAATTCAGCAAGTGTGAATTCTGGCTAAATGAAGTCGGATTTCTCAGACATATTGTGTCAGGAGATGGTGTAGCGGTTGATCCCGCAAAAGTGTCAGCTGTAACTGAGTGGGAAACTCCTAAGTCGGTGAAAGAAGTGCGCAGTTTCCTCGGCTTGGCAGGATACTATAGAAGATTCATTGAGAATTTCTCAAAGTTAGCAAATCCAATGACGGAATTACTTAAGAAAGACAAGAAATTTGATTGGACTGAAAGATGTAAACTCAGTTTCCAAGAGTTGAAGAAGAGACTAGTGAAAGCACCAGTCTTATGTGTGCCAGATTTGGAGAAGTATTTCCAAGTGTATTGTGATGCATCACACCAAGTATTAGGTGGAGTTTTGATGCAATAAGGAAAAGTTGTGGCTTGTGCCTCGAGACAACTCAAAACTCATGAAGTGAATTATCCTACTCTTGACTTAGAGTTATCCTCTGTTGTCCATGCACTCAAAACATGGAGACATTATATTTTGGGAAAGCATTGTGAAGTGTTCACAAATCACAAGAGTCTGAAATATATCTTCACTCAGAAAGAAATCAACATGAGACAAAAAAGATGGCTAGAACTCATCAAAGACTATGACTTGAGTTTGCAATACCCCCCGGTAAAGCAAATGTTGTAGTGGATGCATTAAGCCATAAGGTTTATGTGAATGGCCTCACTAAGGGAGAATTGGCAGATGATTTGTGTGCCCAATTCAAAGATCACAGATTGGACATAGTGCCTAAGGGACATCTGATGTCATTGGATGTTCAACCCACCTTGTTGGACAAAATCAGGGAAACCCAAAAGACAAACAAGGATATTGCAGAGATTAAAGGAAAAATTAGCAAAGGGAAAGCCAAAGGATTCCATGAAGATGAACATGATACTCTATGGTATGGAAAACGTATCTGCGTTCCACAAGATCTGGAGCTTTGGAAACTAATTTTACAAGAAGCACACAACTCACCATATTCCATTCACCCGGGTAATACCAAAATGTACATGGATGTGAAGGAAAGATTTTGGTGTAATAATCTCAAGAAGGACATCGCATAACATATTGCTTTGTGTGATGTGTGTAGTAGAGTGAAAGCGGAACATAAAAAACCAGCAGGATTGTTACAACCACTACCTATTCCTGATTGGAAGTGGTACAAGATTGGCATGGATTTCATCACCGGACTGCCAAAGGACTAAATCAGGATATGATTCTATTTGGGTCGTAGTAGATCGCCTAACTAAAGTGGCACATTTCATACTCGTGAAGACAACCTATACAAGTGCTAAGTTTGCCAAGATTTATATGAATAGGATTGTGTGTCTGCATAGAGTACCCAAGAGTATTGTGTCGGATAGAGGGACTCAATTCACTTCGCATTTTTGGCGACAACTGCATGAGTCATTGGGAACAATATTAGAATTTAGCACTTCTTTTCATCCTCAAATCGATGGACGAACAGAAAGGACCAACCAAATTCTGGAGGATTTGTTGAGAGCTTGTCCCTAGACTATGGTGCTAGTAGGGATGAAAGTCTGCCTTACGCAGAATTCTCTTACAAAAACAACTATCAAGCCAATATTGAGATGGCACCGTTTGAATTTCTCTATGGGAGAAAGTGTACTACAGCATTGTTATGGAGTGGTGTCGGAGAAAGAAATTTGTTCGGGCCAGAACTAATCAAGGAAGCTGAAGAGAAAGTCAAGTTCGTAAAGGACAAATTGAAGATAGCACAGTCCCGACAAAAGAGCTACGTAGATCTAAAGCGTAGAGAAGTCACCTATGAGGTAGGTGATAGAGCTATCTTAGAGTCTCACCACTTCGAGGAGTGAAGAGATTTGGAGTCAAAGGAAAATTGGCACCAAGGTATGTTGGACCATTCAAGATTCTGAGTCGCAGAGGAGAAGTAGCTTATGAGATTGAGTTGCTTGAATCACTGGCTATCGTTAACAATGTGTTTCACGTAAGTCAGTTGAAGAAATGCCCTCTAGAGATGGAAGAGACTTCTTTGAAGGATACTATACCTTTGGAAGAGGTTCAATTCGAAAGTGATCTCACTTATGAAGAGAAACCTATCAAGATTCTTGAAACTGTAGAAAGATTTACTCGTACGAACACTATCAAGTTTTGCAAAGTTCAGTGGAATCATCATTCCGAAGAGGAAGCAACTTGGGAAAGAGAAGATGACCTTCGGAAAGATCACCCTCACCTATTTGGTAGCCAATCCTAATCTCGAGGGTGAGATTCACCTTAAGGGGGTTAGATTTGTAACATCCCAAAAATCATGATTTGAAAAGTTGGCATATCATTCATGCATTCATAACATTTGGTCATTTCAAACAAGATTTCAAATTAAGATACCATATTATGCCTATTATTTTGTGCAAATAAGGCAATGGTTTTATTTTTACTTTCAAAGTATGAGAATGCTTTGGATTGATCAGAAATGTTTTAAAGTTGAATGCAAAGCTTGCACAAAGATTTTCAAAACAAAATTCAATATAAAATCATTTATATGCCTATTATATATATTTAAATAAGGCATGGTTTTATTTTATTTTTTAATGGGTCAAAGTGCTTTGGAATAAATAGTAGGGTTTTATACACAAATAAGTACAAGGATTACACTACAAAAATTCAGAGGTGATTTGAAATCAAACCCATTTGATTTTAGTTTGAATTTGATTCCTGAAAATCCAAATATAAAAATAAAAGCAAAAAGAAAAAATAAAACCAACCGCAAGGATAGGATTAGATCGAGTATGAAGCGGTATCCTTTGATCTGGGCCACTGGATCTAACTTAGATCCAACACTCCACGCTATTTATCCGAAGCGGTATTGCCGTCAATCGAGCACGCCACGCAGGGTGCTGTTTAAATAAAAATCCAGAAAAGATTTTTGAATGTTTAAACTTGTAAAATTCATAACTTTTGATCTGTTTGTCCAAAAAAATGCAAATAATATATCAATGGATTCAAAAAAATAAATCCTATGCTACTTTGAGTTTGGTTTTGTATTTTAACTATGTTAAAATGGAATTTTTATGCAGAGACATTTGTAGCCTTATTTTGAGTATAAAAGTTTATCTAGTCTATAAAAGTTTAGTTTTGTGTTTAGTACTATTTAATTGTCTTGTTTGATTTGGGAAAAATCATCACATGGCATTTGCATGCATTCATATATTTTTGCTTGATTAAATTGAATGTAAATTGGGTGCTATTATTTTATGTGTAGATTTTGGTGCTAGTGGTGATTGTGATTGTGAGGATTATTGCTACTCCCCCAACAAGAAAGGCAAGTGGTGATTCATGTTTCTATCCCAATATTTTGACTATGCACTAGTGATATTTTGTATAGGGATTGCATGATATTTTGCTAAGTATCTATATGCTATGCTATGGGAAATCCTAGTAGTTGTAGTCTTGGTATAATTAGTCTCTATGTTAAGATACTTGTTGATATCATGCTTAGCTTAGCTAGTAGAATACAAGGGTGGATTATATATACATTCTATGGAAATTTTGCTAAGTCTTTGACTTATATTTTTGCTTAATAAAACAACTAAGTGAACGAATCATCTGGGTGGAATGGAAAGAATGGTTTATGTTGAGTGGTTACTCAGGGCCCATTTTTATGGCCTCCCTAGTGTATCTCACTTGTGGAAAGCCACCCAGGAACAAAGGGATTTCAGATACTTAGTGTTTAGAAGCTTCTAGTGCAACCACATGGCATATGGGCTCTGCCTTAATCATATAGGTTGCCATAACTTAGCCAGATGGACAGTTGGTGGTAGGGTGATAGGTTGGAGCGCGTCCATTTGGTCTAAGGGAAGGCTTCTGAAAGATCTCGTCTCGATGCATGTCGAGTCTTGTGGGGAAAGTGCACTACCTCTCGAGAAGGAAAAATCTAAGTACTTAGTCATGTCCTCGGCAACGACAATTTGAGCAGCAAGACATTGAAGCTATCAAGGATCTCCTCATCCCATTTTCTAAGTTAAAAACTTGTTGTTGAACAAGGGTAAAGGTTCACCAATGTCTATTGGTGGTTCCTTGGGAGTTTTTGTCAAATAAAAACTTAGTGTTTTCAACTGATAGGCAAAACCTATTTTGGGCAAAGCAAGCCTAAGCTACACTTAGCCAAATGCATATAGAAGCTAGAAACTATTATTCTACTAAGGTATCACTTGCCAATACTATTCGAATGTATTAACCCACTGTGGATGTAACTTGTGATGTTGTAGGTTACTCTGATGAGGATTAGGGTTATGAGTCTACACTCAACATGTTTGCATGTGGCACATGAAGATGAAGACTTTACTTTATTTTGTTAAGTTGAACTCTTGTACTTTCCTATGCCTATGGAGTTGTAAAAGACTGTTATCTCTGGAATGACGATGTAATAAAGACCTTTGTATCTGTGTACTTCATCTTAAACTTTAGATGCTAGCATTTGATCCAGGGACTAGCATTGCAATCACAGGGACCTTTACCTTTACAAAGGTGGGGTCTTACAAAAGGTAAGCTGTGCCATTTAAGTAAACCATTTGAATAACATGCATAAGTAAAAACATTAGGGAAAGGGCTTATGATCAAGAAGGTGGCTTGCCTGTGACCAGTGAGATGTCTCTTGACTTCGTTAGAAAACCAGAATACTGATAATCATAATAATGAAAATAACCCAATGCTTCCTTCTTCTCGGTGTCACACAATCGCAACTATTTTTACTATCGAGCATACATGCAAACAAACAACACCCCCATCAATACAATACATACAAGAATCAAACCATACAGCAAGCAAAGGATAATCACATGATATACATCAGTAGTGAGTTAGATGATTGTTTTGCTTAGACTGGTAGGAGATTTGGAGGCAATTGGGAAGATGGTCCCTTTTGATTTATAGTCTAGGAATTTACCTAAGAGAGAGGTTTTTGAGGAAGGACATGTTCTGTATGCTATCATTCTATAAAAATGATATCATCAGATAGATATTGACAAAATTAAAACAACAAAAGTGGTTTCGCTATTTTATCAATTACCATTGATTTATAGTGATTTTTATAGTGAGAGAAACCCTAGTTTTAGGAAATAAATCACCAGACAAATTCTAGAGCTCCAAAAATTATTTCCTTGGTGATTAGGTAGAATTTGGTGGACTGATTCACTGAGTGTTGTAATCACGTCAAAACAATTACCAGAATGCCCTTGAGAAATTCCCAAAGACAATAATGGAAGCAATTTGTCTTTTTCACCAAATTAAATGTATAAGGACTTTTGATGTGATTCCACAGAAACATGTTAGGCATTTGAAATACCTTTCTATAGAAATTGGAATCACCCTTTTTGGATTAACATAACTACTGTGGTGAATTTATTGGTGAAATAACCATGCACAGAAGTTATTAATTCACCAAAATTCAAAGATGCCTCAATAAAAAATTGGGCTCCTAGGTTTTGAAGGATATGGTCATGTAGGTGTACTGGGAGTCGAATTAGGTCAGAATCATCTTTGGTTTTACTAGGGAGTTTATTTTTTATTTTTGCTACAGGTAATTTAGGAAGCACTTGGGTATGGGGCTAGGTTAAATAAAGGGCATCACTTATACCTTTCTGTACAAGCAGATTTTACATCATTTGGGGATGTGAAACTTACATAAATTATTTATTTGCTAAAAGGTGGCATTTAGGAAATTGATTTATCTTAATTAATCTACGTTAACTATGGTATAAACTAGGGTACTTCATGTTTGAAAAAATAGGTGGTTACCATAATAAAATTGGATCTAACCAATTTGAGTCATTTTGCATTTTTATTTGTATTTAAACTAAACACTAGATTCCAGATCTGTAAAATGATTTAAAGAAAAGAAAGGGGGCAGAAAGAGGGTGAGGGCGGATCTTTACCACAGTGGGCCGCGGGGGAGCAGATGCGGCCCAGCAGGGTTGCCCGCGCACGAAGGGGTATAGGGAAGCGACGGCCGTTGGATCGGGGCAGATCTGACGTGATGGACGTCGTTGTCCTCCTCGTGACTGGGAGGAGAGGGTAAACCCTAGCGCGGCCCAGCTACGGCCAGGTCTCGCCAACGGGGGTCCTCGGGCGAAGGGGTGGCCACCGATCGATGCGGTGCTCACAGGAAAGCCCGGATATGGGCGACAGAGATGGGTGCAGCCTCGGGAGAGGCCTCGCGCGAGGACGGCAGCAGGGCTTCCTCGATGGTTCGTCGGAGCAGCTCTCAGGGGCGCATGCAAAACAAAATAGGAGGAGGATTAGGTGCGGCTAGAGTAGGGGGTCACACCAGAGCAAAAATGAGAGCGAGAGAGGCAACATGGAGGGCATACGGCCTCCTCCTACCTTGCAGCCATTCGATCTCAAAGCTCTCTGTCCAGGGCAAAGGAGAGCAGAGGGGCGAGTGAGAGCTTCGGGGGAGGCTCTGAGGAGCTGTGGGGTGCAAATGGGAGAGCAATAATGTGGGTTGGTGGCATGTGGCCTCTTTATCTCGAGGGGAGGGGTCCATGATGGACAAAGTCCATGAGGATCTTGGGGAGAGGTGCTTGGACAGGCATTGGGCAGGTAGGGCGGTGGATAGAGGTGGTGTGGGCATGTGTCGTGGTAGAGGCGCCAGGAGGGGGTGGTGGTGTTGCTGCCCAAGATCTCTCAAGATATTGTGTCTCTCTTTTTCTCTCCACTCCAAGTGAGAAAGGGACAAAATAGGGAGGACTAATACTATAGTGAAACAGTACCATACGACCAGAGTGTGTTTATGAGTGTTGTGGTGGAGTATTTGGCAAGGTTTGAGGGGGTGTGGGTGGGGTTTAGATCAAGGTTTGATCAAACTCCAAGTTTTGCCACAAGGATGGTCATGAAACAAAGTTCCATAAATTAATCCATGAAAGGTGATAAGAATGTGCTGGTAGATAGGTAGTAGCAATATACACTTCCAAGAATTTATTTAGATTTTTCAGATGATTTTTAGCTCACTAATTGTCATTTAATCAAAAAGGGAAGAAGTAGTTTCTAGAATCTAAATTGATATTTTTACATTGGCAAGGGTGGTTTTTGATGTGATATGGTCTTAATTATCATATTACACATTGGAGAATTTTATTGGAATTTATTTGGATAGAAAAGCATTTTTAAGCAATTATTTCTTGTTTCTGCCATTTAAGAAAAAGGGCAAAAGGAAATAATAAAGAATCTCAAAAATATTTATTTTTTAGATGGAAAGGTGGGGTATGAGTTTGCAAAGTGGTTTGGAGAAAAACAAACTTGTCTTTATAGACAAGGTTTCTAGAATTTTGCCAACTATGGAATTTAAATAGTTTGAGGATCCAAATAATTATGTGAATTATTTGGGGGAATATCATAACCAAGGTAGATGATATAAACTTGAATTATACATCATTTACAATTTTGTTCTTGAGGGAAAATGGTGAGAAAGGAAGAAACTAGATTTTGGGGGGAATCTAGGGTTTTGATATTTTTATGCCACATAAACATGGTGAGATTAGTGAGCTCAGAGCTCACCTTGGTGCAAGGGATATATGAATAGATAGAACAAGTTATATAGATGATCATGGAATTAAAATTTGGGCTTGGTTGTAGTTGAGATGGTATAGAAGAGATGGCAAAGTTTGTTGAAATTAAAGCTTCCATAACAGAGTGGTCATGCTGCCTCCTAAACCATGAGGGTTTAAGAAGCACAAAGCTCCAATGGAGACAATTGAGGTATGGATTCATAGACCATTGTTAATAGATCATAACCATGCAAATATTTTTTCAAGGGGAGGTGGCATATAGATGTGAGCTTCTGCCAAAGTAGGCAAGATGACAAGATTTGCAGAAAATATTATTATATGGACTAGAAAACCATCATGGATGGGTGGGATCCAGATTGGTTTATCAAAGGGAAAAAGTGGGCTTTGGTATTACTAATGGTGTACTAATAGCGTTCAAGTACATTCTCAAGAATGCACATAGGTTGGAGAAGGTAGAGGTCCAAAGATTGAATCAAGATAAGAAATCCACACTTAGCCATTTTGGTAGATTTAGGGTTTTAGACTAGAGTACAAGTGTAGATGATTTTTAGTGGATGCTAGGTTCCAATCTCATGATCAAAGGTAGGAGGTTGATGTGATAAATAAGTAGATAGGATCCATGCTTATATGGGGTCTTCATTGAGTTGGGAGCTATCAAAAGGGATTATCTCTAGATTGATCTGATTAGGAGATGAGATGGCCACTTTGGTGGTTTAGGATAGATCCATATTTAGATGCTTGGTTTGAGATTGATGATCACAAACATAGATTGAGTCCTAAGATATGTGCTACTAGATTAGATCACTCTAGTTCCTAAGCAAACAAGGCAATCAGCAGATCGACGCAATTCATCAGACAACATATCAAGGCCATTCATCCTATCAAGCTTATCCAACTACTACTAGGGTTACCATCAAGCTTAGCTTGAGGTAGGGATGGTTATTTTGAATTGGTTATGTTTTTAAGTAAGATAAGTACCTCTTGGTGTTTCTACCAAGATTTGACTGGAGGGGTTTTAGGAAAAGGTTTTGGAAAACCTAGAGATAAGATTAATTGAATGTTCTCTCTTGAAAACATAAGGAGATTGTATAGAGGTCTCCATAGTTTTGTTAATAGAACTAGCAAAACCCTTTGTTTTGTCAAAGTTATCTTGGCTCAGGCTTTGAATTTCCAGAACATTTGAGAAAATGAAAGATGAGCCAACACATATCTTTTGTGAAATAGCTTTTGTCAACTAGGGTTGAGATGAAAAGTATATTACCTAATACACATTCAGTTGCATGAACACAAACAAACAAGTAAGCAAGCATTGAACAAGTAACAAGAAAAAGGTTTTGTTCCCCCTAATTTTTGACTTTTGGATGGCAATTCAGGGTTGCTGAAATTTGGATTTTACCCTCCCCCCACAGACACAATCCTCGCTCGTAGCTACACAAGCCCTACGTAAAACTCTAGATCTAACCTTCACCGCCTTACCCTAGAGCAACCCTTGTTCTGCTTCCACAAGCACCACCAGGAATCTACTTCATCGCCGCTATCGTCCAACGCTTGGAGCAAACCCTATTCTACTTCACAGTCACACACAAGCACTACAACCACAACACCCTCGGCAACCTCGATGACACCACCCAGGATGCATAGGATGCCTAAACGCCGTCCTTACCATGATAACCAGATCTCCTTGGATTTCTGAATGATAAATATGTAGCAATTAACTGAATTTTGTATTGGTGCTAATTTTGTAGTAACTTACAAGTGTTATACTTGTTACCCGTATCATCACAAATAAACTCTCCATAGTCAGGTTTAACCGTAAGGCATTGAACTCTGATTTTATATGTCATGGGGAAATATGAGTCAGCGAACGGTGAACATATTTGTTTCCATTATCTCCTTTATTCAAGTGCCTGCCCATAAGTGATGCAATTATAATGTCTCTCTAGTTTGGCGAAGGCTATGGCAGTAACTGTTATTTCCTGTCTGATGTTGTTCTCTTATCTATTCAGTACACATTTACATTTGTTATATTGCTCTAATATGTCAGGTTTATTTGCTTTTGCTTACCCCATGATTCCTAACAGTTTGCTATTGTTACACCATGAACAGTTGAATTTTATACTAGAAATAGTAGAATGAATGGCCCCTATAATCTCAAAAGTAACTATTCCTTTTCTATCACTTCATGCTACGTCTATCAGATTAGAACCTTTTTGTGTTTACTATTCGCTGCACCTTTATGCAAAGGCCCAACATTGAAGTAAGGAGACCACCAATTATAACATCCCAAAAATATTAAACTTAAATCATCAAACTCTAAGCTTCAAATTTAGGGTTAACAAAAACTTTTCAAATTAAAAATATGAAAGCATTCATATGTGTATGTATTAAAATTTGGATTCTTTTGAATTGCCATGATTCTATGTTTCCTTGTTTGTAAAATGATTCTTAGGTGAAATAAACATCATCTAAACAATCCCCAAACTTTTCCCAAAGACAAACAAATCAAAACAAACAAATTAAGCGAATGGTCACTTTGACCAATTTAACTCCCATGCCTACTTTGGCTATCCTTAAATTTCAGAACTTAACAGAAACATGTATTGATCTTTGCACCCCTTGATAGTACTCATAACAAGGAACCAAGGCCCACCTTGTGATCATCCAAAAACATTTGGATGCATAGTTTAAATGACAGTTTAAAATTGAATCTGTTTCATATGGAAAGATCCCACTTTCAAAATCCACTCAAACAAGCTCAATTTTCAAAACCCAGGCATCCACAGAATCCTCAACACATGCCTAGCACACCCACCAAAAATCTTTTCAAAATTCAAAACTTAAGTTCATGCGGCTATTTCATCAAACAGGTTGCAAATTCAAATCAACAAAATCACAAACACTATTTTGAGCAGTGTTTTGAGCCAACCTTATTCCCTCTCTGGTTACACTAACCTCAGTAGATCATCTAGCAACCTTAACTAAGCTCTAGCACCACTGTAAACTCGCTAATGTCATCAATGGTGAACAAGCCGAGAGCACCCATGTCACCCCAGTGTGGACAACAAGCTAGGAGAAGAACTAGACGTGCCAACCTTGTCTGGGAGGTAGCCCATGCCTCACCGCCCCCTCTCGACCAGCCCTAGCTCGCAGACAGCGACCAGAACCGCCAGGAACGCCGGGCCCGCACCACTGTCGACCATGCCGATGCGCACCGCAGAGCACGCGCCGTTCCCACGCAACCCGACCACCTCGAGCCCTCGCAGCCCGCCAGCATGCACCCCACCGTCCCAGGAGACCGCCAGACATGCCCATTTCACCGCCCGTACCCCGTAGCCACCGCTCGCCGCAGAGTTCGCCGCCTCTACTTCGTAGAGCACCGCACATTCCCGATCATTTGCCATCGCCCCTACACGCGCATTTAAGCTCTAGAGGATCGCCAGGAGACCGCCCGTCGATCGCTAACCTCGGCCATGCCTCTAGCCGTGATCCGCATCGCCACTGCCGCCCATCCCTCTCGGTCTCGCCGTCGAGCCTATAAAAGGAGGCCACCCCCAGCCAATTGAAGCACACCATTTCACTCCCCTCACCTAACTGATCATTCCACCCCTTAGCCAGAGCAAGGCGAGCAGCGCATCGCCGGAATTTGGCCGGAGCTCGCCGCTGCAAAGGAGAAGAGGAGCCGTTGATTTCGACCACCCCAGGAGCTGTCGCGACCACCCCTGAGTTCGCCGTCGTCGACTTTGTCGTTTGCCTGCCTCGCCGTCGTCACTGGAGCCCCGGTATGCCCCCTATGCACCCCCACTGAGCCGCTAGGGTTCGAGTTCGCTGGTGACCTGTTCATCGTCGACGACGACCCTCAACCGTCGATCTTCATTTTAATCCAACGCACCACATCGCCCCGTACCGCTTCGCGTTTAAAGAGCCATTGACCAGTAGACCCCCCCTGAAAGTTGCGCCCCGCGCCGCGGAGTGACACTAGGCCGGCCCATTAAACTTCCCGCCCAGCCCACTCGTTTGAATTTAGCTTTTTCTTTTTAAGTTCAAACATAGTTCTGTACCTAGTTTAAAAAATCAACCTAGCTCGATTCAGTGAACCAAATTGAATGAAACCAATTTTTTTAGAAAGATATTGAAAGGCTTAATCCAAGACCGTTGGACTCAAATCATTTAGATCTATAGATCAACCTTGGTTAAAATAACAAGTCAGAAGCTTTTCTGCATTCAAACATTTTTAAAATTTAAACCATAATAGCTTTTGAGTTGATTCCAACTCTCAAAATTCATATTTGATCATACCTTTCAGAATATATAAAAATATATGGGTTTACTTACAGAAATAATGTTCAGGTAATAAAAGAATGCCACATAGGCATTTCTAGTCACTTTATTTTATTTAAAATTAAAGGTTAAACCTTATTAAATTGTGACACCACTTTAAATCACATTCCCATGTACTGAAATATGTGGTGATGACATGTGTCAACATGATCCCATGTTTGAGTTGGAGAATATTAAATCTTAAGTAGTTTTTCAATGAGTAGAAATTACTTTTCTAAAAATAAATAAATAAGACAAATGCTTTATTCTTGTGATATTAGTGATGATGCTAGATCATCTATAGAGCACCTTTGTGTGATGATTGAAAGTAGTTAAGTATTGTTTGGTGATTGTGTACCTCGTGTTTATCCATATACGCTAGTACCGACCAAGGATACGAGGAGGAAGGAGGATACTACGAAGAAGAAGCCGAGGAGAATTTCAACCACTGCTCTGCACAAGTCAAGCCTAATACTACTAGTTGATTGAGCAAGCTAACACTTGCAATTATGAAAGTTAAATAACCTATGCAATGCACTAAGCATGCTTGGTTAGACACATTTGATGATACCCAATCCTAGTTTTACTTGCAAGCTTTCTACTTTATTTCTTTATCAAAGCTATTACTTAGAGTTTACTTGAGTAAATTGTAGATACTAGAAATATAATTGAAGGTTGCATAAAGAGCATTAAATTTGTCCTAAGCTAGAAAATCTTGATGTCATCCTAAGGCATGAGACTGAACTTAGTTAAACTCCACTAGTTTACCACCCCTCATTAGTACTTACCCCCACTTGTAGATGCTAGGGCTAAGCATAAAACTTGATCAACTTTAGATGGGAATACTTGGTGGAAAATGGTTATGAAAACCTTGGAATGATGGATCATTCTACTAAGATGTTTTGACATGTGTTTCCGAACACCAGATGATTTTGATGATGAAAATGTTGAGGCATGAGCCTTAGCCCTTTATAAAACTGATGGTTGTTTGGATGCGATCCATTCCAATTTTACCGTACAACCACAATACCCGAGAATTGGGTAGGGATTGACTGCAAACTTATATACCTTAGTATGGGTTCCCTCACGGCCAAGGTATGAGCTGAGGCTACCTTGTGAAGATTGTCCACCTGTGCAGTACCCAAGATGACAGTTGGTCATGGTTGGGAGGCCAAACTCACAGGAGAGGTTCTTATACTAGGGCCTGTAATTGAAAGGTTAGGATTGATTATCTGCATACTGAGTATGGTGAATTCAGGATTTGTTCTTGACGGATGTATCGAATGTTGTGGTGAAAGTGTACAATCTCTGCAGAGTGTCAAACTATTCGAATAGCCGTGTCCGCGGTTATGGACAGTTGGAGTGGCCATACTGTTCTCCCGTCAGATGTTTTCAAAATGACTTGTGAAATGAATGGAGATTTTGACTTCACCACAACAGAGTTGTGATATGAAATTCAAGTTCCCACTTAGGTGTTATAAAATTTCAACTAGCTTTTCTTGCTTCTGAACTTAGTAGAGGTAAATTTGGCTTTTTGCAAAACAACCCTAGAGCTTAGTGTCCTACTACAAAAACCCCCTTCACTTGTTAGTATTAGTTTGCGAGTACTTAAATAATACTCATGGCTTTGTCCATGGCTATTCCCGTGGCCAGACTATGAAGAGGAGTACCAGGATGATGAACCCCAGGAAGGTTACGACAACTAGGATCATCTCCCATCGTCAGCATTGCCTGTGACCCCGAAGATGGAGCTTCACCTACGCTACCTTTATTATTACGTATTTCCGGTGCTTGAGTTGTATTAAGAACTGGATCATGAGATCCTTATTTGTGTAAGACCTTATTTATGGTTTGTAATGGATGATGTACTGTGGTATCCAAATCTGTTATGTCTCGCAAAAATGGTAATCCTGTGATTGCGATGTATGGCATAACAGGCATCTGGGATTAAAAATCCGGGTGTTGACAAGTTGGTATCAGAGCCATCCTGACCATAGGAGACCTTAGTTAGATTGGATGTTTGAATCAAAAACTTAGTTTCAAAACCAAAGGAAGCCAATATTTACAAAAAACTTATTCCCATTCTTATCACCTTGATTCTTTCATAAAAAATCATGTTCCTCAAAACTCTTGCAAAATACATAAAATTTGACACACTTGATCACTCTACTAACTTACTCATCCTATATTCTTATAGATAGACGTGAAGTACTGCAAGTTTTATCAGTTGGGGAATGGAGGAGACCTCATCTTTGAGCAGGATTTGGACCAGCTTTCGGAACTTCTGGAGCGTCTGCACCCCGAGTTCTTCGGAGCTAAGCTCAATGATCAAGGAGGAGAAGATCTGCAGTGGCTAATTGTTGCAAGTCTCCGAGGAAAGATTGAACCTCCCACTGCCGAGGGAATTCAGTTTACCTTAAGAGAGAACAACTGGCTCGATGGACTTGCCAGAGCCATGCAGGAAGCTCATGCCCGTCTGTGTGGGCAGACTATCAACCAGATCAAGGGTACCCGCTTTGAGTTTTTTCCAAGGCGTGATGCTATGGGACAGCCACTGGAAGTCCCATACCACCACGAGCTGAAGACTCGGTTGGACCACCTTAGCTTCATGATGTACGATCGTTGGCAAGAATTGGACAATTGTCGTGACTACTCCAACCACAAGTCCGCCATCATCAAGACGAAGGATCAGAGCATCGCCATGCTAGCAAAGGATCGCAAGTCTCGCTGCCGTCAGCTCGACAAGAAGGAGCGCATCATTGCCTGTCTTCGCCATCGTATCTCGGATTTGGAGGAAACCATCCAAGAGAGAGACATGCAGTTGGAGGAAAGGGAGAATGCAGGAGAGGATCTTCGTGGAGACCCCTACTCCTATCTCAGCGATGATGATGACTTTCTGGAGGATCAGGCTATGGATTTCTTCACCGATGAGGATGATTTCGCCTTCATCAATGACGACGATGATGATGAGGATGACGACTACACCGACTCCGAGGAGTAGTAGCACTTGAGCACTAGCGTAGTGAGTTGTTTTCGGTCCCACTGTATCGTAGTTTCCAGAATGGTTCTTAAAACCATCTGTTTACCTTTGTTGTGGTGTGTGTTTGTATCGTGTGCTATGAATGAATGAAAAGCAAGTTGCTAGAAAATCTGAGTCAAACTTTAAAAACTTTTCAAAGTCCCGGAACCTTAGAAAATTCCCTCTTTTCTCATGATCTATCTCAACCTTCAGATGTCACGCGGAGGAAGTGGTCCATCCCCGGACCCGATGTTGCAGATCCTGGAAATGTTGGTTTCTGACCGTGAAGCTGAAAGAGCTGAACGTCAAGCCAACCTAGCCACCCTTCAGCAGATAGCTCAGCTAGCCAACAACAATCAAGGCCAAGGAAACCAGGACAACCATGGATCTAAGCTCAAGAATTTCCAGAACACCAACCCACCTGTTTTCACTAAGTCAGAAGAGCCCTTAGACGCCGATGATTGGCTGCAAACCATGGAAAATAACCTAGAAGTCGCCGGAGTGGAAGCTAACGAGTAAGTTATGTTTGCCACCCACTATCTAGCCAGAGATGCAGGAGCATGGTGGAACAGCGTTCGTGCAATGACCGGAGGACAGATGATGACCTGGGAGGAATTCAAGGTCAAGTTCAGCAGAACCCATGTGCCACCGGGTTTGATCAAGAGAATGAGAGATGAGTTCATAGAACTGAAGCAAGGACGGATGACCGTAGTGGAATACCATGACAAATTCTTGTCATTAGCTAGGTATGCCCCAGATGAGATCGACACCGAAGCCAAGAAGAAAGAGAGATTCTTGAATGGTCTGCACGATGAGATGCAGACTGTGTTGGTCAATTCCCCTTTGCTGATATTGAAGCCCTTGTCGACTCTGCCATCCAGATGGAAGGAAAGATCAACCAGGCCAACGAGAACCGCAAGTGTCGCATGATGCATCATCCAGGAACCCATCAGACCCCAAAGTATCTCCCTAACCCATCTCCAGGATTTTCCCCGAGAACCAACAGACCCCTGATGAACCGTTTGACCTATCCCAATCGTGGAAACTCAAGGCCCGAAGGAAACCACAACAACCCCGGCAACTCTAGCAATTTCAACCGTGCACCACCCAAGTTCAATAACAACAATGCTGCTGCCAACACCAACACTGCCCCGAGGACTGGAAGCAATGATGTGCCTGTTGCAGCAATGGACAAGTGGCAAGTGACTTGTTATGACTAGAAATAAGGGTCACTACTCCAATGAGTGCCCCAAGAAGAATCCCGCAGCCCCCAATGCAAATGCCCTAGCTCAGCAACAGCGTCGTGTTCAGCCCGTAAAAAGGTTTGCCCCAAGGAATTCGCTAAACCGCAACGGCCGTCTTTTTCTCATGCATGCTGAATAAACCAAGGAAGCGCCAGACGTCGTGCTGGGTATGTTTTCTGTCAATTCAGTACTCGATAGAGTGTTGTTTGATTCTGGTGCATCGCACGCATGTGTCACTGAAGAATTTGCATGCACTAGTAAGATTCAACCAACCAAACTAAAGCATGTTAGGATTGTTCAAATCCCCGGTTCAACCACCAAAGCTAGGCAAATCTGCAAAGCCGTCCCTATCCGAATCCATGTCATAGACTTTTATGCTAATCTAATAGTACTCGGAACTAAAGGTTTGAAAGTAGTACTAGGAATGGATTGGATGTCCAAACATAAACGATTGATTGACTGTGCCAAGAAATCCATAACCATGACCAGTACAGCAGGTATATCAGTCGAGCATATATCTGAAACCTTACCTCGTCAATTCAAGTGCAACAAGATTATAGCCCAACCTACCATTGACCAAGTCCGGATAGTCTGTGAATACCCTGATGTATTTCCAGATGTTTTGCCCGGTATGCCCCCAGATCGGGATATCGAGTTTATCATCGAACTAATCCCCGGAACAGGACCCATAGCTTAGAGACCCTATAGTATGAACCCGTCTGAACTAGAAGAACTGAAGAAGCAACTGGATTCCATGTTGGAAATTGGATTGATTCAACCAAGTGCATCACCATGGAGATCACCTTTCTTGTTCGTGGAAAATAAGGATGGAGGTAACCGTTTGTGTACGGATTACCAGAAGTTGAATGATGTCACCATCAAGAACAAGTACCCATTGCCCATGATCGAAGATTTGTTTGATCAGTTGACCGGTGCCAAAGTGTTTTCTAAGATTGATCTTAGAACAGGCTATCATCAACTCAAGATTCGTGCAGAGGATATTCCCAAGACTGCCTTTACCACCATATATGGATTATACGAGTATACCGTCATGTCTTTTGGATTAACCAATGCCCCCGCTTATTTCATGAATGTCATGAATAAGATTTTTATGGACTTCCTGGATAAGTTTGTCGTTGTTTTCATCGATGACATTCTGATTTATTCCAAATCAGAAGAAGAACATGAGCTACACCTAAGGACCATTCTTGGAACCCTTAGAGAGCATCAGCTGTATGCCAAGTTTAGCAAATGTGAATTCTGGTTACAGGAGGTAGGATTCCTCGACCATATTGTATCAGCCGGAGGAATTGCCATTGACCCTGTAAAGGTGAAAGATGTCGAAGATTGGCAAGCCCCAACCACTCAAACCCAAGTTCGTGCATTTCTCGGATTGGCAGGATACTACCGCAAGTTCGTAGAAGGATTGTTGAGTATCGCCAGACCCATGACCCAATTGCTGAAGAAGGACAAGAAGTTTGAATGGACGGACAAATGTGAAGCGAGTTTTCAAGAACTCAAGAGGACATTGATTTCAGCCCCAATCTTAATCATGCCAGATATCACGAAGCCCTTTGATGTGTATTGTGACGCATCCAAGATTGGTCTCGGATGTGTGCTAATGCAAGAAGGCAACGTTTTATCTTATCTATCTCGACAACTGAAACAACATGAGCAAAATTACCCAACCCATGACCTCGAACTCGCAGCCGTAGTTCTAGCCCTGAAGACATGGAGGCATTACCTAATGGGAAACCGTTGTGAAATTTATTTGGATCGCAAGAGCCAAAAGTATATATTCACTCAGAAGGAGCTGAATATGAGATAGAGAAGATGGATTGAGCTAATCAAGGATTACGATCTGGACATTCACTATCACCCCGGTAAAGCGAACGTGGTAGCAGATGCCCTTAGCAGATTGTCGTGCCGCTTGAACTCTATGATTTTGAAGGAGCAACCAAGCTTGCACAAAGAGATGGAAGATATCCGAATGGAATTAGTAAGTGAAGGATTTTTGGCTAGCATAGAACTTCAACCCACTTTGATCAGCCAGATCAAAGAGGCGCAGAAAGGAAATGCTAGTATCGATGGAATCAAGCGTAGTATCGGTATAGGCAAAGTACCCGGATTCACCGAAGACGAAGAAGGAGTTCTGTGGTACAAAGGACGCCTTTGTGTACCAGCAGATTCTGAGTTGAAAGAAGTTATTCTCAAGGAAGCTCATGATAATCTTTATTCTATCCACCCCGAAGGAACAAAGATGTATCAAGATTTGAAGGAGCAATTTTGGTGGCATAAGATGAAGAGAGAAATCGGAAGCTATATCGCCAAGTGTGATATATGTCAACAAGTCAAGGCGGGACATCAAAGATCCGCTGGATTGTTGCAACCATTGCAAATTCTGGAATGAAAATGGGATTCCGTTGGAATGGACTTTATCACCGGATTGCCTACTTCTAGTAGGGGGAATGACTCTATCTGGGTCATAGTGGATAGATTGTCCAAAGTCGCCCATTTCTTACCCGTCAAGACCACTTATCAGAGTTCGAAGCTAGCGGAGTTATACATCGCTAGAATCATCAGTTTGCATGGAGTCCCCAAGAACATCGTATCGGATCGAGGAACTCAGTTTACCTCGAGATTCTGGAAGAAAGTCCAAGAAGGTTTAGGAACCCGCCTAGATTTCAGCACAGCTTAGCACCCTCAGACCGATGGACAAACGGAGCGAGTAAATCAAATACTCGAAGATATGCTGAGAGCATGTGTGTTAGAATATGGATCTAAGTGGGAAGATTGTCTGCCGTTTGTAGAATTTTCATACAACAATAGTTATCAAGCTAGTTTGCAAATGGCCCCACTTGAATTCATGTATGGAAGGAAGTGTCGCACCCCTTTGAATTGGTCGGAAGTAGGAGAGAGTCAGATTTTCGGACCCGACATCCTATGAGAAGTAGAAGAGAAGGTTCACAAGATTCGTGAGCACCTCAAGACAGCCCAGTCAAGACAGAAGAGTTACGCCGACAAGAGACATCGAGAGCTCGCCTTCAACATAGGAGATTTTGTGTATCTGAAGGTGTCGCCATTGAAGGGAATGCAGTGTTTCCAGCTGAAAGGAAAGTTAGCCCCCAGATATATCGGACCCTTCAAGATTCTGAACCATCAAGGAGAAGTGTCGTATCAATTGGAACTACCCTAAGAGATGTCAGCCGTGCACAATGTGTTCCATATCTCATTACTTCGCAATTGCCTCGAAGTTCCGGAGAAGACCGAAGTGTTCAAGAATATTGATCACAGGACCATAGAGATCAACGATGACCTGACCTATACCAAAGTACCCATCCGTATTTTGGAAGAAGCTTTCAGAACCACCAGAACCCGAAGCATCAAGTTTCTCAAGATTCAGTGGAGCAACCACACAGAAGAGGAAGCTACCTGGGAGCGCGAAGATCACATCAGGACGGAGTTTCCTGATCTCTTCAAATCCTAGGTAATCTTTTTCGTCCTTTTTCAAATCTCGGGACGAGATTTTGTTTAAGGGGGGAAGGTTTGTAACATCCCAAAAATATTAAACTTAAATCATCAAACTCTAAGCTTCAAATTTAGGGTTAACAAAAACTTTTCAAATTAAAAATATGAAAGCATTCATATGTGTATGCATTAAAATTTGGATTCTTTTGAATTGCCATGATTTTGTGTTTCCTTGCTTGTAAAATTATTCTTAGGTGAAATAAACATCATCTAAACAATCCCCAAACTTTTCCCAAAGACAAACAAATTAAGTGAATGGTCACTTTGACCAATTTAACTCCCATGCCTACTTTGGCTATCCTTAACTTTCAGAACTTAACAGAAACATGTATAGATCTTTGCACCCCTTGATAGTACTCATAACAAGGAACCAAGGCCCACCTTGTGATCATCCAAAAACATTTGAATGCTTAGTTTAAATGACAGTTTAAAATTGAATCTATTTCATATGGGAAGATCCCACTATTTCAAAAACCACTCAAACAAGCTCAATTTTCAAAACCCAGGCATCCACAGAATCCTCAACACATGCCTAGCACACCCACCAAAAATCTTTTCAAAATTCAAAACTTAAGTTCATGCGGCCATTTCGTCAAACAGGTTGCAGATTCAAATCAACAAAATCACAAACACTATTTTGAGCAGTGTTTTGAGCCAACCTTGCTCCCTCTCTGGTTACACTAGCCTCAGTAGATCATATAGCAACCTTAACTAAGCTCTAGCACCACTGTAAACTCGTCAATGTCATCAATGGTGAATAGGCCGAGAGCACCCATGTCACCCCAGTGTGGACAGCAAGCTAGGAGATGAACTAGCTGTGCCAACCTTGTCTGGGAGGTAGCCCATGCCTCACCGCCCCCCTCTCGACCAGCCCTAGCTCACAGACAGCGACCAGAACTGCCAGGAACACCGCACCCATGCCACTGTCGACTATGCCGACGCTCACCGCAGAGCACGCGCCGTTCCCACGAACCCCGACCACCCTGAGCCCTCGCCGCCCGCCAGCATGCACCCCATCGTCCCAGGAGACCGCCAGACATGCCCATTTCACCACCCGTACACCGTAGCCACCGCTCGCCGCAGATTTCGCCGCCTCTGCCTCGCAGAGCACCGCGTGTTCCCGACCATTTGCCACCGCCCCTACACGCGCATTTAAGCTCTAGAGCATCGCCAGGAGACCACCCGTCGATCGCCAGCCTCGGCCATGCCTCTAGCCGCCCGTACCGTGTCACCACCGTCGCCTGCCCATCCCTCTCGGTCTCGCCGTCGAGCCTATAAAAGGAGGCCACCCCCAGCCGATTGAAGCACACCATTTCACTCCCCTCACCTCACTTATCATTCCAACCCTTAGCCGGAGCAAGGCGAGCAGCGCATCGCCAGAATTTGGCCGGACCTCGTCGCTGCAGAGGAGAAGAGGAACCATTGATTTCGACCACCCCAGGAGCTGCCACGACCACCCCTAAGTTTGCCGACGTCGACTGCGTCGTTTGCCCGCCTCGCCGTCGTCACTGGTGCCCCGGTATGCCCCCTATGCAACCCCACTGAGCCGCTAGGGTTCGATCTCGCTGGTGACCTGTTCATCGTCGACGACGACCCTCAGCCGTCGATCTTCATTCTAATCCAACGCACCACATCGCCTGCATCGTCAAGGCTTAAAGATCCACGACCAAGAGACCCCCTGTCGCCGCCGCGGAGTGACACTGGGCCGGCCCATTAAACTTAACGCGCAGCCCACTCGTTTGAATTTAGCTTTTTCTTTTTAAGTTCAAACATAGTTTTGTACCTAGTTTAAAAAATCAACCCAGCTCGATTCGGTGAACCAAATTTAATGAAACCAATTTTGTTAGAAATATATTGAAATGCTTAATCCAAGCCCGTTGGATTCAAATCATTGGATCTATAGATCATCCTTGGTAAAAATAACAAGTTAGAAGCTTTTCTGCATTCAAATTTTTTTCAAATTTAAACCATAATAGGTTTTGAGTTGATTCCAACTCTCAAAAATCATATTTGATCATACCTTTAAGAATATATAAAAATATATGGGTTTACTTACAGAAATAATGTTCAAGTAATAAAAGAATGCCACATAGGCATTTCTAGTCACTTTATTTTATTTAAAATAAAAGGTTAAACCTTATTAAATTGTGACACCACTTTAAATCACATTCCCATGTACTAAAATATGTGGTGATGACATGTGTCAACATGATCCCATGTTTGAGTTGGAGAATATTAAATCTTAAGTAGTTTTTCAATGAGTAGAAATTACTTTTCTAAAAATAAATAAATAAGACAAATGCTTTGTTCTTGTGATATTAGTGATGATGCTAGATCATCTATAGAGCAACTTTGTGTGATGATTGAAAGTAGTTAAGTATTGTTTGGTGATTATGTACCTCGTGTTTATCCATAGACGCTAGTACCGACCAAGGATACGAGGAGGAAGGAGGATACTACGAAGAAGAAGCTGAGGAGAACTTCAACTACTGCTCTACACAAGGCAAGCCTAATACTACTGGTTGATTGAGCAAGCTAACACTTGCAATTATGAAAGTTAAATAACCTATGCAATGCACTAAGCATGCTTGGTTAGACACATTTGATGATACCCAATCCTAGTTTTACTTGCAAGCTTTCTACTTTATTTCTTTATCAAAGCTATTACTTAGAGTTTACTTGAGTAAATTGTAGATACTAGAAATATAATTGAAGGTTTCATAAAGATCATTAAATTTGGCCTAAGCTAGAAAATCTTGATGTCATCCTAAGGCATGAGATTGAACTTAGTTAAACTCCACTAGTTTACCACCCCTCATTAGTACTTACCCCCACTTGTAGATGCTAGTGCCAAGCATAAAACTTGATCAACTTTAGACGGGAATACTTGGTGGAAAATGGTTATGAAAACCTTGGAATGATGGATCATTCTATTGAGATGTTTTGATATGTGTTTCCGAACACCAGATGATTTTGATGATGAAAATGTTGAGGCATGAGCCTTAGCCCTTTATAAAACTGATGGTTTTCTGGATGCGATACCATTCCAATTTTACCGTACAACCAGAATACCCGAGAATTGGGTAGGGCTTGACTGGAAACTTATATACCTTAGTATGGGTTCCCTCATGGCCAAGGTCTGAGCTGAGGCTACCTTGTGAAGATTGTCCACCTGTGCAGTACCCAAGATGACAGTTGGTCATGGTTGGGAGGCCAAACTCACAGGAGAGGTGGTTATACTAGGGCTTGTAATTGAAAGGTTAGGATTGATTATCCGCATACTGAGTATGGTGAATTCAGGATTTGTTCCTGACGGATGTATCGAATGTTGTGGTGAAAGTGTACAATCTCTGCAGAGTGTCAAACTATTCGAATAGCCGC
Organism: Avena insularis; assembly: GCA_023614405.1. Lineage (NCBI taxonomy): Eukaryota > Viridiplantae > Streptophyta > Magnoliopsida > Poales > Poaceae > Avena > Avena insularis. The sequence goes on along the minus strand of CM042697.1, from coordinate 291,248,092 downwards.
ATCCGCGGTTATGGACAGTTGGAGTGGCCATACTGTTCTCCTGTCAGATGTTTTCAAAATGACTTGTGAAATGAATGGAGATTTTGACTTGACCACAATAGAGTTGTGATATGAAATAGAAGTTCCCACTTAGATGTTATAAAATTTCAACTAGCTTTTCTTGCTTCTGAACTTAGTAGAGGTTAATCTGGATTTTTGCAAAACAACCCTAGGGCTTAGTGTCCTACTACAAAAACCCCCCTTCACTTGTTAGTATTAGTTTGCGAGTACTTAAAGAGTACTCATGGCTTTGTCCCTGGCTATTCCCGTGGCCAGACTATGAAGAGGAGTACCAGGATGATGGACCCCAGGAAGGTTACGATAACTAGGATCATCTCACATCATCAGCATTGCCTGTGACCCCGAAGATGGAGCTTCGCCTACGCTACCTTTATTAGTACGTATTTCCGCTGCTTGAGTTGTATGAAGAACTGGATCATGAGATCCTTATTTGTGTAAGACCTTATGTATGTTTTGTAATGGATGATGTACTATGGTATCCAAATATGTTATGTCTCGCAAAAATGGTAATCCTGGGATTGCGATGTATGGCATAACAGGCATCTGGGATTAAAAATCCGGGTGTTGACACTAATCCAATTACTTGATGAAGTGGACATAATCAATGAATGTACCTATAACAAGACAAGCAACCATGAGACCCTACATAGAGCTGCTGTAATCACCCCTCCCCCTTTTTAAGGTTTAAGTCCCTTATTTTGAAGGGAATATGCCCAAGAAGCAATAATAAAGAGGTTATTATCTTATTCCTTGTCATGATAAATGTTTATTTTGCATTCTATAATTGTATTAATTGGTAACATTAATGCATGTGTGTTTAATAAACAAATAAAGAGTTACTAGTTATGCCTCTCATATAAACTAGCTCGTTAATTAACAAGATGGTCAAGGTTTCCTAATCATGAACATTGGATGTTGTTAATAACGAGGTCACAGCATTGGTGGAATGATGTGATGAACATTCATCTAAAGTATAGTAATACGATCAAAGTAATTATGTTTAAATTGTTATAACATCATTACAAAGTAATTTTAGTCCTTAGACCATGAGATCATGTCAATCATGGGAAGAGTACCTTGATAACATCATACCTCACACCGTAATAGGGTGACTATAAAGGTGGGTTCGGATACTCCGATAGTATTATGTAGAGGCTCATGGATCAAGAGTGGGATTTTCCCATCCAAATGATGGAGAGATATACTCTAGGCCTTCTCGATGATATCACATTGATATAGCTTGCAAGCAAGTGATGGGGATCACTAGAATGTTATATCACTGGAACAAGAAAAGAGTACATGTCGGTAACGAGACCAAACTAGGTATGGGGATACCCATGATCGAATCTCGGACATGTAAAATATCACGAGAGAAAGGGATTTATTTACAATGTTAAGGTTCACACGATCACCAGAAGTCATCGTTGAATGTGTAGGAGTCAGTACGGATCTCCAGGTCCCGCTGCTGATTATTGATCGGAGAGGGGTCTCGATCATGTCTGCATTATTCGAAAACCATAGGGAGACACACTTAAGGGATACCGAAACCATTTGTATCAAATTAAATGCCAAAGAAAGAATATCAAAGCCCTAGAATTATTTCAATGGACACCGGAATTGTTTCGGGTGAAATTGCTGAAATTTGTTCTGCATGTGAAATTGAAATGTAGTAAGGGGTTTTATGTGAATGTTTGTAAATTAATGTAATTAACAAAATTATGAATGAATAAATAAATAATATAGTTTTATTAAATGAGAGATTGCATTAAATTTGGTGGAAATTTAATGGATTTTGAGTGGAGAAAATGTTTATGTGAGTGGAGGAGTTTTATATGAGTGGGAGCTCCACCCACATGAATGAGGAAGAGTTGGGGGCACCCACCTTGGACTCTAGCCATGGAATGGGGGCTGCCCCATATCCTATAAAAGGGACCCTCTCCCTCACTTCTCAGTCACACCTCCTCGTGAAGGATGTCTCTACCCCTCTAGTACTATTTCTCCATTGTCTTGGCTTAGCGAGATACATGTTCCCAGTGGCTTTTTCTGGAGCGAGGATTTTCTACTTCCACTGCATTGCTAGAGCGACTTTGCGGAGGTTGTCAGAGGACCGGACGTGTGTACAATCACGGATTCTTCGCTAAGTTATGGTGCTGCTGGACTTCTACTCGATCTTGAGATCACCAAGCGAATGACTACATCATCCACGAGTCCAACCTCATAAAGCTTTGTTGTTATTCAAGGATATGTATTATATGGATGTATATCCACCCATTGATTGTATCTAGGTAGATAGATCTTGGTGCTTCAGTTCCCATCATAGGAAAAAATTTGTTTTCTATGCTGCGAATCCAACATGTTTGGTGCCATTTACTCTAGTTCACTCCTTTTTTTTGTCGGAGGCACTAGGATTATTAGAACAAGGCCAGATTTGCAATGGAATCCAATATAATAGAAATAGAAGGATTATAATCAACCGTGCACTTCAAATCTCAATTTGGTATATATCACTTGTCTGGCTATTTTAATACGAGGAACACGATAGTTCAATTGGTCTTTGGGCAGACAATCAAAAAATTAAACCATCTAGCTATTTATGAATCAAACTGTTTGATAGATTGTTTCACCATTTCTCTGAAATGGTCTGGCTAGTATATTAGAGGCACACTATTGGTCTATTTGTAATTTTACTGAGACACTATAATAGTTTGTCGATGATTACAACAGTTCCACATACCTAAGTTTCAGATCCAACTGCACATTAAGTAGGCTAGTTAATATCAGCCACACTATCTAAATTCTTATTTTGTTTTTTGGTAAATGCTTGTCTATCAGTTTAAGGAGCTCTCAGTCATTGGATTCATTACATTCATAATTCACGCATTCTACTTTGATCAGTTTGCATGAAGTCCTTGGGTTGAGTGCTTACATTGGTATATCAGACCAAATAATCTTTTGAGAGTGAACACGTAGTTTTATTCCTCCATATGATGTTGTAACTTTTTTATCTTAGTTCCATCCTTCATCAAGTAGTGCAGTCATTTCACAGAGCAGAAGTGATAGTTACACACGATCTCATCCATCTATGAAGTCGAATGTTCTAGTTATTCCATAAGATAGAGATGCATGAGGCCCAGCTACTACTAATTGCTTTCTTCCTTTTAGAAAAGGACTAATTTTAATTCTTTGGTTTTCATTTTCCTTGGTAATGATGTTATAAGACATTTATTTTTGTTTCAGGTTCCAAATATAAATATGAAGGCAGAGCATAAAACAATACCTCAAGTGTAGATCTCTTTGAATAGAGTAGTAGTGACAATGCGTATTTCTCACGTAGGTACACGATGTCGACTGTTCCATACATTCCAGCAGAATGATTTTTTGGTGCTACACTCCAAGATGCACTTGATATAGTTAGACAGGAAGCCAACAGAACAGATGCAGTAGTAAGCCCGTTGTTACATGTGAGGTGATGCACTCCATAGCACAGAAGGAGTTATCTGAGTTGAAGAACAAACAAGCTTTGACGGAGAAAATACTTAATAATATCCTCCACAAGTCCCGTGGTAAGCCCGTTGTTACATGTGAGGTGATGCGAGATCCCTAAAAGGAACATTTTTAAATCGAGATTATGTTGTTTATTAGTTGTGTTGTACTCCGATGATGTTGTACGAGCTACAGATTCTTTTGGCCTATAATAATTTAATATTTTTACAGTTATAAGTTTTTTCCATGGTTTTAGAATTCTTTTAGCATTGTAGATAATCTGGGCATGGGAATATGGGCCTAATTTTCCCTAGGAATATGGCCTAATTTGCATAGGATTGTACCAGCGCCCTTGTTGGGCCGCCAATCAATAGTGACAGGCCTACCGTGCCACCATGTAACGGCGGGCTATTACAGGTATCCATTGAACAGTAAAAGTCCAGAACAGTAAAAGGCTAGATCAGTAAAAGGCACGAACAGTAAAAGGCCAAAACAACATAAGACCAGAATAGTGAAGGCCAGGAAAATTTACTAGGCCAGAATAGTAGCTGGGAAGAACCTTAATAGGCCGCATATGGACCTGAACAGTAAAGGCTAGAGCAGTAACAGACCTTCTCAAATAAGGGCCATTAGTGGGCGGCCCGTGACGTGCTATAAGAACACTGACGGGCCGACCGCAGGCCTTAACAGTATCGGGCCGACATTGCGCAGGCTGTTAATGGGACATAGAGTATTGCACCAAGGAGGGCCTTCTGTAGGCCAAAACAGTAACGGGTCCAAAAGTTTACGGGCCATAGCGGGAAGCACAAATGGGCCCATTTCAAATAGGCCAGGACGAAATAGTAAAGGGTCATCTTTCTATTGGGCTCTCCTAATGGGTCAGCCCACTTAATAATTAGCAGGCCTTGGATGGGCTTGGCTTCTACCATGGTTTAATTGACAATTGATGGCAGTAACTAGCTATTAACGGTGTTCGCCATGTGGCAGTTTGCATGACGTCAGCAGACAACACGGCTGGCAAAAAGATCTATGTCGGAACAAGTTTTCATGGCTGAAGGGTACAATCTACCACTGTAGGAAAAAACCATGGTAGATTCATTTGTGATGGGACTTTTACCACGAAGGTAATCCATCGTAGAATACTTTTCAACCATGAAAAATGGGCCTTCAACCACAGAAATCGTACGTTGTAAAAGCCGGTTTTCTTGTAGCGAAGGGGGATGCCTCTTCCAAAAATCATCCCACAATTGGCTTTTCCCTATTCTCTCTCCCTCACGTGTGGTTTCCAGGATTGGAACTACACCCGGGGATTGAGGTTTCTCCACCATACGCATGACGGCGTGCTATCGGATCTGGTCTAGATTGTAACACCCTCGGATCGACCCTATGCAAGTTTTAGCGATTCCTGCCAAACCCACATAGAAACTATTCAAAGGTGCCCACCAGGCACTTTCGTGCGGGTGGAAAACAATGTAATATCATTACACAATAGCCCATGATGGAACCCACAGCAATAACGACTCAAAGAGTCAAGAATACAGATAAACGGTACAAAGATCCAAATCACCTTGAAAACGATACAACATCCGACTACGGATAAGAAGCAAATGGGTCTAAGAGCCCTGAAGAATAACCAATGGCGTCCATAACCCTGCCCAGGCCAAGTCGGAAGGGTAACCCTTGCTAACAACGTCAATCTCAAACCTGCTTAAACAAAAGGGATGCCGGGAAAGGGCAAAGGAAAAATAGAGCGGTCAGTACTGAGGCCAGTACACGGCGAGACTTAGAATTTGGCGGTCCTTGCCTACATAGGTATGGTGGACTATGGCGGCAGCGCGACATGCACTAAACAACCTATAGAGACTTGATTCAACTGGCGGCTATCAGAGAGGGATAAGAAAGACCTATTTCGAATCAACCTGATACTAACACCAAACATACCCATCCTGGTATTTCCCCTTCGAGACCAAACGAAGAAGTTATACCAAGGAAACTCACATAGTTGGCAATTGTATTCATTACGTTATAGTTGCAGCACTTACTAGTCAGATATAGATAGTATGAGTCATCCTGATATAATAAGAAGTGGGCACTTTTAGTTAACCATTCTGTTGTAGTTGTGATACTTACTAGTCAGATTCATATAGCACGAGACATCCCAATTCCAGCAGTTGTTGGTACTTTTATTTAGCAATTATGTTGTAGTGAAAGCTGATTACTAGTCATTCCAAAGTCAAATTTATAGCACTAGTTTAGTTATAGTTTTTTATGATCGAGATACTATGCTCCAAGTCGTCCATAACCGCGGACACAGCTTTCAGAAAAATTTACCCTGCAAGGGGGCATAAATAGCAACACATGCACGATCAACCTCGAAAAAACCAAATGAAAACCCAGTGAGGCATCACGACAAAGAAATTACAAGATTCATATAATATTTTAGGGGGTCACCCCACTAAGCTACCCATGACGAAGTTGGGTGGCTCCGGAACAGACCCAGAGGTTTGTGCCAATGGTTGTAAACGACTAGGAACCCAAAAGTGTGACTGGGCTTGTCGATACCGCGAAAACATTTCACAGTCCTAAACAGTACAGTAGTAAAAGCTCCTTGAGAAATAGTTGTAAATAATGCAGTAAACATGGCGTAAGTATAGGATTGTAATAAAACCCCAAACTAGTTTGTGGCCCCAAGAAATAAGATATGACCCAAGCTCTGGCTAAGGGGATTCATGATCCCACATGCGGATAGTGTGATAGTCAAGGAATAGGTATCAAGTACTCGGGGTCCTACGGGACACCAGTGAGCAGATATAAACCAAATCACATCTATTACCACCCGTTCCTCTACATTAGTTATAACTATTCCCAGCATTTTAGTATCAAGTTGTAATTAAGTCATGATCATCTCCAACATAAATCACATGGCAACCTTCCAACAACTATGTTTCTTGACAACCTCGAAACAACACATGACCAAGCAACAACGACTCGTAAGGCCGACTATCTACCAAAAAATAGGTAATATGTGTCCATGGAAATATAGACTGCAGGGGATATAAAGTGGTACATAATCGAGAGCATCACAGCATAGATAGCAATAGATCAACAGGAGAAAATAAAGACTATAAAGGTAAAATAGGTATAATGGGGAAGAATGCTCGCCTAGGAAACACTACCAAAGGTTCATCCGAAGATCGGCTCGACACTCGCATCAACTCATCTGCCTAATCCGTGAAGAAACAAAGCACTAGAGGAAACATCGGATACACTGTTTTATACTATGGCAGAAGGTCTGGCATGATGCATGACATGGCAAAGGTGCGATGCAATTAGGCAATATTAAGAGGAATCGGGGTCCTGAAAATTATTTGATACATTCATGTTGTTTAGATACCCCGCAATTTAAATGTTGTCTTAACAAGGCAAAATATAGCATCGGTCCGCTACACAAATTTAAATGGAGCCAATATAAGACTAGAAAAGCCCGCATATGGTGTCGATATTTAATTATGAGGTGAATCATCATAATGCCTCCAAACCACACAAATATGAATGCAAGCATGTACAATTATATGCGACAGGATGATATCATGTATTATTAAAATATGGGGCTCGGAAAAGGGTTCACACATCGGGTATCGGCGATCTTGGCGTTCTACGATTGAGATTTAGTCTCTGCGGGATCGGTCTTCGAGGATATTGGTAGTCGGTTCCATGTCGACGGTCATGGCGCCCAGGAAGGCGATCTTAGTTCGGGGCTTCAAATACTCGGGACCAGGGTCATCGGTTCCCTTTCGACAATCTCAGGGTTCTGACGTCACTGGGAAGAAGATGTTGTCGTAACGGCGTCTTTGGGTCCATGCTGGCGTGCTTGGGGACCCGACTTCGATGATCCATGAAGAAGTACTCAAGGCTCCACATTAGAGATCTTAGGGTCTCCACCTTCGATTGCCAAAGGTAGGCTTGGTTTAGCGCTAGGGTCTTCGGGTGCGGACTTTTTGCCACGGCTAAACATCTTGGACTTGGGTAGAGCCATCACCTTCTTGTATTCAAGATTAACCACTTGACACCACGGACAGGAGCCGAGACGGGAGGCAATCTAACCGAGTGAATCGGATGGCCAGAATAATTGCACATCAAAATGCCCTCACACTTCCCGAACCCCTATTCATGTGGGCACATCAGCATAAACACGGTCAAAAACAGGGACCATGCAAAGTCGCAACATAGCCCACGGGGGAGGCACCAGAGAGGGCCAGCGAGGAAATGGGGCTGCTGCGAGCTTCTTCTGGGAACCTACGCATTGTGGAGGTGGACGGACGCTGGGAAGAGAAAGGGAGGTGCTATCCTGTGGCGGAGGCAATCACGGGAGGCACCGGTGTGCGGGGTCAATGGCGGAGGTGGTGAGGCGGCAGGAAGCGGGGGAGGGACATGCTGGCGGACAGTGATGGCGGTGGAGGCCATGGACGGGTGGTACTGCGGCGGATAGAATGCGCGAGAGGGGTGGTCGCAGAGCTCGATGGAGTCGGCAATCGAGGCGGGTAGACTGGCCGGAGGTAGACAGGGAGGAGCAGAGGCGCTCGCGGGATGATAGGGATAGGGGTGGCGAGAGAGAGGCGGCCCGGTAGAGGCCTACGTTAGGGCGCGGGGAGGAGACAGTGGGGAGTGTGGATCAAGCGGCGGTTGCAGGATGGGATCGGGGCCTCGCAGGCGGGCGGTAGGTGGGAGTTTGGCGACGAGAGGAGGAAGGTGGGGTTCGAGAGCGGTTCATGTAGGTGGGACCAAGCGGAAAAGGGGGTCGTGAAGGGAACGTGTCGAGAGAGGGTGCGGGGAGAGGAGCGTTGAGCGAGAGACGGGGATGGGTCGCCCGCGGAATGCTTGATGGGGCTAGCGGGGTGAGTGCATCTATGTTTATCGGTGTGTGGGAGGAATGAGGCGGCGACAGGGGTGTAGCGTTAGGGTTTGATGGTAGGTCTAGGGTTTTAGTTTGGGGGTAGTAGGTGGTCTGTCTAGTTGGGCCTTTGGGCCTAACCAGATGGACTGCCTCCCCTCAACAAAAATATGTTTAATGGTATCAGAAATATGTTTATCGGTGTGGTCTCGTCATAGGATTTTTTTTGTTTTCTATCATGAAATCCCTTCAATGGTATCAGAGCCGATCTATGCGTAGATGTATTGGTACGAGCAGAACACATAGAAATACATGGGCATTAATTTTATAGTTTCTACCCTCCCACGTGTACCTGTTCATATCACGATAATGTTCGATGAAGCGGCTCGGACCGACCTTACGCATAACCTTACGAGAGATAGGTTCCACGACTAACATATGGCTTGTACCATATAAGTGGCTAGCGGGTGTCTGTCTCTCCTACATTAGTTGATATAGAATTTACAATGGACGATCCTAAAAAGGGACTTAAAGCAGCAATTAGTCAATCCATGTTGTGGCTGCAAATTCGTAGGTAAGAAATGGTTCTTATAAGAAAGCCCATACAACCACGTGAAAACTTGCAAATATAAAGTAGAGGCATCTGACTTTATTTTGCAGGGGGCTTTTTTGATATGTATGGTCTAGGTAAGTGTTTATATGATAAAGCTGCCGAAGGCATGGAGGCATCATTTAATACAGTGCAAAAAGCTGGTGCACTCGATGGGAATCAAGGCGCAACTATTTACATATGATATTGATTGATTATGCATCTTATTCTACTATTACTAGACTTATGATCGTAGCATTATAAGACGATCTGTGGTGACCCAGCATACCACTGCATGATATAGTACACTATAGTCGTTGACATAACACAAATGAAACACCGTTCACTAGCATTACATCCCTCAGAGTGGTACAACAGAAACACAGCAGGTCAAAGACATGACTATAGGTTACAACCCGACTCTTTACAAAAGATCCATAGAACATTCTAGGTTAAAGAGAGAAATAAACTTCTTACAAAGAAGAACCAGAAATAATCAACTCATAAATAGCATACTATTGGACTAGAATTTAAACTATTGGGCTTGCATTGCTGCTATTGCAGTACTCTACAGAAATGGGTTCTATGGCTAGGGATTTTACTTCTATCTAAACAACAACTTTGTCTTCACCTTAGTTGATGTATATGTTGACTTCATTGAAGAAATTGAGCTTTTGATGATGATTCCCTTGAGCATGAGTTGATGTAGACGTCATCTATATTGGCTTCTGAATCTAGCAAGGGTTAAGAAGATGCGTTGAGTATGAGCGTACTCAGCAAGTTCACTAAAAAGGAGTGTATGATGCACTAACTATAGCCACAGACTGTAGGTTGTAGGCAATGCAGGTTTTCATAAAAAATTCTTTAAAGGTTGCTTTTATTATGAAAAGCTATGTCCGTCAGCCTTCACAGGTTTACCAGAACTTTCATGGAGTTCCTTTCCTATCGCGTTCGTAGCTCCTTCCTGGAACAGGGAGTAACAAGTTACGGTTCTTACACTCTGCGGAGGTGCGTTACTTTACCCATGAGATATCAAATCCTTGTTGCATAACCGGGCGATCTTTCCCGTCTGCAATTCCGTGATGTGGGGCCCAGTAGATGATCCAAGCCAATCACTGCTTTCTTCACGACCGCATATGTCTGCACGATCCTTCGGGCCGACCTACATCTCCATAAAGCCCCCTCCCAGGTAAGATATAACCATGATGAGTTCCCGAAGACTATGTGAGCTGGTGATGCCACTAGCAAGCTCCATATAGGTCTGACTGTACCTCCGACAGCCGCTCACAGATAATCTAGACACAAATATCGTGGGGCCTAAGGGTACCCACCCATGTGTTGGATCCTCGCAAGGAAACACAACATCACGTTAAGGTCGTCTTGCCTACATATGAAAGGAAGAAGATATAGCTGACTTCTCTGTCTCATTCCAAATCTCATGGTTAACGCGTGATATACGGTGCAAGAATCACTGGCGACATTGGTTGTTAAGTCCTAGATAATATGTTCCTTTACCACTAGAACTTTCATAGTATGTTATTACCTCTTGGTAAATAAGATATAATCATATTATTATGAAAATAGTGTTTTCTGACCTTTTTGAAATACAGGTGATGACAACACTGGATTTGCAAAATACTTGATAAAAAATAACCAAAGGACATGAGCAAGTGTGAACTTGCCTTTTGTGATTGCAAGATTATGCACTCACGGTTTTTGAGACAATAGAAGATCCAATATCTAAAAATAGCATCATTGGTCCGGTAAGGACTAATATTTAAAGAAGCAAGATGCTATTATGCATAATTAATGTAATGCAATTTGATAAACTCGAATCCCTGGAATAAACTTCATTGAGCTAGGGTTAGGAAACTGGAATTGATTTCTTCAGAATGTGGTGTCCTTTTAGATAAGTTTCACACTTGTGCTTCTTATTAAGGCTTGTGAGTGTGTGCGATGCAACATGTGAGCATAATAAGTAGCATACAATAATAAAGCACTCAAATGTGGAATGGTATATAAAGACTCCTTATATGAAGGTTATTACTTAAGTAGATTTATTTTGGAATGCTTAAGAATTACTTTTAGTGTATCTTAAAAGAATAACTTTTAAAGAAAAGTTTACTTAACCAAACAAAAGCATTTAATCTTTAAGTTAACATTTTTAGGTTTCTTACTAACCATAGTTCTCAAGAAATAAAGAATTACTTTACTTGAATAATGACCACACTAGTAGTTGAGACTTATCTATCTTGGTCATTAGGTGGTATTATAATTTGTTCACTTCATAATGTTTCTTTAAGGTTAATTAAGAGTGGTATTACTTTTATTTGAGTAGTGGTTTCTTAACTTTATGATTGAATAGAATCATTTATCTCTTTATAAATGAGTGCTTATGGTTTGTAAACAAGGAAACCATATTATTTAACTACCTATGAATTACATTTGGATTTTTAGTATATTTATAAACTTGTGGTTGACGTAATGGTAAAAGGTTTTAATAAGTTCAAAATAATACTCTTGAGGATTTTACATTTGATAACTCCTTTTGGGAAATGCTACACTTATTTGGGAATGATAGTTTATCAAAAATTGTAATTAAGATGTTTTGGACTATTTGGACTTCATACTATTAATACTTAAGGCAAATATAATTATTAGGCCTTAGATGTATAATGTTAGAAATATTAGCAATTTTTTATTTATCCTTATATGAATTATCAATTAAGGAAATATGTTTAAATTCAAGTTATTAGAGTATTAAATTTTTATTTACCTCAAAAGTGGAAGATTATAATTTTAACATGTGGATATTATTTTTGTGATTTTTAAATATTAAAATATGATTTCTATAAGATTTATTACTTTATAAACACAAATAATAAATGTTTCGTTAAGTGATATAATATTTTGTGTTTATTTTTTTACATTATAATTTTTATTTTTTTAAAAAAAATTAGTATATTATTTATAATTTTCTCATTTACCATTATTAAAATATGAATTTTCAAAGTTTTATTATTTATAAAACTTTATTAAATAACAATTATTTAAATAGGTAACACAAAAATATATAATAATAAATTTGAATTGTTGATTTTATTTTTATAAACATTTTATATATAATATTTATTTTTCTGAATTGTAAAACAAAAGATATTGCATTTATAAGATTTAATCATTTTCTAATTAAATTCTAAATAGCGAATTAGTTTTTACACATGGACTGAACCTACCCTAGGTAACTAACTGGTGGGCCAGTGGCCACATCACATGCCCAGGTGGCAAATTGACTAGGTTTGACTCCACGCTGATGTGATGATGACATCAGCGTGATGTCATGCTGACATCAGCAATGGCGCTTTCCCTAGGTGGTCCATGGATCTCATGATCTCGTGCATGCCGGTTTGCGCGGTTGGTTGCGTTGGATGCGTGGAAGTGCGTTGAAAAATAAACTAGTGGCGATGGAACCTATTGGTCACCGAAGTGCTCCGGTGACAAGCATCAGTGGTGGAAAATGGAGGTGCACGGCGGGGCGATGAGAGAGAGATTGAAGGGGTCCTAAAGGACCAGTAGCTCGCCATGAGGTTGTTACGGTGGTCGACGATGACAGTGGCGCCCCGATATGAGATAATCATCACGAATTTCGACAATCACCAGCGAAAGGGAATGGCTCGGCCACATCGATTTGGAGCTCCCCTGACTTGATTGGGTATACTAGGATGAATAGGGTGACGTGACAATTCTCCTCGACCACACCATGGACTCTGGGGAGACCTCTACCGGCGACTTGCCGGAGATCTACGAGCTAGGGTTTCGGGTCTCTACTGCGGGAAGAAGGGAAAGGAGGAAGATAAGGTTCAATGGCGTGGTGGAAGTCTTCTTATAGGCAACGAACACCGGCGGCACGGATCTTGGCGCCTACAGGCATCCAGGCAACGGCGGACGGCGAGGAGGTGGCCACCGAGGTGCTTCCAGTAGACGAGGAAGACGATGACGAGCACCTTTTGCAGAAAACCCCTTGGATTATTTTATGTCTCAACCCGTGGTACCTGCTCCCTAGGTGATCCCTGTAGGGTTCGCAGCATAGAAAACAAAAAATTTCCTACGATGGGAACAACTATGTACCAAGATCTATCTACTAGATACAAACAACGGGCGATGTATATCCGTAGAGAACATACCCTTGAAGACCGACAAAGCTTAACGAGTCCAAACTCGTGGTTGATGTAGACGATCTCTTGCCGATCTCAAGATCGAGAGGAAGTCCTAGCGCCGCAAAACAGCAGCGCATCCGTGCTCGCACACACGTTCGAGGCACCGAGCAACCTCCGCCTCCTCGCTCCAGCGATGCAGCGGAAGCACAACTCTTTCTTGCCGAAAAGCCACCGGGAACATGTATCTCGCTAGTCCGAGACCATGGGGGATAAATACTAGAGGGGGAGAGAGATCCTTCACGAGGAGGTGTGAGTGAGAGAGAGGGAGGGGGGCTCCTTTTATAGGGAGAGGGGGCACCCAAGGGGCCATGCGCCCAGCCATGGGGCTGCCCCCACCTCTTCCACATTCATGTGGGTGGACACTCCACTCACTCAAATGCCTTTCAATTCCCTCCACTCAAAAACCCACTCAAATTCCCATTAAATTTCCACCAAATTTAATGCAAACTCTCATTAAATAAAACTCCTTTTATTTATTCAGAATTTTGTCAATTACTTTAATGACAAACATTCACATATAACCCCTTGCTAGTATTTCATTTCACATGCAGAAACACTTTCTATAATTTCACCCGAAAACCCGTTTCGGTATCTAGTGAAATAAATTCCTGCACTTGTTATTCTTTTCGGCATGAAACTTTTGCTCCAAATGGATGTCGGTGTCTCTTAAGTGTGTCACCCTACGGTTCGTGAATAATGCGGACATGATCGAGACCGCTCTCGGATCAATAATCGAGCGGGATCCGAGACCCATCTTGACTCCCACATTCAACGATGACTTTCTTGTGATCGTTTAACCTTTACGCTAGTATCTTAATCCCTTTGTTTCGCGATATATTACATGTCCGAGATTAGATCATCGGTATCTCCATACCTAGTTTGATCTCGTTACCGACATGCACTCTTTTCTCATTCCCGTGATATAACATTCTAGTGATCAAATCACTTGCTTGCAAGCTAATCAATGTGATATCACCGAGAGGGCCCAGAGTATATCTATCCGTCATCGGGATGAACAAATTCCACTCTCGATCCATGGGCCTCAACATAACACTTTATTAGTTCTGAATACATCTTTATAATCACCCTGTTACGGTGTGACGTTTGATGTTATCAAGAAACTCTTCCGGTGTTAGTGATTGACATGATCTCATGGTCTAAGGATTAGGATCACTTCGTAAGTTATTATAGCAATATAAACTCAATGACTTTGATCGTAATGCTATACTTCAGATGAATGTTCATCACACCATTACACTAATGTTGTGACCTCGTTATTAACAACATCCAATGTCCATGATCAGGAAACCTTTGATCATCTTGTTAATCAACGAGCTAGTTTATAAGAGAGGCATAACTAGGAACTTCCTTTTTGTTTATTAAACACACATGTATTAACGTTTCCGTATTAATACAATTATAGCATGTAAAATAAACATTTATCATAAATAAGGAATACGATAATAACCACTTTATTATTGCCTCTCGGGCATATTCCCTTCAGTCTCCCACTTGCACTAGAGACAATAATCTAGTTTGGAAACTTTGCGTATTGAACACTTATGGCTTTCCGGTGTTCCATATACGCGATTGTAAGTGGTTAACATAATCTACGGATCTGACACTTTTAGGTCCGTGTGTATTTGCATATCTTTGCGTCTCCACGCATCACTCATTCTCCAATGAGATGGCATTGTATAAATTTGGTCTTTTGGTGAGACCTTTAGTTCCTTGGGGTTAAACCATGTCGATACTATTGTCATACAATATATCTTTAGTGTTAGCCCGTTGCGAACCACACCTTAGTTTGATTTCAAACTACTTGACACAAATTCCCTCCTTTGCTGCTACTATAGCAGTCATATACTTAGCCTTTTTGTTGTAGTATTCGTCACAATGTCTTAACTATGGATTTCATCCAAATCCATCATGGAATCTCCTTTCCATTACATTCTGCCACCCATAGTTTAAATTGGGATAAACTTAATTTGTATCTTGTGACAAAACTAGTATCAATGTAACTCTTTACAATGAACTATTTGTAATTGTTTGTCACCTCTACACAAATATATTCTTAGTTCTTCCAAAAGATCATAATATTATCCTTACTATCGTCCAATGATCATTTTGTGATTCATTCTGGTATATGCTCATAACACTTAGATCATAGGACATATCTGGATGTGTACATATCATGGTATGATTGATCAAAACATCCTTGTGATTTCACTCATCAAGTGTCAAAGCACTTGAATCTTGTTTCACTTATCAAGTGTCGATACACTTGAATCTTGATTCAATTCCTTTCCATGCGACAAGAACCGTTTCTTGTCGTTTCTATATTGAACTCCTTCAATATCTCATATATGTACGTTTGGCATAACCATATTAGCGTCACGGTCTATCCACTATAGACTTTCATGCTAAATATTCGGGTTTTGCCTAAGTCTTTCATCGAAATGAAATTCTTAACCTTTGTCAATAAAATATACATCATTTCTAATCAACAAAATGTCCTCCACATAATGTATTAGAAATATGTCTCAACGCTCCCACTTAATTTCTTGCAAATGCAAGCATCTTCATCGTCTCCTGATGAAAAACTCATTTTTCATCATGGTGAAGATTCCAACTCCGCGATGCTTACTTCAACCATTGAAGTTTGCATGCCCTTTTAGCATCCTTTAACAAAACCCTTTGGACCGTGTCATGTACACGTCCTAGGTAACCATTCTATTAGAAGAACTTTGTTTTGTTTATTCATCTACCATATACCAAATTATATGTAGTGGTTGCTACTTTAATCCGTCTAGACTAAATATCGATATGAAAGATCAAATCTTGTCATAGTCAACTCCTTGAACATTGTCATAAAATACTTTATGACATGTCGACTATTTCATAGATGTGAAACATCCATGTCTGTTTCTTTATAGATCCAAATACGACCGATAGGTTTGTACACCTTTTCGGAGGGTCTTCCATGTTCAAAACTTGATTTCTCGTGTATGGAACTATCACGGATATTATGGTTTCAAGCCATTTGACGGAGTCAGGTCCCATCATCGCTTCTTTGCATATAGTCAGTTCATCATTGTCAAACATTAATGATTTACTCTCAAATCTTAGTATTTGATTGTTTATCCGACCTACTTGTTTCAATAGGAACTTAGATCTCCGTGACCACAACCTTTGAGGCACATAAACCATGAGCATTATGGCTGCCTCCGGAACGATTTCCGGCACTATGCAACTCAGCACATATAGCTAAGGTTCGTTAACCTTATCAAAGCTCTATTGTCCTCCCTCTTAACTTTTACGAAAAATTCCTTCTTCAAGAAACTTCACGTTTCAAGCGACAAACCCTTTTGTCCTTAGTGTTATGGAGGAATAACCAATTGTTATTCGAAATAACATACAAAGACATGCTCATCCGACTTTGATTGTAAACATCTTACTTATGTTTAGCATACCAAAATTTAAGAAATGAGAACTTGGGTTTTACCCCAAACCATAACTTCCATGGTGTCATTTCAACGGATCTAGATGGAGCTCTTTTCAGTGAAAAAGCGGTAGTCTCTAAGGCTTTTAATCTTTTAAAACATAATGGCAGTTTTATAAATAACACCTTTGATCCAACCATGTTAAACAAGGTTTCATTACAAATCTCAAAAACGCCATACTCCTATGGTGTTTTGGGAGATGTAAATCTAGGTGTTTTGCTAAACTTGCAACTCAAATAAATCCCTTTATGATAAAATCATAATTCATTTATTTTCTTGTTACACTTGTAACTCAAACAAATCCCTTATGATGAAATCATAAACCATTTATTTTCTTGTTACAATGATTTTCCACTTCATCTTGAAAGTCTTTGAAACGTTTTTCAAATATTTCATACTTCTTTCTCATTAAGTGAATATTCACTCAAATTTCCGGAGAAAGCATATGAAGTTGAAACCCATCGCTTACGACTACACATAATGGACTACATACATTGATATGTATAAATTCCAATAATTTAGTCGTTCGTTCTTCTTTGGCCTTTGAACGAAGTTTTAATTATCATGTGGAAAGTCTCACAAGCGTAGCTTGATCAAATCAAAGACTCCAAAAATCCATGAATATGGAGATTCTTCATGTTTTCTTTCCAATATAATTTAAACAGCGATGTCACTTCGTAAGCGATCTTTCAATCATTTCTCTTGCGACATTTTAGCATTAGGTTTTATGGATGTGATTTCTCCAACTAGATTTGTAAATCATCCATATTATATGGAATACGGTAATTATTTGAACAACCTTTGTTCTCATAATACCTGATTTAAATAACAATTATTAAAACAAATCTTGAAGTCAAGCTTTGATGTCAACGAGAAATACAAACAACGGTTTGTTTGTTTTTGATGAACATCATCACATATTCTCTTGCTAGTTACTTAGGCCATTGTGGTTCATGAATTGCGTCGTTCCGTATGAAATTTCATACCAACCAATTCGGTATCCAATACCCAAGAACCACATTGTTTAACAAGCAAAGAATACAACCATAACATGTATATCATATATATACCTAAATTGGATATTTCCAATCTTTTCTTTTCTGCCAAATATATTTTATAGATTCTCTTTCAGCATTTCCTTTTCCTTTTTAAAAGAATCTATCAACATCAAAAGTGGCGCCATATACATGACACATAGTCCAAAGCGTGTATATTCAAATAATAATACCTTTGGACTTGCACATTGAAGTAGATCACCATCATCAAAATGATCGGTATTCTTTCAAAATCCATTCTTTAGTAATCTTTTAGTGTAGTAAACACTTTACATACATATTCTATTCATCCTTATCATGACGACTTTCATGATCAAGCTACTATAGCTTATAAAGGCGAATCTTGAGTATAACATTACTTTACAAAACCCTTTTGGATGATTAGGATGTCTAGCATCTCCAACCTTCGTAAATTCTCATCCAATATGAGAACATATATTATACTCTATCATATTGCAACCAAAACATTGTTTCAGATATTGTTATATCTGCCACACATGATGGTTTCTGAAACAGTTCTTTCAGCTCCTAGATAAATTTGATGTTTAAATCAAGAATCATGGAGACAAACATGATACTTAAGATACTAACACTGGAATTGTTACTCTCGATTTAATACCAACTATTAAATTTCACGGAGTAAATAGAGTTTGCTGAAAGTTTGCAATAGGACTTTAAACTTTAGATTGACACTCAACACAATACGATACCAGTCCGTAAAGTATATATCCAGAATTCTGTAGTTCTATTATCTCAATTACAACTATGCATAAGGTGGTGAACGAATGCCAATGACTACAACAAATTATGCAAATTCACTTTGATTTAATTTATGATAAATTGAGTTCTACTATTCCAAATTAGAAATAAACTCCCACTCAAAAATGACATCCCTCGTGTCTTTTTGGTGATTACATGAACCAAATCCACTACACCAAGTCCGATCATCACGTGAGTCGGTGTAGCTTCAAAGGCGAGCATCCATATGGTCATCATATCAAAACATATGACTCATGCTTAACCTTTCGGTCCGTGTTCCGAGGCCATGTCTGTACATGCTAGGCTCGCCAAGTAAGAACCTTAGTATTCGCGTGTGTAACTGTCTTACACCCGAGATATGCTCATGGATTCAAGTACACCCGATCATCACGTGATGTCTTGAAGCGAAGAAACATTGTCGGTGCATACTTAAGGAAGAACACATTCTTATCTTGATATCTAAATGAGGGATCATATTATTATGCTAATAAAACGCCAAACAAGCAATATAAGATGCAATCAAACATGTTAATAAGTGAAATGATATGCTTCCCGCATATGATCTCCATCATTTGCACCGTGGTATGATCTCTATCATACATTTATGTGTAAGGCCAAGGTCTATGGAACTTACACGCTATGTGTGTTGTAAGAGTATCATCTCATACTTCTACTTACAACATCACCATATCATAACACTAGCCCAGCAACAATCTAAACTAGACGCCTCTAATTTATCCATTGCAAGTTTTACGTGGCTTAGGGCTTTCGAAGATAGAACCGTTCTTACCTACTAACATGAACCACAACGAGGATAACCAAATTGTTGACAACTCGTTGCAAATTAGATATTGACTATGGTAGGAGAGACAGACACCCGCTAGCCACTTATGCAAAACTAGTTGCATGTCAAGCGTGGAACAGGTCTCATGTGCGAGGATATGTAAAGTTTGTCCGGGCCGCTTCATCCCACTATGCCACCAATATCCAAAGTACAACTAAGAAGTAATAAAATGATCATCATCGCCCACATACTCATATGTGTACTACCCGTGCAAAGTATCTACGCATAGAACCTGGCTCTGATACCACTGTAGGGTTCGCAGCACAGAAAACAAAAATTTTCCTACGATGGGAACAACTATGTACCAAGATCTATCTACTAGATACAAACAACGGGCGATGTATATCCGTAGAGAACATACCCTTGAAGACCGACAAAGCTTAACGAGTCCAAACTCGTGGTTGATGTAGACGATCTCAAGATCGAGAGGAAGTCCTAGCGCCGCAAAACAGCAGCGCATCCGTGCTCGCACACACGTTCGAGGCACCGAGCAACCTCCGCCTCCTCGCTCCAGCGATGAAGCGGAAGCACAACTCTTTCTTGCCGAAAATCCATCGGGAACATGTATCTCGCTAGTCCGAGACCATGGGGGATAAATACTAGAGGGGGAGAGAGATCCTTCACGAGGAGGTGTAAGTGAGAGAGAGGGAGGGGCTCCTTTTATAGGGAGAGGGGGGCACCCAAGGGGCCATGCGCCCAGCCATGGGGCTGCCCCCACCTCTTCCACATTCATGTGGGTGGACACTCCACTCACTCAAATGCCTTTCAATTCCCTCCACTCAAAAACCCACTCAAATTCCCATTAAATTTCCACCAAATTTAATGCAAACTCTCATTAAATAAAACTCCTTTTATTTATTCAGAATTTTGTCAATTACTTTAATGACAAACATTCACATATAACCCCTTGCTAGTATTTCATTTCACATGCAGAAACACTTTCTATAATTTCACCCGAAAACCCGTTCCGGTATCTAGTGAAATAAATTCCTGCGCTTGTTATTCTTTTCGGCATGAAACTTTTGCTCCAAATGGATGTCGGTGTCTCTTAAGTGTGTCACTCTACGGTTCGTGAATAATGCGGACATCATCGAGACCGCTCTCGGATCAATAATCAGAAGCGGGATCTGGAGACCCATACTGACTCCCACACATTCAATGATGACTTTCTTGTGATCGTCGGAACCTTTTACGCTAGTATCTTAATCCCTTTGTTTCGCGATATATTACATGTCCGAGATTCGATCATCGGTATCTCCATACCTAGTTTGATCTCGTTACCGACATGCACTCTTTTCTCGTTCCCGTGATATAACATTCTAGTGATCAAATCACTTGCTTGCAAGCTAATCAATGTGATATCACCGAGAGGGCCCAGAGTATATCTATCCGTCATCGGGATGAACAAATTCCACTCTCGATCCATGGGCCTCAACATAACACTTTATTAGTTCTGAATACATCTTTATAATCACCCTGTTACGGTGTGACGTTTGATGTTATCAAGAAACTCTTTCAGTGTTAGTGATTGACATGATCTCATGGTCTAAGGATTAGGATCACTTCGTAAGTTATTATAGCAATATAAACTCAATGACTTTGATCGTAATGCTATACTTCAGATGAATGTTCATCACACCATTACACTAATGTTGTGACCTCGTTATTAACAACATCCAATGTCCATGATCAGGAAACCTTTGATCATCTTGTCAATCAACGAGCTAGTTTATAAGAGAGGCATAACTAGGAACTTCCTTTTTGTTTATTAAACACACATGTATTAACGTTTCCGTATTAATACAATTATAGCATGTAAAATAAACATTTATCATAAATAAGGAATACGATAATAACCACTTTATTATTGCCTCTCGGGCATATTCCCTTCAATCCCATCTATCAATGAGAGAAGGAAGGGTTGTTCGGCTAGTTTGGCTCGGCCGATGTGTGGGCTGCTGTTGGGTGCACTTGGCGGTAAATAGGCATAGAGGAAGCTCTGGGCCGGCCTGCTGGCTCGGCCCAAGTTTTTTCTTTCTGTTTTCTTTTTCTATTTTCAGTTTTAGTAAAATCTCTTCAAATAGGTTTTTCTCAAGTTTTAAATTCTTCAAAACGTTTGTGAGGTATTTAAAATATTATAGGATATTATTGTGGGTGTTTGGTTCTATATTCTTTTTAGTATTTGTATAAATCCTATTTATTTATGAGATTTGGATGAGAAAACTCATTAACAATATAAACGTGTAAGATTCTGTTTCTTATTTAAAAACTTTCTTTAAACTATGATTTTAATTATCTGTTAATAATTTTGGTGGTGTCTAATGGTTAATTTTCCTTTATACAATATACCATGAACTTAATATACTTATTTTATTTTATAGATATGAATAAACATTATGGATGAAGATATATTGCCCTCATGTTTGTGATCATGAATGATATCACAATCTATAGTAAGACGGTAGGATTGTTTTTTGAAGTGAATTATGAGAAACAAATTCTAATTATGATTTCAAAGCACATATGATTTTTGGTGTTTTGAAGTGACAAATATGTGCTTAAGTGATTGTCTATAGAAAAGCATCCTTAAACACAATTATATACTTGAATAGTTGATCAAGCATTTGGAATTTATATTAATCTTGTTATAGAGCTTTTGTTGAATGTCTATCATGAATTCTTATCTTCCATACTTCATAAGTATTGGTTTTATCTATATATCTTTCTGCAATGATACTAAGTAGGAGTAATTCTACTTGATCTACTCAAGCAACCAAGGATTACCTATTATCCTAAATAGTTTCTTCCTTAGTTAGTGTGGGTGGCTCCTAGTGATAAGTTACCATGTAATGGTTGATAATGAGCATTACTTATATGATAAAGGTAATTTATTTACCTTGTGGCAATTGTTTAGGTTTTGGAAAAGTTATATAGATAACGATTTTGATATGGAATGATATAGTCTTGGTTCATAACTTCTCAGGAATTCCTACCTTCCCTACATCATAATCCTTGATTCTTACTTAAGGAATTCCTTTCCTAGATATATTGATACTTCACATTTATCATCATGTATTGACATGATGAGCTTTAATACTTATACTCTTACCAATAATTTCTCCTTCTAAATCCATTTGTAAATCCAGTGAGCTTGACACTGAAGCTCTATATGATCTCTTCATAGAGATAATTCTCATCTCTAGATTACTTCTTATGAATCTAATTCCCCTTTAATGATTACTCTCTTACTTCACAAATTACTTTTTAATCTCACTTATAAATCTCAGAAGCTTTTCACTAAAGCTTTTCATCATCTTTTCATATCTACACTTGGTTATATCAAACTACTCTACTAACGATAACCTCCAATCCAACAAATTGTTACTTCTAACTTCATTTATACTCTTCCTTTATAACCCATCACTAATATTATTCTAATAGATGTATTTATCAAATTCTACTTTCCTCAAGTGCTTAGTATTCTTGAAGAGGAATATTACTACTTCAACAACTCAATGTTGCTCTAGCATCAGCTTAGTCACACTATCTTATCTCTACTTATCTTAAGTATCTTATATTCCAACTTCACATTATATCATTGTGACTTTTCATGATTCACCTAGGATAACATATATATACTAGGTTTAATCATGTTCTATCCACCAATGTCACTTATACATCATATAATCAATCACTCTTAGTGACTCAAGCATGATCATTATAATCCTTTGATCATTTATGGTTTAGGTTTCCAGTTGGCTAATCAAGGCTTCATCAATACAACATTACAGTTGTATTATAATTATCTTCTTAGTATCTCTATTTGCCTAGGAGATATTATTCATTGGCTATGCCTACTTGATCCAATAGGATTACTCCTTGGTAACTATCTCCAAAATTCTTACTTATAATCTTCTTTGTTACCATATAAATATGTATTCCAGATAACTCTTCTATTCCATTCAAGAGTGAGTTAACTCCATCAACTTTCTTATTGAATTGATTCTCTTCAAACAGTCTCATCCTATAGATGGTATCTAAAACTAGCATTACTACTTACCTCTTCTTACTTCCTTCTCTAAAGGCTTTAAAGTGAATGATATGATAATAACAAGAGTTGATAAATCAAGGATTGATGGGTTAAAGATTGATAAATAATTGGTTGATTACTCAACACTGATGTTTAATAGATATTAGAGAAAGGTTCAAAATAGATGGTAGGAATTGATATAGATAGAAAGATATGTGGTGAATGGTCTTGACTTGTTTTCCTTCCTACTAAATAGGTGCTAATGAATTAATATTGAAGAACTACCATGATGCTCATGGTAGGAATGTATAATTGTAAGATAGGTCAAGATTTAGTTATTAAATTCTTGTTACTTGAGTTATATTCTTAACTTGGTATTCATGAGTTGTTGTAATGAATACTATGATATGATTTCTTAAGGATATGATATTAATAATTAGGCAATGTGTTGTGGTTTAGTTTTTATTACATTTTATCTAACCTTAGATCAAATCATCTTTACCCAAAATAAGGTTTTAGCAAAGGTTATATTGAAAATTATCACAGTCAACTTGATGATCTACTTCAATTCCATCAAGTTATTATTCGTATTTTCTATGCATAAATGTAATGCACATATCTGAGTTAAGCTTATTTATAAGCTCTAATGCTGGGATGTTACATGATCCCTCACCTTGATTCCAATACGTGTGTTCTTCCTTAAGTGTGCACCACCAAGAAAGTCCATAATTATGGAGAAATCCGTGATGATCGGGTGCAAACACATCGACGTTCGCATACGGTGGGTGTAAGCCATGTATGCACAACAAATACACTAAAGGTTAACGTTGGCGATCCTAGCATATACATAAATTGCCTTGGAACACAAGTGACCGAAAGGTTAAGCATGAGTCACATGATGAAGTGATTTACATATAGATGTCTACCTTTGAAGCTAGACCATCAGTCATGATGATCGAGGGTGTTATACTAAATTAGGTTAATGTAATCACTAAAATGACTAAGGGATGTTCGTTTAAGTGGGAATTCTAATTATTTAGTATTTAACTAAATATGAACTGTTATTATGACCATGAATTTTCTGCCTTTGCAAGTACCATTGTAGATGTCTCTCCCTACCTACAACCTAGGGCCTTTTCTTGAGAAAGAAAACCTTAAAACTGATGGGTCCAACTTCACCGCTTCGTGCCATAATCTAAGGATTCTCCTAATGCCCCAAAAGCTCTCCTACATACTTGAGGCCGAGATAGGTGACCCACCCACTGAATCTGTAACACCCCAAAAATATTAAGCAAGATTATCAAGTTCTAATCACCCAAGTTTAGGGTTAACAAAAACTTCTATTATTAAAATTAATATGAATGCATGAATGCTTGCAATGCCATGTTTGATTGCTATGAATGCTAAAGATTGGTTTAAAGATGAAAACAACATCATCTAAATCATTTCCAAGAATAATCAAATGAAGAGAAAATCAAAAATAAGAAATATGAGCAAATGGTCATTTTGACCAAAGTTAACCACTAGACCACTTTGAGCGTTCCTAGTCCAAGATTGCTAACAGAAAAAAATCCAATTCTTTTCACCCCTTGCTAGACCAAATAAAAGTGAACCCAAGCCCACTTTGCAAACCAACAGAAACAAATTACAAATCCATTCAAAGGACAATTCAAAATTGAATCAAGTATAGATATTAAGATCACCATTTCTCAAAACCCAACCAAACCAGTTCACCTTGCCAAATCCAAGCAACCAGATACTACCAAGCATGTGACCAGAACACTCACCAAAATTCATCCAAAAATTCAAAACTAAATTTCATGCGGCCATTTCATCAAACACATGGTGAGCACAGATTAAACTGCCTAACTTGTAATGTTCTTGATCAATGCTTTGTTCCCCCATTGCACCCAATTCTCTCCGCTTGTCTCCCCTAGTGACCACCAATGCATTGAACAAGATACTAACCCTACCTTTGCACTAGTTCCATGCCACCCAAAGCCACCCTTGCCAGCCGACCATGGCCACCACCCAGGAGGCAGCACCACGCCCGTCCATGATGTCCAGGAGGCAGGCCACCGTCCATCGCCACCCCCTGTCCAACCCTCGAGCACAGCCACGCCCTGGACCACTGAGAACAGTCGCGCCCATTTTCTCTCTGCCATGCCGAGAGTGCGCCAGAGCGCCGGAGCCGACATGCTCGCACACGTCGCGTCTTGCCCTCGCCGTGCATCACTGCACACGCCATGACCCTAGCTACCCCCAGACATGCCCGTTCGCCTCCGCTCGACCAGTAGCCCATGTACGTCGTCTAAAACACCGTCGGTGCCGCGCAGAGCGTCGACCCGTTCCGACCATTCTCGACCACCCCGTGTTGCACCATTAATCTTGTGACGATCGCCAAGAGACACCGCACAGTCCTACGCCCTTCGCCATGTCGTTAGCTCACTGCCCGTCGTTACCGACGAGCTCTGACCATCCCGCGCTGCCCCTCTCACCAGTGTATAAATAGAGGCCACCCCAGCCCTCATTCTCCACACCATCTCACTCCCCTATCTCTTAGAACCACCCCTCACCCTTCCCTAGAGCAAGGCAAGCAGCAGGCCCCTGGAATTTCACCGTATTCCGCCGCTGCAAAGGAAGAGAGAAGCCGTCGATTGGAGCCACCCCAGGTGCCGCCACGACCACCGTTCGAACCGCCATCGTCAACAACATCATTCGCCCCCATCGCCGACCCTAGCTGGAGTCTGGTAAGCCACCGCGTACCCCCACCATCGCCGTTAGGGTTCGGTCTTGTCGGATCTGTTCGGCGGAGACGACGAACGTGAGCCATAGATCTTGTTCTAATCATAGGGCTCAGATTGAAACATACCCCTTTGCTTAGACTGAGCCGCTGACGCCTTGAACCCCCTAACAACAGCCTGCTGCGCGCGTGCTGTGCAGCTGGGCCGGCCCAGTAACTTTCCCGCCCGTAGCCTAGAGATTTAAAGAATCTTTTTCCAATTTATTCAAACTCTAGTTCAGTCAGTAACTTTAAAAATAAATTCAAAGAGTTGTACTAAACCAAATTGCATGAAACCAATTTTGTTAGAAAGGTATTCAAATTATTAATCCAATCCCGTTGGATTCAAACAATTTGAAATTATAGATCACCTATAGCAAAAATAACAAGACAGAGACTTTTACACATTCAAACATTTTTCAAAAATTAACAATAAATTCTTTTGAGTTGATTCCAACTCTCAAAAATCACATTTAATAAGATCTTTCTGAATATGTAAAAATATTTAGGTTTACCTATAGTAATCTTGGACAAGTATTAAAAGAATGCCCCATAGGCATTTCTAGTCACTTTAATTATTTAAAATAATAATGTTAAACCTTATTAAATTTTGACACCACTTTAAATCACATTCCCAAGTATTAAAATGTGGTGATGACATGTGTCAACATGATCCCATATTTTAATTGGATAATATTAAATCTTAAGTAGTTTTTCAGTGAGTAGAAATTACTTTTCTAAAAATAAAATAAATAAGACTAGGTCTTTAATTCATGTGGTGATTGTGATGATGCTAGAGCATCTAGTGTGAACCTTTGTGTGCAAATAGAAGTAGTTAAGTATTGTTTGGTGATTGTCTACCTCGTATTTACTTATAGACGCTAGTACCGACCAAGGCTACGATGAGGAGGAGTACGAAGAAGAAGAAGAAGAAGAAGAAGAAGAAGAAGAAGAAAAATTCAACCACTACACTACTCAAGGTAAGCTAAGCTAAACCATGCAAGCCTAAACCTACCAGTTAACCTATGCAAGATGCATTAGGCATACTTTGGTTATGCAACCTTGATTATACCAAATCCCAGTTTTACTTGCAAGATTTATCCTTTTATTTCTTTATCAAAGTTCTTTATTACTTTTAGTTAGTGTTTTGTGAGTTTTAGAAAGATATTATAGGTAGCATAAAGAGCATAAAACTTGGCCTAAATTAGTTAGAACTAGATGTCATACTGAGGCATGAGATTAGATTGGATAGTCACACCTGATTACACCCCTCATTAGTGATTACCCTCATTTCTAGTGGCTAGTGCTAAGCATAAAAGTTGATCACTTTAGATGGGAATACTTGGTGAAAATGATTATGAAAACCTTGGAATGACGATTCATTCTAATGAAATGTTTTGACATGTGTTATGAACCCCAGATGAGTTGATGATGAAAAAGTTGAGGCATGAGCCTTAGCCCTTTATAAAACTGATGGTTGGGTTCGGATGTGATACCATTCCAATTTTACCGTACAACCATAATACTCGAATTTGGTAGGGCTTAACTGGAAGTTTATATATCTTAGTATGGGTTCCCTTGCGGAAGAGGTTTGAGCTGAGGCTACCTCATGATGAATGTCCACTTGTGCAGTTCCCAAGATGATAGATGGTCATGGTTGGGAGGCCAAACTCATAGGGGAGGTGCCTATACTAGGGTGTGTA
Organism: Avena insularis; assembly: GCA_023614405.1. NCBI lineage: Eukaryota > Viridiplantae > Streptophyta > Magnoliopsida > Poales > Poaceae > Avena > Avena insularis. The sequence continues at coordinate 291,220,176 of CM042697.1, read as the reverse complement.
ATTGAAAGGTTAGGATTGATTATCCGCATACTGAGTATGGTGATTCAGGATTGTTCCTGATGGATGTATCGAATGTTGTAGTGAAAGTGTACCACCCTGTAGAGTGTCAAACTATTCGAATAGCCGCGTCATGATTATGGACGATTCTTAGGCCATCTTGTTCACCGTCAGATGTTTTCAAAATGACTTATGAAATGAACTATAACTTTGACTTGACCACAACAGGGTTGTGAACATGAAAACTATGTTCCCACTTAGGTGTTGTAAAACATTAAGTTAGTTTTCTTTACTTCTAAACTCAGTTAGAGATAAACCTGGCTTTTTTCAAATAAACTAGAGCTTAGGATTCCTATTCGAACTACTTTACTTGTTAGTGATAGTTTGTGAGTACTTAAAGAGTACTCATGGCTTTGTCCCTAGCTATTCCTATGGCCAGACTATGAGGAGGACTACCAGGACGATGGACAGCATGAAGTCTATGACAACTAGGAACATCTCCCATTGACAGCATTGCTTGTGACCCTGAAGATGGAGCTTCGACCATGCTACTATTATTATTATTCTGTTGTGTTGATTGTATTAAGACTGGATCATGAGATCCTTTATTTGTAAGACCTTTATTATGGTTTATAATGGATGATAACTATGATACCAATCTATTATGTCTCGCAAAAATGGTAATCCTGGGATTGCGATGTAAGGCATAACGGGCATCTGGGATTAAAAATCTGAGTGTTGAAAGAATCCGCCTCTCAAGATGATAAAAAAGTTTATAACGAGGGTGGATAATAACGCATGTGTATAGGGTGGCATGCTCTACGCCATGGAGGCCGAACTACAGAAGAGCTTTGAAAATATGAGCGCATTTGAGATCATCACTGATCTCAAGGCTGTCTTCGCACCCTAGGCCCATCCTGAGAGGTATGAGGTTTCGAACCTCTTCTTCTCAACCAATATGGAATAGAACAACATCTTGATCAAGCATATAGTCAAAATGTATGGCTACATTTAGTGCCTGAACTCTATTGATTGCAAGATCAATGATGGGCTAGTGATTGATAGGGTGCCGCAATTGTTTCCCCTAGCTATAAAGGGTTTGTGTTGAACTACAACATGCTGGGTATGACCAAAACCATGTTTGAAATTTTTCTCCATTATCAAGCATTATGAGGTGGAGATCAAGAAGAAGAACATTGTATTGATGGTTAAAAAAACTGTTGACTTCAAGAAGCCTAACAATAAGGGTAAGGACAAGAGGGGAAAATCGAGGAAGGATGGAAAAAATGTTGCCTGTTCCTCCAAGGCACCAAAGTCCGGACCTAAGCGTGGTGTCTTGTGCTTCTACTGCAAGGGCGAGGGCCACTCGAAGCGGAACTGCCCCAAGTATCTCAAGGATAAGAAGGCTAGCAAGATCCTTGCCAAATAGAAAGGTATATATGATATACATGTTATATATGTTTTCCTCAAAAGTGACAAGAGCAACATTTGGGTATTTGATACTAGCTCTATTGCTCATGTTTGTAACTCCTAGGAGGAGTTGCGGAATAGCTGGTGCTTGGTGAAGGACGAGGTGATGATGCGTGTCGACAATGGCCACAAGGTGGACGTGATGGCTGTTGGCACTCACCCTCTACGTCTCCCCTCGGGATTGATTTTAAATTTGAATAAATGTTAATATTTATCGTCATTGAGTCTGAATATTGTTAGTGGATCTTTCTTGTTGCAAGATCATTATTCATTTAAATCAGAAACAAATGGGTGTTCTGTTTACATGAATAATGTCTTTCATTCTTATGCATGGGAACATAAAGGTTTATTCTTCTTGGATCTTGATGTTGGAGATATGCCCAAGAGGCAACAATAAAAGTAGTTATTATTATATCTTTGTGTTTAGATAAATGTTTGCATACCATGCTATAATTATATTAACCGGAAACATTAATACTTGTGTGATTTGTAAACATGTAAGAGTCCCTAGTAAGCCTCTTGTAATACTAGCTTCTTGATTAATTGATGATTATGGTTTCCTGATAATGGACATTAGATGTTATAAATACCAAGGTCATATCATTAGGAGAATGGTGTGATGGACACACTCCTATAGTTAAGCGTAGCATAAGATCAAGTCATTCAATAGTTCCTTTGCTATAAGCTTTCAAATACATAGTAACCTAAATCCTTCGACCATGAGATCATGTTAATCACCATCACCGGATGGATGCTTTTATGACATAAAACACCACTCGTAACTAGGTGGTTATAAAGGTGGCATTGAGTATTCTGAAAGTATGTGTTGAGGCACATGGATCAAGAGTGGGATCTGTCCATCTATATGAAGGATAGATATACTCTAGGCCCTCTCGGTGGACTTTCATCCAATTGTCTTGCAAGCATGTGACTAGATCACAAGGGATCACATATCATGGAAAGAGTAAAGAGTACTTATCGGTAACGAGGTTGAACTAGGTATGCGGAGATACCGACGATCAAACCTCGGATAAGTAAAGTATCACGAGACGAAGGGAAATTGCTATTGTATGTAAATGGTTCATTTGATCATGAAGTAATCGCAGAAATATGTGGGAACCATATGAATTTCCAGATTCGTCTATTGTTTATTGATCGGAGAAGTGTCTCGATCATGTCTGCATTATTCATGAACCGTAGGGAGACGCACTTAAGGATTCGATGTTGTTTAGTAGATATGGTAATGAGTTGGAGACCCAATGTTGTTTGGAGTCTCTGATTGGATCCAGGACATCACGAGGAGATCTGGAATGGTCCGGAGAATAATATTCATATAAGGAAAGTTTAATTTCGGGGTTCGGAAATGTTTTTGGTGTTTTCACCAGAATCTTCTAGAAGGTTCTATAAGGTCCATCACTACTAATGTGGAATGGTTGCATCATACCCTAGGTCACTTGGTTGGACAATGGGAAGAGAAAAAATCAAACTCTAGTTTGAATAGTCAAACTCCAATTTGAAAAGTCAAATTCCAACATTGAAAGTCAAAGTCCAAGTGGAGGGAGGAGAGGAAATCCTCTTGGGAGAGGATTCCCTCTCCCTCCTTACCGCCGGCCAAGGAAGAGGAGTTGGGGAGGACTCCCCTCCCCTTGCCGCCTCTCCCTCCCATAAAAGGAGGGGTGGGCCTCCCCTTCCCACCACCCCACATAAACCCTAGGCCGGATGCCCCCTCCCAAGTCATCGCCGCCCTAGAGCCTCCTTAAGTCGCCGCCGCCTAGCCCCCTAGCTGTCAGCCACCTCCACCCCTAGACCTCTAAACCCTAGTTGTCGAGGCCTCTCTCTACTCCACCATACTTGCTCCAGCTTAGGCGAAGCCCTTTGGGATCTACTCCTCCGTTTCACCACCACGCCATAGTGCTGCTGGAATTGAGAGGAGATCTACAACCTTTGCTACCTGCTAGAACAAGGGAGAGGAAATTCTTCATCGAGTACCAAACGTGTGACCGACTATAGAAGAGCTGTCGAAATGTGGCAGCGGAAGGATCGTCTTCGCGATCTTGAGATCGTCAAGTGAACTACTAGATCAACCACGAGAATCCGATCTTGTTAAATGCTTCGGATCTTTGACGGTTAGTACTCTATCAACTCATCGCATCGATCTCATAGATTAGATCATGGCTTGTGTGTGTTCATGCGATAGAATTTTTTTGTTTTCCATGCTACGAACCCCTACAGTGGTATCAGAGCCGTGTCTATGCGTAGATCTATTGCATGAGTAGAACACAATGGTTATTGTGGGCGTTGATGCTTTTTTTGTCGATTGCTTTTTGTGTACTTTGCATCTTGTGGGATGGTGGGATGAAGCTGCCCAGGCTAACCTTACATGACATCGTTCATGAGACTTGCTCCACGCTCAACATTCAACTCGTATTGCATAATTGGCTTTGCAGGTGTTTGTCTCTCCTACCATAGTGAATATTCAATTTACAACAGGCACTTGACAATACTTGTATCAATGATGTGTTCTTTTTGTAAGTTAGAACGGTTCTTACTCGATAGCCCCAAACCATGTTAAACATGCAAAGAAAATTAGAGGTGTCTAACTTTACTTGCAGGGGTGTGATGTGATGTGATATGGCCGTGATTGTGATTATATATGTGTAGAGGTCCCAACCTTTAATAAGGTAGATTTCCCTGTGTTTACAATGCTAGTCCCTGGATCAATAGCTAGCATCTACAGTTAAGATGTAATATCAAGAAACAAAAGGTCATAATACAACTTTATAACCAGGAATAAAATAATTTATTACATCTTACATAGCTCATTTGGCTATCTCATTACAATGCAGCAGAAATAACTATAGCATGGGGTCCTTCATCTTCAAAGTGCCAAAGGCAATCATGTTGGTTGTAGACTTATAATCCTAATCAACACATCTCACTAACATCAATCAAACCTGCAACATAATAATTTACAGCCACAAGGGTCAATACATTTGAATTGTATTGGCAAGTGATACTGTGGTAGTATAGTGGAGTCTATCATCTATATGCATTTGGCTAAGTGGAGCTTAGGCTTGCTTTGCTCAAAATAGATTTTCCTTATCTTTTGAAAAACACTAAGTTTTTTGTTTGTCAAAAATCACCCAAGGCATCTCCCAATAGAAATTGGTGATCCTTCAACCCTTGTTCAACCACAAAATTTTAACTTAGAAATTTGGATGAGGAGATTCTTGATAGCTTCAATGTCTTGATGCTCAAATTGTCCTTTACCAGGGACATGGCTAAGTACTTAGATTCTTCACTCTGCAGAGGTGGTGCACTTTCCCCACAATACTTGGTTTCACCAAGACAAGATCTTTCAGAAGCCTTCCCTTAGACCAGAATGGACGCGTTTCAACCTATCATGCCCTACCACCAACTGTCCATTTGGCTAAGTTATTTCAACCTATATGATCCAGGCAGAGCCCATAATGCCAAGTGGCTGCACTTGAAGCTTCTCAACATTTGACATCTCAAATCTCTTTGTTCCTGGGTGGCCATCCACAAGTGAGATACACAAGGTAAACCATAGAAATGGGCCTTGTGTAACCACTCAACACAAACCATTCCTTCCATTCCACCCAAGTGATTATTTCACTTAGTTGTTTTATTAAACAAAACACAAGTCCTTGACTTAGAAATATTCCATAGTATGAATATATTCCACCCTTGTTTTCTACTAGCTAAGCTAAGCATGATAGTAGTAGGAATCTTAACTTAGGAAATTTCTACTAAGGTTTCATCTACTAGTATTTACCATGGCATAGTTTACACTTAGAAAAAATTCCATGGAAGTCCTACTTAGAAATATCACTAATGCATAGTGAAAATAATGGGAAAAAAGTATGAAGCATCACTTGCCTTTTTGGTAGAGATTATAAGTTCACTCCTTGATCTTGCAATACTCACACTCTTCAAATCACTACAATTCAATCAAGCAAGCAATAATTCAATTTACCATTCAAGCAACATCACATAAAATAATAGAACAAAGCAATGCTTGCAAGCATGCAAAAGATTGTTTATTTGGAAAACTGGTTTCTAATAGGTTATAAACATTCTAAAACACCTATTGGTCATTTTATATAAGTGGAAAAATCATTTGCAAAAGATTTTACTTATAAATCATTTTTAAACCAAATCCATATTTTATGTGGTTGGAAATGACTTTAGCTAAGAAATAATCTATAGGGTTCATCAAAATATATTTTTAAATCATAAAACCTTGTGTTTAGGGTCAGAGAGTTTAAATCAAAACATTTCCCAAAGGGTTTCCTCCAAAAGCATTTTTAATAAATAAACATTATTTTTATTTGACTAGAAATGTTCTAAATCAAAGATTTATTCTTTTGCTTCACAAAATATGATTTTGAAACCACAAGTTGTTTTAGATGCTCAGTAGGTTCAAACAATCCATTTGCCCAAAGGTTTTATCACAAAAATAATTTTAGAAAGAATTTCATATTCAAATTATGCCTACACAAGTTTCTGCAAAAACAACCATTTTACCAGAATCAATTTACTAAAAAAAGTGCATGGTTGGAAAGTACTTGTCTTGCTGATTCCATTGATATAATGTAACATTCCAAAATTATTCCTATTTTGGAATGTTATAAATTAAATCAATAGCTTGATTGATTGTTTGACTTTGTTGAAAATTCTCAAAGAGAAGAAACTTTTGAATAGAAGATCCTCTCAACCTTGAATTCAAAATCTTATATTCTTTTGTTATGCCCTAAGTAGCCATATAGGCAAAAGGGCATGGATGGATTATGTATTATAGAATTGGTGTGCAAGATTTCAAAATGAAAATCATGAAGCATTCATAAGCATTTCATTACATCCATGCAAAGTTCTCACAAACTGAATCCAAATCCTGGTATCCAAATCCTATAGTTGATTCACCCAAATGTTCCTAAAGGTAATTGAATTGAATTTATAAAACCCAATATTGCTAAGGCATAAATTATTGATAATTATAGCCTAAAGAGATCCAATTAATATTGCAAAATTTTAGAAACAAAATTGAGCTCATTTGGAGCTATTATGAAAAAGTTATGGAATAAATACAAACAAATAAAGATATATATAAAGTGGAATATATAAGGATTTATAAACCCACTACTTGAAAATTAGTAAAAAAAGATTACAAATATGATCCTACAATGATCTATTCGATTTTAGAAAAATTTAGAAACAAGAATCATGTCATTTGGAGTTCGTATGCAAAAGATATGAGAGAAACAAGTAAATAGAAAAAAAAAGAAAAACGGTCGTTGCGAGTCAGCCGGCTACCAAGCAAGGCTTAAGGCAAATGGGCGGCCGAGCTGGCGGAGTAGAAACGAACGGACCAGCCAGCAGCCAGACCCGCCTTGACGATGGCTTACGTGCCTTAAAAACCGTGCAAAACCTGATTTCTCAAACCTATCTCTATTCAAACTACTATAACTTTTTATCTACAACTCCGAATCGACTTACGTTTGTTTCTACTTGTTCCCTACTCCATGGACTATCTCTATACCATCCTAAATCTCCATATAAACTCGTGGAGCCACGGCTGTACGAGTTTCTATTCTCGAAATTCCGAATCTACACATGCCCGAATCTTATTTCGTTTTTTGACCCATCTAAACTTCGTTTTTTGCCTTCGGCCAAAAACGAAAGTTGTAAAACTCATCGAAAACTTTCAATCCCAACAAACCTCACCTCTTCTCATCCACCACAGCCGGAAAATTTCGCATCGCAATATTTCAGATCTTACGGTGTAAATCCAAGATGTACTCGCGCTCGTTTTTTAAAATCCAAATTCCTTTGGTGAGAAGGTAGGAATAATGATTCCCCACAACTTTCATGTTTTAAGTTTTTCAATTTGACCTACAGATTTGTCTCTCTAACACAGATCTGTTTCTTGTCTATTCTGAGCCAAAATCGGGTCAATCTCTTCTTCTAGCCACCGGATCCTATCCATACGGTCGAGATCCAATCAAACCGGTGCGTGCCATGTCGTCATCCCAGTCATCTTCCTCATCAACGCCACGTCAACGTCAGGTCAACATCTAGTCCCAGTCAGCATGCAAAGTCAACTTGTCCAGTCAGCGGAATATTCCGTTCGAATTTAAAATTGCATATTATAGGTCTAACTTGTAAAATTCATTAGAAATTCATACCACGTCCAAAAATTGCATATAATATATCAAATTGAAGATAATTTTACGTAGAATCATCTTATCAGAATAGATCTAACTTTTACTGTACGTGGTTACTGCAGTAATTTAATTAGTTTTAATGGTCTTTTAGGTTAATAAATTCATAGGAAATTATCCGTAACTCCGAAAAATATGAACAATATATCAAATTGAAGCTACTGTAATGTAGATTAATAATATCTGGTTGGATCTAGCCTTTGCCGAATATTTAACCCGTAGCAATTTAATTAGTTTTAATGGCTTTATAAATCATTAAATTCATAGTAAATTAATTGCTTGTCACAAAAATATAAATGATATACCGATGGAAAGCTGGTTCCATGTAGGTCATCAATATGCAATTATTTCAGCCTTTGACTGTAAGGTGTTGGCGTGAAGATTTAAATGGTTTAATGGCTTATTTAGAATAATAAATTCATAAGAAAATAAATACTATTCAGAAAATTACAAATAATATGTCCCTTAAATCACAATTCCGTGGAGATTACAGATATGATTTTAGTTTGATTTTTAGGCAAAAGAAACTGTATGAATCATTTAAAACCCATTAAACACTATTTAAATCATACAAAAAGATCTATAACTCCGATTAGGGTGAATCCAACGCCTACTGGTTCGTATTAACGTCCTCTATTCAGTAAACCCAAGAAACAAATTTAATTCGATAGTTATAACAGGCGTTACAATAGAACTATCAAAACCCTTATATTGGCAAGTAATTATTAATAACAAGTACCATATTGCTTTAATTGATCTCATACATGCATCATATGATCTATTAACGCTCAAAGAACTAAATATAAGCATTGTAACATATTAAACCGTCATGCATGTTTTTGATCATCCTTGTTGTGTTTGCTATGTTTGCAATTGTTTGATTGGAACTACCTTGTCCTCGTATTAGATTGTTCGGAGAGTGCGATTGCTGCGGAGAAATACAATCAACACCCATATTATCAACATAAGACAAGTTACACCACTTGTTCATAATTTTGTCCCAGTTTTGATTCTATGCATGTGATCTTCAAAATTCTGTAGTATGCATGTGTAGGATGTTCTAGTAGAATTTTTCCTTAGTATTACTTTGCAAGTGCGATGATTTTGTAGTGCACCATGAGTAGTTCTAAACTTAGGATTTTCCCTCCTAATAGGTTACCCCTGTTTTTGCTAAGTATTGCTTGCTGTGCTATATATACAAAGTACCGTTGGGGGGTTCGAAAGACAATGAATTTTTCTAAGTATAAAGGCTCTCTTGAGCAAACTTTTCTTCTCAAATCCACTTCAAAATAAAACTAAGTTTTCTTCTGGGCGGAATGGTTGTCGGGACAACGAGTGAGATTTTGGTGGAGGACGGCCGCCCAGGAATCAAAGAAGTCTGCCATGTTTCAGAATTCAGAAGCTTCTAGTGCAATCACAATACATTATGGGCTCTGTCTTGGCCTAGTACTTAGTGGGAAACCTCACCTGGGTACCAACATTTGGAGGTTCTTGGCACGGTTGGATCCAGAAGGTAGAGGGGCTACTAAGGGAAAGCCTCGCCATGGTCTTGTCTGTAAAAGGACTTGATCGTGGATTGTGGGTAAAGTGCACAAACTCTCGAGAGTATTGTAATCTGATCGATCAGCCGTGTTCACGGTAACAGAACAACAATGAGCGTCTGAAGGATGGAGCCTCTGAAGGATCTTCCTCTCTCTTTTCTAAACAAAAGTTTTTAAAACCCCATGGCGTGAGTAATATCGCCAATGGGTGGGAATTTGGGAACTTGGTGTGTAATATCCAAGTGTCGCTTGGTGCGTAATATCCAAGTGTTTGGTTGTTTGGACACTTGGTGAGTAATATCCTCGTGTGCCATTCGACCCTATTTTATCTAATCAAATGTTTACAAAGTAGGGTAAAACTCTCTCTTTTTTTTCTTTCTCCATACTTAGTGAAAATTAGCTTTATGCAAATGAACTCCAAAGCCTAAACTAGCCTTGCATGTAGAGTTAGTCTTTCCTTCCTTGGTGTAATTTTCCAATACATTCAAAGTATTGACTAACTTGTTGGTGACGCTTCATGTGCAGAATTTCGAAGATCGTTGAAAGGTGCGCTAGGATCACGGGTCTTCACTCAACCTGCCTATGGCATTGATGGGACTCATGTTGAATATTTTTCGCTTTTGTTGTAATAATGTAAACTCTGGATTATTCGATTCATGTAATAAACACTTGTGTTTTACATGATATTTCATCGACTGTGACTGCTAGCTATTGATCCAGGGACTAGCATGTTAATCACAGGGACTTAGGGTCCTTACCGATCCGAGGTCGCTACAGATGGTATCAGAGCATAAGTTTACTGTAGATCGTGACCCTAGACATGGAAAAACCTTAGGACAAATATTTTCTAAGTTATTCAGAAAACTCTCATACTTCTCATCATCTACCTTTGGGTTTTAAAATTTCTTAAGTCTCTTCTTTTCAACATTAGAAAATGACCACTACACACTTCAAGAAGAAACTTTTCTCAAGATTACCTTTTCACAGAAGATCATCTCAATGTGTCGATTAAGTCGGGACTTGAAGACCTCCATGAAAGATGTTCCAAGACTGAAGCTATGAGATTAAAGACTTCAAAGGCCTTAAGTCAATGTTATTAACTAAAGAACTCGAAAGATTGAAGATTATGAAGAACATGAAGACTAGCAAGAGCACGAAGACTTTTGGAGACTCGAAGCCTCGAAGATTCCAAGTGACCTATTAGGAACCAAACCCGAATAAGATTTCGCTTAATATAGATGCGACAAATTGTTTGCTATCTTGTATGGTTTATTACCATAGCTAATGAAAACCTATTTTCTAAATAAAATTTCTTGTATGGGTTATTCTTCTTCTTTCCATACTCCATTCGTTCCTACTATAAACCTTGGTCAACTCGACGGATGGACCATATCAATAAGGAGGACAAGGAACTCAACTCCACCAAGCGTAAGAGCCACGCCGATGCAAAGAAGTGAATGCTCCAGGTTGAAGAAAGAATGAAGGATGCCAACATTGAAGTCAACAGAATGGTTCATTATGCCACCCAATTCCTAAAAGACGAGGCTGCAACCTAGTGGGAGATGCAACACGCCATTAATGATCATCAAGGGATGATATCCTGGGATAATTTAAATAGGTTCTACCACAATCTCGTCTTGTCACTTGTATACCAAAAACCCAAGAAGTTGAAGTCCCGAAAACATTTATCTTGCACGATCTGCGGAGAAACAGGACATATCACCAAGGAGCATCATGATCAACGCCCCTACTGTGAAGGAAGGCACCCATCAGAAGAATGTCCCACCTCTCAAAGTTACATGCTTCCTGTGCGAAGGGACCAATCACAACCCCGCTCAATGCACCTCTACACGGTGGTACATCAACTGAATCAGCAAGTCAGAGACGGAATGCGCCAAGACCTCATGAAGCTCTGCGAGGACACGACAAAGACAAGGGATGGATTCAAGACTCTAGACACCGCACCCAAAGTCATCACTTCGCAATACTCGACATATGAAAGGAATGCCCGTTTTCCCCAAACTGGCTCAAGGAAACGATCAAGGCTTCCAAATGTTGAGGTAGAACATGAAGAACCACAAGACGGTATGTCCTTGCCAAAAAGGAGGAAGGATCTAAGCAAAGTCCTATGCTTCCAGTGTCACAATCCTGGACATTATGCTGATAATTGTCCAAAACTTGTGAATGTAGCTGGAAAGGATAAAAACAACGATGGTAATAGTAATAGAGGTAGTAGCGTGAATAAGCCCAAGAAAGATTCTAGCCAGGTGACATGCTATAAGTATGGTGAAATAGTGCATTACGCGTTAGATTGTCCTCGGAAAAGGAAGAATAGTTGTGGCAAAGGAAATGCCAAAGGAAAGAAGCCCAATCCGTCCATCAAGCTACGACGAATTATGTTAGTGTGAATGGATCTTACAAATAAACAATCCACATCGGACCCATCAGACGAACCTAACAAATACAATCTTTTAAGGGTGGTAGTACCCTAGTGTGAACCAAACCTATTTCTTGCTATCTTTCTCGAATCTCGAGGACGAGATTCCTTTTAAGGGTGGTAGTCTGTAACATCCCAAAATTCTTCCTATTTTGGAATGTTATAAATTAAATCAATAGCTTGATTGATTGTTTGACTTTGTTGAAAATTCTCAAAGAGAAGAAACTTTTGAATAGAAGATCCTCTCAACCTTGAATTCAAAATCTTATATTCTTTTGTTATGCCCTAAGTAGCCATATAGGAAAAAGGGCATGGATTGATTATGGATTTTAGAATTGGTGTGCAAGATTTCAAAATGAAAATCATGAAGCATTCATAAGCATTTCATTACATCCATGCAAAGTTCTCACAAACTGAATCCAAATCCTGGTATCCAAATCCTATAGTTGATTCACCCAAATGTTCCTAAAGGTAATTGAATTGAATTTATAAAACCCACTATTGCTAAGGCATAAATTATTGATAATTATAGCCTAAAGAGATCCAATTAATATTGCAAAATTTTAGAAACAAAATTGAGCTCATTTGGAGCTATTATGAAAAAGTTATGGAATAAATACAAACAAATAAAGATATATATAAAGTGGAATATATAAGGATTTATAAACCCACTACTTGAAAACTAGTAAAAAGATTACAAATATGATCCTACAATGATCTATTCGATTTTAGAAAAATTTAGAAACAAGAATCATGTCATTTGGAGTTCGTATGCAAAAGATATGAGAGAAACAAGTAAAAAGAAAATGAAAAAAAAAAGAAAAAAAAACACAATGGGCCGGCCGAGTCAGCCGGCGGCCCAGCAAGGCCGAACCGGACCAGCCAGCAGCCAGACCCTCCTTGACGATGGCTTACGTGCTTTAAAAACCGTGCAAAACCTGTTTTCTCAAACCTATCTCTATTCCAACTACTATAACTTTTTATCTACAACTCCGAATCGACTTCCGTTTGTTTCTACTTGTTCCCTACTCCAAGGCCTATCTCTACACCATCCTAAATCTCCATATAAACTCGTGGAGCCACGGCTGTACGAGTTTCTATTCTCAAAATTCCGAATCTACACATGCCCGAATGTTATTTCGCTTTTTGACCCATCTAGACTTCGTTTTTTGCCTTCGGCCAAAAAACGAAAGTTGTAGAACTCATCGAAATCTTTCAATCCCTACAAACCTCACCTCTTTTCATCCACCACAGCCGGATATTTCGCATCACAATATTTCAGATCTTACGGTGTAAATCCAAGATGTACTCGCGCTCGTTCCTTCAAATCCAAATTCCTTTGGTGAGAAGGTAGGGATAATGATTCCCCACAACTTTCGTGTTTTAAGTTTTTCAATTTGACCTACGGATTTGTCTCTCTAACACAGATCTGTTTCTTGTCTATTCAGAGCCAAAATCGGGTCAATCTCTTCTTCTAGCCACCGGATCCTATCCAGACGGTCGAGATCCAATCAAACCGGTGCGTGCCATGTCTTCATCCTGGTCATCTTCCTCATCAACGCCACGTCAACGTCAGTTCAACATCTAGTCCCACCAAGATGCAAAGTCAACTCCGTCTACCAAATGAATATTCCGTTCGAATTTAAAATTGCATATTATAGGTCTAACTTGTAAAATTCATTAGAAATTCATACCACGTCCAAAAATTGCGTATAATATATCAAATTGAAGATAATTTTACGTCTTTTACTGTACGTGGTTACTGCAGTAATTTAATTAGTTTTAATGGTCTTTTAGGTTAATAAATTCATAGGAAATTATCTGTAACTCTGAAAAATATGAACAATATATCAAATTGAAGCTACTGTAATGTAGATTAATAATATCTGGTTGGATCTAGCCTTTGTAGACTATTTAACCCGTAGCAATTTAATTAGTTTTAATGGCTTTATAAATCATTAAATTCATAGTAAATTAATTGCTTGTCACAAAAATATAAATGATATACCGATGGAAAGCTGGTTCCATGTAGATCATCAATATCCAATTATTTCAGCCTTTGACTGTAAGGTTTTGCCGTGAAGATTTAAATGGTTTAATGGCTTATTTAGAATAATAAATTCATAAGAAAATAAATACTATTCAGAAAATTACAAATAATATGTCCCTAAAATCACAATTCCGTGGAGATTACAGATATAATTTTATTTTGATTTTTAGGCAACAGAAACTGTATGAATCATTAAAAACCCATTAAACACTATTTAAATCATACAAAAAGATCTATAACTCCGATTAGGGTGAATCCAATGCCTACTGGTTCGTATTAACGTCCTCTATTCAGTAAACCCAAGAAACAAATTTAATTCGATAGTTATAACAGGCGTTACATTAGAACTATCAAAACCCTTATATTGGCAAGTAATTATTAATAACAAGTACCATATTGCTTTAATTGATCTCATACATGCATCATATGATCTATTAACGCTCAGAGAACTAAATATAAGCATTGTAACATATTAACCCGTCATGCATGTTTTTGATCATCCTTGTTGTATTTACTATGTTTGCAATTGTTTTGATTGGAACTACCTTGTCCTCGTATTAGATTGTTCGGAGAGTGCGATTGCTGCGGAGAAATACAATCAACACCCATATTATCAACATAAGGCAAGTTACACCACTTGTTCATAATTTTGTCCCAGTTTTGATTCTATGCATGTGATCTTCAAAATTCTGTAGTATGCATGTGTAGGATGTTCTAGTAGAATTTTTCCTTAGTATTACTTTGCAAGTGCGATGATTTTGTAGTGCACCATGAGTAGCTCTATACTTAGGATTTTCCCTCCTAATAGGTTACCCCTGTTTTTGCTAAGTATTGCTTGTTGTGCTATATATACAAAGTACCGTTGGGGGGTTCGAAAGACAATGAATTTTTCTAAGTATAAAGGCTCTCTTGAGCAAACTTTTCTTCTCAAATCCACTTCAAAATAAAACTAAGTTTTCTTGGCTCATGGAATGGTTGTCGGGACAACGAGTGAGATTTTGGTGGAGGACGGCCGCCCAGGAATCAAAGAAGTCTGCCATGTTTCAGAATTCAGAAGCTTCTAGTGCAACCACAATACATTATGGGCTCTGTCTTGGCCTAGTACTTAGTGGGAAACCTCACCTGGGTACCTACATTTGGAGGTTCTTGGCACGGTTGGATCCAGAAGGTAGAGGGGCTACTAAGGGAAAGCCTCGCCATGGTCTTGTCTGTAAAAGGACTTGATCGTGGATTGTGGGTAAAGTGCACAAACTCTCGAGAGTATTACAATCGATCGAGCCGTGTTCACGTAATGTAACAACAATGAGCGCCTCAAGGATGGAGCCTCAAGGATCTTCCTCTCTTTTCTAAACAAAAGTTTTTAAAACCCCATGGCGTGAGTAATATCGCCAATGGGTGGGAATTTGGGAACTTGGTGTGTAATATCCAAGTGTCGCTTGGTGCGTAATATCCAAGTGTTTGGTTGTTTGGACACTTGGTGAGTAATATCCTCGTGTGCCATTCGATCCTATTTTATCTAAGCAAATGTTTACAAAGTAAGGTAAAACTCTCTCTTTTTTCTTCTTTCTCCATACTTAGTGAAAATTAGCTTTATGCAAATGAACTCCAAAGCCTAAACTAGCCTTGCATGTAGAGTTAGTCTTTCCTTCCTTGGTGTAATTTGCCAATACATTCAAAGTATTGACCCAACTTGTTGGCTGCACGTTTCATGTGCAGAATTTCGAAGATCGTTGAAAGGTGCGCTAGGATCACGGGTCTTCACTCAACCTGCTTGTGGCATTGATGGGACTCATGTTGTATATTTTTCGCTTTTGTTGTAATAATGTAAACTCTGGATTATTCGATTCATGTAATAAAGACTTGTGTTTTACATGATATTTCATCGACTGTGAGTGCTAGCTATTGATCCAGGGACTAGCATGTTAATCACAGGGACTTAGGGTCCTTACCGATCCGAGGTCTCTACATATAAAATTTGCAAAATTTGGACGTGTGGATCAAAAGTTATGATTTTACAAATTTGAACATCAAATAGATCAATTCTGCTTTTATAACAATAGGCAGGGCCACGTGGACTGATCTGATTGGTTGAAAACGTTTCGCGCGGATCAAGCGATGCAGGCCGTAGGATCTAATCCAAATCGTGCGATACAGAGATAGCCATACCTCTTTGATAAGTGGATCTATCCTATCGCTCCGATCTGGATCTGACAGCTCCTAACGCTTTGTCAAGAACTGGCGGCGCTGTGATGGTGGTCGGCGGCGGCACGGCTCTGGCTATTCTAGGAAGGGAGGGAGAGGGAGGACAGGCTCACCGTGTTCGTCGGGGGATGCTGATGCTCAAAGTGCTCGGGGTTGGCGAAGGGGCGCACGGGGGCAATGGTAACTCCTCGCCGAAGTTCTTGGCGCCGTCGGACACGCACGGGTTCCGTTGGTGGCGTCGCTACTAAGCGCGAGAGAGCATCAAACAGCATTGTTAGATGCACAGAAGATTGGGGAGTATCGGAGCATCAAAGAGAAGAGGAGGCGCGGTTAGAGACTACCAGAGGGGTTCGCCAGAGTTGCTGCAGACTGTGGCGGCGCTCGGTGTTGACGTTGACATTGCCGACAATGTGGAGTGCGCGCGGGCGAGTGGAGGCTACAGAGAGGTTCGCCGGGTGATGGGGAGTGCGCTCGTGTGGTCGAGGGGGCGAGGGGCGATGGCGGCTAGCCGGAATTGGAGAAGAGACTTGTCGGAGGCCGCGGTGGTGTAAGGAAAAATCAACGCAGCCTGGTGGCTCTCTGGCAGCGAGGTTTGAGGGGAAAGAGAGAGGGGATTTATCGAGCGTGATCACAAGGAGAAATTACTGCGCCATCAACGCGTATTGACGCCGAGAAATTTTTGCCAAAAACGGTCGGGAGGAGTCGCCGTCACCGCGGGTGAAGATGATGGTCTGGCAGGTGGGGGCTCAAGGCCGAGAGAGAGTGGGGTGGCGCGCTAGTCACGATCACATGAGTTCAAGGTTTAGTAAAGAGAGAGTGAGTGGGTGTCATGGGCTAGTTGGGCCTGCTGGCTGGGCTGGGGTCCGTTTCATTTTTTTTATACAGAAACTTTTTCCCTTTTCTATTTCTATTAATCTGTTTTGTTTTTGTTTAATCAATTCAAACAACAATTTGAATTCAAATTCCAACCAAACTTTGTGTAGATTTCAATACTGCTGTTTAACATATTCTGAAGTCAAAATTATAATAATTCTTTTATTCTTTTTAGGGTATTTTATTTATTTTATAAATGGACATTTTGTATTTATTTCAAATATGTTTTATTATGTTTTAAAAATTTATTTGAAATCCATATTTTTACCAAACCTATTTAGTAGGTTTTATTTATTTATTAGGGTGTCAAATAATTCACCTTGAATTCTTTGGAATATTTTTAATATGATTTATTAATCATTTAAATTGGATATTTATCTTTATTCCAATGAAATCAATTATAATTTTAATTTCATAAATTTTATTTAGGTGATTTCCTTGATTCCATTTAAGTTAACTTTTTATCCACTTGGGTAAATTCCAAATTCTATTTTCCCATGATTTAATTAATCATTTCTAATAGGGATTTTATCTTTATTCAAATAGAATAGGATTTGGTTAATGCCCTTTTATTTAATTTGAAAAATTCTTTACCCATTATTTTATTTGGATTATATTTATTCCATTTGCTTATGGATTAGGTCAAGAGTTAATTTGTCCTTTAAATATTCCTCATTTAATATTTCTATCTTTATCTTATAAAATCCATATCTTTTTATTTATAGATCCGAACTTGGTGATTCCAATTTGTATATTTTTATTTAGTATTTGTTTATCCTTTTAAATCCCTTTAGGACTATTTGCTCACCATTTGGTATGGATTTCTATATAGGTGCTTCATTAGCTTTGGAAATTCAATTTCCTTATCTTATTAATTTCATAAGATTTTATCTATGGCTCCAAATTAAGTGAAACCGTCTCCTATGGTTTTATAATATTTCTATTTGTCAATCTTGATCATTTATAAATATTTATTGACAAATTTTATATGGACCCAATCTATGATCTTGGAGATAACTTGGAAATTTTTTTCTTCCATTAGGGTTTTAGGGTTTGGGTTTATTTCCCAAGTGTTTAAATTTCCAGATGCATTTATGAAGATTGTATTTTACTTGATTTGAATTTAGTTAGGTTCAAACATTAACCAAAGTTTGTTCAAGATGGTATTTAAGTTTCCATTTAGAAACAAAAAGTTTCTTTTCACCCTAAATTTCAACAATTATTTATTTTGTTTATTTATTTTTCACATTACAAAATTTGGAAAATTTTGGGATGTGACAGGCTACCACCCTTAAAATAAATATCATCCCGAGAGTTAGGAAAGATAGGGGTTACAAGTTCGCTCAAAGCAACTAGGGTACTACCACCCTTAAAAAATTTCCAACTAGATTACTTCTTGGCTTGATTGGGATCTTGTTGAAACCTCTCTGGGCAAACATCTGCATAGTGTCCTTTGTTTCCACACTTGAAACATGTGACAAGGCTGAGATCCTTCATGGTCTTGTTTATCTTGTGCTTCATCTTTCCTGGACAATTGCTTGCATAATGTCCTTGATCACCACAATTGTAACATGTGACAAGATTGAGCTATTCTCGTATCTTTCGTGGACAAGTTGATACATAATGGCCTAGCTCTTTGCAGTTGTTGCACCACACTTGGTTAATTTCCTTATACTTCTTCTTCTTCTCTGGACATTCATTGGCATAGTGTCCTATCTCTTTGCAATGGCAACAGTGCACTTGACTTTTGTCCTTCTTCTTCTTCTTGGGTTTCTCCAAAGCTAGGATTGCTTCTAGTTCATGCTCTTCATATCTTATCTCAAAGGTGGGAAAGTTTCCTGGTCTCCTTAATCTTTTCCTTGGGTAATACATATGTCTCCTCTTTGGTCCATCAAATTGAGTCATATTGCATGGAGGTGCAAGCTGAGATTTTCCTTTGTCTTCATCCTTCTTGGTAGAAGTTGTTCCCTCATGGGGGTTTACAATCTGTTGACGCAGCCCACCTTGTTTCCTTTGTTGAACTATGGAATAGATGGGGCATTGGATAGGGACATGATTATTTCCTTCACATAGTAAACAAGTAGCTTGAGATGTGGGGCATTGATTAGTTGGATGTTTCTCTTCACAATTAGGGCATCGATCTCCATGCTCTTTGGAAGTGTGATCCTTGTCTCCACAAACATTGCAAGCTTGGGTTCTTTCTAGAATATCATCCTTGACATCCTTGTTGTCACAAACTCCTTGGAAAGGGTTGTCTCCCATGTTGATCATTTGATTTGTCATCCTATGCAACAATTGGGTTTGGGTTTCCAAAAACCTTTGCATGGTTGGGTTATTATTGTTGGCCCAAAATTGAGTTGTCACTTGGTTCAACTGGGTTTGTGTTGTTATGAGTTCTCTCATGTGCATCTCTTGGTTGTTGTTGTTGTCACCATCCTTGATGTTGGAGTTCCTTGGAGTAGTCATCTGTTTTGGGTTGGATTGGGATTAGAATAGGCAAAAGATTTCTAAGGAATTAATTCTAATCACACACATCACAATTCACACAAGCAATGTGCAAGCAATCACAAACAAACATTCCACTCAAACAACAAGTTTCAAGCACATTTTTAGGCAATAAAATATATTTTTTCCTACACCGCATAAGTTGGTGAGTTTAATCTATACTTAGTATGGTGTTCCAACTATATGGTTCACTTGAGAGCATTCCATCCTTCTTAGTTGGTTCTTCTTGATCAATGTCTTTGTATCCTTGGAGAATTACTTGCATCTTGGTCACAACACTTCAAAGGTGATGATGGTTCCTTCTAAGTTGTGTTTCCTTAGTCTTCAAGTCTTGAGTAATATTTCTTGTCTCACTTGTAGTCCTTAGTGATATCCAAGTTGAAGTCCTTGTTGAGACTAAGGTTGAAATCACTTGAGTTGGTGAAGTCCTTTGCTCATGTTGAAGTCTTTGCTCATGGTGGAGGCTTTATCCATCAAGTTGAAATAGACAAGATGTAGAATCAAAACCAAAAATGGTTGAGGAAAGAGTTTACAAGATTGTTTGTAAATAAGTTTTGGAACAAATTCAACTCCTATTTTTCTAAGGGGTTTTGTCCAATCCTAGGTTTACAATCCTACAGACAACACAGTGCTCTGATACCATCTATAGAGGTCCTAACCTTTAATAATGTAACATCCCTAAAATCATGTTTCAAACTTATGCATATCATCCATGCATCCATGATCATATGTTTTTCATTTCAAACAAATCACTTCAAAAACAGGAGCATATGAGCTCATTATTTTATGTGACTAGCCTTTGAAACAAATGTTACTCTCCAATAGGAGATTGTTGAGCATGAAATTAAACTTTGTTGTCTTATTGCTCTCAGGTACTTGTACTAGATTGCTAAGTTTTAAACCAAAGTTTCAAAATAAATGTGAATCAAAAACCATTTTCAAAACCTATTCAAACTAGTGCTATGCCACTGCTTATCTTATTTATTTCCAAATGACGAGGCCAATTCAAAGTGACCACTTGGTTTTATGCCCAGTATTGTGACTGTGCATACTACAAAAACCCTGAATAGATTTGAATTCAAATAGGATTTGAAATCATTGGAATTTGGTTCCTGAAATTGAAAACAGAAAAAGAAAAGGGTTAGAGAAAAGGAAAAGGGCTTAGCTAGGATTCCCAACGGACGACGAAGCTTCGTTAGCCACCCCACCCGGGTTTCCTCCTCTGCTTCTCACCAGACGCTGCGTACCCACTCACCGATACCTGGGACCTCACTGCCGCGTCACCCTTCGTCCTCAATCAACGTCGATGACCAGCTCGCCGCTGCCATTTCCCCGCACTGATGCTGCGCTTAAATTGCATTGATACAGCGAGAGATTTATGCCCCCGCTCTGGCTATAAGACCACCTCCCCTCGCCGCCCATTTCCCCTCACCTAGCACAGACACCACGCCACCAGGCTGCCCACAATTCGCCGAACACTGCCGCGGTACCGATTTAACTTCGGCATCAAATTCCGGTGAGCTCCCCGCGCCCCTTGACCTCTGGCCTTGCCCATACAATCTCTGCAACCATGCGCATATCCTGACCTCTCTGGTGCATGCTAGGATCGTTCAGAGCCTCGGCAACATCGACGACAGCACAAGTCAGACGACACCATCAACTCTGGCAAGCCTTCCTGGTTAGTTCTGACCGCGCCTTGCTCTCTCTTTGACACTCGCATGACCATCATCACTCCGCGCATCTGACGCACTGTCTATTTTTCCCTGGCATGATCTGTATCTTCGCCAACGTCGACGAGCAGCCGTACCCGAAGCATTTGCGAACTCCGGCGAGGAATCCCTGACAACTCCGAGCGCCCCTTCGCCAACCAAGGGCAAGTTGAGCTTCTCCTTGTCGCTGCGAACCTCGTGAGCATCCTCCCACCTTCCCGGGCGACCTGTAGCACCGCGCCAGAGGCTTAGCCGCCGCTAGCGCCGCTCAGTTTTGGTCGATTGATTCGTAGCCGTCAGATCTAGATCCAGCGCGTAAGATTAGTTCACTTAACGAACCGTTACGAATAGATCTGAGCCGTGCGGGTTAAGTAGATCCAACTGCCCAGAAGCGCGATCCAACGCGAAACAGTATGGGCCAATTAGAAACAGACGCGTGGCTGGAGTTTGGATTTAAAACTGGATTTGAATCTGATTGTTATTCAAATTTGATTGGGCTATAACTTTTGATCCCCACGTTAGAATTTGACAAATTTTATACCGTTGGAATCAGGAGAGCAAGCTCTTTCTGATTATGCAATGTGTTTAATGTTTTGCTACTAATAAAAAGGTTTTATTTGCAGAAACTTGTGTAGGACTAATTAGAGTTTATGAAATGTTTAGGAAATGATTTAGGGTTTAAATAATTGTTGTTTGGCAAGTTTTTGACTTGTTTATGAATCAGTACTGAATACTTGGTTTGTTGAGTTTTAAAAACCATCACATATCATTTTGCATGCATGCATATATTTTTGATTGTATATGTTTGGTATGTGATTGTGGCTATGATGCTTTGTGTAGATTTTGGTGCTAGTGATTGTGATTGTGAGGAGTGCTACTCTCCAAACTACCAAGGGAAGTGGTACTTCATGAATATTTTTATCCCATGTTTTATACTAAGCATTAGAAATATTTTTGCTAAGTCTTGCATGATATTATTTTGCTTATATGCCATGTTGGGAAATCCTAGTAGTTTTAGAAATGCTAGGGAATTTCTAAGTTAAGTTACTATCTATTACATGCTTAGCCTAGCTAGTAGCAAACAAGGGTTGGTGAAATATACATGCTATGATGAAAATATTTCTAAGTCCTTGGACTTGTTTTTTACCTAATAAAACAACTAAATTAATGAAACACCTAGGTGGAATGGAAGGTTTTGTTTATGTTGAGTGGTTACACAAGGCCTATTTCTATGGTTTACCTTGTGTATCTCACTTGTGGTAAGCCACCCAGGAACAAAGAGATTTTAGAGGCCAAGTGTTAAGAAGCTTCTAGTGCAGCCACTTGGCAATATGGGCTCTGCCTGGATCACATAGGTTGCTAGAACTTAGCCATTTGGACAGATGGTGGTAGTGGGATGATAGGTTGGAATGCGTCCATTTGGTCTAAGGGAAGGCTTCTGAAAGTTCCTGTCTTGGTGAAACCAAGTCTGGTGGGGAAAGTGCACAACCTCTACAGATGGAAAAATCTAAGTACTTAGCCAAGTCCATGGCAATGGACAACTTGAGCATGGAAGCTATCAAGAATCTCCTCATCCCAATTTCTAAGTAAAATTTGTGGGTGAACAAGGTTAAAGGACCTCAATGTCTATTGGTGGTTCCTTGGGAAAAGTTTTTTCAAAGAAAAACTTTGTGATTTCAACTAATAGGAAAAAATATATTTTGAGCAAAGCAAGCCAAGCTACACTTAGCCAAATTGCATATAGTATTTAGTCCACTTAAAATTTTACTAAGGTATCACTTGCCAATACTATTCCAAAGTATTGACCCACTGTGGCTGTAACTTGTGATGTTGTAGGTTACTTTGCTGAGGATTAGGTGTCATGAGTCTACACTCAACATGTTTGCCTGTGGCACATGAAGATGAAGACTTTTATTTATTTACTTATTCAAACTCTTGTATTAGGCCTGCGGCCTTGGAGTTGTAAAGACTATGTTTGTCTCTGGAGTGGCTGTAATAAATGACCTTTGTATCTGTGTACTTCATCTTAAACTGTGGATGCTAGCATTGGTCCAGGGACTAGCATTGCAATCACAGGGATCCTTTTCCTTTATAAAGGAGGGATCTTATAGATGGTATTAGAGCACTGTGTTGCCTATAGGATTATGACCCTAGGATTGGAAACCACTAAGGAAAAAATTTCAACTTCTACACTTGTCTAATCTTCTCGTAAACTTTTCTAATCTTCTTTCTCATCTCTATTTGTAGATGAACTCCATCAACGAAGCCGTAAGGAAGGGACCACTCATGACAATGACTTTGGAGTGTGAGACAGAATTCCTCAAGGCTCTCAAGGACCTCATGGTTGCATTAGAGATACAAGGTGCAGCTGTGTACAAGGGTTTTCCTGTGATGGATGAAGGAGTGGAATACTGGTGGGTGCAACTCCACTTGTATAAAAACAAGGAAGACAACCACCAGGAAAAAGTATTCTGCATGTTCACCAATTCAGTGGTGCACACTACATTCTTTGAATCAGCAAGGGATGCAGCTTGGAAGACCATCAAGGAACTTGGTGATAGAGTCAAGTGCAGAATGCTCAACCTCCAAAATGATCTAAAGGAAGAGAAGAAACATACCCAAGAGTTGGAAGCTACCAACCAAACCTTAAGAGGAGACATTATAGACTTAGTAATGGAGACATGTGAGCAAGATAGTCTGATTGCTTCTAGAAACATTGTGTTAGCCAACAGATCCAGTGAGATAGGATTGTAAAAGTACTTCGTTAGTTGGACCACCACTTATCACCTTATTTTCCAAATGTTGCTTTAAAATAAGATTGAACCTTGGTTGTTGTAATGGTTTCATGTATGCATGACTTGTGTTTTTTGCTTTCCAAGGATATGAATTGTGTTGCTCTAACTTTTCTATCTTATAAATAGATGCCTACTGTTACCATCAGCACTGTTGAGGAGTTACAGGTTACCCGTTTTGGTCCTCATATCGTTGAGCTTACTACTTTGCTCAATCTCCCCCTTCCTACCATCATGGTGCTTCCCCTCACCAAGTTTGAGATGAAAGACCTTTGGGGCTTCAAGGTCAACCAGCCTGGACGCCAGACAGAGCCTACCACAGAGGCCATCGTCTTCAAGCTCATGCATGATGACAATGAGAGAGGCCTTGAGGTAGTTATGCATGATCTGATAGGATGTCTGCTAGGGAGACACTCCCGACAGGTTAGAGGTACTCACTTCCACATCTTTGGTAGACGTGATGAAGATGGAGAGTCCATCGACTTCGAGGACGATTCGAGGGACACAGCAGAGCCGATTCGTTTATACCTCCAGGACTTAGAGTCTCTCATTAGGCACGTGGACACTGATAGGACCAATGTCATGCTCAACAATGACGAACTCCAGGTGCAGCTTCGCGAGAAGGACAAGATCTTCGCGGAGCAAGATGAGATAGTCAAGGAGATGGAGGCGAAGTTCGAGAGCCAGGACAGGAAGTTCAAGAGACAGGAGAAGCGAGTCCAGGATAGGAATAAGAAGATCCGGGACATGACTGAAGAACTCCAGGCCAAGGACTTCGAGCTCGAGCATCAGCAGACGGTGATTGAGAGGCTTCGTTCTCAGAAGAGGGCTCTCAAAGCCAAGATAGAGACCTTGACCACTAGTGTCGAGGAATACAAGACCGCGATGGAGAACGCAGCTCTTACCTTTGTCGAGGAGGAGGTTGATGCCGAGGAGTAGATTTGACTACTCATTTATCATTTATTATCATACTTGTTTCTTGAGAACTTGTTATTGACCATCCGACATGTGGATGGCATGCTACTTGTGTGTTTTACTTTGCGAACTTGTTATCTTGTTGTTAAACCTTTATCATTATGTTGCATGTTTTGTGTTTGTTTATGTGATGTAATGTGCATGAAAGCATCTATGGTATCTCATTCTTATCTCTATTGAACAAACCACAGATGCCTCCCCGTCGTGCAAACCCCAACCCCAACAACAACAACAACATCACTCCAGAAATGCAGCAAATGATGACCGCTCAAACTCAGCTGATGCAGATGATGACGACATTCATCCAGAACCAAAACAACAACAATAACAACAATAACAACAACAACAATAATAACAACAACAACAATAACAACAACAACAACAACCCACCGGGTTTTGATATGCTTACCAGGTTCTTGAGATTGAGGCCAGCAAAGTTTTCAGGGACGACTGATCCCATGGTGGCCAATGATTGGCTACGCTCTGTGAACAAGGACTTGGTAACTGCGGGTTGTACTGATGCTGAAAAAGTCAGATTTGCAGCACATTTGCTAGAGGGACCAGCCGCCACTTGGTGGGATAACTTCCAGATCACCACGCCCATAGAAGATGTGACATGGGCTATATTTGAGGATGGCTTTCGTACTGCTCATATCTCATCTGGAGTGATGAATCTGAAAAAGAAGGAGTTCCATAACCTGAAGCAGCGCCACCGCAGCGTGGCTGAATATATTGAGGAGTTCAACAATCTGGCGCGATATGCACCGGATGAAGTTAACACTGATGCTAAGAGGAAAGAAAACTTCCTCGAAGGGTTAAATGATGAACTGAATCTGCAGTTGGTTGTGGCCTATGTTCCCACTTATCAGTCTCTCTGTGACAAGGCTGCTATTTTGGAGAACAAAATAAAACAAGTTGAAAGCAGAAAGAGAAAGCACTCAGACAAGCACAGCTCGGGATCGTCACACAAACGTTCCCATTATGATGACAGTGGAAGCTCAGGATCCCACAAGCATGGGAAATTCAACAAGCACCACAACCACAACCGTCATGACAACAAGCATCACCGTAGTTATGACAATGACAAGTACAAGAACCACAAGGGTGGATACAAGAGCCACCACAGTGGTAATGGAAGTGGAAGTGGAAGTCAGCCTGTCAAGAAGGACATTAGTCAGGTTGAATGCTTCAAGTGCAAGAAGATGGGGCATTATGCAAATGAATGCCCAGAAAAGAAAGTTGAAGGACCCAACAAGCCCAACCCTTTTCAGAAGGGACAGGTGAACCACATCAATGTGGAGGAAATCTATGAGGAGCCTGATCTTTGTCGGTAAGTTCAAACTCAATTATGTTCCAGCATTTGTTCTCTTTGATACTGGTGCATCTCATTCATTCATATCAAGAGCATTTGTTGAAAGAAATGAACTGCCGGTAGAAACTATTGGGTGTCCTATAAAAGTAAGTTCTCCTGGTGGAGAAATGATAGTGAATTCAGGATGTCATGATCTAGTCATAGAATTTGGGAAGTATAAGTTTCCCGTTAACTTGATAATTCTAAACTCCCAAGGATTGGATGTCATTTTGGGAATGGACTGGATGACTAAGCACAAGGGAGTGATAGATTGTGCCAACCATACTGTCTCACTCACAACTCCAGAAAATAAAAGGATCAGATTCAAGACCAACTTTGAAGCAAGAAGGAGTATGCTAAATTCTCTTAAGGGGGTTAGCATAGACAGTGTGCCAATTGTGAGTGAGTATCCGGATGTGTTTCCGGAAGAATTGTCGGGAATGCCACCAGATAGAGATGTGGAGTTTCTTATAGATTTTGTACCAGGATCTGGACCAATAGCAAAGAGACCTTATAAAATGTCAGTTGATGAACTGAAAGAACTCAAGAAACAACTTGGAGAACAGTTGCAGAAAGGATTTATTCAACCAAGTTCTTCATCTTGGGGAGCCCCAGTTTTGTTCATGGAGAAGAAAGATAGAAGTCAAAGGTTATGCATAGATTACCGTTCACTCAACGAGGTAACTATCAAGAACAAATACCCTTTGCCTAGAATCAATGACTTGTTTGATCAGCTAGAAGGAGCTTGTGTGTTCTCAAAGATTGATCTCCGGTCAGGCTATTTTCAACTCAAGATAAGAGAACAAGACATACCTAAGACAACGTTCACTACAAGGTATGGATTGTATGAGTATACCGTAATGCCTTTTGGTTTGACCAATGCCCCAGCATACTTCATGAATATGATGAACAAGGTGTTCATGGAATTCCTTGACAAGTTTGTTGTCATCTTCATCGATGACATTTTATTCTACTCTAAGAGCAAAGAAGAGCGTGAAGGACATTTGCGTTTGATACTTGAGAAGTTAAGAGAACATAAACTTTATGTCAAATTCAGCAAGTGTGAATTCTGGTTGAATGAAGTTGGATTTCTTGGACATGTTATGACAAAGGATGGTGTAGCAGTTGATCCTGGTAAAGTTTCAGCTGTAACTGAATGGGAATCTCCCAAGTCCGTGAAAGAAGTTTGTAGTTTCCTTGGCTTAGCAGGTTACTACAGAAGGTTCATTGAAAATTTCTCCAAGGTAGCTAAACCCATGATGGAATTACTAAAGAAAGACAAGAAGTTTGCTTG
The DNA here is from genome assembly GCA_023614405.1 of Avena insularis. Lineage (NCBI taxonomy): Eukaryota > Viridiplantae > Streptophyta > Magnoliopsida > Poales > Poaceae > Avena > Avena insularis. The sequence continues at coordinate 291,192,738 of CM042697.1, read as the reverse complement.
GTCTGAAGGTTGTGAACTCAGCTTTCAGGAATTGAAGAAGAGACTTGTGACAGCACCAGTCTTGAGTTTGCCAGACTTGGAAAAATATTTCCATGTATATTGTGATGCATCTCATCATGGTTTGGGTGCAGTACTTATGCAATAAGGAAAAGTTGTGGCGTATGCCTCGAGACAACTCAAAACTCATGAAGTGAACTACCCTACTCATGATTTAGAGTTAGCCTCTGTCGTCCATGCACTCAAAACATGGAGGCACTATCTTTTGGGAAAGCGTTGTGAAGTGTTCATAGATCACAAGAGTTTGAAGTATATCTTCACACAGAAGGAAATTAATATGAGACAAAGAAGATGGCTAGAACTTATCAAGGACTATGACTTAAGTTTGCAATACCACCCCTGTAAAGCAAATGTTGTAGCAGATGCTCTAAGTCGTAAGGTTTTTGTGAATGGCCTTACCAAAGGAGAATTGCCAGATGATCTGTGTACCCAATTTAGAAAACTCAGATTGGAGATTGTGCCTGAAGGACATCTCATGACTTTGGATGTTCAACCCACTTTGTTGGACAAGATCAAAGAATCCCAGAAGATTGATAAGGAAATCGAAGAGATTAAAGAAAAGATTGGCAAAGGAAAAGCCAAAGGGTTCCATGAAGACGAACAGGGTACGTTATGGCATGGGAAACGTATATGTGTTCCACAAGATCCGGAGCTACGGAAACTGATTTTGCAAGAAGCACACAACTCACCGTATTCCATTCATCCGGGTAACACCAAAATGTACATGGACATGAAGGAAAGATTTTGGTGGAATAATCTCAAGAAGGACATCGCCGAACATATTGCTTTGTGTGATGTGTGTAGTAGAGTGAAGGCGGAACATCAGAAACCAGCAGGTTTGCTTCAACCACTACCTATTCCTGATTGGAAGTGGGACAAGATTGGTATGGACTTCATTACCGGATTACCAAGAACCAGATCAGGATATGATTCTATTTGGGTAGTAGTGGATCGCCTAACTAAAGTGGCTCATTTCATACCCGTGAAGACAACCTATACAAGTGCTAAGTTGGCTAAGATCTACATGAGTAGAATTGTATGTCTACATGGAGTGCCCAAGAGTATTGTGTCTGATAGGGGAACTCAATTCACTTCCCATTTTTGGAGACAGTTACATGAGTCATTGGGAACGAGGTTGGAATTCAGTACTGCTTTTCATCCTCAAATCGATGGACGAACCGAAAGGACTAATCAGATTCTTGAAGACATGTTGAGGGCATGTGCCCTAGACTATGGAGCCAGTTGGGATGAAAGTCTGCCTTACGCAGAATTTTCTTATAACAACAGCTATCAAGCCAGCATTGAAATGGCACCATTTGAGTTTCTCTACGGAAGAAAGTGTACCACCCCATTGTTATGGAATGGTGTGGGAGAAAGAAGTTTATTCAGGCCAGATCTTATCAAAGAAGCCGAAGAGAAGGTCAAGTTGGTTAAGGACATGTTGAAGATAGCACAGTCCCGACATAAAAGCTACGCAGATCCTAAGCGTAGAGAAGTCACCTACGAAGTGGGTGATAGAGCCTATCTTATGTGTCACCACTTCGTGGAGTGAAGAGATTCGGAGTCAAAGGAAAATTGGCACCAAGATATGTTGGACCATTCAAGATTCTGAGTCGTAAAGGGGAAGTTGCCTATGAAATAGAACTGCCGTAATCTCATCATTGTCCATAATGTGTTTCATGTGAGTCAACTTAAGAAATGTCATCCAGAAATGGAAGAAACTTCTTTGAATGATACTATACCTTTGGAGGAGGTTCAGTTGGAGAGTGATCTCACTTATGAAGAGAAGCCTATCAAGATTCTTGAGACTGCAGAAAGAGTCACACGGACCAAGACTATCAAGTTTTGTAAAGTCCAGTGGAACCATCATTCCGAAGAAGAAGCAACATGGGAAAGAGAAGATGATCTTCGGAAAGACCACCCTCACCTATTTGCTAGCTAATCCGAATCTCGAAGGCGAGATTCACCTTAAGGGGGTTAGATTTGTAACATCCCTAAAATCATGTTTCAAACTTATGCATATCATCCATGCATCCATGATCATATGTTTTTCATTTCAAACAAATCACTTCAAAAACAGGAGCATATGAGCTCATTATTTTATGTGACTAGCCTTTGAAACAAATGTTACTCTCCAATAGGAGATTGTTGAGCATGAAATTAAACTTTGTTGTCTTATTGCTCTCAGGTACTTGTACTAGATTGCTAAGTTTTAAACCAAAGTTTCAAAATAAATGTGAATCAAAAACCAATTTCAAAACCTATTCAAACTAGTGCTATGCCACTGCTTATCTTATTTATTTCCAAATGACCAAGCCAATTCAAAGTGACCACTTGGTTTTATGCCCAAGACAGATTGTGGACTGCATACTACAAAAATCCTGAATAGATTTGAATTCAAATAGGATTTGAAATCATTGGAATTTGGTTCCTAAAATTGAAAACAGAAAAAGAAAAGGGTTAGAGAAAAGGAAAAGGGCCGGCGCTAGGATTCTGGCCCAACGGACGAAGCAGCCCGTTAGCCAGCCCACCCGGGTTTCCCCCTCTCCCTCTGTTTCTCACCCGCACGCATGTACCCACTCGCTGACAGCTGGGCCCTCACTGCCACGTCACCCTTCGTCCTCAATCAACGCCGATGACCAGCTCGCCGCTGCCGTTTCCCCGCACTGATGCCGCACTTAAATTGCATTGATACAGCGAGAGATTTACGCCCCCGCTCTGGCTATAAGACCACCTCCCCTCGCCGCCCATTTCCCCTCACCTAGCACAGACGCCACGCCACCAGGCTGCCCACAATTCGCCAATCCGCGGTACCGACGAACTTCGGCATCAAATTCCGGTGAGCTTCCCGCGCCCCTTGACCTCTGGCCTTGCCCGTACAATCTCTGCAACCATGCGCATCTCCTGACCTCTCTGGTGCATGCTAGGATCGTTCAGAGCCTCGGAAACATCAACTCTGGCAAGCCTTCCTGGTTAGTTCTGACCGCGCCTTGCTCTCTCTTTGACACTCGCATGAGCAGCATCACTCCGCGCATCTGACGCACTGTCTATTTTTCCCTGGCATGATTTGTATCTTCGCCAACGTCGACTAGCAGCCATACCCGAAGCATTTGCGAACTCCGGCGAGGAATCCCTGACAACTCCGAGCGCCCCTTCGCCAACCAAGGGCAAGTTGAGCTTCTCCTCGTCGCTGCGAACCTGGTGAGCATCCTCCCACCTTCCCGGGCGACCTGTAGCGTCGCACCGCCGTAGGAAGAGCTCGCCGCTGCCAGTAGCCGCCGCTAGCGCCGCTAAGTTTTGGTCGATTGATTCGTAGCCGTCAGATCTAGATCCAGCGCGTAGGATTAGTTCACTTAACAAACCGTTATGAATAGATCTGAGCCGTGCGGGTTAAGTAGATCCAATGGCCCAGAAGCGCGATCCAACGCGAAACGGTATGGGCCAATAAGAAATAGACGCGTGGCTGGAGTTTGGATTTAAAACTGGATTTGAATCTGATTGTTATTCAAATTTGATTGGGCTATAACTTTTGATCCCCATGTTAGAATTTGACAAATTTTATACCGTTGGAATCAGGAGAGCAAGCTATTTTTGATTATGCAATGTGTTTCATGTTTTGCTACTGCTAAAAAGGTTTTATTTGCATAAACTTGTGTAGGACTAATTAGAGTTTATGAAATGTTTAGGAAATGATTTAGGGTTTAAATAATTGTTGTTTGGAAAGTTTTTGACTTGTTTATGAATCAGTACTGAATACTTGGTTTGTTGAGTTTTAAAAACCATCACATATCATTTTGCATGCATGCATATATTTTTGATTGTATATGTTTGGTATGTGATTGTGGCTATGATGCTTTGTGTAGATTTTGGTGCTAGTGATTGTGATTGTGAGGAGTGCTACTCTCCAAACTACCAAGGCAAGTGGTACTTCATGAATATTTTTATCCCATGTTTTATACTAAGCATTAGAATTTTTTTTGCTAAGTCTTGCATGATATTATTTTGCTTATATGCCATGTTGGGAAATCCTAGTAGTTGTAGAAATGCTAGGGAATTTCTAAGTTAAGTTACTATCTATGCCATGCTAGCTAGTAGCAAACAAGGGTTGGTGAAATATACATGCTATGATGAAAATATTTCTAAGTCCTTGGACTTGTGTTTTACCTAATAAAATAAATAAATTAATGAAACACCTGGGTGGAATAGAAGGTTTGGTTTATGTTGAGTGGTTACACAAGGCCCATTTCTATGGTTTACCTTGTGTATCTCACTTGTGGTAAGCCACCCAGGAACAAAGATATTTTAGAGGCCAAGTGTTAAGAAGCTTCTAGTGCAGCCACTTGGCAATATGGGCTCTGCCTGGATCACATAGGTTGCTAGAACTTAGCCATTTGGACAGATGGTGGTAGTGGGATGATAGGTTGGAACGCGTCCATTTGGTCTAAGGGAAGGCTTCTGAAAGGTCCTGTCTTGGTGAAACCAAGTCTGGTGGGGAAAGTACACAACCTCTGCAGATGGAAAAATCTAAGTACTTAGCCAAGTCCATGGCAATGGACAACTTGAGCATGGAAGCTATCAAGAATCTCCTCATCCCAATTTCTAAGTAAAATTTGTGGGTGAACAAGGTTAAAGGAACTCAATGTCTATTGGTGGTTCCTTGGGAAAAGTTTTTTCAAAGAAAAACTTAGTGATTTCAACTAATAGGAAAAAATCTATTTTGAGCAAAGCAAGCCAAGCTACACTTAGCCAAATTGCATATAGTATTTAGTACACTTAAAATTTTTCTAAGGTATGACTTGCCAATACTATTCAAAAGTATTGACCCACTGTGGCTGTAACTTTTGATGTTGCAGGTTACTCTGATGAGGATTAGGTGTCATGAGTCTACACTCAACATGTTTGCCTATGGCACATGAAGATGAAGACTTTTATTTATTTACTTATTCAAACTCTTGTATTAGGCCTGTGGCCTTGGAGTTGTAAAGACTATGTTTATCTCTGGAATGGCTGTAATAAATGACCTTTGTATCTGTGTACTTCATCTTAAACTGTGGATGCTAGCATTGATCCAGGGACTAGCATTGCAATCACAGGGATCCTTTTCCTTTACAAAGGAGGGATCTTACAAATAAGGTAGAGATCCCTGTGTTTACAATGCTAGTCCCTGGATCAATAGCTAGCATCCACAGTTAAGATGTAATATCAAGAAACAAAGGTCATAATACAACTTTATAACCAGGAATAAAATAATTTATTACATCTTACATAGCTCATTTGGTTATCTCATTACAATGCAGCAGAAATAACTATATCATGGGGTCCTTCATCTTCAAAGTGCCACAGGCAATCATGTTGGTTGTAGACTTGTAATCCTAATCAACACACCTCACTAACATCAATCAAACCTGCAACATAATAAGTTACAGCCACAAGGGTCAATACATTTGAATTGTATTGGCAAGTGATACTATGGTAGTATAGTGGAGTCTATCATCTATATGCATTTGGCAAAGTGGAGCTTAGGCTTGCTTTTCTCAAAATAGATTTTCCTTATCTTTTGAAAAACACTAAGTTTTTTGTTTGTCAAAAATCACCCAAGGCATCTCCCAATAGAAATTGGTGATCCTTCAACCCTTGTTCAACCACAAAATTTTAACTTAGAAATTTGGATGAGGAGATTCTTGATAGCTTCCATGTCTTGATGCTCAAATTGTCCTTTACCAGGGACATGGCTAAGTACTTAGATTCTTCACTCTGCAGAGGTGGTGCACTTTCCCTACAAGACTTGGTTTCACCAAGACAAGATCTTTCAGAAGCCTTCCCTTAGACTAGAATGGACGCGTTCCAACCTATCATCCCCTACCACCAACTGTCCATTTGGCTAAGTTATTGCAATCTATATGATCCAGGCAGAGCCCATAATGCCAAGTGGCTGCACTTGAAGCTTCTCAACATTTGACATCTCAAATCTCTTTGTTCCTGGTTGGCCATCCACAAGTGAGATACACAAGGTAAACCATAGAAATGGGCCTTGTGTAACCACTCAACACAAACCCTTCCTTCCATTCCACCCAGGTGATTCATTCACTTAGTTGTTTTATTAAACAAAACACAAGTCCTTGACTTAGAAATATTCCATAGTATGAATATATTCCACCCTTGTTTTCTACTAGCTAAGCTAAGCATGATAGTAGTAGGAATCTTAACTTAGGAAATTTCTACTAAGGTTTCATCTGCTAGTATTTACCATGGCATAGTTTACACTTAGCAAAAATTCCATGCAGGTCCTACTTAGAAATATCACTAATGCATAGTGAAAATAATGGGACAAAAGTATGAAGCATCACTTGCCTTTTTGGTAGAGATTATAAGTTCACTCCTTGATCTTGCAATACTCACACTCTTCAAATCACTACAATTCAATCAAGCAAGCAATAATTCAATTTACCATTCAACCAACATCACATAAAATAATAGAACAAAGCAATGCTTGCAAGCATGCAAAAGATTGTTTATTTGGAAAAGTGGTTTCTAATAGGTTATAAACATTCTAAAACACCTATTGGTCATTTTATATAAGTGGCAAAATAATTTGCAAAAGATTTTACTTATAAATCATTTTTAAACCAAATCCATATTTTATGTGGTTGGAAATGCCTTTATCTAAGAAATAATCTATAGGGTTCATCAAAATATATTTTTAAATCATCAAACCTTGTGTTTAGGGTTAGAGAGTTTAAATCAAAACATTTCCCAAAGGGTTTCCTCCAAAAGCATTTTTAATAAATAAACATTATTTTTATTTGACTAGAAATGTTCTAAATCAAAGATTTATTCTTTTGCTTCACAAAATATGTTTTTGAAACCACAAGTTTTTTTAGATGGTCAGTAGGTTCAAACAATCCATTTGCCCAAAGGTTTTATCACAAAAATAATTTTAGAAAGAATTTCATATTCAAATTATGCCTACACAAGTTTCTGCAAAAACAACCATTTTACCAGAAGCAATTTACTAAACAAAGTACATGGTTGGAAAGTACTTGTCTTGTTGATTCCATTGATATAAAATTTGCAACCTTTGGACGTGTGGATCAAAAGTTATAGATTTTACAAATTTGAACATCAAATAGATCAATTATGTTTTTATAACAATAGGCACGACCACGTGGACTGATCTCATTGGTTAAAAACATTTCGCGCGGATCAAGCGATGCAGGCCATAGGATCTAATGCAAATTGTGCGGTACAGAGACAGCCATACCTCTTCGATAAGTGGATCTATCCTATTGCTCCGATCTGGATCTAACCGCTCCTAACGCTTCGTCAAGAACTGGGAGCGCTGTGACGGTGGTCGGCGCGGCTCTGGCGATGGCGTTCTGGCTATTCCAGGAAGGGAGGGAGAGGGAGGACAGGCTCACCATGTTCGTCGTGGGATGCTGATGCTCAAAGTCCTCGGGGTTGGCGAAGGGGCGCACGGGGCGATGGTAATTCCTCGCCGAAGTTCTTGGCGCCGTTGGACACGCACGGGTTCCACAGGTGGCGCTGCCATCGAAAAGTAGAGAGCAAGAAAACAGCGTTGTTAGCTGCACAGAAGAGTGGGGAGTATCGGAGCATCAAAGAGAAGAGGAGGCGCGGTTAGAGACTACCAGAGGGGTCCGCCGGAGTTGCTGCAGACCGTGGCGGCGCTCGGTGTTGACGTTGCCGACGATGTGGAGTGCGCGCGGGCGAGTGGAGGCTACAGAGAGGTTCGTCGGGTGATGGGGAGTGCGCTCGTGTGGTCGAGGGGGCGAGGGGCGACAGCGGCTGGCCGGAATTGGAGAAGAGGCTCGTCGGAGGCCGCGACGCTGTAAGGAAAAATCGACGCAGCCTGGTGGCTCTCTGGCAGCGAGGTTTGAGGGGAAAGAGAGAGGAGAGAGAGGAGATTTATCGAGCGTGATCGCAAGGAGAAATTACTGTGCCATCAACGCGTATTGACACCGAGAAATTTTTGCCAGAAACGGTCGGGAGGAGGCGCGGTCACCACGGGTGAAGACGATGGTCTGGCAGGTGGGGGCCTCGCGTCAGCGAGTGAGAGAGAGTAGGGGTGGGGCCTGCTAGTCAGTGACTGCGCGGGTTCGTTACCGAGTAAAATAAAACGGTTCGGGGGAAGAGTGTGGGAGTGGGCTATTGGGCTAGTTGGGCCTGCTGGCTGGGCTGGGGTCCGTTTCATTTTTTTTATACAGAAACTTTTTCCCTTTTCTATTTCTATTAATCTGTTTTGATTTTGTTTACTAAATTCAAACAACAATTTGAATTCAAATTCCAACCAAACTTTGTGTAGATTTCAATACTGTTGTTTAACATATTCTGAAGTCAAACTTATAATAATTCTTTTATTCTTTTTAGGGTATTTTATTTATTTTATAAATGGACATCTTGTCTTTATTTCAAATATGTTTTATTATGTTTTAAAACTTTATTTTAAATCCATATTTTTACCAAACCTATTCAGTAGGTTTTATTTATTTATTAGGGTGTCAAATAATTCACCTTGAATTCTTTGGAATATTTTTAATATTATTTATTAATCATTTAAATTGGATATTTATCTTTATTCCAATGAAATCAATTATAATTTTAATTCCATAAATTTTATTTAGGTGATTTTGTTGATTCCATTTAGGTTAACTTTTTATCCACTTGGGTAAATTCCAAATTCTATTTTCCCATGATTTAATTAATCATTTCTAATAGGGATTTTATCTTTATTCAAATAGAATAGGATTTGGTTAATGCCCATTTATTTAATTTGAAAAATTCTTTACCCATTACTTTATTTGGATTATATTTATTCCATTTGCTTATGTATTAGGTCAAGAGTTAATTTGGCCTTTAAATATTCCTCATTTCATATTTCTATCTTTATCTTATAAAATCCATATCTTTTTATTTATAGATCCAAACTTGGTGATTCCAATTTTTATATTTTTATTTAGTATTTTTTTATCCTTTTAAATCCCTTTAGGACTATTTTCTCACCATTTGGTATGGATTTCTAGATAGATGCTTCATTAGCTTTGGAAATTCAATTTCCTTATCTTATTAATTTCATAAGATTTTATCTATGGCTCCAAATTAAGTGAAACGATCTCCTATGGTTTTACAATATTTCTATTTGTCAATCTTGATCATTTATAAATATTATTGACAAATTTTATATGGATCCAATCTATGATCTTGGAGATAACTTGGAAATGTTTTTCTTCCATTAGGGTTTTAGGGTTTGGGTTTATTTCCCAAGTGTTTAAATTTCCAGATGCATTTATGAAGATTGCATTTTACTTGATTTGAATTTAGTTAGGTTCAAACATTAACCAAAGTTTGTTCAATATGGGATTTAAGTTTCCATTTAGAAACAAAAAGTTTCTTTTCACCCTAAATTTCAACAATTATTTATTTTGTTTATTTATTTTTCACATTACAAAATTTGGAAAAATTTGGGATGTGACAATATTATGTATGCAATGATCCTTATTGTAAGTTGGCAACCGATAGGAGCCTTATGGTTGTCTTTAAATTTCATTTAAGACCTGCATGTATACTATTCAAAGTAGTTGTAATAGTTGATGCTGGTGGACGACAACCATGGAGCGGCGCCATTGACCTTGACGCCACGCCGGTGATGATGGAGATCATGTTCGTGCTTGGAGATGGAGATCGAAGGCACAAGAAGAAAGGCCATATCATATCATATTATGAATTGCATGTGATGTTAATCCTTTTATGCATCTTGTATTGCTTAGATCATTACGGTAGCATTATAAGATGATCCCTCTAATTAAATATCAAGTCATAATTGTCCGTCCTTAGTAGGCACCGTTGCTAAGAATCGTCGTTTTGAAGCACCACGTGATGATTAGGTGTGATAGATTCTAGGTGTGCATACAATGGGTGCAAGCCAGATTTGAACATGTGGATACTAACGTTAACCTTGACGAGCCTAGCATGTACAGACATGGTCTCAGAACATGGAATACCGAAAGGTAAAGCATGAGTCATATGATTGATATGATGAACATGCTGATTGTTCACCTTTGAAACTACATCATCTCTCGTGATGACCGTACTTGGTGTAGTGGATTTGGTTCGTGTGATCACTAAAACAATGTGAAGGATGTTGTTTTGAGTGGGAGTTCACCTAGTTAATTTAAGAATTAAATTTTAACTCAATTTATTATAAACTTAGTCTAAACTCTTTGTAAATATGTTGTAGATCATGGCGGCCCCTACCATCAATTTTAATGCGTTCCTAGAGAAAGAAAAGCTGAAAAAAATGGAAGCAACTTTACGGATTAGCTCCGCAATTTGAGGATTGTCCTCAATGCTGGTCATTTGACCTATGTGTTGGATGCACTGCTGGGTGACCCGCCTACAGCTGATGCTACTGATGAGCTTAAAAATGTTTACCTCACTCGGAAGAATCAATACTCCACAGTTCAATGTGCTATCTTGTATGGTTTGGAATCGGAGCTTCAGAAAAGGTTTGAGAACTTTGACCCACATGATATTGTTCGTGAACTAAAAATGATATTGGAGGCTCACGCGGTAGTTGAGAGTTATGAAGCTTCTGAAAAGTTCTTTAACTGCAAGATGGAAGAGGTCAGCTCCGTTAGTGAACATGTGCTCAAAATGTCTGGCCACGCCAATAAACTCCAAAGCTTTGGAATAGTGATTCCTAATGTATTGGGGATTCATCGTGTCCTCCAATCACTACCACCTAGTTACAAGAACTTTGTGATGAACTACAAGACACATGGATAAATCATTTCCTGAACTCTTCTCCATGTTGAAGTCTGTGGAAGTGGAGATCAAGAAAGAGCACAAAGTTTTGATGGTCAATAAGAGCACCAATTTCAAGAAGAAAGGCAAGACTAAGAAAAATGGTAACTTCAAGAAGGGCGGCAAGAAAGCTTCCGCACCTGCAAATAATACCAAGGCTAGTCCTAAGCCTGATACTGAGTGCTTTTACTGCAAGGGAGAAGGTTACTAGAAGCAGAATTGCCCCAAGTACCTGGCAGATCTGAAGAACGACAACATCAAGAAGAAAGGTATATTCGATATACATGTTATTGTTGTATATCTTACTAGTAATCGTATTAGTGCCTGGGTATTTGATAATGGTTCAGTTGCTCATATTTGTAACTCGAAACAGGTGCTGCAGAATAAACAGAGACTAGCGAGAGACCAGGTGATGATGCATGTTGGAAATGGCTCCAAACTTGATGTGATCGTTGTCGGAACGCTCCCTCTTCATCTACTATCGGAATTAGTTCTATACTTAAATAATTGTTATTTGGTGTAACATCCCAAAAATACTAAACTTGGATCATCAAACTCTAACCATCAAAATTAGGGTTAACAAAAACTTTTCTAAATAAAAATATGAAAGCATGCATGTGTGTGTGCATCCCATTTTGAATTCTTTTGAATTGCCTTGTTTATGTGTTTCTTTGCTTGAAAAAGTATTCTTAGGTGAAATAAACATCATCTAAACAATTCCCAAACTTTTCCCAAAGACAAATAAATCAAAACAAGCCAAATTGAGTGAATGGCCATTTTGACCAATTTAACTCCCATGCCTAGTTTGGCTGTCCCAAACTTTCAGAACTTAACAGAAACTTGTTTGGATCTTTACACCCCTTGATTGTACTCATAACAAAGTATCAAGGCCTACCTTGTGATCATCCAGAAACTTTGAAATGCATAGTTTAAATGACAATTCAAAATTGAATCTTTATCATATGGGAAGATCCCACTTTTTCAAAAACCACTCAAACAAGCTCAACTTTCAAAACCCAAGCATCTGTAGACTCACCAGCACCAACCTAGCACACCCACCAAAAATCTTTTCAAAATTCAAAACTTGAATTCTTGCGGCCATTTCATCAAACACCTTGCTGATTCAAATCAAATAAAATCTAAACACTATTGTGAGCAGTGATTGGAGCCTAACTTGTTCCCTCTCTAGCTCACATCAACCTCAGTAGATCATCTAGCAAAATAAACCAAGCACTAGCCCCAATGTAAGCTTGGCAATGTCATCAATGGTGAACAGCCGAAGCCACCCATGTCACCCCAGTGTGGACAGCAGGCTAGAGGAAGAACTAGCCGTGCCAACCTTGTCTGGTAGGTAGCCCATGCCTCACCGCCCCCTCTCGACCAACCCTGCCTCGTAGACAGCAACCAAAACCGCCAGGAACGCCGCGCCCGTGCCACTGTCAACCATGCCGAGCATGCGCTAGAGCGCTACCCTCGACACGCACCCACAGACCACGCGCCACCCTCGCCGCGTGCATACACGATCACCACCGACCCAGGAGACCGCCAGACATCCCCGTTCGCCGCCCCATGCCTCACAGCCACCGCTCGCCGTCGAAGACGTCACCTCTGCTGCGCAGAGCATCGCATGTTCCAGACCGTTTTCCACCGCCCCTACATGCGCATTAAATCCGTAGAGCATCGCCAGGAGACCACCAAGCGATCGCCACCGCCGGCCATGCCTCTAGCAGCCCGTAGCCATGTCGCCACCGTCGCCTACCCATCCCGTTCGGTCTCGTCGTCGCGACTATAAATAGAGGCCACCCCCAGCCGAATTGAGCACACCATCTCACTCCCCTCTCCTCACTGATCGTTCCACCGCGTTCCCGAAGAAAGGAGAGCAGCGCTTCGCCGGAATTTTGCCGGAGACCGCCGCCTCTGGAGAAGAAGGGAGCCAGCGATTGGAGCCGCCCCAGGAGAAGCTGCCGGTACCAGGAGGTTCGCTGTGGTCGACTTTTTCGTTCACCCGCCTCGCCGACCCTCGCCTGAGCCCTGGTGAGCCCCCGACGACCCCCACCTGCCGCGTTAGGTTTCTGTCTCGCCGGCGTCGCCCGATGTGGACGACGACCCTCAGCTGTTGGATTAGAACTAGATCGAGAGCACCATATTGCCATGTACCGCTTTGCACCCCCTTGTGTCACTGACACGTGGGGATAGCAACTTAACGAGCCCGCGTAAGCGTTGTGCTTAGAAGGCCAGCCTAGTATCTTTTCCCGCGCAGCCCAGTCCTTTGAATTTAACCTTTTCCATTTTATTTCAAACACAGTTCTGTACCTAGTTTCAAAAATCAACCCAGCTCGATTCAGTGAACCAAATTGAATGAAACCAATTTTGTTATAAAGGTATGGAAGTGCTGAATCCAAGCCCGTTGGATTTAAATCATTTGGATCTGTAGATCACCCTTGGTAAAAATAACAAGGCAGAAGCTTTTCTGCATTCAAACATTTTTCAAATTTAAACCATAATAGCTTTTGAGTTGATTCCAACTCTCGAAAATCACATTCAACCATACCTTTCAGAATATATAAAAATATATAGGTTTACTTATAAAAATAATGTTCAAGTAATAAAAGAATGCCACATAGGCATTTCTAGCCACTTTAGTGAATAAAATAAAAGGGTAAAACCTTATTAAATTGTGACACCACTTTAAATCACATTCCCATGGACTAAAATATGTGGTGATGACATGTGTCAACATGATCCCATGTTTAGTTTGGAGAATATTAAATCTTAAGTAGTTTTCCAATGAGTAGAAATTACTTTTCTAAAAATAAAAGGAATTAAACCAAGCTTTAATCTTGTAATGTTAGTGATGATGCTAGATCATCTATAGGACCCTTTTGTGTGATGATTGCAAGTAGTTAAGTATTGTTTGGTGATTGTGTACCTCGTATTTATTCATAGACACTAGTACCGACCAAGGATACGAGGAGGAAGGAGGATACTACGAAGAAGAAGCCGAGGAGAACTTCAACCACTGCTCTGCACAAGGCAAGCTGACACTTGCAAGATACTTTACCTATGCAAGCCTAATACTACTAGTTGAATGTGCAAGATATTAACCTTGCAAGCTAACACTTGCAATTATGAAAGTTAAATAACCTATGCAATGCGCTAAGCATGCTTGGTTAGACATATTTGATGATACCCAATCCTAGTTTTACTTACAAGCTTTATACTTTATTTCTTTATCAAAGCTATTACTTAGAGCTTACTTAAGTGAATTGTAGATTCTAGAAAGATAATTGAAGGTTGCATAAAGAGCATAAAATTTGGCCTAAGCTAGATAATCTTTATGTCATCCTAAGGCATGAGATTGAACTTAGTTGAAAATCCCCAAGTTTACCACCCCTCATTAGTACTTACCCCCACTTGTAGATGCTAGTGCTAAGCATAAAACTTGATCAACTTAGATGGGAATTACTTGGTGGTAAAATGGTTATGAAAACCTTGGAATGATGGATCATTCTATTGAAATGTTTTGGACATGTGTTTCCGAACACCAGATGATTTATGGTGATGAAAATGTTGAGGCATGAGCCTTAGCGCTTCATAAAACTGATGGTTGTCTAGATGCGATACCATTCCAATTTTTACCGTACAACCACAATACCCGAGAATTGTGTAGGGCTTGACTGGAAACTTATATACCTTAGTATTAGTTCCCTCATGGCCAAGGTCTGAGCTGAGGCTACCTTGTGAAGATTGTCCACCTGTGCAGTACCCAAGATGACAGTTGGTCATGGTTGGGAGGCCAAACTCACAGGAGAGGTGCTTATACTAGGGCGTGTAATTGAAAGGTTAGGATTGATTATCCGCATATTGAGTATGGTGAATTCAGGATTTGTTCCTGACGGATGTATCGAATGTTGTGGTGAAAGTGTACAATCTATGCAGAGTGTCAAACTATTCGAATAGCTGCATCCGCGGTTATGGACAGTTGGAGTGGCCTTACTGTTCCCCCGTCAGATGTTTTCAAAATGACTTGTGAAATGACTTGAGACCTTGACTTGACCACAACAGAGTTGTGGCATGATATACAAGTTCCCACTTAGGTGTTATAAAACTTTAACTAGCATTCGTTGTTTCTAAACTTAGTAGAGGTAAATCTGGCTTTTGCAAAATAACCCTAGCTTAGTATCCTATTACAAAAACCCCCTTCACTTGTTAGTATTAGTTTGCGAGTACTTAAAGAGTACTCATGGCTTTGTCCCTGGCTATTCCCGTGGCCAGACTATGAAGAGGAGTACCTGGAAGATGGACCCCAGGAAGGTTACGACAACTAGGATCATCTCCTATCATCAACATTGCCTGTGACCCCGAAGATGGAGCTTCGCCTATGCTACCGTTATTATTACGTATTCTGCTGCTTGTGTTGTATTAAGACTGGATCATGAGATCCTTATTCGTGTAAGACCTTATGTATGGTTTGTAATGGATGATGTAGTGTGGTATCCAATTCTGTTATGTCTCGCAAAAATGGTAATCCTGGGATTGCGATGTATGGCATAACAGGCATCTGAGATTAAAAATCCGGGTGTTGACAAGTTGGTATCAGAGCCATCCTGACCATAGGAGACCCTAGTTAGACTGGACGTTTGAATAAAAAACTTAGTTTCAAAACCAAAGGAAGCAAATATTTACAAAAACTTATTCCCATTCTTATCACCTTGCTTCTTTCATGAAAATTCATGTTCCTCAAAAACTCTTGCAAAATACATAAAATTTGACACACTTGATCACTCTACTAACTTACTCATCCTATATTCTTTTAGATGGACGTGAAGTACAACAAGTTTTACCAGTTGGGAAATGGAGGAGACCTTATCTTTGAGAGGGATTTGGACCAGCTTTCGGAACTTCTGGAGCGTCCTCACCCCGAGTTCTTTGGAGCTCAGCTCAATGATGAAGGAGGAGAAGATCTGCAGTGGCTAATTGTTGCAAGTCTCCGAGGAAAGATTGAACCTCCCCCGGCGAGGGAATTCAATTCACCTTAAGAGAGAACAACTGGCTCGATGGACTTGCCAGGGCCATGCAAGAAGCTCTTGCCCGTCTGTGTGGGCAAAGTATCAACCAGATCAAGGGTACCCGCTTTGAGTTTTGCCCAAGGCGTGATGCAAATGGACAACCACTGGAAGCCCCATACCATCATGAGTTGAAGACTCAATTGGACCACCTTAGCTTCATGATGTACGATCATTAGCAAGAATTGGATAATTTTCGTGACTACTCCAACCATAAGTCCGCCATTATCAAGACGAAGGATCAAACCATCGCCATGCTAGCAAAGGATCGCAAGTCTCGCCGCCGTCAGCTCGACAAGAAGGAGCGCATCATTGCCCGTCTTCGCCACCGTATCTCGTCTTTGGAGGAGACCATCCACGAGAGAGATATGCAGTTGGAGGAAAGGGAGAATGCCGGAGAGGATCTTCGTGGAGACCCCTACTCCTATCTCAGCGATGATGATGATTTTCTGGAGGATCAAGCTATGGATTTCTTCACCGATGAGGATGATTATGCCTTCATCGATGACGACGAGGATGATGAGGATGACGACTACACCGACTTCAAGGAGTAGTAGCACTTGAGAACTAGCGTAGTGAGTAGTATTCGGTCCCATTGTATCGTAGTTTCCAGAATGGTTCCTAATGTTATTATTATAATTCTTGTTCATGATAAAGTTTATATTCCATGCTAGAATTGTATTAAGCAGAAACTTTAATACTTGTGTAGTTTGTGAACAACACCGTGTCCCTAGTATGCCTCTATGGACTAGCTCATTGATTAATGATGGTTAAGGTTTCCTAACCATAGACATGAGTTGTCGATTAATAATGAGATCATATCATTGGGAGAATGACATGATGGACAGACCCAAACTAAGCGGAGCAATTAGATCGTGTCATCGTGTTCATCTTTGCGAAGCTTTTCTTATGTCAAATATTGTATTCCTTAGACCATGAGATAATACAACTCCCTGGTATCGGAAGAAAGCTTTGAGGTCATCAAACGTCATCCTATGAGAGGGTGATCATAAAGGTGTCTCTCAGGTGATCGGAAAGTACCTGTTGGGTTGTATGTATCGAGATGGGATTTGTCCCTCCCAAGTCGGAGAGATATACTTCGGGCCCACTCGGTAATCGATATCAACACCACTTGCAAGCATGTATTTAAGGACTTACTCACAAATTGATATCGGATTACGGAACGAGTAAAGTACTTGCTGTGAACGAGATTGAACTAGGTATGACGGTACCGACGATCAAATCTCGGGCAACTAAAATATCGCGAGACGAAGGGAATATATATATGGGATTAATTGAATCCTGGCATCGTGGTTCATCCGATATGATCATCGATGAATGTGTGGGAGTCAATATGGGTTTCCAAACCCCGCTGTTGATTATTGATATAAGATCATGTCTGCATATTCTCGAACCCGAAGGGTCACACACTTAACGTGTCTCGACGCTAGGATAGATTGGATAATTGGTTTATGAGTTTTTGTTCGGAGTCTCGGATGAGATCCAGGACGTCACGAGAGGTTCCGGAATGGTCCGGAAAATAAGATTCATATAAGGCAATGCAGTTTTTGGAGTTCGGAATTGTTTCGGGTTAATCGGTGTTATACCGGAAGCTTCTAGAACCTTCCGGAGGGGGACCAACGTGGCCCCACCTACCGGGAGGGGGCATGGGCCTATGAGGGAGTTCCCTGGCCGCATTGGCCCAGGGGCACAAGGCCCCATAGGGCCCAGCCGGCCAAACCCTAGGGAAACCCTAGGGGAGCTTCTAGAAGAGGGGTGGAACTTGCCCCCCACTCCTCCCTCCTTGGCCGCCGGCCCTAGGGCTTGGGGGAGGGGCAAGGGCTGGCCGCCCACCCCTCTATATAAAGAGGGCTGGGGGAGCACCCCTCCCACACCTCCTCAAGCCCTATCCGCCCTGCTTCCCTCCTCTCCCTCTCTCCCTCCCGACTGCGTGTAGGCGAAGCCCTGCTGCAGAAACTCTCCACCACTTGCACCGCGCTGTCGCGTTGTAGATCCAATCCATCTCTCCACCATACTTGCTGGACCGAGGAAGGAGGAGACGTCGAGGTGCCGCACGTGTGCATCTCTCGGAGGCATCGCCACTTGCGGTGTTAGATCGGATCGGATCGCGAGGAGGAGAAGCGAGTACGACTACATCACCCACGTTTTGTCGAACGTTCCGTTGTGCGAATCTTCAAGGGTATGAAGATCTCATCTATTCCTCCTTGTTGTTTGCATCTCCTAGATTAGATCTTGGCTTTCCCGTTCGCATTCGTAGAAATTTTTTGATTTACTTTGTTGTCAAACCCATCAGTGGTATCAGAGCTAGATCTATGCGTAGATGTGTTTCACGAGTAGAACGCAACATGGTTGGTGCGGGCGTTGATGTTTTCTGTTGCAAGCCTCTTGTTTGTGTACTTCTTATGACGCGGGATAGTGAGATCGAAGCGGTCCAGCCCAACCTTACGCGACCTCGTTCGCGAGACCGGCTCCGCACTTGACGTGTGGCTTGTTCCACACATGCGGCTAGTGGATGCCAGTTTCTCTCACTATAGTTGTCATGGGATTTACACCAGAGTTTGGCAACCATAATATCACCGTTGTGGCTTTCCGTAGGTAAGAATCGTTCTTAGCTTGCTACTCCCATAAGCCACGTAAAACATGCAACAACAAAGTAGAGGCGTCTAACTTGTTTTTGCAGGGAGTGTTTTCTGTGATATGGTATGGCCCAAGATGTGATGTGTATGTTGTATGCAATGATCATGTTTTGTAATGTTTCACGACTTGCATGTCGATGAGTACACAACCGGCAGCAGCCATATGGTTGTCTTTATAATTGTGTATGACCTGTGTGTCAACTTCTTATACGCCATGTAATAGCTTTACTTTATCGCTAAGTAGTTAGCAATAGTTGTAGTTGCTATTCGTGGTGGAGGCAATCATGGTGGAGTGATGGAGATCATGCCGGCACGCACAAGATGGAGATCATTGCGCGAAGATTGGCTATACCATGTCACATAAAGTTATATGCATGTGATGTTTATCCTTTTATGTATCTTATTATGCTTAGATCGCGACGGTAGCATTATAAGATGATTCCTCACTTAAACATCAAGATAAAACTGTGTTCTCCCCATGTATACACCATTGCGAAAGTTCGTCATGTTCAAGCATCACGTGATGATCGGGTGCTATAAATTCTACGTACACATACAACGGGTGCAAGCCAGTTTTGCACACGCGGAAATACTTGGGTTTGACTTGACGAGCCTAGCATGTACAGACATGGCCTCGGAACACATGAACCGAAAGGTTAAGCATGAGTCATATGAATGATATGATCGACACTTCGTTGTCCACCATTGAAACCACATATCTTCTCGTGAAGATTGGATTAGGTGTGGTGAATTTGGATCATGTTCACTAAACAACTTGAGGGATGTTGAATTTAGTGGAGTTCATCTAGTAATTTGATTAAGTTGAACTAGTTATCATGAACATAGTCTAATTTGTACTTGCAAATATTGTAGATTGAATGGCTAAGTCCAACTTCAACTTCAACGTTTTTGCTGAGAAAGAAAAGCTTAAGAACAATGGGTCTAACTTCACCAACTGGTTCTGCAATCTGAGAATCATTCTCTCTGGCAGACAAAAGGACTATGTCCTTGAGAATGCGCTAGGTGACACCCCTGCTGTAGATGTGCCGGCTGATGAGAAAGCTGTTTATCAGTCGCGCAAAGATGATTATGGTGTGATTAAGAGCACCATGTTGTTTGCTATGGAATCGGACCTTCAAAATCGTTTTGAAGATTATCCCGGGCCCTTTGATATTCTTGAGGAGCTGAAAACTATGTTTCAGACTCAGGCCCATTCTGAGAGATATGAGATCTCTGAGAAATTCTTTAACTGCGAGATGGAGGAAGGGAGTTCCGTTAGCGAGCACGCCATAAAGATGTCGGGCTACACTCAACGCCTTGAGCAACTGGACTGCAAGATTCCAGAGGAGCTCAAGATTGACAGGGTTCTACAATCACTCCCTCCCAGCTACAAAAGTTTTGTAGTGACTCATAATCAGATTGGTTCCACTGATACGATCACCGAGCTCTTCGCTAAGCTGAAAGCTATGGAGGTGGACACCAAAAAGGATAATCATGTGTTGATGGTCAACAAGCCCCCCAGCTTTAAGAAAGGTAAGGGTGCAAAGAATCCCTTCAAGAAAGGCAGCGGCAAGCGCGTTGCCCCTGCTGAGAAGAAGCTCAAGTCTGGACCTAAGCCGGACACTGAGTGCTTCTATTGCAAGGACAAGGGTCACTAGAAGCGCAACTGTCCGAAGTACTTAGCGGACAAGAAGGCTGGCACCATCAAAGGTATATTTGATATACATGTTATTGATGTTTTCCTTACTAGCCCTCGTTGTAGTGCCTAGGTATTTGATACTGGTTCGGTTGCTAATATTTGTACCTCGAAACAGGAGCTACGGAATAGACGGCGGCTTGCGAGGGATGAGGTGACGATGCGCGTTGGCAACGGATCAAGAGTTGATGTGATGGCCGTCGGCACCCTCTCCTTAGTTTTACCTTCGGGATTAGTTTTAAACCTCAATAAGTGTTATTATGTGCCTGCGTTGAGCATGAACATCATATCTGTATCGTGTTTATTGCAAGACGGTTATTCATTTAAATATCAGAATAATGGTTGTTCCATTTATATGAGTAACATCTTTTATGGTCATGCACCTGCTGTGAATGGTTTATTTTTTCTGAATCTCGGGAGGGATGAAACACACATTCATAACATTGAGGCTAAGAGATGCAAGGTAGATAGTGATAATACTACTTATTTGTGGCACTGTCGTCTAGGTCATATTGGTGTAAAACGCATGAAGAAACTCCATTCTGATGGACTTTTGGAGTCTCTTGATTTTGAATCATTTGACACATGCGAACCATGCCTCATGGGCAAGATGATCAAAACCCCGTTCTCCGGAATGATGGAGCGAGCAACGGACTTGTTGGAAATCATACATGCCGATGTATGCGGACCGATGAGTGTTTCGACGCGCGGTGGATATCGCTATTTTCTCACTTTTACCGATGACTTAAGTAAATATGGGTATATCTATTTAATGAAACATAAATCTGAAACATTTGAAAAGTTTAAGGAATTTTAGAATGAAGTGGAGAACCATCGTAACAGAAAAATTAAGTTTCTACGATCCGATCGTGGAGGTGAATATTTGAGTTATGATTTTCTCACGCATCTTAAAGCAAGCAGAATCGTTTCGCAACTCACGCCACCCGGAACACCACAGCGCAATGGTGTGTCTGAACGACGGAATTGAACTCTATTAGATATGGTCCGATCAATGATGTCTCTTACTGATTTTCTGTTATCATTTTGGGGTTATGCATTAGAAACCGCTGCATTCACTTTAAATAGGGCACCATCTAAATCCGTTGAGACGACACCGTATGAACTGTGGTTTGGTGCTAAACCTAAGTTGTCGTTTCTTAAAGTTTGGGGATGCGAAGCTTACGTCAAGAAGTTGATGTCGGACAAGCTCGTGTTGGAGATATGCCCTAGAGGCAATAATAAATGTAGTTATTATTATATCTTTGTGTTTATGATAAATGTTTACATTCATGCTATAATAGTATTAACAAGGAAACATTAATACTTGTGTGATTTGTAAACTTAAATTGAAGTCCCTAGTAAAGCCTCTATACATCACTAGCTTGTTGGTTAATAAATGATTGTGGTTTCCCTACCATGAACATTGAGATATTATTAACAACAAGATCATATCGTTAGGAGAATGATATGGTGGACATACTCCTATAGATAAGCGTAGCATAAAGATCAAGTCATTTTAATAGTTCAATTGCTATATGCTTTCTGATACATAGTAACCTAATTCCTTAGACCATGAGATCATGCATATCACCTTTACCGGATGGATGCTTTGATGACATCAAACACCACACCGTAACTGGGTGGCTATAAAGGTGGCATTGAGTGTTCGGAAAGTATTGGTTGAGACACATGGATCAAGAGTGGGATTTGTCCATCCATATGACGGATAGATATACTCTGGGCCCTCTTGGTGGAATGTCATCCAATTAGCTTGCAAGCATGTGACTGGCTCACAAGGGATCACATATCACGGGAACGAGAAAAGAGTACTTATCAGTAACGAGGTTGAACTAGGTATGCAGAGATACCGATGATTATGACCTCGGATAAGTAAACTATCGTGAGACAAAGGGAAATTGGTATCGTATGTAAGTGGTTCATTCGATCGCAAAGTAATCATAGAAATATGTGGGAGCCATATGAATTTCCAGATTCCTCTATTGGTTATTGTTCGGAGAAGTGTCTCGATCATGTCCGCATAATTCACGAACCGTAGGGAGACACACTTAAGGATTCGACGTTGTTTGAGTAGTTATGGAATGATGAGAAAGAGACCGAATATTGTTCGGAGTCTCGGATGGGATCCGGGATATCACGAGGAGATCCGGAATGGTCCGGAGAATAAGATTCATATAAGGAAAGTCTTGTTTTGGAGATGGAGAATGGTTCCGGTGTTTTCATCGGGAATGTTCTAGAAGGTTCCGGAATGTCCGGCACTCCGGAGGGGAAGGGTACATGAATGTGTTATATCAAGTTGGTATGATTGCATCATGTACTAGGTGTCATCGCTGAACAAAATAAAGGGTTTAATCAAATCCTAGTTTGAAAAAGTCAAACGCCAATTTGAAAGTCAAACGGCTATTTTTGGGAAGTGGAGAGGGAGGTGGAAACCGAGTTGGGGAGGAGTCCCTCCTCCACCGCCGGCCCACTTGGGATCCGAGTTGGGGAGGGATTCCCCTCCCCTTGGCTGGCGCCTCCCTCCTATAAGAGGAGGGGAAGGGCTCCCCTCCTAGCACACAAGATTGCCCCCTCTAAACCTAACCCTAGCCGCCGCCGGCCACCATAGCCGCCGCCTAGGGTTTCTCCCCTAGCCGCCGACTTGGGAACCTCCAAGCCCTAGCCGCCGGCCCTAGCACCCCCTCCTTGATGTGTCTAAACCCTAGAACACCGAGGGCTCTCTCATAGTCCACCATACTCGCTCCGGCTTAAGGCGAAGCTGTAACACCCTCAGAATCGGCCCTATGCAAGTCTCAGCGATACCCGCCAAACCCGCATAGAAACGATTCAAAGGTGCCCACTAGGCACTTTCGTGCGGGTGGAAAACGAAGTAATACCATTACACAATAGTCCATGATGGAACCCACAGAACAGATATATACAACACTGACTCAAAGAGTCAAGAATACAGATATACAATACATAGATCCAAATCACCTTGAAAACGATACAACGTCCGACTACGGACAAGATGCAAATGGAGCGAAGAGCCCTTAAGAATAACCAATGGCGTCCATAACCCTGCCCAGGCCAAGCCGGAAGGGTAACCCTGCTAACGACGTCGATCTCAAACCTGCTTAACAAAAGGGGTGCCGACAAAGGGCAAAGGCAAAAGAGAGCGGTCGATCGAGGCCAAGCAGCGAGACTATAATTCGGCGGTCCTCGCCTACATAGGTATGGTGGACTGAAGCGGCAGCACAGCATACACTAAACAACCTATAGAGACTCAATACAACTAGCGGCTATCAGATAGGGATAAGAAAGACCTATTCGGATCCAACCTGAAACTATCACCAAGCATACCCATCCTGGTATTTCCCCCTCGAGACCAAACGAGGAAGTCAACCGAGGAACTCACACAGTTGGCAGTTTTATTCATTTTGTTATAGTTGCAGCAATTACTAGTCAGATATAGATAGCATGAGTCATCCTGATATAATAAGCAGTGGGCAGTTTTAATTAACCATTCCGTTGTGGTTGTAGTACTTACTAGTCAGATACATATAGCATGAGGTACCCCAAAACCCAGCAGTTGTTGGTACTTTTATTTAGCCATTCTGTTGTAGTTGCAATACTTACTAGTCAGATACAATGGTAACAGGTGACAACCCAAACAAGCAATTATTGACACTTTTATTTAGCCATTCCATTATAGTGAAGCTGATTACTAGTCATTATAAAGTCAAATTTATAGCACTACTTTAGTTATAGTTGTCTATGATCGAGATACTGTGCTCCAAGTCGTCCATAACCGCGGACACGGCTTTCAGAAAATTTTACCCTGGAGGGGGGCACAAGTAGCAACACACGCACGATCAACCTCGAGAAAAACCAATAAAAACCCAACGAGGCATCACGACAGAGCAATTGCAAGATTCATATAAATTTCAGGGGGCCACCCCACTAAGCAACCCGCGACGAAGTTGGCCGGCTCCGAGATGGACCCAGAGGTTTGTGTCAATGGCTGTAAACGACGGGGAACCCGAAAGTGTGACTGGGCTTGTCGACATGTAAAACATTTCACTTACCTAACAGATGAGCGCTCCACGCGCAATCGTAAATAAAGCAGTAAGGCATGGCATAAGTACATGATAGTAATAAAGCCCCAAACTACTTTGTGGCCCCAAGAAATAAATATGACTCAAGCTCTGGCTAGGGGGATTCATGGTCCCACATGCGGATAGTGCGAATATTCAAAGAACAGGTATCAAGTACTCGGGGTCCTACGGGACACAAGTGGACGGTTAAAAACCAAATAACATCTATTGCCCAATGTGCCTCGCATTATTTACCTACTTCAATTTTAGTTATTAAACTGTAATTAAAGTTATAATCATCTCAACATTAAACATAAGGCATTACTCCAACAACTGTGGAACATCGACGTGACGCAACACTGCGCAAGCAACTCGACTCATATGGACTATCTACCAAGCAACAGGTAATAGGATGTGTCCAAGGCAATTTAATGGCTGCAAGGGATATCACGGGTACGAAAACTAGAGCATCGCATCACAGATAGCAATAGATCAACATGAGGAAATAAAGACTATAAAAGTAAGATAGGTAGAAAGGGGGAGAATGCTCGCCTCAGAACATTGCCGAAATTTTCGTAACCGAAGAACTTGTCGAAGCTCACATCTCATCGTCCTATCCGGAAAGAAGCAAACACTAAAAGAACAAGCGATGCAACAATGACAACTAATGCGGAAGAATCGGCATGATCATGATATGATGCATGAGATGACAAGGTATTACGGTGCAACCTAAAATATGGATGCTAGTGGATCATGTTTAAATGGCCAACAAACATTAATAGTAAAACAAGAATTTAAATGGCCACATTTACTTTATGTTTGCTTGCATATCAATTTAAATCAGATATGATGCATGCTACAACAGAACAAATGGATGGCATAGTTGGAAACGGCCCGCCGCGCTGATCGATTTAGACATATTATTTGCTTGATTTAAATTTATAAAACAGAAGATACAAATTAAGAAAATTGAATTAATTATAAAAACAATTTTATTTGGTGGCATAATTCAATTACCCAAAACAGTAATCAGTTGGAATATTCTTAATCTACACATTTTTCTGATACTCTTTCATATAGGACACTTTTTGAACAGATCTGTGGATTAAAAGATTTACAAAATACGAGTTGGAAATAGTTGCATAAGCCATTTGACTATTTACAAAAAGTAATGATTGATGAATAAATTTTTGAGTGTTTAAGACTATTACATATCTGCCTGCTATTATTCTTATTTCGAACACATATAACATTTATTAAAAATTGGATTATCTTTACTCAAATTTTAGATTATTTCATAACTAGAATTAGTGTATGTTCCTGAACTGTTAAACAGCCGACAGCCGATAGAATAACAAAAGGAAAACCGACCAGATCGATCCTTCTTATGCATATAGCTAACCTAACAAGCAAGCAGCTGAATCAAAAGATCTAGTGCAAAACATGTCAGCTGATTGGAATCGTGGATATGAAGTGCAGCGGTGCAAAACAAACAAATACAGCTAATGCTTGTAGTGTTTCGTGTGTACAGAGAGCAACCAAGACACCATTCTTAGTTTTGGAAATGGATCGACAGGGAGCTAGCCAGTAGGCCTATGATCGTGTTGTTATAGAAAAAATAGGCGCATATTATTGTGACAGTAGCTAACTGTATGGACAAAAATGAACTAAAAGAGGTGGGGAAAAATAGTAGTCGCAGGAATTGGAACTCTCCGAATGTAACGACGTAGACCAGCTCGGCTTCAGATGTTGTACTGACCGAAACGCATGATTTAACAAGTAGCAGAACAGAACAGACGCTCGTGTAGGAGCTTGACTGAGGAAAAACATGGCGGACACGGTATCCTCGCGGCTGTGGCACGTGAAAAAAAACAAAGAATAGAAGAACGGAATCGAGAGACCACCTGAAGGTTGTATGCGTGGCTGAAGGACGCGGAGATGGTTCAAAGGCGACGAATTGAAGGCCGGACGAACTCGCGTTCAGGACAAAGATCTTGATTTCTTGCGGCTCAGGGCGTCCCCACACGGTCTACTTGACAAGGATGAAGAAGACATCTAGGCGCATCTCCTGGTGCTGTTAGATCGGCTTGGGGTTGGACATGGCAGCAGGGCGTCGTGGAGGTGGTGACCTTCGGCTATGGTGGAGCTGAAGATAGCAGCACATGGAGAGAGAAAACTAGTGGCGGCGCCGGGAAGGTCCAGGAGGGGACGACTAGGGTTCTTCTGGGCCTGGAGAGGGATATGTGGAGGAGGAAGAGTTCGTACAGGAGCATGCCAAGCTCGTGCTTGGCTTCCTCTCTGCTTCAGAATGAAGATAAACAGGGAGATGGTGTTGGGCCAGGTAGACTACTGGGCTGCAGTTCACTCAATAAACCTTTTTTTTTCTTTAGCTATCCCTTTTAAAATCCTTTTCAAAGATTTTGAATTCTTTTGAATCTTTTCTAGGGAATTTAAATAGAGGATTTTTAGTATTTAAATGAAGATACGAGGGAGTAGAAGGATAGAAATGATATGCCCACGTACCAATTTGGGCATGGTAGCAAACAAAATAGAGATGGGATTAATCCAACACGTTTGTATTTGAAAATAGTAGCACCTCCCATTAAATAAGAAGGGGCCCTTTGTAGAAACCAAAATAGAGGGATGGAGGTAGGAGGAAACAAAACACATATAGGGTAAGACAATCAAAAATATAAGATAAAATAATGAACAATATGCAAATGAAATGCAATTCAAACGACAATGCAACTAATATTTCAAGAATGCAAGGTGGCATGATGTTCATGATGATGCAAAAAAAAAACAGGCGATTTTCTAGTATTGGTTTTACCGGGGTGCTCTGAAGCCTGCATGAGATCTCCCTCTACTTCGGTACCACTGCCAGGAATCGCGAGGAGAGTGCTACAACCTCCGCTGCCTGGAACAAGGAGAGGAAGGTCTTCGTCGAAATTTAACGAGCGATGTGACCGATTCGAGAGCGCTGCCGGAACGCAGCGCCGGAAGGATCGTCTACGCGATCTTGAGATCAGGAAGAGTACGACTACATAACCCATGAGAATCCGCTCTCGTTAAATACTTTGGAATCTTCGAGGGTGAGTTATTCCATCGACTCGTTGCTACAATCTAGTAGATAGATCTTGGCTTGTTTGTTTGTATGCGGGAGAAAATTTTTGTTTTCCATGCTACGAAACCCTACAGTGGTATCAGAGCCGTGTCTATATGTAGATCTGTTGCACGAGTAGAACACAATGGTCATTGTGGGCGTTGATGCTTTTATTGTCGATTGCTTCTTGTTTACTTTGCATCTTGCGGGATGTTGGGATGAAGCGGCCCGGGCTAACCTTACATGACATCGTTCATGAGACTTGCTCCACGCTTGACATGCAACTTGTATTGCATAAGTGGCTTTGCGGGTGCCTGTTTCTCCTAGCATAGTTAAGATCCAATTTACAACGGGTAATTAACAATGCTAGTATCAATGGTGTGGTTCATGTTAGTAAGTTAGAACGACACTTATTGAAAGCCCCAAACCACGTAAAACATGCAAAGAAAGTAGAGGCGTCTAACTTTGTTTTGCAGGGGTGTGCAGTGATGTGATATGGCCATGATTGTGATTATATTTGATGTATGCAATGTTCCTTTTTGTAAGTTGGCAACCGGCAGGATCCATATGGTTGTCTTTAATTTATGTTAAGACCCGCGCGTCTATTCAAAGTAGTTGTAATAGTTGAAGCCGGTGGACGACAACCATGGAGAAGCGTCATTGACCTTGATGCAATGCCGGTGATGATGGAGATCATGTTCGTGCTTGAAGATGGAGATCGGAAGCACAAAGAAGAAAGGCCATATCATATCACATATTATGAATTGCATGTGATGTTAATCCTTTATGCATCTTGTATTGCTTAGTTAACAACGATAGCATTATAAGATGATCCCTCATACACATGAATTTCAAGTCATAAATTGTTCACCCTTAGTTAGCACCGTTGCTAAAGCTTGTTGTTTCGAAGCACCACGTGATGATCGGGTGTGTTAGATTCCGCAAGTGTATACAACGTGAGCAAGCCAGATTTGCTCATGCAGAAGCTAAGGTTTGATCTTGACGAGCCTAGCATGTACAGACATGGTCTCGGAACACGGATCACCAAAAGGTAAAGCATGAATCATATAGTAGATATGATGAACATGTCGATTGTTCGCCATTGAAATTATATCAACTCTTGTGATGATCGGTGTTGATGTGGTGGATTTGGTTTGTGTGATCACTGAAACAATGTGAGGGATATTGTTTTGAGTGGGAGTTCACCTAGATTAATTTAACTATTAATTAGAACTCAATTTGTCATAAACTTAGTCTAAACTATTGCAAATATGTTGAAGATCAATGGCGCCCCCTACCATCAATTTTAATGCGTTCCTAGAGAAAGAAAAGTTGAAAAACAATGGAAGCAACTTCGCGGATTGGTTCCGCAATTTGAGGATTGTCCTCACAGCTGGTAATTTGACCTATGTGCTGGATGCACCGCTGGGTGACCCGCCTGCAGCTGATGTTGCCGACGAAGTAAAGAATGTTTACCTCGCTCGGAAGACTCAGTACTCCACAGTTCAGTGTGCTATCTTGTATGGTTTAGAATCGGAGCTTCAGAAAAGGTTTGAGAATTCAGACCCACATGATATTGTCAGTGATCTCAAATTGATCTTTGGGACTCACGCGGCAATTGAGAGCTATGAGGCTTCTGAAAAGTTCTTTAACTGCAAGATGGAAGAGGGCAGCTCCGTCAGTGAGCATGTGCTTAAGATGTGCAGGCACTAAACAAACTTCAAAGCTTGGGTATAGTGATTCCTAATGCTTTGGGGATTTACCGTGTCCTCCAATCACTACCACCAAGTTACAAGAACTTTGTGATGAACTACAATATGCAAAACATGAACAAGAAGTTGCCAGAACTGTTTGCTATGTTGAAATCTGCAGAACTGGAGATCAAGAAAGAGCACCAAGTGTTGATGGTCAATAAGACCACCAAATTCAAGAAAGGCAAGTCTAAGCAAAAGGGACACTTCAAGAAGGGTGGTAAGAAAGTTACCGCGCCGACGAAGAAGACCAAGGCTAGACCTAAGCCTGATACTGAGTGCTTTTACTACAAGCGAGAAGGTCACTGGAAGCGGAATTGCCCAAAGTACTTGGCGGATTTGAAGAACGGCAACATCAAGAAGAAAGGTATATCCGATATACATGTTATTGATGTGTATCTCACTAGTACTCGTAGTAGTGCCTGGGTATTTGATACTGGTTCGGTTGCTCATATTTGTAACTCGAAAATGGTCTGCAGAATAAACGGAAGCTAGCGAAGAACAAGGTGACGATGCGCGTGGGAAACGGATCAAAGGTTGATGTGATCGCGGTCGGCACGCTACCCCTTCATCTACCATCGGGATTAGTTTTATACTTAAATAATTGTTATTTGGTGCCTGCATTAAGCATGAACATTATATTGGGATCTTGTTTATTGCAAGACGGTTACTTGTTTAAGTCCGAGAATAATGGTTGTTCGATTTCTATGAGTAATATGTTTTATGCACATGCACCTTTGATATATGGTGTATTCTTATTGAATCTCGATAGTGGAAATACACATATTAATAACATTGAGGCTAAACATTTGAAATCGAGCGATAACTCGACCTATATGTGGCACTGTTGTCTTGGTCACATTGGAGTGAAGCGTATGAAGAAACTCCATTCCGATGGACTTATTGAATCACTTGATTTCGAATCACTTGAAAGATGCGAAGCATGTCTGATGGGTAAAATGACTAAGACTCCATTTTCTGGTATGATGGAGCGAGCTACGGACTTAATGGAAATCATACATACCGATGTGTGTGGTCCAATGAGTGTAGCATCGCGCGGTGGTTATCGTTATGTTCTTACCTTCACGGATGACTTGAGTAGATACCGGTATATCTATTTCATGAAACATAAGTCCGACACTTTCGAGAAGTTTAAGGAATTTCAAAGTGAGGTAGAGAATCAACGTAACAAGAAGATTAAATTTCTACGTTCTGATCGTGGAGGTGAATATCTAAGTTACGAGTTTGGTGAGCATTTGAAGAAATGCGGAATACTTTCACAATTGACACCGCCGGGAACACCACAGCGTAATGGTGTGTCCGAACGTCGTAATCGAACTCTCTTAGATATGGTTCGTTCTATGATGTCACTTACAGATTTACCGCTATCATTTTGGGGTTATGCATTAGAAACAGCCGCATTCACTTTAAATAGGGCACCATCTAAATCCGTTGAAACGACACCGTATGAATTATGGTTTGGGAAGAAACCTAGATTGTCGTTCCTTAAAGTTTGGGGTTGTGAAGCCTATGTAAAGAAGTTACAGCCAGACAAGCTTGAACCCAAAGAGGAAAAATGCGACTTCATAGGATACCGGAAGGAAACTATTAGGTATACCTTCTATCATAGATCCGAAGGAAAAATCTTTGTTGCCAAGAATGGATCCTTTCTAGAGAAGGAATTTCTCTCGAAAGAAGTGACTGGAAGGAAAGTAGAACTCGACGAGGTTGTCGAAACTCTTCTCGAAATTGCGAGTAGCACAGCACCGGAAGAAGTTCCTGTGGTGCCTGCACCAATAAGAGAGGAAGCTAATGATGATGATCATGAAACTTCGGTTGTAGTTGCTACAGAGCCTCGCAGGTCAACGAGAACTCGTACCACTCCAGATTGGTATGATCCCGTTATGAGTGTCATGTTGGTGGACAACACCGATGACCCTGCGACATATGAGGAAGCGATGATGAGCCCAGATTCCAACAAATGGCAAGAAGCCATGAAATCCGAGATTGGATCCATGTACGAAAACCAAGTATGGAGTTTGGTGGACTTACTGGGATGGCGGAGCAGCATCGAGAACAAATGGATTTTCAAGAAGAAAACAGATGCTGATGGTAATGTTACTGTCTATAAAGCTCGACTTGTCGCAAAGGGGTTTCGACAAATTCAAGGAGTTGACTACGATGAGACTTTCTCACCTGTAGCGAAGCTAAAGTCTGTGAGGATTATGTTAGCAATCGCTACATATTATGATTATGAGATATGGCAGATGGATGTCAAAACAGCATTCCTCAATGGAGACATTGATGAAGAGTTGTATATGATGCAACCCAAAGGTTTTGTCGATCCTAAAGATGCTAACAAGGTATGCAAACTTCAACGGTCCATCTATGGATTGAAGCAAGCATCCCGAAGTTGGAATCAATGTTTTGATAAGGTAATCAAAAGTTTTGGTTTTATACAAACTTATGGAGAAGCTTGTATTTACAAGAAAGTGAGTGGGAGCTCTGTAGCATTCTTAATACTATATGTAGATGACATATTGTTGATTGGGAATGATGTAGACCTTCTTAATAGTGTCAAGGAATATTTGAATAATAGTTTTTCAATGAAGGATCTTGGCGAAGCAGCTTACATATTGGGCATAAAGATTTATAGAGATAGATCAAGACGCCAAATATCATTGTCACAAAGTACATATTTGGACAAAGTTCTAAAGAGGTTTGGAATGGAAGATAGCAAGAAAGGGTTCTTGCCTATGTTGCCAAACACGACCTTGAGTAAAACTCAAAGTCCGACATCGGTAGAAGATAGAGAAAGGATGAGTAAGACTCCCTATGCCTCAGCCATAGGATCTCTACTGTATGCCATGCTATGTACTAGACTCGACATTGCATATGCTGTTAGTTTAACTAGCAGATATCAAAGTGATCCAGGAGTGGATCATTGGACAGCGGTCAAAAACATCCTTAAGTACTTGAGAAGAACTAAGGATATGGTTCTTTCTTATGGAGGTGATGAACAGCTCGTTGTTAATGGTTACATCGATGCTAGTTGGAACACCGATCCGGATGATTCTAAATCACAATCTGGATACGTATTTACTTTCAATGGTGCAGCAGTTAGCTGGAGGAGTGCAAAGCAAAGCGTTGTGGCGAGATCTTCAACTGAATCGGAATACATGGCTGCTTTGGAGGCTTCACAAGAAGCAATATGGATGAAAGAGTTCATTACAGAGCTGGGTGTGGTTCCTAGTGCGCTGGACCCAATGTCTATCTACTGTGATAACATGGGTGCCATAGCCAATGCGCAAGAACCAAGGTCACACAAGAAGCTAAAGCACATCAAGCTACGTTTCACGCTATTCGAGAACATGTCCAAGATGGGGACATAAAGATTTGCAAAGTACACACAGATCTGAATGTGGCGGATCCGTTGACTAAACCTCTCCCGAGGGCAAAACATGACCAGCACCAAACTGCCATGGGTGTTTGGTATATTACCATGTAATCTAGATTAGATGACTCTAGTGCAAGTGGGAGACTGTTGGAGATATGCCCTAGAGGCAATAATAAATGTAGTTATTATTATTTGTGTTTATGATAAATGTTTACATTCATGCTATAATAGTATTAACAAGGAAACATTAATACTTGTGTGATTTGTAAACTTAAATTGAAGTCCCTAGTAAAGCCTCTATACATCACTAGCTTGTTGGTTAATAAATGATTGTGGTTTCCCTATCATGAACATTGAGATGTTATTAACAACAAGATCATATCGTTAGGAGAATGATATGGTGGACATACTCCTATAGATAAGCGTAGCATAAAGATCAAGTCATTTTAATAGTTCAATTGCTATATGCTTTCTGATACATAGTAACCTAATTCCTTTGACCATGAGATCATGCATATCACCTTTACCGGATGGATGCTTTGATGACATCAAACACCACACCGTGAATCGGGTGGCTATAAAGGTGGCATTGAGTGTTCGGAAAGTATTGGTTGAGACACATGGATCAAGAGTGGGATTTGTCCATCCATATGACGGATAGATATACTCTGGGCCCTCTCGGTGGAATGTCATCCAATTAGCTTGCAAGCATGTGACTGGCTCACAAGGGATCACATATCATGGGAACGAGAAAAGAGTACTTATCGGTAACGAGGTTGAACTAGGTATGCAGAGATACCGACGATCATGACCTCGGATAAGTAAACTATCATGAGACAAAGGGAAATTGGTATCGTATGTAAGTGGTTCATTCGATCGCAAAGTAATCGTAGAAATATGTGGGAGCCATATGAATTTCCAGATTCCTCTATTGGTTATTGTTCGGAGAAGTGTCTCGATCATGTCCGCATAATTCACGAACCGTAGGGAGACACACTTAAGGATTCGACGTTGTTTGAGTAGTTATGGAATGATGAGAAAGAGACCGAATGTTGTTTGGAGTCTCGGATGGGATCCGGGATATCACGAGGAGATCCGGAATGGTCCGGAGAATAAGATTCATATAAGGAAAGTCCTGTTTCGGAGTTGGAGAATGGTTCCGGTGTTTTCATCGGGAATGTTCTAGAAGGTTCCGGAATGTCCGGCACTCCGGAGGGGAAGGGTACATGAATGTGTTATATCAAGTTGGTATGATTGCATCATGTACTAGGTGTCATCGCTGAACAAAATAAAGGGTTTAATCAAATCCTAGTTTGAAAAAGTCAAACGCCAATTTGAAAGTCAAACGGCTATTTTGGGAAGTGGAGAGGGAGGTGGAAACCGAGTTGGGGAGGAGTCCCTCCTCCACCGCCGGCCCACTTGGGATCCGAGTTGGGGAGGGATTCCCCTCCCCTTGGCCGGCGCCTCCCTCCTATAAGAGGAGGGGCAGGGCTCCCCTCCTAGCACACAAGATTGCCCCCTCTAAACCTAACCCTAGCCGCCACCGGCCACCATAGCCACCGCCGCCTAGGGTTTCTCCCCTAGCCGCCGACTTGGGCACCTCCAAGCCCTAGCCGCCGGCCCTATCACCTCTTCCTCGGCGTGTCTAAACCCTAGAACACCGAGGGACTCTCTCATACTCCACCATACTCGCTCCGGCTTAAGGCGAAGCCCTCATGAGATATCCCTCTACCACGCCACAGTTGCTCTGCGGAATCGCGAGGAGAGTGCTACAACCTCCGCTGCCTGCTGGAACAAGGGAGAGGAAGGTCTTCGTCGAGTACCGAACGTGTGACCGACTGCGGGAGCTCTGCCGGAACACAGCGCCGGAAGGATCGTCTACGCGATCTTGAGATCGGGAAGAGTACGACTACATCACCCACGAGAATCCGCTCTCGTTAAACACTTTGGAATCTTCGAGGGTGAGTTATTCCATCGACTCGTTGCTACAATCTAGTAGATAGATCCTGGCTTGTTTGTTTGTATGCGGTAGAAATTTTTTGTTTTCCATGCTACGAAACCCTACAGCTCGAACCCAAAGCGGAGAAATGCGTCTTCATAGGATACCCTAAGGAAACTATTGGGTATACCTTCTATCACAGAACTGAAGGCAAAGTGTTTGTCGCAAAGAACGGATCCTTTCTTGAGAAGGAGTTTCTCTCGAAAGAAGTGAGTGGGAGGAAAGTAGAGCTAGACGAGGTTGTTGAACCTTCTCTTGAGTTGGAGAGTAGCGCACCACCTGAAATTGTTCCAGTGCCGCCTGCACCAACAATAGAGGAAGCTAATGACAAGGATCATGAAGCTTCGGACGATGCTGCTACTGAACGTCGCAGGTCGACAAGGTCACATGCCCCTCCTGAGTGGTACGGCAACCCTGTCTTAACTGTCTTGTTAGTAGACGACAGTGAACCTGCGAACTATGAGGAAGCGATGATGAGCCCAGACTCTGATAAATGGCTAGAGGCCATGAAATCTGAATTGGGATCCATGAGCGAAAACCAAGTATGGACTTTGGTGGACCCTCCTAGCAACCTAAAGGCCATTGAGTGCAAATGGATCTTCAAGAAGAAAACAGACGCGGATGGTAATGTTACCGTCTATAAAGCACGACTTGTCGCGAAAGGTTTTCGGCAAGTTCAAGGTGTTGACTACGATGAGACTTTCTCTCCCGTAGCAATGTTTAAGTCTATTCGGATTTTATTAGCAATTGCTGCATTTTATGATTATGAAATATGGCAGATGGATGTCAAGACTGCTTTCCTCAATGGCAATATTGATGAAGAGTTGTATATGATGCAACCCGAAGGTTTTGTCGATCCTAAGGATGCTGATAAAGTGTGCAAACTTCAGCGTTCCATTTATGGACTGAAGCAAGCATCTCAGAGTTGGAACCTTCGTTTTGATCAAGTGATCAAGAGCTTTGGATTTGTTCCAAATTTCTACGAAGCTTGTATCTACAAGAAAGTGAGTGGGAGCTCAGTGACATTTCTGGTACTATATGTGGATGACATATTGATTATTGGAAATGACATTAACATGCTTAACGATGTGAAGAGTTATTTGAACAAGTGTTTTTCAATGAAATACCTAGGGGAAGCTGCTTATATATTGGGCATCAAAATCTATAGAGATAGACAAAGACGCCTGATAGCTTTAAGCCAGAGTACATACCTAGACAAAGTTCTGAAAAGGTTCAAAATGGATAAGGCAAAGAAAGGTTCAGTGCCTATGTTGTCAGGTAAGATATTGAGCAAGGCTCAGTGTCCAGCTACGGTAAAAGATATAGAAGCTATGAGCAAAGTGCCTTATGCCTCGCCATAGGTTCTATCATGTATGCCATGCTGTGTACTAGACCGGATGTGTCCAATGCTCTTAGTTTGACGACCAGATACCAAAGTGATCCAGGAGTGGAACACTGGATAGCCGTGAAGAACATCCTAAAGTACCTAAATAGGACTAAAGAAATGTTCTTAGTCTATGGAGGTGATGAACAGCTCATCGTAAAAGGTTACGTCGACGCTAGTTTCGACACCGACAAGGATGATTCTAAATCTCAGACAGGATATGTTTATATTTTGAATGGAGGAGCTATGAGCTGGAGAAGCTGCAAGCAAAGCGTGATCGCGGGATCTACAGTAGAAGCGGAATACATGGCTGCTGCAAAAGCGTCAAGTGAAGGAGTTTGGATCAGGAACTTCATCACTGAGCTTGGCGTGGTTCCAAGTGCCTTGGACCCACTGGAGATATTGTGTGACAACACTAGCGCCATAGCACTCGCTAAGGAACCAAGATATCATCCAAAGACCAAGCATATCAACCACAAGTTTCATATAATCCGAGATTATATAGCAGATGGAGATCTGAAGATTAGCAAAGTACATACAGATCTGAATGTCGCAGATCCATTGACTAAACCTCTTCCACGTGCAAAACATGATCAGCACCTTAGTCCCATGGGTGTTAGATTGTTGCCAGATGTAAACTAGATTATTGACTCTAGTGCAAGTGGGAGACTGTTGGAATTATGCCCTAGAGGCAATAATAAAGATGTTATTATTATAATTCTTGTTCATGATAAAGTTTATATTCCATGCTAGAATTGTATTAAGAGGAAACTTTAATACTTGTGTGGTTTGTGAACAACACCGTGTCCCTAGTATGCCTCTATGGACTAGCTCATTGATTAATGATAGTTAAGGTTTCCTAACCATAGACATGAGTTGTCGATTAATAATGAGATCATATCATTGGGAGAATGACATGATGGACAGACCCAAACTAAGCGGAGCAATTAGATCGTGTCATCATGTTCATCTTTGCGAAGCTTTTCTTATGTCAAATATTGTATTCCTTAGACCATGAGATAATACAACTCCCTCGTATCAAAAAAAATCTTTGAGGTCATCAAACGTCATCCTATTAGAGGGTGATCATAAAGGTGTCTCTTAGGTGATCGGAAAGTACCTGTTGGGTTATATGTATCGAGATGGGATTTTTCCCTCCCAAGTCGGAGAGATATACTTCGGGCCCACTCGGTAATAGATATCAACACCACTTGCAAGCATGTGGTTAAGGAGTTACTCACAAAGTGATATCGGATTACGGAACGAGTAAAGTACTTGCTGTGAACGAGATTGAACTAGGTATGATGGTACCGACGATCAAATCTCGGGCAAGTAAAATATCGCGAGACGAAGGGAATATATATGGGATTAATTGAATCCTGGCATCGTGGTTCATCCGATATGATCATCGATGAATGTGTGGGAGTCAATATGGGTTTCCAGACCCCGTTGTTGATTATTGATATAAGATCATGTCTGCATATTCTCGAACCCGAAGGGTCACACACTTAACGTGTCTCGACGCTAGGATAGATTGGATAATTGGTTTATGAGTTTTTGTTCGGAGTCTCGGATGAGATATAGGACGTCACGAGAGGTTCCGGAATGGTCCGGAGAATAAGATTCATATAAGGCAATGCAGTTTTTGGAGTTCGGAATTGTTTCGGGTTAATCGGTATTGTACCGGAAGCTTCTAGAACCTTCCGGAGGGGGACCAACGTGGCCCCACCTGCCGGGAGGGGGCATGGGCCTATGAGGGAGTGCCCTGGCTGCATTGGGCCAGGGGCACAAGGCCCCATAGGGCCCAGCCGGCCAAACCCTAGGGAAACCCTAGGGGAGCTTCTAGAAGGGGGGAAACTTGCCCCCCACTCCTCCCTCCTTGGCCGCCGGCCCTAGGGCTTGGGAGGGCAGGCTGGCCGCCCACCCCTCTATATAAAGAGGGATGGGGGCGCACCCCTCCCACACCTCCTCCTCAAGCCCTAGCCGCCCTGCTGCCCTCCTCTCTCTCTCCCTCCCGACTGCGTGTAGGCGAAGCCCTGCTGCAGAAACTCTCCACCACTTGCACCGCGCCGTCGCGTTGTAGATCCAATCCATCTCTCCACCATACTTGCTGGACCGAGGAAGGAGGAGACGTCGAGGTGCCGCACGTGTGCATCTCTCGGAGGCATCGCCACTTGCGGTGTTAGATCGGATCGGATCGCGAGGAGGAGAAGCGAGTACGACTACATCACCCACGTTAATTGAGCGTTAACGCTGTGCGAATCTTAAAGGGTATGAAGATCTCATCTATTCCCCCTCGTTGTTTCCATCTCCTAGATTAGATCTTCGCTTTCCCGTTCGCATCCGTAGAAAAATTTTGATTTACTATGCTGCGAAACCCATCACCTAAAACCATCTGTTTTTCTTGTTTTGTGGTGTGTGTTTGTATCGTGTGAATGAATGAATGAAAAGCAAGTTGCTAGAAAATCTGAGTCAAACTTTAAAAACTTTTCAAAGCCCCCAAAACCTTAGAAATTTCCCTCTTTTATCATGATCTATCTCAATCTTCAGATGCCACGTGGAGGAAGTGGTTCATCCCCGGATCCAATGGTGCAGATCCTGCAAATGTTGGTTTCTGACCGCGAAGCTGAAAGGACCAAACGTCAAGCCAATTTAGCTACCCTTCAGCAGATAGCCCAGCTAGCCCACAACAACCAAGGCCAAGGAAATCAGGACAACCATGGATCTAAGCTTAAGAATTTCCAGAATACCAACCCGCCAGTTTTCACTAAGTCGGAAGAGCCCCTAGATGCCGAGGATTGGCTGCAAACCATGGAAAATAACCTAGAAGTCGCCGGAGTGGAGCTAACGAGAAAGTTCTGTTCGCCACCCACTATCTAGCCGGAGATGCCAGAGCATGGTGGAACAGTGTTCGTGCAATGACCGGAGGATAGATGATGACCTGGGAGGAATTCAAGGTCAAGTTCAGCAGAACCGATGTGCCACCGGGTTTGATCAAGAGGATGAGAGACGAGTTCAGAGAACTGAAGCAAGGAAGGATGACTGTAGTGGAATACTGTGACAAATTTTTGTCATTAGCTAGGTATGCCCCGGATGAGATCGACACTGAATCCAAGAAGAAAGAAAGATTCCTGAATGGTCTGCACGATGAGATGCAGACTATGTTGGTCAATATTCCCTTTACGGATATTGAAGCCCTTGTCGACTCTGCCATCCAGATGGAAGGAAAGATCAACCAAGCCAATGAGAACTGCAAGTGTCGCATGATGCATCAACCAAGAACCCATCAGACCCCAACGTATCGCCCTAACCCATCTCCAGGATTTGCCCCAAAACCAACAGATCTCCGATGAACCGTCCGACTTATCCCAACCGTGGAATCCCTAGGCCCGGAGGAAATCACAACAACCCCGGCAACTCTAGCAATTTCAACCGTGCCCCACCCAAGTTCAACAACAATGCTACCGCCAACACCAACACTGCCCCGAGGACTGGAAGCAACGTTGTGCCTGTAGCAGCCAAGGACAAGTCGCAAGTGTCTAGTTATGACTGTGGAAATAAGGGCCACTATTCCAACGAGTGCCCCAACAAGAAGAATGCCGCAGCCCCAATGCAAATGCCCCAGCTCAGCAGCAGCGTCGTGTTCAGCCAAGAAAAAGGTTTGCCCCAGGGAATTCACTCAACCGCAATGGCCGTCTTTTCCTCATGCATGCTGAAGAAGCTCAGGAAACGCTAGACGTCGTGCTAGGTATGTTTTCTGTTAATTCAGTACTTGCAAGAGTGTTGTTTGATTATGGTGCATCGCATTCATTTGTCACCGAAGAATTTGCATGCACTAGTAAAATTCAACCAACCAAACTGAAGCATGTTATGATCGTTTAAATTCCCGGATCCACCACCAAGGCTAGGCAAATTTGCAAAGCCATCCCTATCTGAATCCATGGCATAAATTTTTATGCTAATCTGATAGTACTCGGAACTAAAGGTTTGGAAGTAGTACTAGGAATGGATTGGATGTCCAAACATAAAGGATTGATTGACTGTGCCAAGAAAGCCATAACCATGACTAGTACAGCCGGAATATCAGTCGAGCATATCTCTGAAACCTTACCTCGCCAATATAAGTGCAACAAGAGTATAGCCCAACCTAACATTGACCATGTCCGGATAGTCTGTGAATACCCCGATGTATTTCCAGATGTTTTGCCCGGTATGCCCCCAGATCGGGATATCGAGTTTATCATTGAACTAATCCCCGGAACAGGACCCATAGCCCAGAGACCCTATAGTATGAACCCGTCAGAACTGGCAGAACTGAAGAAGCAACTGGATTCCATGTTGGAAATTGGATTGATTCAACCAAGTGCGTCACCATGGAGATCACCTGTCTTATTTGTGGACAAGAAAGATGGAGGTAACCGTTTGTGTACGGATTACCAGAAGTTGAATGATGTCACCATCAAGAACAAATACCCCTTGCCCAAGATAGAAGATCTGTTTGATCAGTTGACCGGTGCCAAAGTGTTTTCTAAGATTGATCTTAGGACTGGCAATCATCAACTCAAGATTCGTGTAGAAGATATTCCCAAGACTGCCTTTACCACCCGATATGGATTATACGAGTATACCGTTATGTCCTTTGGATTAACCAATGCCCCCGCTTATTTCATGAATCTCATGAATAAGATTTTTATGGACTTCCTGGATAAGTTTGTCGTTGTTTTCATCGATGACATTCTGATTTATTCCAAATCAGAAGAAGAACATGAGCTACACCTAAGGACCATTATTGGAACCCTTAGAGAGCATCAGTTGTATGCCAAGATTAGCAAATGTGAATTCTGGTTATAAGAAGTAGGATTCCTCGGTCACATTGTATCAGCCGGAGGAATTGCCGTTGACCCTGCCAAGGTGAAAGATGTCGAAGATTGGCAAGCCCCAACCACTCAAACCCAAGTTCGTGCATTTCTCGGATTGGCGGGATATTACCGCAAGTTCGTAGAAGGATTCTCGAGTATCGCCAGACCGATGACCCAATTGCTGAAGAAGGACAAGAAGTTTGAATGAACCGACAAATGTGAAGCGAGTTTTCAAGAACTCAAGAGGAGATTGATTTCAACCCCAATCTTAATCATGCCGGATATCACGAAGCCCTTCGATGTGTATTGTGATGCATCCAAAATCGTCCTCGGATGTGTGCTAATGCAAGAAGGCAAAGTTATATCTTATCTATCTCGACAACTGAAACAACATGAGCAGAATTACCCAACCCATGACCTCGAACTCGCAGCCGTAGTTCTAGCCCTGAAGACATGGAGGCATTACCTGATGGGAAACCGTTGTGAGAT
Source organism: Avena insularis (assembly GCA_023614405.1). Taxonomy (NCBI): domain Eukaryota; kingdom Viridiplantae; phylum Streptophyta; class Magnoliopsida; order Poales; family Poaceae; genus Avena; species Avena insularis. The sequence goes on along the minus strand of CM042697.1, from coordinate 291,151,368 downwards.
TTATTCGGATCACAAGAGCCTGAAATATATATTCACTCAGAAGGAGCTGAATATGAGGCAGAGAAGATGGATTGAGCTAATCAAGGATTATGATCTGGACATTCACTATCACCCCGGTAAAGCCAACGTGGTAGCCGATGCCCTTAGCAGATTGCCGTGCCGCTTGAACTCCATGATTTTGAAGGAGCAACCAAGCTTGCACAAAGAGATGGAAGATTTCCGAATGGAATTAGTGAGTGAAGGATTTTTGGCTAGCATAGAACTTCAACCCACTTTGATCAGCCAGATCAAAGAGGCGCAAAAAGGAAATGCTAGTATCGACGGAATCAAGCGTCTTATTGGTACAGGCAAAGTACCCGGATTCACCGAAGACGAAGAAGGAGTTCTGTGGTACAAAGGACGCCTTTGTGTACCAGCAGATTCTGAGTTGAAAGAAGTTATTTTGAAGGAAGATCATGATACTCTTCATTCTATCCACCCCGGAGGGACTAAGATGTATCAAGATTTGAAAGAGCAATTTTGGTGGCATAAGATGAAGAGAGAAATCGGAAGCTATATCGCCAAGTGTGATATATGTCAACGAGTCAAGGCAGGACATCAAAGACCCGCTGGATTGTTGCAACCATTGCAGATTTCGGAATGGAAATGGGATTCCGTTGGAATGGACTTTATCACTGGATTGCCTACTTCTAGTAGGGGAAATGACTCTATCTGGGTCATAGTTGACCGATTGTCCAAAGTCGCCCATTTCTTACCTGTCAAGACCACATATCAGAGTTCGAAGCTAGCGGAGTTATACATCGCTAGAATCGTTAGTTTGCATGGGGTCCCCAAGAACATTGTATCGGATCGAGGAACCCAGTTTACCTCGAGATTTTGGAAGAAAGTTCAAGAAGGTTTAGGAACCCGCCTACATTTCAGCACCGTGTATCACCCGCAGACCGATGGACAAACGGAGCGAGTAAATAAAATACTCGAAGATATGCTGAGAGCATGTGTGTTAGAATATGGATCCAAGTGGGAAGACTGTCTGCCGTTTGCAGAATTTTCATACAACAACAGTTATCAAGCTAGTTTGCAAATGGCCCCATTTGAATTCATGTACGGAAGGAAGTGTCGCACCCCTTTGAACTGGTCGGAAGTAGGAGAGAGTCAGATTTTCGGACCCGACATCCTACGAGAAGCAGAAGAGAAGGTTCACAAGATTCATGAGCACCTCAAGACAGCCCTTACCCGCATGTAAGAGTTACACCGACAAGAGACGTCGAGACCTCGCCTTCAACATAGGAGATTTTGTGTATCTGAAAGTGTCGCCATTGAAAGGAATGCAGCGTTTCCAACTGACAGGAAAGTTAGCCCCCAGATATATCGGACCCTTCAAAATTCTGAACCGTCGAGGAGAAGTGTCGTATCAATTAGAACTACCAGAAGAGATGTCAGTCGTGCACAATGTGTTCCATATCTCATTACTTCGCAAGTGTCTTGAAGTTCCAGAGAAGACGGAAGTGTTCAAGAATATTGATCACCAGACCATAGAGATCAACGATGATCTGACCTATCCCGAAGTACCCATCCGTATTTTGGAAGAAGCTTTCCAAACTACCAGAACCCGAAGCATCAAGTTTCTCAAGATTCAGTGGAGCAACCACACCGAAGAGGAAGCTACGTGGGAGCGCGAAGATCACATCAGGACGGAGTTTCCCGGTCTCTTCAAATCCTAGGTAATCTTTTTGGCCTTTTTCAAATCTCGGGACGAGATTTTGTTTAAGGGGGGAAGGTTTGTAACATCCCAAAAATACTAAACTTGGATCATCAAACTCTAACCATCAAAATTAGGGTTAACAAAAACTTTTCTAAATAAAAATATGTGGACATTATATATGGATCTTGTTTATTGCGAGACGGTTACTTGTTTAAGTCCGAGAATAATGGTTGTTCGATTTATATGAGTAATATATTTTATGGTCATGCACCTACGATAGATGGTTTATTATTATTGAATCTCAATAGTAGTGATACACATGTTCATAATATAGATGCTAAGCGTTTGAAATTGAATGAGAATTCTACATACATGTGGCACGGTCATCTTGGTCATATTGGAGTGAAGCATATGAAGAAACTCCATTCCGATGGACTTCTTGAATCACTTGATTTTGAATCACTTGAAAGATGCGAAGCATGTGTGATGGGAAAATGACTAAGACTCCATTCTCTGGTATAATGGAGCGAGCTACAGACTTATTGGAAATCATACATAACGATGTGTGTGGCCCGATGAGTGTGGCATTGCGTGGTGGTTATTGTTATGTTCTTACTTTCATGGATGACTTGAGTAGATATGGGTATATCTATTTCATGAAACATAAGTCCAAAACTTTCGAGAAGTTTAAGGAATTTCAAAGTGAAGTAGAGAATCAACATAACAAGAAGATTAAATTTCTACGATCTGATTATGGAGGTGAATATCTAAGTAACGAGTTTGGCGAGCATTTGAAGAAATGCAGAATACTTTCACAATGGACACCTCCGGGAACACCACAACGTAATGGTGTGTCCGAACATCGTAATTGAACTCTCTTAGATATGGTTCGTTCTATGATGTCTCTTATAGATTTACCGTTATCATTTTGGGGTTATGCATTAGAAACAGCCGCATTCACTTTAAAGAGGGCACCATCTAAATCCGTTGAAACGACACCGTATGAATTGTGGTTTGGGAAGAAACCTAAATTTTCATTCCTTAAAGTTTGGCGTTGTGAAGCTTATGTAAAGAAGTTACAGCCTGACAAGCTTGAACCCAAAGAGGAAAATGCGTCTTCATAGGATACCCGAAGGAAACTATTGGGTATATCTTCTATCATAGACCCGAAGGCAAAATCTTTGTTGCCAAGAATGGATCCTTTCCCGAGAAGGAGTTTCTCTCGAAAGAAGTGACTGGAAGGAAAGTAGAACTCCACAAGGTTGTCGAACCTTCTCTCAGATTTGAGAGTAGCACAGAACTGGAAGATGTTCTTGTGGCGTAGGAACAATAAGAGAGGAATCTAATGATAATGATCATGAAACTTTGAACGAAGTTGCTACTGAACCTCGCAGGTCAACAAGGACTCGTACCACTCCCGATTGGTATGATCCTGTTATGAGTGTCATGTTAGTGGATAACATCGATGACTCTTCAACATATGAGGAAGCAAATGAGCCTAGATTCCAATAAATGGCAAGAAGCCATGAAATTCGAGATTGAATCCATGTACGAAAACCAAGTATGGACCTTGATGGACTTACCGGATGGACGCAAGGCTATCGAGAACAAATGGATTTTCAAGAAGAAAATAGATGCAGATGGTAATGTAACCGTCTATAAAGCTCGACTTGTCACAAAAGGGCTCTGACAAATTCAAGGAGTTGACTACGATGAGACTTTCTCACCGGTAGCGAAGCTAAAGTCTGTGAGGATTTTGTTAGCAATCGCTGCATATTACGATTATGAGATATGGCAGATGGGTGTCAAAATGACATTCCTCAATGGTGACATTGATGAAGAGTTGTATATGCTACAACCCAAAGGTTTTGTCGATCCTAAAGATGCTAACAAAGTATGCAAACTTCAACGATCCATTTATGGATTGAAGCAAGAATCCTGAAGTTGGAATCAACGTTTTGATAAGGTAATCAAAAGCTTTGGATTTATTCAAACTTATGGAGAAGCTTGTATTTACAAGAAACTAAGTGGGAGCTATGTAGCATTCCTAGTACTATATGTAGATGACATATTATTGATTGGGAATGATATATAACTTCTTAAAAGTGTCAAAGACTACTTGAATATAATTTTTTCAATGAAGGATCTCGACAAAGATCCATACATATTAGGCATCAAGATTTATAGAGATAGATTAAGACGCTTAATAGCTCTTTCACAAAGTACATATTTGGACAAAGTTCTAAAGAGGTTTGGAATGGAAGATAGCAAGAAAGGGTTCTTGACCATGTTGCCCAATACGACCTTGAGTAAGACTCAAAGTCCTGCTATGGTAGAAGATAGAGAGAAGATGAACAAAACTCCATATGCATCAACCATAGGTTCTATCATGTATGCCATTCTATGTACAAGACCGGATATTGCATATGCTGTTAGTTTAACTAACATATATCAAAGTGATCCAGGAGTGGATCATTGGATAGCGGTCAAAAATATCCTAAAGTACTTAAGAAGGACTAAGGATATGGTTCTTTCTTATGGAGGTGAAGAACAACTCGTTGTAAACAGTTACACCGATGCTAGTTGGAACACCGATATGGATGATTCTAAATCACAATCTGGATACATATTTGCGGTGACCCAGCATACCACTTCATGATGTAGTACACTATAGTCGTTGACATAACACCAATGAAACACCGTTCACTCGTATTACATCCCTCAGAGTGGTACAACAGAAACACAACAGGTCCAAGACATGACTATAGGTTACAACTCAACTCTTTACACAAGATCCAGAAAACACTCTAGGTTAAAGACAGAGAAAGAAACTCCTTACATAGAAGAATCAGAAATAAACAACTCCAAAACTATAATACTATTAAGACTAGTATCTAAAGGGAATATGCCCGAGAGGCAATAATAAAGTGGTTATTATCGTATTCCTTATTTATGATAAATGTTTATTTTGCATGCTATAATTGTATTAATATGGAAACGTTAATACATGTGTGTTTAATAAACAAAAAGGAAGTTCCTAGTTATGCCTCTCTTATAAACTAGCTCGTTGATTAACAAGATGATCAAAGTTTCCTGATCATGGACATTGGATGTTGTTAATAACGAGGTCACAACATTATTTAATGATGTGATGAACATTCATCCAAAGTATAGCATTACGATCAAAGTCATTGAGTTTATATTGCTATAACAACTTATGAAGTGATCCTAATCCTTAGACCATGAGATCATGTCAATCACTAATACCGGAAGAGTTTCTCGATGACATCAAACGTCACACCGTAACTGTGTGATTATAAAGATGGCTTCAGAACTACTAAAGTGTTGTGTTGAGGTTCATGGATTGACAGTGGAATTTGTTCATCCTGATGACGGATAGATATGCTCTGGGACCTCTCGGTGATATCACATTGATTAGCTTGCAAGCAAGTGATTTGATCACTAGAATGTTATATCACGGGAACGAGAAAAGAGTGCATGTCAGTAACGAGATCAAACTAGGTATGGAGATACCGATGATCGAATCTCGGACATGTAATATATCGCGAAACAAAAGGATTAAGATACTAGCGTAAAAGGTTCCGCTGATAATTGATCGGAGAGGGTTCTCGATCATGTCTGCATTATTCACGAACCGTAGGGTGACACAATTAAGGGATACCGACACCATTCGGATCAAATGATATGTTAGAAAAAGAAAAGGAAAGCGCAGGAATTTATTTCACTAGACACCAGAACTGTTTCGGTTGAAATTGCTGAAAGTGGTTCTATATGTGAAATGGAATACTAGCAAGGGGTTTTATGTGAATTTTATTTAATTAAAGTAATTAACAAAATTCTGAATAAATAAATAAAAGAGTTTTATTTAAATGAGAGCTTGCATTAAATTTGGTGGAAATTTAATGCATGTGAGTGGATTTTTGAGTGGAGGCTCTTTTATGGGAGTGGAGGCTTTTCATTTTGAGTGGGAGCTCCACCCACATGAATGTGGGAGAGGTGGGGGCAGCCCCCATGGCTGGGTGTCATGCCCCTTGGGTGCCCCCCTCTTCCCTATAAAAGTCCCCCCTCTCATCCTCTCAAACCACACCTCCTCGTGAAGGATCTTTCTCCCCCTTTAGAATTTCCCCATGGTATCAGATCATTGAGATACATGTTCCCAGTGGATTTTTCTGGAAGGATTTGTTGCTTCTGCTGCTTCGCTGGAGAGGGCGCAGATGTTGTCGGGGTACCCGTACGTGTGTGCGATCACGGATGCACCACTGCTTTGCGGTGCTGGACTTGATGGTGCTGGACCGGCTGGACCAGATGGACTTCACCACGATCTTGAGATCGGCAAGCGTTCGTCTACATCATCCACGAGTACAACCTCATTAACTCCATTCGGTCTTCGAGGGTATGTATTCTATGGATGTATGTCCACCCGTTGCTTGTATCTAGTAGATAGATCTTGGTACTTAGATGTTCCCATCATGAGAAAATTTTTGTTTCCTATGCTACGAACCCAACAGTGGTATCAGAGCCGGATCTATGCGTAGATGCTTTGCACGGGTAGTACACATATGAGTATGTGGGCGATGATGATCATTTTATTTCTTCTTAGTTGTACTTTGGATATTGGTGGCATAGTGGGATGAAGCGGCCCGGACAAACTTTACATGTCCTCGCACATGAGACCTATTCCACGCTTGACATGCAACTAGTTTTGCATAAGTGGCTAGAGGGTGTCTGTCTCTCCTACTATAGTCAATATCTAATTCGCAAAGAGTTGTCAACAATTTGTTTATCCTCGTTGTGGTTCATGTTCGTAGGTAAGAACGGTTCTATCTTCGATAGCCCTAAGCCACGTAAAACTTGCAATGGATAAATTAGAGGCATCTAGTTTAGATTGTTGCTGGGCTAGTGTTATGATATGGTGATGTTGTAAGTAGAAGTATGATATGATACTCTTACAACACACATAACGTGTAGGTTCCATAGAACTTGGCCTTACACATAGAGGTATGATAGAGATCATACCACGGTGCACATGATGGAGATCATATGCGGGAACCATATCATTTCACTTATAAACATGTGATGTTTGATTGCATCTTATATTGCTTGTTTGGCGTTTTATTAGCATAATAAGATGATCCCTCATTTAGATATCAAGATAAGAATGTGTTCTTCCTTAAGTATGCACCGACAATGTTTCGTCGCTTCAAGACATCACGTGATGATCGGGTGTACTTGAATCCACGAGCATATCTCGGGTGTAAGACAGTTACACACGCGAATACTAAGGTTCTTACTTGGAGAGCCTAGCATGTACAGACATTGCCTCGGAACACGGACCGAAAGGTTAAGCATGAGTCATATGTTTTGATATGATGACCATTTGATGCTCACCTTTGAAGCTACACCGACTCACGTGACGATCGGACTTGGTGTAGTAGATTTGGTTCATGTAATCACCAAAAAGACACGAGGGATGTCGTTTTTGAGTGGGAGTTCATTTCTAATTTGGATTAGTAGAACTCAATTTATCATAAATTAAAACAAAGTGAGTTTGCATAATTTGTTGTAGTCATTGGCATTCATTCACCACCTTATGCATAGTTGTAATTGAGATAATAGAACTATAGAATTCTGGATATATACTTTATGAACTGGTATCGTATTGTGTTGAGTGTCAATCTAAAGTTTAAAGTCCTATTGCAAACTTTCAGCAAACTCTGTTTACTCCATGAAATTTAATAATTGGTATTAAATAGAGAGTAACAATTCTAGTGTTAGTATCTTAAGTATCATGTTTGCCTCCATGATTCTTGATTGTTTTAATATCAAGTTTATCTAAGAGCTGAAAGAATTGTTTCAGAAACCATCATATGTGACAGATATAACGATATCTAAAACAATGTTTTGGTTGCAATATGATAGAGTATAATGCATGTTCTCATATTGGATGATAATTTACAAAGGTTGGAGATGCTAGACATCCTAATCATCCAAAAGGGTTTTGGAAAGTAACGTTATAGTCACGATTCGTATTTATAAGCTACATTAGCTTGATCATGAAAGTCGTCATGATAAGGATGAATAGAAGATGTATGTAAAGTGTTTACTACACTAAAAGATTACTAAAGGATGGATTTTGAAAGAATGACGATCATTTTTATGATGGTGATCTAGTACACAGAAACAAAGGTCATTATTACAGTCATTCCAGAGACAAACATAGTCTTTTACAACTCCATGGCCACAGGCCTAGTACAAGAGTTTTAAACAAGTAATAAGATAAATAAGTCTTCATCTTCATGTGCCACAGGGAAGCATGTTGAGTGTAGACTCATGACTCCTAATCATCATCAGAGTAACCTGCAACATCACAAATTACAGCCACAGTGGGTCAATACATTGGAATAGTATTGGCAAGTGATACCTTAGTAGAATATTGGTGGACTAGATACTATATGCAATTTGGCTAAGTGTAGCTTAGGCTTGCTTTGCTCAAAATAGGTTTTGCCTATTAGTTGAAAACACTAAGTTTTTCTTTGTCAAAACTTTTCCCAAGGAACCACCAATAGACATTGGGGTCCTTCACCCTTGTTCAACCACAAGTTTTACTTAGAAATTGGGATGAGAAGATTCTTGATAGCTTCCATGTCTTGATGCTCAAATTGTCCAATACTAGGGACATGGCTAAGTACTTAGATTCTTCCATCTGCAGAGGTTGTGCACTTTCCCCACAAGACTTGATTTTCACCAAGACAGGACCTTTTAGAAGCCTTCCCTTAGACCAAATGGACGCGCTCCAACCTATCAATCCAACTACCACCAATTGTCCAAATGGCTAAGTTATTGCAACCTATATGATCCAGGCAGAGCCCATAATACCAAGTGGCTACACTAGAAGCTTCTTAACATTTGGCCTCTCAAATCCCTTTGTTCCTGGGTGGCTTTCCACAAGTTAGATACACAAGGTAAACCATATAAATGGGCCTTGTGTAACCACTCAACATAACCCATTCACAACCATTCCACCCAGGTGATTCATTCATTTAGTTGTTTTATTAAGCAAAAACATAGTCCAAAGACTTAGAAATATTTTATCATAGCATGAATATTTCACCACCCTTGGTTGCTACTAGCTAGGCTAAGCATGGAATAGATAAACATCTTAACTCAGAAATTTCTAGCAATTCTACAACTACTAGGATTTCCCAAGCATAGCATATAAGACCAAAAATTATCCATGCAAGTCTAGCAAAATATTTCTAATGCATATTTGAAAAACATAGGAATAAAATCATGAAGCACCACTTGCCTTGGTAGTTTGGAGAGTAGCTACAATCCTCACAATTACAATCACTATTTGCACCAAAATCTACACATAAAATGATAACACCAAATCACATACAAAATAAATACAAGCAAAAAATATATGAATGCATGCAATATGACATGTGATGATTTTCTACACAAAACAATACAAGTGCATAGTACTGATTCATAAACAAGTTCAAAACTTGCCAAACAAACTTTATTTGAACATTAAATCATTTCTCAAATAATTATTATATCCAAATTATGCCTACACATGTGTCTGCAAAAACACCCATTTTAACAGAAGCAAAACATTAAACACATTGCATAATTGGAAAGTGCTTTCTCTCCTGATTCCATTGATATAAAATTTGTCAAATTTGGACGTGGGAATCAAAAGTTATGATTAAAACAAAATCAAACATCTAATAGATTCAAAATCTGATTTTAAATCTAACTCTCTGACACGCGGCGGCATCTAATTGGCTGGTACCGCTTCGCGTTGGATCGCGTCTGTGAGCTGTCAGATCTAACTTAAACGCGCGGCCCAGATCTAATCTTACCATTTCGCCTAGGATCTATCGTATCCACTTGATCTAGATCTAACGATCCTAAGCAACCTAACCATCAAGTGGCGGTGCTAGCGGCGGCGACAGTAGCGGCTGCTGGTTCGAGGCGTCTGGGGTTTGGGGTCGTCGGAGATGCTTACCAGACTCGCGGCGATGTACTGAAGCTCAACGTGGCGATGGCTTGACAAGGGGCGCGCTGCATTGGCCGTGGGAGCTCGTCGGAGTAGAGGACAGCGTCGGGCTCGGGTGGACGGCGACGTTGGCGACGTTCTGATCTGCCCTAACACAAACGGAGGGCCTCAGCGGGTGCGCATCGATCAGGCGAACAGGTTAGCGTCAACGGGAAGGCATGGGGCTGTCGCGTTTTACCTGGATTGCACGTCGGAGTCGAGCGGTGGCTCAGGTGCTCGCGGGCATGAACGAAGACATTGTCCTGGGTCACGAGAAAGCAAACAGAAGGCATCAGTGAACGCACAAGGACACACTGGTCACGTTGGTTTGAACCAGAGACAGGGGGCGGTCGGAGCTCACCGGGATTGGTCGCCGGAGGTCGTCTGTCTGCGGCGAGGCAATGGCAATTACTGGCAGCCTGGAGGCGCTTCGGGCTGGCTTTGTTGGGGAAATGGCCGCGAGGGGGAGAGGTTTAAGTAGCCGGGAGGGGCGAGGAAATCACGCTGCAGATCAATGCCAGTTAAGCGCGGAATCAACGCAGCGGTTCTAGAGGAAACGGCGGTGGCGACAGGGTCTGCACGCGCGGGGTGGAGAAGATGGAGCTGACATGGCTCGGGCCCAGTGGTAGCGTCTGCGGGGTAGTGCGGGTGAGGGTGAGAGAGAGAAGAGGGAAACGACCCGGGTGGCTTAGTGGGCTGTTTTCTCAGTTGGGCCGAATAACTGGCGCTGGCCCTTTTTCTTTTCTCTAATCATTTTTCTATTTGTGTTTTGTTTTTCTGAATCCATTTTCAAACAAATACAAATCTATTTGAATTCAAATTGTTCTGGGTTTTTGCAGAGTGCAATCTTCATATAATTGTGCACAAAACCAAGTGGTCACTTTGCACTTGCCTGGTCACTTGGAATAAAACAAAATAAACAGTGACATAGCACTAGTTTTAAATAGGTTTTGAAAATAGTTTTTCAAATCAAATTTGTTTTGTAATTTTTGTTTAAGTATTAGCAATCAAGCAAAAACAAATCTGGGAGTAATAAGGTTTAACTAATGAACAACAATCTCTTATTGGAGAGTAGCATTTGATTTAATGTTGATCACATAAAATAATGAGCTCATATGCTCATGTTTTTGAATTGATTTTTGAAATGAAACTCTACATGATCAAGGATGCATGGATGATATGCATGAGTTTTGAAACATGATTTTAGGGATGTTACATTAAGTGGGAGCACTGAGACATATTTCTAATACATTATGTGGAGGACATCTTGTTGATTGAAATAATGTATATTTTATAGACAAAGGTTAAGAATTTCATTTCGATGAAAGACTTAGGAAAAACCCGAATATTTAGCATGAATGTCTATAGTAGATAGACTGTGACGCTAATATGGTTGTGCCAAACGTACATATATGAGATATTGAAGGATTTCAATATAGAAACGACAAGAAACGGTTCTTGTCGCATGGAAAGGAATTGAATCAAGATTCAAGTGTATCGACACTTGATAGGTGAAAGAAGATTCAAGTGCTTTGACACTTGATGAGTGAAATCACAAGTATGTTTTGATCAATCATACCATGATATGTATACATCCAGATATGTCCTATGCTCTAAGTGTTATGAGCATATACCAGAATGAATCATAAAATGATCATTGGACGATAGTAAGGATATTCTTATGATCTTTTGGAAGAACTAAGAATATATTTGTGTAGAGGTGACAAACAATTACAAATAGTTCATTGTAAAGCGTTACATTGATACTAGTTTTTGTCACAACATACAAATTAAGTTTATCTCAATTTAAAGTATGGGTGGCACAATGAAATGGAAAGAAAGTTTCCATGATGGATTTGGATGAATTCCAAAGTTAAGACATTGTGATGGATACTACAACAAAAGGCTAAGTATATGACTACTATAGTAGCAGTAAAGGAGGGAATTTGTGTCAAGTAGTTTGTTATCAAACTAAGGTGTGGTTCACAACGGGCTAACACTAAAGATATATTTAACCCCAAGGAACTAAAAGGTCTCACCAAAAGACCAAATTTATACAATGCCATCTCATTAGAGAATGAGTGATGCGTGGAGACGCAAAGACATGCAAATACACACGGACCTGAAAGCGTCAGATCCGTAGATTATGTTAACCACTTGAAGTTGCGCATATGGAACACCAGAAAGCCATAGGTGTTCAAATACGCAAAATTTTCAAACTAGATTATTGTCTCTAGTGCAAGTGGGAGACTGAAGGGAATATGACCGAGAGGCAATAATAAAGTGGTTATTATCATATTCCTTATTTTTGATAAATGTTTATTTTGCATGCTATAATTGTATTAATGTGGAAACGTTAATACATGTGTTTTTAATAAACAAAAAGGAAGTTCCTAGTTATGCCTCTCTTATAAACTAGCTCGTTGATTAACAAGATGATCAAAGTTTCCTGATCATGGACATTGGATGTTGTTAATAACGAGGTCACAACATTAGTGTAATGATGTGATGAACATTCATCCAAAGTATAGCATTACGATCAAAGTCATTGAGTTTATATTGCTATAACAACTTACGAAGTGATCCTAATCATTAGACCATGAGATCATGTCAATCACTAACACCGGAAGAGTTTCTCGATGACATCCAACGTCACACCATAACTGGGTGATTATAAAGATGGCTTCAGAACTACTAAAGTGTTACGTTGAGGTTCATGGATCGAGAGTGGAATTTTTTCATCCTGATGACGGATAGATATGCTCTGGGCCCTCTCGGTGATATCACATTGATTATCTTGCAAGCAAGTGATTTGATCACTAGAATGTTATATCACGGGAACGAGAAAAGAGTGCATGTCGGTAACGAGATCAAACTAGGTATGGAGATACCGATGATCGAATCTCGGACATGTAATATATCGTGAAACAAAGGGATTAAGATACTAGTGTAATAGGTTCACACGATCACAGAAGTCATCGTTGAATGTGTGGGAGTCAGTACGGATCTCTAGGTCCCACTGCTGATTATTGATCGGAGAGGGGTCTCGATCATGTCTGCATTATTCTCGAACCGTAGGGTGACACACTTAAGGGATACCGACACCATTCGGAGCAAATGATATGTCAGAAAAAGAAAAGGAAAGCGCAGGAATTTATTTCACTAGACACCGGAACTGTTTCGGTTGAAATTGCTGAAACTGGTTCTGCATGTGAAATGGAATACTAGCAAGGGGTTTTATGTGAATGTTTGTTTATTAAAGTAATTAACAAAATTTTGAATAAATAAATAAAAGAGTTTTATTTAAATGAGAGCTTGCATTAAATTTGGTGGAAATTTAATGCATGTGAGTGGATTTTTGAGTGGAGGCTCTTTTATGGGAGTGGAGGCTTTTCATTTTGAGTGGGAGCTCCACCCACATGAATGTGGGAGAGGTGGTGGCAACCCCATGGCTGGGCTCCATGCCCCTTGGGTGCCCCCCTTTGATCCTCTCAAAGCACACCTCCTCGCAAAGGATCTCTCTCCCCCCTTCAGAATTTCCCCATGGTCTTGGATCAGCGAGATACATGTTCCCGGTGGCTTTTTCTGGAAGGATTTTTTGCTTCCGCTGCTTTGCTGGAGCAAGGGTGCGGAGGTTGTCGGGGTACCCGTACATGTGTGCGATCACGGATGCACCACTACTTTGCGGTGCTGGACTTGATGGTGCTGGACCAGCTAGACCAGATGGACTTCATCACGATCTTGAGATCGGCAAGCGTTCGTTTACATCATCCACGAGTACAACCTCGTTAACGCTATTTGATCTTCGAGGGTATGTATTCTATGGATGTATATCCACCCGTTGCTTGTATATAGTAGATAGATCTTGGTACTTAGATGTTCCCATTGTACGAAAAATTTTGTTTTCTATGCTGCAAACCCAACAGTATCTTAACTAATGGTATGGCATAGCTGCTATTGCAATACACTACAGAAATAGGTTCTATGGCTAGAGATTCTATTCTTATCTAATCAGCAACTTCGTCTTCACTTGAGTTGATGTATATGTTGACTTTCTTGACTTCAATGAAGAGTTTTACCTTTTGATGATGATTCCTGGAGCATGACTTGATGTAGACATTGTTTGTACTGGATTTAGAACCTAGCAAGGGTTAATAAGATACGTTGAGTACGAGCGTACTCAGCAAGTTCACTAGAAAGGAGTGTTTGATGCACTATATCTACAGCCAGAGACAATAGGTCGTAGGCAATGAAGGTTTTCGTAAACATTTCTTTAAAGGTTGCTTTTATTCTGAAAAGCAATGTCTGTCAGCCTTCACGGGTTTACCAGAACTTTCATGGAGTTCCTTTCCCGCCGCGTTCGCAGCTCCTTCCCGGAACAGGGAGTAACAAGTTATAGTTCTTACACTCTGCAGAGGTGCGTTACTTTACCCATGAGAGATCAAATCCTTGTTGCACAACCGGGCGATCTTTCCCGTCCACACTTCCTATGGTGTGGGGCCTAGTAGATGATCCAAGCCAATCACGGTCCTTCTCCACGACCCCGCATACCCGATGAATTGCACATCAGGCCGAGGATAAAACTTGTTTCCATTATCAGCCTAAGGTGTACAACCCTCATAGATACCAGAAGCCGTGGGACATTGAGGGATCCCACCCATAACCTGCTAACCCTCTACAAGAGGAGTTGGAACAACGGCCCAGTCATCCGTTGGCATGTGAGAGGGAGCCGATCCAGCTGACTTCTCCGTCCCATTCCAAATCTCATGGTTAACGCGTAATATACGGCGCAAGAATCACTGGAGACATTGGTTCTTAAGTCCTAGATATTATGTTCCTTTACCACCGGAACTTTCATAGTAGGTTATTACCTCATGGTGAATAACCTATAATCATATTATTATGAAAATAGTGTTTTCGTACCCTTTTCAAATGCAGGTGTTGACAACACTGGGTTTGTAAAATACTTTACAGAAAATAACCAAAGGACATGAGCAAGTGTGAATTTGCCTTTTGTGATTGCAAGATTATGCATTAACGGTCTTCGAGATAATATAAGATCCAAGATCTGAAATCAACATCATTGGTCCGGTAAGGACTAATGTTTAAAGAAGAAAGATGCTATTATGCATAAGTGATGTAATGCAATTTCGTAAACTCGAATCCCGGGATAACGTTGATCTAGGGTTTGGAAACTGGAAATGGTTTCTTTAGAATATGTTGTCCTTTTTGATAAGTTTCATACTTGTGCTTCTTATTAACGCTTGTGAGTGTGTGTGAACAACACATAGTTATACAACAATAAGATACACACATATGGAATGTTATTCAAGATTGCTTACATTATAATTGTTTATCTTCAAATTTTACTTTACAAGTAATGTCACTTATAAAGAACTTAACTGTTCTCTATCCTAAGTACACAAGTAAAGTATAAAATAACGTGATTATGGTTAACTGTCATTTGGTGATTATGATAAAAGTCTTTGGATTGAGTTGTTAGGAGTTGTAGAACTTATTATGAGATTGGTGTTTTAAGTGGCAAAAAGAATAACATTTGAAGGAAAGATTTCCTTTCTAAGGTTTAAACAACCCTGATAGCTTTTAGAATTTGATTGATAGAATGTGATTGATGTTGGTTATGTTTGCTTGAATAGTCTGAACTTGAGATACTTTATGTCTTAATTGAAATAGACCAAAGTTAACTATAAAAACATAAGTGGTGTATTAGACTTTATGTTTATAAGCTTTGAGACTAAAGTTAACTTTAAAAGGGTAAGTAAACTTAAGATGTAATATGTTTTAATTATTCCCAAGTTTTAGATTTATGATAGGTATAACTAAGGTGTGGAATTATTCACTTTATATTTTAGTGAATGATTAGATTAAATTTGTTTTGCTATTATGAAAAGAATATGTATTTTTAAAGGACACATAATTAGATGATCTTAGTATTTTTTAGAATTTAAATTTATGTTAATAGTGGTTAAGATATAATGGTTATTCACCATATTATATAAATGTGTGATACCCAATGTTTATTTAATGGAGTTTTTAATAAGATTTTAAAAGACTATTTCGAAGTTAAAAGATATACTTAAGTTTGATTATGAATTTAAGTTATGGGTTTGGAATTAGTACAAATACACTAATTGCTCGAGGTTTTATAAGAATTGTGATTATTTCTTTCTTAACAATTGTTTTTACAGAATTCACAAAATAGGTATTAGATAAGGATTTTTTTTTTTTAAAAAAGACTTTTCTAATAATATATTTAATATTTGCTAGTGTAATATATTTGTTCAAGACCTTAAAAATGATTTTTATTTAATATTTAAGTATTATTTTTATGTTTAAAATTCCATAAAGGGTTAAATATATTTAAATATTTACTTAAATTTTTTTTTATAAAATAGTTGAGTTAGTATTTTTATAAAATAGTGGATTTATTTTTATACACAAAAATGATTTTTATTCATTTTTAGGATTTTTCCTTATTTTATGAAATTTCACTTAGGATTTAATGGTGTTAATATCTATTTGCTTTATTTTTATTTTAAACAAGAAAGTTATTTTTTATTAGGTAGATCTTACTTTCATGATGATTTTAATATATTAGATGTATTTTTATGATTTTCCTATAATAATCTAGAGCTTTAATGTCAGAAGGAATTTTGGTAATTTTTATTTTACTCTTTAGTTGATTTTTCTTTTTCTCTTTTAGAACTAGACCCAAAGGATCCAGCTGGACTCTGCTTGGTTGGCTGTATCGGACGGCCTGGTCCAGCTAGACCAGGCTTGGGGGATAACCCCACCCGGCCCAACATTCCCCTCTCGCGACACCTACACATCCTCGTTCCTCTTCTCGCACTGTTAGACGCCGCCGTCGTTGCTTGCCCGATTCCGGCGGCTCCTGCCACCCTTTGGCGCCAGCCAGATGGGGCTTTGGCCCATCGTGCAATGATCTACCACCTCCTCTGGCTTGATTTGCTTCCCCTACCTCTCTTGCATGCCCCCACGGTGATGTGGTACTGCAGCCGCAACTGCGGCCTGCCTCCATCCTTGACGTCGGAGGGACGGTGTCGCGATGCAACCCCGGCGGCCTCAGTCCGCTGCCAAGGAAACGTGCTATGATGGTCGATAGTGGTGATGCTACTGGGACTGCTTCTCTCTCCGACACCGGTGGGACGGCAAACATCTGCAACCCTGGTGTCGGCCTTCTTGTATACTACATCAACCATGTCTCAGATCAAGTAAGACTCATGTGACCAGCCCTCGAGCTGATGAACTTGTTTAGGTGTAGAACACATTTTTAGGTTCTGGAAATCTTGGAATCGATATGTGGTACTGATTAGATTGAGGTCTAGCAGTATATCTATTGGTTTTAGGGATCATTTGTGATCAGATAGCATTACAGGACAAATGCTACTCCTATGATTGAGATAATGAATTTATCTCATATAGTGAGATTCCCAAATCCTAATTGATTGTTGTGGTGATTTCTAGTTAACAATCGTCTCTACTAAATAGTTTTCTATTGGAGATGTTTATAGACATGTTATAATCGTGATGGTAGTAATTAACTCTTTGTGACTAGGTAATGAGGCTCAATAAATGACCACTCGGTTGATTAAGTTAATTTTCATTACAGTGGAACTAATAGGTGATTAATAATTATATCCTCCATATATTTAAGTCTGTCTCTGCTAGATTTTTGGTTCTCTTAAAGTACATTCTTTTCTTGCTGCAATCTGACTTGGCTAAATATTTATTTGACATATTACTGGTTAGATATCCAATGGATTTCTTTCTTTGTTCCTGTTATTTTGTTGCACATTAATCATGTATAATGCTAGGGAATTCTTGGTTGCTCTAGGTGTGATAGATGGTTACATGTTTGTCATGTCCTTATCTGGTAGTGATTATCAAGTACTAAGCCATGATAATGTTGTGTTGGTATATTCTAGGTTCTGGGTTTGTCAATGAAATTCTGACGAAATAGGAGTTTTGTGCTACTTTATAATCAGGGTAGTGTTTTTTTACTCCTAAACATGTGTTAAACTGGTTCTTGTGATACTTTAACCGTAGTGTAGAGGTTCTAGTTGGATGATCTTTGTGCTAGATTACACATAGCTTGCCTCTAAGACATTAACAAGAGAATGATCGTTTTTTATTAATTACTCAAGCATCTCTAAAGATACTTGTGCTACTTCCCAGCACCTTTACATAGAAAACAGAGAATACTTGTTGTATATGTGTTGTCCATCAGTGCTACGCCCCATATTTCATAATACTATTATCACTCTATGTTTTAGGATGTGAGCTCATGTTTATACCAGGAACCATCAGCTCACAAGTTGATATGGTTCCCCTCTTTGCTAGTCTCTAGCTCCCCTCTATGCTGATCTCTTTCTCCCTATTTAACTGTTAAGAACAGATTTTGTGCTTGATCTTATGGCCTAGCCTATGATGCAAGAGTCTGAGGCTTTCTTGTTAATAAGAACAGATTTGGTACTTGATGTTTAGTGTTAAATAACTAAGTGGCTTCTACTGCTATTGGATCTGCTGTTGTGGTGCCTCCCATGTGGAGTGTGCACAACAGTAGATTCAAACAGCCTGATCTGCTGCTATTTGTCCCTGCCAAGGATGCAAAGTATGAGGCACATATTTGGAAATAAGATAGACAAATACTACTGATGCCTAGAAGTTCAATGATAAGACAAGCATAGAATCTCTATGCCTATCTGAGAACAATCTCAACACTCCCAAAATCTTTTCTAATGGAATTGGTAAGAACAGATATTATTGATGATATGGGTGGTTAATCTGATGCTTGTGCTTCATGGTCATATGTTTCTAGATCTTGATCTACTTCTTCCACTTGATACTTGTGTATGATCAGCTACTCCTTGCTATTGCTGGTCTGGCCTTCTTTTCCTGGAGTTGCTGCCTGACCTTTACTTTCCCCTTGTTCTAGCTCTTGGATGGCTCCAGGGAGCAACCAGAGATTGAGTATATGGTGGATTGGATTGGTGAGTTGTAGTTTGTTCTACTAGAATTCTAGCAAGTGCTGATGCTGTTTGTTGTGGTGTTCTTGAGAGCTTAGTAGTGGTTTGAGATAGATTGGAACTGTGGCAGTGGCTAGCAGGTGTGATGCGGATGTGTCACCTCTTTTATGTGAATTGGCTGCTGCTGCTGTGTTGACAACACACCACTGTATGTTGCTGACTGAGCTACTAGTGTGCATGCCTCTCCTGGGTGGATCAGATCAAGTAAAAACTTGATATTTCCTGATGGTTTTACTTCTTATATGTTCACTATATTAAACCAAGGTGAAACTTTCCCCTGCTTATGATGCTAAGCCTGAAGCTATTTTTTTATGATAAGATCAGATACACACATTGGTGAAACTTGCCCCTTCAATTATAAGCTCAATGATGTGTCCAAACAGTGCATTTCACTGTCAGACTGAGAGCAATCCAATTAACACTAATTCATTTTTCTTTTTTTTGTTTATTGTTTTTGTTTACGGGTACAAGAAGTTTCAAAGAAGATCAAAAACACTTAGATTAGGATTAGTGTAGGCTTTTCCTTTTATTTCTATTGTAATTATTTTCTGTTGTAAAATCAATGTAATATTATATACATTAATAAAGTTAATTTTTTTATTTCTTTATGAAATCTAAATCTTGTAATATTTATATTTGTTTATTTCATTGTTGTAATTTCTTTTCTATTGTTTGCTTCATTTCTTAATTGTAATTTACTCTTATTCTTTTATTGTGAAAGAAAAATGTAATCCTTATTGTATTCTTATAATAAAGAATTCTTTTATATCATTATTTCTTTTGTAATCATTTCAATTCAAGTTATTAAATGTTTCTAATTTCCATTTGTGAATTTTATAAATTCATTTGAATTTCAT
The DNA here is from genome assembly GCA_023614405.1 of Avena insularis. Taxonomy (NCBI): domain Eukaryota; kingdom Viridiplantae; phylum Streptophyta; class Magnoliopsida; order Poales; family Poaceae; genus Avena; species Avena insularis. The sequence continues at coordinate 291,131,676 of CM042697.1, read as the reverse complement.
ATTTGAAATTCAAATACATGTTTGAGCAACTTTCCCCCCTAAACAAGGAATTCTATAAAGGTCATGTCGAAATCTATTGCACTTGCTCCGAAGTTTCCATCAGTACAAGAGAGATCTCGATCCCTCTATAGCTCTTTTAGTTTTGCGCGAAAATTTCCCGAATTTACTTATGCATGAATGCAATGCACAAACCTATGTCCTCTATAATTCTAGGTGCTAATCCTGGGATGTTATAGACTCTCCCCCTTAAAATAAACTTCATCCTCGAAGTTCGTAAACTCTCACATTTCGGAGTAAGGAATTTACTTGTATTGGGTACTGCATTTCTCCACTTCATGGTAACCTCAAATGGAAGTAATGGTAGTATTCCATATCCAGATCCTTTTCTTGAATTCCTACCATATTGGCAATCTTTAATCTTGTTGTCTCCAATACTCCAAAGTTCCTTTTACTTTACTTCCTTAGGGATATGTCCTTGTTATAAACTCCTTTTAATTGGGGTCTCTTATTTAGTTCATTTCCCTGATTCGGTATCCTAATCCAACTCCTTTTATTTAATCATCGAACTTTCTTACTATTCTGTGTAAGGTATAAGAAGTCTCACTAAATCAAGTTTTAATTTAGTCAATAGTGGAGGCCAAAAGACTAACCTTTGACTTATCATTGTATGGTTATACTGGTAATCCTTCTGAAGATTGGATTTGAACCCATTTAGTCCATGCCCATTGTAATTCCTTGTTCATCTATATTCGTCCAATTGGATGTGCTTTATTCCCTCTTAATGATAGCTTAAGAGTTGTTTCTTTTAGAATAAGTCTGTTAGGACTATTCCATTTTATTACTTCAAGCTTTTACCTCATCAAGATTTAGAAACTCTTTTGTTATATTCTTAAGTACTTCTTGAACTTCCATTTATTAACTATCTAAAGGTCTAAGCACTACTATCTTGAATTTAAGCTTCGATCTTTTCTCCAGACATACTTCTGAAAGTACTTTTATAATGATGTTTTCTTTTGACCTTATGGAAATAAGGCTTAATGTTGTTATAGGTTAGTACTTCTTCTCCAACCTTTACTTGGAATTCGGATAATAATACTTTCATTTACTGTTTACTCTCCCCCTTAGGGTTTACTAATAGTCTCTAAACTGCCTATATAGTAACCATCGACTTCATAATTAGAATGTTGGTCTCTATTTAGATTATACACTACCTAGTTAGGGTCTTATGAAAGATTGTACGGTGTATCCACACAATTGTGAATCTTCGGAGTGAATCTTTCAGCATTAATTGTCTTACTATTTGGACATTTTCGCTTTGATAGATCTGACTTTGCAAAGAGTCTCGAAAGACGGTCGCTTTAATGTTTATACTCCTTCATGTTTAATTTAGGCCAAGTTTTATGCTCTTTATGCAACTTTTAAGAAGATCTGGTTAACTAAGTTAACCAAATACCGGATGCGGACAAGATACCAGCTACTAACCATCCCTGGGTGTATGGATTACCCTGCGGTTTCTGACATACTACTAGCATTCTCTCTGAATTGTCAAAACTTGAATACCACTTTGTTTCCAAAGCTACTTCTTTGTACTTATTCATGATACTTCCATGAACTTGGTACAACTACACCATTCCTTCTTAACAATATTACCTATTCTGGGTGAAATTAATTTCATCACTCCTTGTTGCTCCTTATATTTCCTACACTAATCTTCCTTCTTATTGCTGGCTAGTAATGATCTGAGCTTGATCCATTCTTTAAATTGCGTTGATACTCCTTATACTTGCTTCATTCTTCATGTAAATATTTGTCTTGATCTATAAAACTCGTCACTCCCTTACACGAATTCCCTTACTCTATCTAGGTCTATAACATCAACTAGTAACTGCATGTTGCAACATGCATTTGCACATCAAGTCAAACTTCATGTACAGATCTAGTCAAACAAGAAGATCCAAGAAAAACCAATAAATCCAAATGTGGTACATATAACACATATTATAATAAGCCCAGAATATAGTAGTTGAGTATAATATCTCAAGAATTCAGGCTTAGTTGTGTTGTATATGACACCTCCTCGTATAGGTTTACATTGTGATACTTAGCACATAGGGTCAGGCTATACTTTGTCTCCATATTTACCCAGATTGCTCAATTGCAATAAGATAAATTTAACAAAGGTAATCCCAATTTGGTTTTGACTAACCTTTAGTCTCACTTTTGGAATGGCTAATATACCCTACCTCTCTTTATTGGTAAATGAACCTCACATGATTACTCCAAAAGACTAATCATATACTACTGAACACCTAAAACTTAATTTTATCCAGAATTATGACACATATGACTTCTATCATAGTTCTACCATACTATTTTCTTACTTCTACCTCCAGATAATTTATTAATTACTTGTCATTTTTACACCTACATCATGTTTTCAAAGCTAATCTCACCATGATCTTGTTATGTCTTACTTATACATCATGATTTAAGAGCTAATCTAACCATGATGACTTTGTTTCACATTAATCTATCATTAAATCTTAACATAATTTTACTTCATCACGTAGAATCCTCAAGTAAATCCCAAATGATTACTACTCATTACAGCAACATATATCTTGATGATATTCATCATATTGTCTCTGGTTATCAATTAATAATAATATTTTACTAGTCTTCTTGAATTCTATGGTTAGGCTATACCATTTAAACTACTTCAATTGATATCTTAAACTTGATCCTAATCTACTGTGAACAATTGGCTTTCCTACAGTATCTTGATGGTTTTGTATCTCCTTTGGAAGACGCTAATTAGCACTATAGTGAGAAAAGATAATTTCTCCGAAGAAAGATTCTTATGGCATTTGGTGACGAAGTTATCCTCAAGTGAATACTCATCACAAATTATAAGAATATTTGGTCACTATCCAACCTACAGATCTTCCAAAAAGGGTTTTAATCCTAAGGTCAAAGCATATGCTCTGATACCAACTGCGGTGACCCAGCATACCACTTCATGATGTAGTACACTATAGTCGTTGACATAACACCAATGAAACACTGTTCACTCGTATTACATCCCTCAGAGTGGTACAACAGAAACACAGCAGGTCCAAGACATGACTATAGGTTACAACTCAACTCTTTACACAAGATCCAAAAAACACTCTAGGTTAAAGAGAGAGAAAGAAACTTCTTACAAAGAAGAATCAGAAATAAACAACTCCAAAACTATAATACTATTAAGACTAGTATCTTAACTAATGGTCTAGCATTGCTTCTACTGTAATACACAACAGAAATAGGTTCTATGGCTAGAGATTCTATTCTTATCTAATCAGCAACTTCATCTTCACTTGAGTTGATGTATATGTTGACTTTCTTGACTTCATTGAAGAGCTTTAGCTTTTGATGATGATTCCTGGAGCATGACTTGATGTAGACATCGTTTGTACTGGCTTTAGAACCTAGCAAGGGTTAAGAAGATATGTTGAGTACGAGCGTACTCAGCAAGTTCACTAGAAAGGAGTGTTTGATGCACTATATCTATAGCCAGAGACCATAGGTCGTAGGCAATGCAGGTTTTCGTAAAAATTTCTTCAAAGGTTGCTTTTATTCTGAAAAGCTATGTCTGTCAGCCTTCATGGGTTTACCAGAACTTTCATGGAGTTCCTTTCCCGCCGCGTTCGCGGCTCCTTCCTGCAACAGGGAGTAACAAGTTACAATTCTTACACTCTGCAGAGGTGTGTTACTTTACCCATGACAGATAAAATCCTTGTTGCACAACCGGGCGATCTTTCCCGTCCACACTTCCTATGGTGTGGGGCCCAGTAGATGATCCAAGCTAATCACTGTCCTTCTCCACGACCCCGCATACCCGACGAGTTGCACATCGGGCCTAGGATAAAACTTGTTTCCATTATCAGCCTAAGGTGTACAACCCTCATAGATACCAGAAGACGTGGGACGTTGAGGGATCCCACCCATAACCTGCTAACCCTCTACAAGAGGAGTTGCAACAACGGCCCGGTCATCCGTTGGCATGCGAGAGGGAGCCAATCCTGCTGACTTCTCTGTCCCATTCCAAATCTCATGGTTAACGCGTAATATACGGCGCAAGAATCACTGGAGACATTGGTTCTTAAGTCCTAGATATTATGTTCCTTTACCATCGGAACTTTCATAGTAGGTTATTACCTCATGGTGAATAACCTATAATCATATTATTCTGAAAATAGTGTTTTCGGACCCTTTTCAAATGTAGGTGATGACAACACTGGATTTGTAAAATACTTTACAGTGAATAACCAAAGGACATGAGCAAGTGTGAACTTGCCTTTTGTGATTGCAAGATTATGCATTCACGGTCTTCAAGATAATATAAGATCCAAGATCTGAAATCAACATCATTGGTCCGGTAAGGACTAATGTTCAAAGAAGCAAGATGCTATTATGCATAAGTGATGTAATGCAATTTCGTAAACTCGAATCCCAAGGATAACGTTGATCTAGGGTTTGGAAACTGGAAATGGTTTCCTTAGAATGTGTCGTCCTTTTTGATAATTTTCATACTTGTGCTTCTTATTAAGTCTTGTGAGTGTGTGTGTGAACAACACATAGTTATACAACAATAAGATACACATATGGAATGCTATTCAAGATTGCTTACATTATAATTGTTTATCTTCAAATTTTACTTTACAAGTAATGTCACTTATAAAGAACTTAAGTGTTATCGATCCTAAGTACACAACTAAAGTATAAAATAAGGTGATTATGGTTAACTGTCATTTGGTGATTATGATAAAAGTCTTTGGGTTGAGTTGTTAGGAGTTGTAGAACTTATTATGAGATTGGTGTTTGAAGTAGCAAAAAGAATAACATTTGAAGAAAAGATTTCCTTTCTAAGGTTTAAACAACCCTGATAGCTTTTAGAATTTTATTGATAGAATGTGATTGATGTTGTTTATGTTTGCTTGAATAGTCTGAACTTGAGATACTTTATGTCTTAATTGAAATAGACCAAACTTAACTATAAAAACATAAGTGGTGTATTAGACTTGATGTTTATAAGCTTTGAGACTAAAGTTAACTTTAAAAGGGTAAGTAAACTTAAGATGTAATATGTTTTAATTATTCCCAAGTTTTAGATTTATGATAGGTATAACTAAGGTGTGGAATTATTCACTTTATATTTTAGTGAATGATTAGATTAAATTTGTTTTGCTATTATGAAAATAATATGTATTTATTTAAAGGAAACATAATTAGATGATCTTAGTGATTTGTTAGAATTTAAAGTTATGTTAATAGTGGTTAAGATATAATGGTTATTCACCATATTATATAAATGAGTGATACCCAATGTTTATTTAAAGGAGTTTTTTAAAAGACTATTATGAAGTTAAAGTTATACTTAAGTTTGATTATGAATTTAAGTTATGGGTTTGGAATTAGTACAAAGGCACTAATTGCTCAAGGTTTTATAAGAATTGTGATTATTTCTTACTTAACAATTGTTTTTAAAGAATTCATAAAATAGGTATTAGATAAGGATTTATTTTTAAAAAAAATTAAAGACTTTTCTAATAATATATTTAATATTTTTATAGTGTAATATATTTGTTCAAGACCTTAAAAATGATTTTTATTTAATTTTTAAGCATTATTTTTATGTTTATAAAATTCCATAAAGGGTTAAATGTATTTAAATATTTACTTCAAATTTTATTTATAAAAGAGTTGAGTTAGTGTTTTTATAAAATATTGGATTTATTTTTATACACAAAAATTATTTTTATTCATTATTAGGATTTTTTCCTTATTTTATGAAATTTCACTTAGGACTTAATGGTGTTAATATTTATTTGCTTTATTTTTATTTTAAACAAGTAAAGTTATTTTTTATTAGGTAGATCTTACTTTTATGATGATTTTAATATATTAGATGTATTTTTATGACTTTTCTATAATAATCTAGAGATTTAAATGTCAGAAGGGCATTTTGGTAATTTTATTTTATTCTTTCATTGATTTTTCTTTTTCTCTTCTAGAACCAGACCCAAAGGATCCAGCTGGAGTCTGCTTGGTTGGCTGCATCGGACGGCCTGGTCCAGCTAGACCAGGCTTGGGGGATAACCCCACCCGGCCCAACTTTCCCCTCTCGCGACACCTACACATCCTCGTTCCTCTTCTCGCACTGCTCGACACCGTCGCTGTTGCTTGCCCGATTCCGGCGGCTCCCGCCGCCCTCTGGCGCCAGCCAGATGGGGCTTTGGCCCGCCATGCTATGATCTACCACTTCCTCTGGCTTGATTTGCTTCCCCTGCCTCTCGTGCATGCCCCCACGGTGATGTGGTACTATAGCCGCAACTCCGGCCTGCCTCCATCCCTGATGCCGGAGGGACGGTGCCGCGACGCAACCCCGGCGCCCTCAGTCCGCTGCCAAGGAACCGTGCTATGATGGTGGACAGTGGTGATGCTACTAGGACTGCTTCTCTCTCTGACACTAGTGGGACGGCAAGCATCTGCAACCCCGGCATCGGCCTTCTTGTATACTACATCAACCATGTCTTAGATCAAGTAAGACTCATGTGACCAGCCCTCAAGCTGATGAACTGGTTTAGGTGTAGAACACATTTTTAGGTTCTGGAAATCTTGGAATCGATATGTGGTACTGATTAGATTGGGGTCTGGCAGTATATCTATTGGTTTTAGGGATCATTTGTGATAAGATAGCGTTACTGGACAAATGCTACTCCTATGATTGAGATAATGAATTTATCTCATATAGTGAGATTCCTAAATCGTAAATGATTGTTGTGGTGATTTCTAGTTAACAATCGTCTCTAGTAAATAGTTTTCTATTGGAGATGTTTATAGACATGTTATAATCATGATGGTAGTAGTTAACTCTTAGTGACTAGGTAATGAGGCTCAATAAATGACCACTCTATTAATTAAGTTAATTTTCATTACAGTGGAACTAATAGGTGATTAATAATTATATCCTCCATATATTTAAATCTGTCTCTGGTAGATTTTTGGTTCTCTTAAAGTACATTCTTCTCTTGCTGCAGTCTGACTTGGCTAAATATTTATTTGACATATTACTGGTTAGATATCCAATGGATTTCTTTCTTTGTTCCATTTATTCTGTTGCACATTAAGCATGTATAATGCTAGGGAATTCCTGGTTGCTCTAGGTGTGATAGATGGTTACATGTTTGTCATGTGCTTCTCTGGTAGTGATTATCAAGTACTAAGCCATGGTAATGTTCTGTTGGTATATTCTAGGTTGTGGGTTTGTCAATGAAATTCTGACTAAATAGGAGTTTTGTGCTACTTTATAATTAGGGTAGTGTTTTTTTACTCCTAAACATGTGTTAAACTGGTTTTTGTGATACTTTAACAGTAATGTAGAGGTTCTAGTTAGATGATCTTTGTGCTAGATTACACATAGCTTGCCTCTAAGACATTAACAAGAGAATGATCGTTTTTATTAATTACTCAAGCATCTCTAAAGTTACTTGTGCTACTTCCCAGCACCTTTACTTAGAAAACAGAGAATACATGTTGTATATGTGTTGTGCATCAGTGCTACTCCCCATATTTCATAATACTATTCTCACTCTATGTTTTTAGGGTGTGAGCTCCTGTTTATACCAGGAACCATCAGCTCACAAGTTGATATGGTTCCCCTCTTTGCTGATCTCTAGATCCCCCCTCTTCTAATCTCAGTCTCCCTATTTAACTGTTAAGAACAGATTTTTTGCTTGATCTTATGGCCTGGCCTATGATGCAAGAGTCTGAGGCTTTCTTTTTAATAAGAACAGATTTGGTACTTGATGTTTAGTGTTAAACAACTTAGTCGCTTCTACTGCTATTGGATCTGCTATTGTGGTGCCTCCCATGTGGAGTGTGCACAACAGTAGATACAAACAGCCTGATTTGCTGCTATTTTTCCCTGCCAAGGATGCAAAGGCTGAGGCACATATTTGGAAATAAGATAGACAAATACTACTGATGCCTAGAAGTTCAATGATGTGACAAGCATAGCATCTCTATGCCTATCTGAGAACAATCTCAACACTCCCAAAATATTTTCTAATGGAATTGGTAAGAACAGATATTATTGATGATATGGGTGGTCAACCTGACGCTTGTCCTTCATGGTCATATGTTTCTAGATCTTGATCTACTTCTTCCACTTGATACTTGTGTATGATCAGCTACTCCTTGCTATTGCTTGTCTGGCCTTCTTTTCCTGGAGCTGCTGCCTGACCTTTACTTTTCCCTTGTTCTAGCTCTTGGATGGCTCCAGGAAGCAACCAGAGATTGATTATATGGTGGATTGGATTAGTGAGTTGTGGTTTGTTCTACTAGAATTCTAGCAAGTGCTGATGCTGTTTGTTGTGGTGTTCTTGAGAGCTTAGTAGTGGTTTGAGATAGATTGGAACTGAGGTAGTGGCTAGCAGGTGTGTTGCGGCTGTGTCACCTCTTTTATGTGAATTGGCTGGTGCTGCTGTGTTAACAACACACCACTTCATGCTGCTGACTGAGCTACTAGTGTGCATGCCTCTCCTGGGTGGATCAGATCAAGTAAAAAACTTGATATTTCCTGATGGTTTTACTTCTTATCTGTTCACTATTTTAAACCAAGGTGAAACTTGCCCCTTCTTATGATGTTAAGCCTGAAGCTATTTTTTATGATAAGATCAGATACACACATTGGTGAAACTAGCCCCTTCAATTATAAGCTCAATGATGTGTCCAAACAGTGCATTTCACTCTCAGACTAAGAGCAATCCAATTAACACTAATTCATTTTTCTTTATTTTTGTTTATTGTTTTTGTTTACAGGTACAAGAAGTTTCAAAGAAGATCAAAAACAGTTAGATTAGGATTAGTCTAGGCTTTTCCTTTTATTTCTATTGTAATTATTTTCTGTTGTAAAATCAATGTAATATTGTATACATTAATAAAGTTAATTTTTTATTTCTTTATGAAATCTGAATCTTGTAATACTTATATTTGTTTATTTCATTGTTGTAATTTATTTTCTATTGTTTGCTTCATTTCTTAATTGTAATTTACTCTTATTCTTTTATTGTAAAAGAACAATGTAATGCTTATTGTATTCTTATAATAAAGAATTCTTTTATATAATTATTTCTTTTGTAATCATTTCAATTCAAGTTATTAAATGTTTCTAATTCCCATTTGTGAATTTTATAAATTCATTTGAATTTCATATTTGAAATTCAAATACATGTCTGAGAAACTCCCCCCCCCCTAAACAAGGAATTCTATAAAGGTCATGTCGAAATCTATCGCACTTGCTCCGATGTTTCCATCAGTACAATAGAGATCTCGATCCCTCTATAGCTCTTTTAGTTTTGCGCGAAAATTTCCCGGATTTACTTATGCATGAATGCAATGCACAAACCTGTGTCCTCTATAATTCTAGGTTCTAATCCTGGGATGTTACAATATTTACTTTGAATGGTGCAGCAGTGAGCTGGAGGAGTGCTAAGCAAAGCGTTATGGCGAGATCTTCAACTGAATCGGAATACATAGCTGCTTCGGAGGCTTCACAAGACGCGATATGGATGAAGGATTTCATTATGGAGCTTGGAGTGGTTCCTAGTGTGTTGGACTGATACGTCCATTTTGCATCACCATTCTATATCATAAATTGCTTCTATTCATTGATATATTTCATATTAAGAGGTGATACTTATGTTATTTCATCTATTTTTGCATATTGGATGATTCTTGGAGGATGAACTGCCGGATTCAGGATTCTGATGGAAAAAAAGCGGTGTCTAGATGCAATTTTTGCGAAGATCAGAAAAATACCAGAAAAACTACAGAAAATTATATTTTCCCAAAAGACGAAGAATGCCAGAAAGGGAGGCGGAGTTGGGCCATAGGGGGCCCACACCCCTAGGCGCGGGCCACCCTGGGTCGCGCCTACAAGGGGTGTGGCCACCCTGGCCCACCACTGGCTCTGCCCCTTTGTCTATATCTTTCTCCCGTAACCCTAAAGTTCGGGGAGCGACCACAGAAAGATTCTGCCGCCTCTGTGGGGCGGAAACTATAGAGAGAGAAAGAGCTCACCGGCAGACAGATTTCTGTCGAGGAAATTCCTTCCCGGAGAGGGGAGTTCATCGCCATCAATACCGTCATCAAGCTAGACTTCATCGGGATCATCATCATCATCCACACCATCATCTTCACCAGCACCATCATCACCACTCCATCCCGATGTAACAATTGTGCTGAATCTTGCATAGTTCTTAGGGGAAACTTTCCGGTGTTGATTACTATTGTAGTTGATGCTTGTGAGTGGAACCATTGAATTATTGTTTATGTTTAGATTGTTATCCATCATCATATCATCTTTGATATTGATCCATATGATTTCTCGTGAGTAGTTCGTTTAGTTCTTGAGGACATGGGAGAAGTCATGTTGTTAGTAGTGGAATTGTGTTGAGGTATTATTCAATGGTTTAATATTTAAGTTGTGGTGCTATTCTTCTAGGGGTGTCATGTGAACGTCGACTACATGATACTTCACCATTTATGGGCCTAGGGGAATGCATTGTGTATTTGGCTACTAATTGTTGGGTTGCCGGAGTGACAGAAACCTGAACCCCCGTTAGAAAACCTTTGCACAAGGGAGTGTAGGATCTCAGAGTTTAAGGTTGTGGTTAGGTTTTTATATTAATTACTTTCTTGTAGTTGTGGATGCTTGCAAGGGGTTTAATCACAAGTTTGTATTAGTCCAAGTAAGGTTGGTACATTACACAGGTTCACCCACACAACACTTATAAAACCAAAGAAGATTTATCAACTATATGAAACGAAAGCACTTGAAAGTATTCCCATGTGTCCTCGAGAATGTTTGGTCCGCATTAGTATTACCGTCGGCTTGTTCTTTGCTAAGAAAGGATTGGGCCACTTGCTGCAATTATTTGCTATCTTTATTTAATTGCACTTTATTACCTTGTTTTATCAAAAAAACCTAAAAATCTGTTTGTTAAGTATTTACAGAGATTTCCTGCTCCAAACCACTAGTCAACACATTATGCTCCTCGTTGGGATCGACACTCCTATTTATCAAAAGTACTACGATACACCCCCTATACTTGTGGGTCATCATGGACCCACTGGATATCTACTGTGATAACATGGGTGCCATAGCAAATGCACAAGATCCAAGGTCACACAAGAAGCTGAAGCATATCAAGCTACATTTTCATGCTATTCGCGAGCATGTCCAAGATGGTGACATAAAGATTTGCAAAGTACACACATATCTGAATGTGGCAGATCCATTGACCAAACCTCTCCCTTGGGAAAAACATGACAAACACCAGAATGCCATGGGTGTTAGGTATATTATCATGTAATATATATTATTGACTCTAGTGCAAATGGGAGACTGTTAGAGATATGCCCAAGAGGCAATAATAAAAGTAGTTATTATTATATCTTTGTGTTTGTGATAAATGTTTACATACCATGCTATAATTGCATTAACCGAAAACAGTAATACTTGTATGATTTGTAAACATATAAGAGTCCCTAGTAAGCCTCTTGTAATACTATCTTGTTGATTAATTGATGATTATGGTTTCCTGATCATGAACATTGGATGTTATTAATAACAAGGTAATATCATTAGGAGAATGATGTGATGTACACACTCATATTGTTAAGCGTAGCATAAGATCAAGTCATTCAATAGTTTGTTTGCTATAAGCTTTCAAATACATACTAACCTAAATCCTTCGACCATGAGATCATGTTAATCACCATCACCGGATGGATGCTTTGATGACATCAAACACCACTTCGTAACTGGATGGTTATAAAGGTGGCATTGAATATTCTGAAAGTATGTGTTGAGGCACATGGATCAAGAGTGGTATTTGTCCATCCATATGACGGATAGATATACTCTGGGACCTCTCGGTGGAATGTCATCCAATTGGCTTGCAAGCATATGACTAGATCACAAGGGATCACGTATCACGAAACGAGTAAAGAGTACTTATCGGTAACGAGGTTAAACTAGGTATGCGGAGATACCGACGATCAAACCTCGGATAAGTAAATTATCGCGAGACAAAGATAAATTGGTATCATATGTAAATGGTTCATTCGATCATGAATTAATCGTAGAAATATGTGGGAACCATATGAATTTCCAGATTCCTCTATTGGTTATTGATCAGGGAAGTGTCTCGATGATGTCTGCATAATTCACGAACCGTAGGGAGACACACTTAAGAATTCGATGTTGTTTAGTAGATATGGTAATGAGTTGGAGACCGAATGTTGTTCGGAGTCTCGGATTGGATCCAGGAGATCATGAGGAGATCCGAAATGGTCCGAAGAATAAGATTCATATAAGGAAAGTTCAATTCCGGGGTTTGGAAATGGTTTCGGTGTTTTCACCAGAATCTTCTGGAAGGTTCTAGAAGGTCCACCACCCTGGAGGGGGGTACATGAATGTGACATACCAATGTGGAATGGTTACATCATACCCTAGGTCACTTGGCTGGACAATGGGAAGAGAAATAATCAAACTCTAGTTTGAATAGTCAAACTCCAATTTAAAAAGTCAAATCCCAACATTGAAAGTCAAAGTCCAAGTGGAGGGAGGAGAGGAAACCCTCTTGGGAGAGGATTTCCTCTCCCTCCTTGCCGCTATCCAAGGATGAGGAGTTAGGGGAGGACTCCCCTCCCCTTGCCTCCTCTCCCTCCCATAAAAGGAGGGGTGGGCGCCCCTTTCCACCACCCCACAAAAACCCTAGGTCGGCTGCCCCCTCCCAAGTCGCCGCTGCCCTAGAGCCTCCTCAAGTCACCGCCGACGCCTAGCCCCATAGCCGCCGGCCACCTCCACCCCTCCGCTTCTAAACCCTAGTTGTCGGGGTCTCTCTACTCCACCATACTCGCTCTGGCTTAGGCAAAGCCCTGCGGGATCTACTCCTCCGTTTCACCACCATATCGTTGTGCTGCTGGAATTGAGAGGAGATCTACAACCTCTACTGTCTTCTAGAACAAGGGATATGAAGGTCTTTGTCGAGTACCGAACGTGTTCGACCGACTGCGGAAGCACTGTTGGAATGCGGCACCGGAAGGATCGTCTTCGCGATCTTGAGATAGACAAGTGAACGAATACATCAACCACGAGAATCCGATCTCATTAAACTCTTTGGATCTTTGAGGGTTAGTACTCTTATCAACTCATTGCACTGATCTCATAGATTAGATCTTGCCTTGTGTGCGTTAATGAGATAGAAATTTTTTGTTTTCCATGCTACGAACCCCTACACTTGACTATAATGAATCGCACATCCATATCATAGATGACAAGCAATGTAAGCATAGTAGTGATAAATCCATGTATATGTGGCGTTGTCGTCTAGGTCATATCATTTTGAATTGCATGAAGAACGCTTCATTCTAATGGACTTCTAGAGTCATTAGATTTTGAATCCCTTGATCGATGCAAACTGTGCCTCATGGGCAAGATGACCAAGACGTCGTTCTCTGGTACGATGGAACACGCTGCATAGAGTAATACATTCTGATTTATGTGGTCGAATAAGTGTCTCCATGTGCAATGGTTGTCATTACTTTGTCACCTTCACTAGTGAATTGAGTAGATATGGAAAATATACTTGTTGAAACACAAGTATGAAACCTTTGAAAAGTTCATAGAATTTCAGAATAAAGTTGAGAATCAAATCAATAAGAAAATCAAGAACCTTTGAACTAATTGAGGGGGTGAGTATTTGAGATATGAGTTTGGCTTGCATCTGAAGAGCTATGGTATTGTTCCACAACTTACACCCGCTAGAACACCATAGCATAATGGTGTGTCCAAGCGATATAGTCATACTTTATTAGATAGTGTAGGATCCTTGATGTCTCTTACTGACTTACCTATTTCATTCTAGGGATACGCATTAAAAATTGCCGCATTCATTTTAAATAGATGGCCATTCAAGTCCGTGGAGACAACACCCTATGAGATATGGCATGGCTCAAAGCCAAAGTTGTCATTCCTGAAAGTTTGGGGATGTGAGGCTTATGTTAATAAACTACAGCCTAACAAACTCGAACCTAAAGTGAAAAAGTGTATCTTTGTAGAGTATCCAAAGGAAAATATTGGATACACCTTGAAAAAAAATTGTCACAAAGAACAATACCTTCTTTGAGAAAGAGTTACTCAAGAAAGGTGTAAGTGGAAGGAAAGTAGAACTCAATGGGATTGTTTATCATGATCTCCAAATACCGAGCAGCACAACAGAAATTGTTCCAGAGCCATCCTCATCAATTTGAGTGGGCAAAATTGATGGTGATCATGACTCTCACGTCGAGGAGCCTACTAAGCCTCGCAGGTCGACAAGGGTGCGTACTGGTCCTGAGTGGTATGGAAATCTTCCCAATGTGGTCATATTGGTCAAATATGACAAACTGCAACCTATAGAGAAGAATTGGAAGGCCCTGAGTCTGAGAGATGGCTTGAGGCCATGAGATCTGAAATGGGATTCATGTACGACAACCAAGTGTGGACTTTGGTTGATATTCCCGAAGGCCGCAAGTCTATCGAGAATAAATGGATCTTTAAGAAAAAGACTGATGCTGAAGGAAACATCACTGTATATAAAGGTCGACTTGTTGCAAAAGTTTTCCAACAAATTCAAGGAATTGCCTACGACAAGACATTCTCTCCTATAGTGAATCTTAAGTCTATTCAGGTTTTACTAGCAGTTGGTGCACATTTCGATTATGAAATATGGCACATGGATGTGAAAACCGAGTTCCTGAATGGCAACATTGAGTAAGAGTTATTTATGATGCAACCAGAAGGTTTTGTTGATCCAAAGGATGCTGGGAAAATATGCAAACTTTAGTGTTCCATTTATGGACTGAAGCAAGCATCTCGAAGCTAGAATCTTTGATTTGATGAAGTCATCAAAAGTTTTAGATTTTCCCAAAACGAAGAAGAAGCCTGCATCTCTAAGAAAGTGAGTGGGAGATCACTTGCATTCTTGGTTCTATATGTGGATGAAATATTGCTAATGGGGAAGATGTAAATCTTTTGAATAGCGTGAAAGAGTATTTAAATAGTAAGTTCTCAATGAAGTACATGGGTGAAGTTGTTTATGATTAGGCATTAAGATCTATAGAGAAATATCGAGACGCTTATTAGCACTAACTCATAGTACTTACCTAGACAAAGTTATGAAACGATTCGGAATGGATCACTAGTAGGAAAACCCTTATAGCAGTCATTTTGCCAGTGGCGTGCCCAAGAAAGAACATGCCATTACTAATAGCCAACATAATAGTGGTGTCTCGAATAACCGATTGTCACTACTCGAGCTTAACAGTGGCATTCAGTGTACTACGGACGCCACTACTAAAGCGGACCCACAGGTGGAACCGGGCCAGATTTAGAGGTGGCGTTGGGAATTTGTAAACGCCACCAATGCCTACATTTCTAGTGGCGTCTGCAGGAATGAAAGCCGATGCTATACTAGCTGTAGCTCGAAAAACTTCCCCGCGCTGCCCCGACCCACATCTCCCCCCATTCGCTCAATCCCTCTCCCTCTTCCCCCGACTTCCCCCTCCCTCTTCCCAACCGTGTCGGCCGCTGCCGCATGATGGCTTAGATATGCAGAGCTCGTTGGGAACCCCAGAGGAAGGTATGATGAGCATAGAAGCAAGTTCCCCTCAGTTATGAAACCAAGGTTATCGAACATGTAGGAGTAAGGAAACAACTCCAAGGTGTTGCTAGCAACTTGGAACCTGCACAACACAACCACAGAACTTTGCCCCAACTTACGGTGAGGTTGTCAATCTCACCGGTTTGTTGAAAACAAAGGATTAAACGTATAGTGTGGAAGATAGTAATTGCTTGCATAAAGTAAACAATAAACAGTAGATGGAATATCAATGATAAAGGAATGGACCGGGGTCCACGGTTCACTAGAGATGTTCTCCATAAGATAAATAGCATGTTGGGTGAACAAATTACAGCGGGGCAATTGACAGATTGAGAAAGCATAACAATGCATATACTAGGCATCTTGATTCCTAAAAGATTTGATTCGGCATTACAACATAATACATAGACCATAATCCAATTGCATCTATGACGAATAATTCACCTTCAGGTTATCATCTGAACCCCTTCCAGTATTAAGTTGCAAGCAACAGATAATTGCATTAAGCAAAGTGTGTAAAGTAAACAATACAATTGCCCCATGTACAAAGGATTGTTGTTTTCTCCCTAGTAGCAACAACACATCTACAACCATAGAGATTTCTATCACTTCTCCAAATTACTAGAGGCATGAACCTACTATAGAGCATAAATACTCCCTCTTGGAGTCACAAGAATCTACTTGGCCAAGATAGCTACAAGCAACGGAGAGCATGCAAGATCACAAATAACATAGACATTATAGAATCAATAATCAATCTGACATAGTATCTCAATATCCATCGGATCCCTGCAAACACAACATGTATGATTACAAATAGATGATCTTGATCATGAACGGAGCTCACAAGATCTAAACATGATAGCACAAAGAAGAAGAAACAACCATCTAGCTATTGTATGGACCCATAGTCCAAGGGCGAACTACTCAAGCATCACTCCGGAGGCTGGCATGGTGATGAAGAAGGCCTCCGGGATGATCTCTCCTCCCGTGGGTGGAAGAGCCAGATCCTCCCCCCAATTTAGGGATGGAGATGGCGGCAGCTACAGACTGTTTCGTGGAGATTTGATCGGGTACTTAGGGTTTCTACATCGGGGTGCTTTTATAGGAGAAGGGGAAAGGTCAGTGGGTGCCCGAGGGGCCCACAGCTAGGGCTGGTGTGCCCCCCTGGTCGCGCTGCCATAGGGTGTGGCCACCTCGTGGCCCCACTTCGGATGCCCTTCGGACTCAGTGTTCCTTCTGGTAAAATATTGACTTTGGCTTTTCTCCCGTCCAATTCCGAGAATATTTCCTTACTAGCTTTTCTGAAACCAAAAACAGCAGAAAACAGGCAACTGGCACTACAACATCTTGTCAATAGGTTAGTTCTGGAAAAAGTATAAAAATACCTCAGAGTGTAGGCAAAACATAAGAATGTTGATATAAAAGAAGCATGTAGCATCAAAAATTATAGATACGTTTATGACGTATCAAGCATCCCCAAGCTTAACTCCTGCTTGTCCTCGAGTAGGTAAGTGATAAAAAGAATAATTTTGAGGTTACATGCACCATCACAATCTTGATCAAAACATTTGTAAAGCATTGATAGCTGAGATCAAAGTACTCTAAACATGTTCATGAAAGATGTAGTTCTAACAATAAGACATAGCAACTACGTTGTAACATGAAAACATACAAACAAAAGATCAGGAATAACAATGCATTGAAAGACGTTTGTTTCACATATAGAAAACATAGCAAGAGTGGTATTCAGCTTGTCCTTCATGGTATAGCAAAACATAAATGCATAGGACACCTTCAAAGTTCATAAGGGTGACTAGATACAAATAATATAAGAATAAGCAATATCAACATTATGAATCAATCAATAAGTTTTAGGACAATGCACATTGAACTAAGAATGACAACTATGCTCTCTTAATTGGTGCATAAAGATAGAATATGGAGACTCAACATAAAAGTAAAAATAAAGGCCCTTCATAGAGGGGAGCAGGGATTTCAAGTTTCATAAAGATATTCCAAAAATTATGGTACTTATTAGCTTTTAGCTCTCATTGCGCCTATCATAAACATCTTGAAGTGATTAAGGTTAAAGTGAAACAAATATGAAGTATATGCTTGATAGATCATAAGTTGGAAATCTCATGTCCCTTGTGTACGAGGGTCGTTCCTCATGCTACTCAACTTTGGTCACAAGCAAGTTCTTGTCATTGTAAGTATATGTGTATCATAGAGAATCGCCAACGGGGTACCCCTTTCCCCATGACACAGGAGCTATCCCATATCAAAATGACAAGGCAACAGACAGTGAGCATCTCAGCGATCTTTTTATTTACCATGAGCATGGTGCTTTTTTTCTTTTTTTCTATATATATTTTTTCTAAAGATGCTTCATAGATTCCTCACTATGGTTATGCTACAAGTTTCCACCATGATTAGGCATGGCTTAGGCTAGCCGCCCAGGCATTTCTCTAACACATATATAATACTCCATGGACTTACAAGATCCCCTTTTATTTCACACCGCCAACATCCATAAACAAAAGATCATGATATCAACTAGATAATATGTACAGGTGTTGAAAGCGTTCCCCATGACAGGATGGTTCTGGTAACTCCCAACTTATAAATTGCAAGCATATAAGAAACATAGATGACACAATGGCTCAAGTTTATTAGGTGCAAGAAAGTAAAGTGTGCCATCAAGTTTGTGAGAGCTTTAATCACTAATCTTTGAAGGGAATATGCCCGAGAGGCAATAATAAAGTGGTTATTATCGTATTTATTATTTATGATAAATGTTTATTTTGCATGCTACAATTGTATTAATACAGAAACGTTAATACATGTGTGTTTAAGAAACAAAAAGGAAGTTCCTAGTTATGCCTCTCTTATAAACTAGCTCGATGATTAACAAGATGATCAAAGTTTCCTGATCATGGACATTGGATGTTGTTAATAACGAGGTCACAACATTAGTGTAATGGTGTGATGAACATTCATCCTAAGTATAGCATTACGATCAAAGTCATTGAGTTTATATTGCTATAACTACTTACGAAGTGATCCTAATCCTTAGACCATGAGATCATGTCAATCACTAACACCGGAAGAGTTTCTTGATAACATCAAACGTCACACCGTAACTGGGTGATTATGAAGATGGATTCGGAACTAATAAAGTGTTATGTTGAGGCCCATGGATCGAGAGTGGAATTTGTTTATCCCGATGACGGATAGATATACTCTGGGCCCTCTCGGTGATATTACATTGATTAGCTTGCAGGCAAGTGATTTTATCACTAGAATGTTATATAACGGGAACGAGAAAAGAGTGCATGTCGGTAACGAGATCAAACTAGGTATGGATATACCGATGATTGAATCTGGGACATGTAATATATCGTGAAACAAAGGGATTAAGATACTAGCGTAAAAGGTTCCGACGATCACAAGAAAGTCATTGTTGAATGTGTGGGAGTCAGTATGGGTCTCCAGATCCCGCTTCTAATTATTGATCCGAGAGGGTTCTTGATCATGTCCGCATTATTCGCGAACCGTAGGGTGACACACTTAAGAGACACCGACATCCATTTGGAGCAAAAGTTTCATGCCGAAAAGAATAAAAAGCGCAGGAATTTATTTCACTAGATACCGAAACGGGTTTTCAGGTGAAATTGCAGAAAGTGTTTCTGCATGTGAAATGAAATACTAGCAAGGGGTTATATGTGAATGTTTGTCATTAAAGTAATTGATAAAATTCTGAATAAATAAAAGGAGTTTTATTTAATGAGAGTTTGCATTAAATTTGGTGGAAATTTAATGGGAATTTGAGTGGGTTTTTGAGTGGAGGGAATTGAAAGGCATTTGAGTGAGTGGAGTGTCCACCCACATGAATGTGGAAGAGGTGGGGGCAGCCCCATGGCTGGGCGCATGGCCCCTTGGGTGCCCCCCTCTCCCTATAAAAGGAGCCCCCCTCCCTCCCTCTCACTCACACCTCCTCGTGAAGGATCTCTCTCCCCCTCTAGAATTTATCCCATGGTCTAGGACTAGCGAGATACATGTTCCCGGTGGCTATTCGGAAAGAAAGAGTTGTGCTTCCGCTGCATCGCTGGAATGAGGAGGCGGAGGTTTCTCGGTGCCTCGAACGTGTGTGCGAGCATGGATGCGCTGCTGTTTTGCGTCGCTAGGACTTCCTCTCGATCTTGAGATCGGCAAGAGATCGTCTACATCAACCATGAGTTTGGACTCGTTAAGCTTTGTCGGTCTTTAAGGGTATGTTCTCTACGGTTATACATCCGCCCATTGTTTGTATCTAGTAGATAGATCTTGGTACATAGAGCTTCCCATTGTAGGAAAAATTTTGTTTTCTATGTTGCGAACCCTACAGTGGTATCAGAGCCGGATCTATGCGTAGATGCTTTGCACGGGTAGTACACATATGAGTATGTGGGCGATGATGATCATTTTATTGCTTCTTAGTTGTACTTTGTAGATTGGTGGCATAGTGGGATGAAGCGGCCCGGACAAACTTTACATGTCCTCGCACATGAGACTTGTTCCACGCTTGACATGCAACTAGTTTTGCATAAGTGGCTAGCGGGTGTCTGTCTCTCCTACTATAGTCAATATCTAATTTGCAACGAGTTGTCAACAATTTGGTTATCCTCGTTGTGGTTCATGTTTGTAGGTAAGAACGGTTCTATCTTCGAAAGCCCTAAGCCACGTAAAACTTGCAATGGATATTTTAGAGGCGTCTAGTTTAGATTGTTGCTGGGCTAGTGTTATGATATGGTGATGTTGTAAGTAGAAGTATGAGATGATACTCTTACGACACACATAGCGTGTAAGTTCCATAGACCTTGGCCTTACACATAGAGGTATGATAGTGATCATACCACGGTGCACGTGATGGAGATCATATGCGGGAACCATATCATTTCACTTACAAACATGTGATGTTTGATTGCATCTTATATTGCTTGTTTGGCGTTTTATTAGCATAATAAGATGATCCCTTATTTAGATATCAAGATAAAAATTTGTTCTTCCTTAAGTATGCACCGACAATGTTTTGTCGCTTCAAGACATCACGTGATGATCGGGTGTACTTGAATCCATGAGCATATCTCGGGTGTAAGACAGTTACACACGCGAATACTAAGGTTCTTACTTGGCGAGCCTAGCATGTACAGACATGGCCTCGGAACACGGACCGATAGGTTAAGCATGAGTCATATGTTTTGATATGATGACCATATGGATGCTCGCCTTTGAAGCTACACCGACTCACGTGATGATCGGACTTGGTGTAGTGGATTTGGTTCATGTAATCACCAAAAAGGCACGAGGGATGTCGTTTTTGAGTGGGAGTTCATTTCTAATTTGGATTATTAGAACTCTATTTATCATAAATTAAATCAAAGTGAATTTGCATAATTTGTTGTAGTCATTGGCATTCGTTCACCACCTTATGCATAGTTGTAATTGAGATAATAGAACTATAGAATTCTGGATATATACTTTACGAACTGGTATCATATTGTGTTTAGTGTCAATCTAAAGTTTAAAATCCTATTGCAAACTTTCAGCAAACTCTATTTACTCCGTGAAATTTAATAGTTACTATTAAATCGAGATTAACAATTCCAGTGTTAGTATCTTAAGTATCATGTTTGCCTCCATGATTCTTGATTGTTTTAATATCAAGTTTATCTAGGAGCTGAAAGAATTGTTTCAGAAACCATCATGTGTGGCAGATATAACGTTATCTGAAACAATGTTTTGGTTGCAATATGATAGAGTATAATATATGTTCTCATATTGGATGAGAATTTACGAAGGTTGGAGATGCTAGACATCCTAATCATCCAAAGGGGTTTTGGAAAGTAATATTATACTCACGAAACGCCTTTATAAGATAAAGTAGCTTGATCATGAAAGTCGTCATGATAAGGGTGAATAGAATATGTATGTAAAATGTTTACTACACTAAAAGATTACTAAAGAATGGATTTTGAAAGAATACCGATCATTTTGATGATGGTGATCTACTTCAAAGTGCAAGTCCAAAGGTATTATTATTTGAATATACACGCTTTGGACTATGTGTCATGTATATGGCGCCACTTTTGATGTTGATAGATTCTTTTAAAAAGGAAAAGGAAATGCTGAAAGAGAATCTATAAAATATATTTGGCAGAAAAGAAAAGATTGGAAATATCCAATTTAGGTATATGGATGATATACATGTTATGGTTGTATTCTTTGCTTGTTAAACAATGTGGTTCTTGGGTATTGGATACCGAATTGGTTGGTATGAAATTTCATACAGACGACGAAATTCATGAACCACAATGGCCTAAGTAACTAGCAAGAGAATATGTGATGATGTTCATCGAAAACAAACAAACCGTTGTTTGTATTTCTTGTTGACATCAAAGCTTGACTTCAAGATTTGTTTTAATAATTGTTATTTGAATCAGGTATTATGAGAACAAAGGTTGTTCAAATAATTACCGTATTCCATATAAGATGCATGATGTACAAATCTAGTTGGAGAAATCACATCCATAAAGCCTAATGCTAAAATGTCGCAAGACAAATGATTGAAAGATCACTTATGAAGTGACATCGCTGTTTAAATTATATTGGAAATAAAACATGAATAAACTCCATTTTCATGGATTTTTGGAGTCTTTGATTTAATCAAGTGACGCTTGTGAGACTTTCCTCGAGATAATTAAAACTTCGTTCAAAGGCCAAAGAAGAACAAACGACTAAAATATAGGAATTTATACATATCGATGTATGTAGTCCATTATGTGTAGTCGTAAGCGATGGGTTTCAACTTCATATACTTTCTCCGGAAATTTGAGTGAATATTCACTTAATGAGAAAGAAGTGTGAAATATTTGAAAATGTTCAAAGACTTTCAAGATGAAGTGAAAATCATTGTGACAAGAAAATAAATGGTTCATGATTTTATCATAAGGGATTTATTTGAGTTACAAGTGTAACAAGAAAAATAAATGAATTATGATTTTATCATAAAGGGATTTATTTGAGTTGCAAGTTTAGCAAAACACCTAGATTTACATCTCCCGAAACACCATAGGAGTATGGAGTGTTTGAGATTTGTAATAAAACCTTGTTTGACATGGTTGGATTAAAGGTGTTATTTATAAAACTGCCATTATGTTTTAAAAGATTAAAGCTTTAGAGACTACCGCTTTTTACACTGAAAAGAGCTCCATCTTGATCTGTTGAAATGACACCATATGAGTTATGGTTTGGGGTAAAACACAAGTTGTCATTTCTTAAATTTTGGTATGCTAAACATAAGTAAGATGTTTACAACCGAAGTCGGATAAGCATGTATTTGTAGGTTATTTCGAATAACAATTGGGTATTCCTCCATAACACCAAGGACAAAAGGGTTTGTCGCTTGAAATGTGAAGTTTCTTGAAAAAGGAATTTTTCGCAAAAGTTAAGTGGGAGGACAATAGAACTTTGATAAAGTTAACGAACCTTAGCTAAATGTGTTGAGTTGCAGCACCGGAAATTGTTCCGGAGGCTGCCATAATGCTCATAGCTTATGTGCCTCAAAGGTTGTGGTCACGGAGATCTAAGTTCTTATTGAACCAAGTCAGTCGGATAAATAATCAAATGCTAAGATTTGAGAGTAAATCATTATTGTTTGACAATGATGAACCGACTACATGCAAAGAAGCAATGATGGGCCCTGACTCCGTCAAATGGCTTGAAGCCATAAAATCCGTGATAGTTCCATACACGAGAAATCAAGTTTTGAACTTGGAAGACCCTCCGGAAAGGTGTAAAAACCTATCGGTCGTATTTGGAACTATAAAGAAACAGACATGGATGTTTCACATCTATGAAATAGTCGACATGTCGTAAAGTATTTTACGACAATGTTCAAGGAGTTGACTATGACAAGATTTGATCTTTCATAGCGATATTTAATCTGGATGGATTAAAGTAGCAACCACTACATATAATTTGTTATATGGTAGATGAATAAACAAAACAAGTTCTTCTAATAGAATGGTTACCTAGGACGTGTACATGACATGATCCAAAGGGTTTTGTTAATTCAAAGGATGCTAAAAAGGGCATGCAAACTTCAATGGTTGAAGTAAGCATCGCGGAGTTGGAATCTTCACCGTGATGAAAAAGAGTTTTCATCAGGAGACGATGAAGATGCTTGCATTTGCAAGAAATAAGTGGGAGCGCTAAGACATATTTCTAATACATTTTGTGTAGGACATCTTGTTGATTGGAAATGATGTATCTTTTATTGACAAAGGTTAAGAATTTCATTTTGATGAAAGACTTAGGCAAAACCAGAATATTTAGCATGAATGTCTATAGCGGATAGACTGTGACGCTAATATGGTTGTGCCAAACATACATATATGAGATATTGAAGGAGTTCAATATAGAAACGACAAGAAAAGATTCTTGTCGCATGGAAAGGAAATGAATCAAGATTCAAGTGTATCGACACTTGATAAGTGAAACAAGATTCAAGTGCTTTGACACTTGATGAGTAAAATCACAAGAATGATTTGATCAATCATACCATGATATGTACACATCCAAATATGTCCTATTCTCTAAGTGTTATGAGCATATACCAGAATGAATCATAAAATGATAATTGGGCAATAGTAAGGAAATTCTTATGATCTTTTGGAAGAACTAAGAATATATTTGTGTAGAGGTGACAAACAATTACAAATAGTTCATTGTAAAGCGTTACATTGATACTAGTTTTGTCACAAGATACAAATTAAGTTTATCTCAGTTTAAACTATGGGTGGCAGAATGTAATGGAAAGGATTTTCCATGATGGATTTGGAAGAGTTCCAAAGTTAAGACATTGTGACGAATACTACAATAAAAGGCTAAGTATATGACTGCTATAGTAGCAGCAAAGGAGGGCATTTGTGTCAAGTAGTTTGTTATCAAACTAAGGTGTAGTTCGCAATGGGCTAACACTAAAGATATATTGTACGACAATAGTATCGACATGATTTAACCCCAAGGAACTAAAGGTCTCACCAAAAGACCAAATTTATACAATGCCATCTCATTGGAGAATGAGTGATGCGTGGTTATGCAAAGACATGCAAATACACACGGACCTAAAGCATCAGATCCGTAGATTATGTTAACCACTTGCAATTGCGTATATGGAACACCGGAAAGCCATAAGTGTTCAATACGCAAAGTTTTCAAACTAGATTATTGTCTCTAGTGCAAGTGGGAGACTGAAGGGAATATGCCCGAGAGGCAATAATAAAGTGGTCACTATCGTATTTCTTATTTATGATAAATGTTTATTTTGCATGCTATAATTGTATTAATACGGAAACGTTAATACATGTGTGTTTAAGAAACAAAAAGGAAGTTCCTAGTTATGCCTCTCTTATAAACTAGCTCGATGATTAACAAGATGATCAAAGTTTCCTGATCATGTACATTGGATGTTGTTAATAACGAGGTCACAACATTAGTGTAACATCCCTAAAATCATGTTTCAAAAACTCATGCATATCATCCATGCATCCATGATCATGTAGGATTTCATTTCAAAATCATTTTAAAACAGGAGCATATGTGCTCATTATTTTATGTATGAATGCTCTAGCCTTTGTGCTACTTGCTATTGAGAAGGGTACTAATATTCACTCAGTATTGTTTAGGATCCTAACTTAAGTGATTTCAAAGGCTTTAGCCAAGTTTCAAAACAAGCATGAAATAAAACCAAAGTTTATGCCTTTTATTATATCTTCCAAAGGCTTGATTTTATTTTATTTTTCAAATGACCCAAGTAGGTTTGAGTGAACAGATGTGTTTGACACATATTTGGGTACAAAGTTCACTGTACAAAAGACCAGAGAAAGTTTGAAATCAAACTTATTTGAAATGAGGTTTGAAAATCATTTTAGAAAATCAAACAGAAAAAGAAAAGGAATAAAGAGAAAAAATAAGCAAACAGCCTAATCTGGCCCAACCAGGCCCAGCTAGCCCAGCAACCCTCCCGCGAACCGTTTTTCTTTACTCGCAAACGAACCCACCGAGTGACTGACCGCCTGTCCCCACCTCCCCTCTGTTTCTCTCACTGACAACCGTGGCCCACTCGACTGTCGTCGTCTCCACCCTGCGACCCCTTCTTCCCCAAATTACGTCGGCTGTTTCCGATGATTAAACCTCGCTTCAATTCGATTGATTGCGCGAGTAATTTCCTCCCCCGACCTTGCGTACTTAATCGCCTGCGACCCCTCTCCTTTTCCCCCAGTTTTCCCCCTCTCTCTGCCCCTAGGCTGCTCAGAATCGACCCCGAACCACCCACTGCTCCGACGAGTTCATCGTTTCCGGTGAGCATTGCGCGCCCCTTTGTCTATGGTTCATACTGGCTTGCTTTACATCTCCGTGCACATCTACTGACACTTTCTGTTTGCTCACGCATGACCCGTAGCCTCGGCAACGTCAACGACTGAGCTCCGCCGCTTCTGCTCGAACTCCGGCGACCTTTTCCCCATAAGTTCCAGCCTCCCCTTGCCCTATGTTTGATACGCGTAAGATCCCCAGCGTCCTGCGCATCTAACGGTACCCTCCCCTTGTCTTAGCGCGGCCCAGAACGTCGCCAACATCGACGAACAGAAGCCCTGACGAGACAACTCGCGACGACTCCGAGCGCCCCTTCGCCAACCAAGGACACGTCGAGCTTATCCTCGTCACTACAATTCTCGTGAGCATCCTCCCACCTCGTCGGGCGACCTAGGTCATGCATCCTTGTCGAGGCCTTGCTTGCGCCGCCGCCGCCACTTGTTGGTCAAACGCTGCGCCAAGTAGATTTAGATCTAGTGGTCACGATAGATCGTAGGTGAAGCGGTAAGTTTCAATCAGAGCCACGCGATTAAGTTAGATCCAACGGCTCAGAAGCATGATCTAGCGCGAAGCGGTACCAGCCAGTAAGATAGCGCCGTGTGGCACAGGTTTCGTTTTAAATTTTGATATTAGATCTATTAGTTGTTTGATTTTGTTTTAATCATAACTTTTGAATCCCACGTCCAAATCTGACAAATTTTATATCAATGGAATCAGGAGAGAAAGCCATTTCCATATATGCAAAGTGTTTAATGTTTTGTTTCTATTAAAATGGTTATTTTTATAGAAACATGTGTAGGCCTATTTTGTGTATATTAATTATTTGAGAAATGTATTAGTGTTCAAATAAAGATGGTTTGGCAAGTTTTGAACTTGTTTATGAATCAGTACTGTGCACTTGTCTTGTTGAGTATAGAAAATCATCTCATATCATGTTGCATGCATCCATATATTTTTGCTTGTGTATATTTTGTTTGTGATTTGGTGCTATCATTTTGTCACATCCCAAGATTTTCCAAATCTTGTAATGTGAAAAATAAATGAATAAAATAAAACTTTGTTGATTTTCAGGGTGAGAAGAAACTTTTTGAATTCAATTGGAAACTTTCAAACTTATTTTGATCAAGATAAATCCTAAAGGGATTTAAAAAGATAAACATTTAATAAAGGAAAATAAAAATATTTTGAAATTACCATTTTTTTAAATCTTTTAAATAAAAAGATTTAGTTTTCAAATGAAAAGGAAGAAATATAAATAAGGATTATTTTATAAGCCAAATTAAAACTTGGCCAAGCCTTTTAAATAAAATATTTCTATTTGATAAAAATTAGTAAAGGTTTATTTAAAATAAATTAATAAGGATTTAATATCCAAGTTTATTAAAAATAAAGGTTTTACTATTTTAAATAAACATCAAAACTTATTTATTTATTTTAAACAAGTTTTCCAAGTATTCTTTATTTTTCAAATAAAACCTACTGATTTGGTTTTGATAATATTTTAGATTTCAAAATGGAGTTTTGAATAAATCAAAATCTATTTGATTTTATAACAAAGGGCTATTTATTTAATTAATAATGGACCCTAAAATAAAAATATTATTTTATTTTGGGCTTTGGTTTATTGTTGTTAAACAGAACCAAAACTCATTACAAGTGTGGTGAATGTTTGATTTGTTGTTTGAATTTCAAAACAGAAAACAGAATTGGAAAAAGAAAAAGCATTCAGAAAGAAAAAAATGAAAACAAACCTGACCCAACCCAGCAAGCCCACCAAGCCCAGTACCAGCCCAGTTTCCCTCTCTCTCGAAGAAAACGTTTCGCACCTGAACACACACCCGCAGAGACACTGATTGGTGGACCCTCTCCCTCTCTTTCTTCCCCGCTGACACCCGGACCCCACCGCCAGCTCACTTGCTTCTTCCTCGTGCAGACGCTGCCTGCCGTTGCTGCCATTTACGCCGGTGTTGAATACGCGATGAATACGCCTTTGATTCCTTCCAGTAACCGCACACATTTAACTGCCTGCGTCTCCTCTCTCATTTCCCCCACACCGCTCCCTCTCTCTGCCTCCAGGCTGCGACTATTTCGCCCCGCACCGCCACTGCTCCGACCACCGTCCCTAACCAATTCCGGCGACCCCGTGCCACCCCTTGCCTCCCCAAGCACATGGACACCATCCCCAGATCCTTGCGCACCTGCCCGTGTCATCCGTTCACCCGCGGGCGCCCCAGAGCGTCGGCTTCGACAACTTCCGAGCGCCGCCGTGTCTGCTTCCTTCTCCGGCGACGTCCCCTGGTAAGCACAGACCGCCCCACGCCCTCTCGTTCATGCTCCTGCACTCGCTACACTCGGTTGCATCTAACCGCATCCTCTTTTTGCCTCGGAGTGAACCACAGCACCGCCCACGAGGACGACCAGAGCCGCCCGACGCCGTTCCCCACTCCGGTGAGCAATCCCGCTAGAACCAGAGCGCCCCTCGACGAGTTGACCGAACCTTGAGAATCCCCACGTCACTGCGATCACGGTGAGCATCCCCACTTTGTTTCTTGCTTCCTGTAGCTGCCGTAGCGCCACCGCCTGACCGTCGCCGCCGTCTGCCGCCGCGCAGTGCCGCCAGCTTTTGGCTAGGCATCTGTGACCGTTAGATATAAATCCAAAGGATGCGATTAGATCACTTAACAGCGAAAGGGTACGCAATCTGAGCCGCGCGATCTATTTAGATCCAATGCCCCGCAGAGGCCAATCCGCGCGAATCGGTATCTACCAGTAGCGTCACGCCGCGTGGCACCAGACGATTTAAAACAGAATTTTGAAATCAGATTTGGATGCAAACTTGAAACCCTTGTAAATTTTGATCCACACGTCCAAAAATTACAAACTTTATATCAATGGAATCAGTGGAACAAGCCCTAGCCAACCATGCAATTTGTTTAGTAAAAATCCTCTGGTAAAATGTTTGTTTTTGCAGAAACATTTGTATGCTTGTTTAGGTGATAAAAATTATTCCAAAATGTTTTTAGGGTTAAAATCTTTGCAAATTGGTTTGTGGTGAACCTACTTACCTTAGGAACCAACTTGTGGATTTAAAAATGTATTTGGTGAAGATTAGGATGGATTAATTGATTTAGCCCATTTCTAGTCAAATAAAAATATTGATTTTGTTATGAAAATGATTTTGGAGTAAAAGTTTTGGGAAAATGATTTGGATCAAACCTACTGACCCTAAACACCAAGTTTTGAGAATCAACAACTTATTTGGTGAACAATATAAAATTGTTACTTTGATAAAAACATTTTCCACCACATAAAATAATGAATGGATTTAAAAAATGGTTTATAGATAAAACCCTTTTTCAAATGACTTTGCCACTTTAGAAAATGACCACCTTGAACCTTACAATGTGTAGAGCCTAGTAGAAACCACCTTTGAAAATAAAACTATCTTTGCATGCTTGCATGCATGACTTAGTTCCTATTATTTTATGTGTGTTTTGTTTGATTGATTTTGGTTGGAATGCTAGTTGATATTGTGTTTGCTTGATTGATTGTAGTGAAGTTAGAAAAGTGTGAGACTAGCAAGATCAAGGAGTGAACCAACATTCCCTACCAAAAGAAAGGCAAGTTACACTATCATCTAAAGTCCTACTATTTTCATTATACTTAGTGGATTTTGAAACATGCATGAAAAGAATTTCTATACTATATGCTATGCTAAATCCTAATAGAAATACCCTTATATATTCCTTAGTGAAAACAATGTAGTTGTAAATGCTTAGCCATGCTACATATTTTGAGAAGAGATACATGTTGAGATTTTTATGAAGTTGAGAAAAGACTTATGTTTTATATAATAAAACAAGGACTCAATGAACCACCTGGGTGGACAAGGATACTTTGAGTTTTGGATTAGGTGGCAACAAAAGGAACCATGTCTATGGCAATCTCTTTGTGTTGTGCACCAAAAGAAAACCACCTAGGAAACTTAGAGATTGAACATGTTTCTCCAATTGTGGCTTTCGTGTACAAACCACATGCTACATGTGGCTCTGGCTTGGTCAACTACATTGGGAAGACCCATGCATTGTCTTCAGGTTACTGAAAATGAGGGAACTTGGAATCCCACATGGGTACTGAAGACAAGCTAGCAATGGTGTATGGGAGGACCCTCTGGAAAGACTTCGTCACATTCTCAATCTGCCAGTACTCTACCTTGGTGAGTACCAATCCAGCGGCCACTGGTGGCAACAAGATGAGAGTGTGTCATGTGGGTAAAGTGTACAACTTCTACAGCAGATCAAATTCTAAGTACTTAGCCGTGTCCCTGGTTATGGACAATACTGAGCAACTAAAGCTTGAAGCTATGGGAGATCTCGACACTCCAATTTCTAAAAGAATTTTTTTTTAAGAGACAACAAAGACTTGCAGCACTTGGGGGTACCAAGGAGCTCAAGAGATTTTGATAAAAACTTGAAGCACTTGGGAATTTACCAAGGGTCTCAAGAGATTTTTGACCAAGACTTGAACACTTGGGGATTCACCAAGGAGTTCAGAAGGATTTGACAAAAGAATAAAACCATTTTGAAAACATAGGATAAACTATTGCGTTCTGCAAATGAGCCTTAAACCCTACTTAGCCAAAAATGCATGTAATGATAGGATCCACTTATATTCAACATAGTAGTGAAACTTGCCAATACAATTCAAATGTATTGACCCTTGTGGCTGTAACTTGTAATGTTGCAGGTTTGATTGTTTTTAGTGAAGATTGATTGATTAGGATTATAAAGTCTACAACCAACATGTCTTCCTGTGGCACTTTGAAGATGAAGGACCCCATGCTTATGAATATTCTGCTGCAATGTAATGTAATAGCCAAATGAGCTATGTAAGATGTAATAAAATTATGTTATTCCTGGTTATAAAGTTATATTATGACCTTTGTTTCCTGATATTACATCTTAACTGTGGATGCTAGCTATTGATCCAGGGACTAGCATTGTAAACACAGGGATCTCTACCTTATTAAAAGGTTGGGACCCTTACACATTTTATGTGTAGATTTTGGTGCAAATAGTGATTGTGATTGTGAGGATTGTAGCTACTCTCCAAACTACCAAGGCAAGTGGTGCTTCATGATTTTATTCCTATGTTTTTCAAATATGCATTAGAAATATTTTTGCTAGACTTGCATGGATAAATTTTTGGTCTATATATGCTATGCTTGGGAAATCCTAGTAGTTGTAGAATTGCTAGGAATTTCTAAGTTAAGATGTTTATCTATGCCATGCTTAGCCTAGCTAGTAGCAACCAAGGGTGGTGAAATATTCATGCTATGATAAAATATTTCTAAGTCTTTGGACTATGTTTTTGCTTAATAAAACAACTAAGTGAATGAATCACCTGGGTGGAATGGTTGTGAATGGTTTATGTTGAGTGGTTACACAAGGCCCATTTCTATGGTTTACCTTGTGTATCTCACTTGTGGAAAGCCACCCAGGAACAAAGGGATTTGAGAGGCCAAATGTTAAGAAGCTTCTAGTGCAGCCACTTGGCAATATGGGCTCTGCCTGGATCACATAGGTTGCAATAACTTAGCCATTTGGACAGTTGGTGGTAGTGGGATGATAGGTTGGAACGCGTCCATTTGGTCTAAGGGAAGGCTTCTGAAAGGTCCTGTCTTGGTGAAAATCAAGTCTTGTGGGGAAAGTGCACAACCTCTGCAGATGGAAGAATCTAAGTACTTAGCCATGTCCCTGGAAAAGTACAACTTGAGCATCAAGACATGGAAGCTATCAAGAATCTCCTCATCCCAATTTCTAAGTAAAACTTGTGGTTGAACAAGGGTGAAGGACCCCAATGTCTATTGGTGGTTCCTTGGGAAAAATTTTGACAAAGAAAAACTTAGTGTTTTCAACTAATAGGCAAAACCTATTTTGAGCAAAGCAAGCCTAAGATACACTTAGCCAAAATGCATATAGTATTTAGTCCACCAATATTATACTAAGGTATCACTTTCCAATACTATTCCAATGTATTGACCCACTGTGGCTGTAACTTGTGATGTTGCGGGTTATTCTGATGATGATTAGGAGTCATGAGTCTACACTCAACATGCTTTCCTGTGGCACATGAAGATGAAGACTTATTTATCTTATTACTTATTTAAACTCTTGTACTAGGCCTATGGCCATGGAGTTGTAAAAGACTATGTTTGTCTCTGGAATGACTGTAATAATGACCTTTGTTTCTGTGTACTTCATCTTAAACTGTGGATGCTAGCATTGATCCAGGGACTAGCATTGCAATCACAGGGATCCTTTTCCTTTATAAAGGAGGGATCTTACATATGGTATCAGAGCACTGTGTTGCCTGTAGGATTATGACCCTAGGATTGGAAACCACTAAGGAAAAATTTTCAACAACTTCCACACTTGTCTTTTCTTCTCGTAAACTTTTCTAATCTTCTTTCTCATCTCTATTTATAGATGAACTCCATCAAGGAAGCCGTGAAGAAGGGACCACTCATGACTATGACTTTGGAATGTGAGACAGAGTTCCCCAAGGCTCTCAAGGACCTCATGGTTGCCATGGGAATACATGGTGCAGCTGTGTACAAAGGTTTTCCTGTGATGGATGAAGGAGTTGAGTACTGGTGGGTGCAACTTCACTTGTATAAAAACAAGGAAGACAACCACAAGGACTCAGGATTCTGCATGGTCACCAACACAATGATGCACACCACATTCTTTGATTCAGTAAGGGATGCATCTTGGAGGGCCATCAAAGAACTTGGTGATAGAATCAAGTGCAGAATGCTTAACACCTAGAATGACCTTAGGGAAGAAAAGAAGCATACCCAAGAGCTAGAGGCTACCAATCAAAGTTTAAGGAAAGACATCATAGACTTAGCAATGGAGTCATGTGATCAAGATAAACAGATTGCCTCTAGGGATGCCTTGTTAGCCAACTTGGCAAGTGAGATGGGATTGTAAGCGTACTTTGTTAGTTGGACCACCACACTTATCATTTTATTTTCCAAAATGTTGTCTAAATAAGTTGAACCTTGGATGCTTGTAATGGATTTTATGTATGCTATGACTTGTGTGTTTGCCAATGTTATGCTTGTGATGCTCTGTCTTGAAATTTATTTATTGTGTTGACTCTAACTTTCTCTATCTTATAAATAGATGCCTAATGTTACCATCAACACTGTTAAAGAGTTCCAGGGAACTCGTTTTGGCCCTCGTATTATTGAGCTCACTAGTTTGCTCAATCTCCCTCTTCCTACCATCATGGTGCTTCCCCTCACCAAGTTTGAGAGGAAAGACCTTTGGGGCTTCAAGGTTAATCAGCCCGGACGCCAGACTGAGCCTACCACGGAGGCAATCATCTTCAAGCTCATGCACGATGACAAGGAGAGAGGCCTAGAGGTAGTCATGCAGGACTTGATTGGACGTCTGTTAGGGAGACACTCTCGGCAGTTAGAGGTACTCACTTCCACACCTTGGTGAGCGTGATGAGGATGGTGAGGCCATTGACTTGAGGACAATGAGCCGATTCGTCTATACCTCCAGGACTTAGAGGTTCTTCTTAGGCACGTGGACACTGATAGGACCAACGTCATGCTCAGCAATGACGAACTCCAGGTGCAGCTTCGTGAGAAGGACAAGCTCTTCGCGG
The DNA here is from genome assembly GCA_023614405.1 of Avena insularis. Classification (NCBI taxonomy): domain Eukaryota; kingdom Viridiplantae; phylum Streptophyta; class Magnoliopsida; order Poales; family Poaceae; genus Avena; species Avena insularis. The sequence continues at coordinate 291,097,819 of CM042697.1, read as the reverse complement.
AGCAAGATGAGATAGTCAAGGAGATGGAGGCCAAGTTCGAGAGTCAGGACAGAAAGTTCAAGAGTCAAGAGAAGCGTGTCCAAGATAGGAACAATAGGTTTCGAGACATGACTGCAGAACTGGAAGCCAAGGACTTCTAGCTCGAGCATCAGCAGACTGTGATTGAGAGGCTTCGTTCTCAGAAGAGGGCTCTCAAAGACAAAGTAGATACCTTGACCACTAATGTCGAGGAATACAAGACTGCTATGGAGAATGCAGGTCTTACATTTGTTGAGGAGGAGGTTGATGCCGAGGTGTAGTGATGACTACTCGTTTATCATTTATTTATCATGCTTTTTATTGAGTCGCAATGACCATCCAACATGTGGATGGCTTGCTATTGGTGTGTTTACTTTTCAAACTTGTCGTTTATGTTGTTGAACTATTATTATTATGATGCATGTGTGGTGACTGTTTATGTGCTGTATTGTGCATGTTAGCATCTATGGGTATCTCATTCTTATCTCTATTGAACAAACCCCAGATGCCTCCCCGACGTGCCAATCCCAACCCCAACAACAACAACATCACCCCTGAGATGCAGCAAATGATGACAGCTCAGACTCAACTGATGCAAATGATGACTACGTTCATCCAGAACCAGAACAACAACAACAACAACAACAACAACAACAACAACAATAACAACAATAACAACAACAACAACAATCAGAACAACCCACCGGGTTTTGACATGCTTACCAGGTTCTTGAGACTGAGGCCAGCAAAGTTCTCAGGAACAACTGATCCTATGGTGGACAATAATTGGCTACGCTCTATGAACAAGGACTTGGTAACAGTTGGCTGTACGGATGAAGAGAAAGTCAGATTTGCAGCACACTTGTTGGAAGGACCAGCAGCCACTTGGTGGAATAACTTCCAAATCACCACTCCCATTGAGGATGTCACATGGGCTATCTTTGAAGATGGTTTCCATACTGCTCACATCTCATCCGGAGTGATGAGTTTGAAGAAGAAAGAGTTCCACAACTTGAAGCAACGCCACCGCAGCGTGGCTGAATATATTGAGGAGATCAACAATCTGGCGCGATATGCACCGGATGAAGTTGACACTGATGCTAAGAGGAAGGAAAAGTTCCTTGAAGGGTTGAATGATGAACTGAACCTGCAGTTAGCTGTGGCATATGTTCCCACATACCAGTCTCTTTGTGACAAGGCTGCTATTTTGGAGAGCAAAATGAAACAAGTGGAAAGCAAGAAGAGAAAGCACTCTGACAAGCACAGCTCGGGATCGTCTCACAAGCATTCCCATTATGATGATAGTGGGAGTTCAGGATCCCATAAGCATGGGAAATTCAACAAGCACCACAACCACAACCGTCATCATGACAACAAGAGTCGCCGTAGTCATGACAATGACAAGTACAAAAATCACAAGGGTGGATATAAGAACCACCATAGTGGAAGTGACAGTGAAAGCCAGCCTGTCAAGAAGGATATTAGTCAGGTTGAGTGTTTCAAGTGCAAGAAGATGGGGCATTATGCAAATGAATGCCCAGAAACGAAAGTTGAAGGACCTAACAAGCCCAACCCTTTTCAAAAGGGACAAGTGAACCACATCAATGTGGAGGAAATCTATGAAGAGCCGGATGCTGTTGCTGGTAAGTTCAAACTCAATCCTGTTCCAGAATTTGTTCTCTTTGATACTGGTGCATCTCATTCATTCAAATAAAGAGCATTTGTTGAAATAAATGAACTACCGGTAGAAACTATTGGGTGTCCTATAAAAGTAAGTTCTCCTGGAGGAGAAATGATAGTAAATTCAGGATGTCATGATCTGGTCATAGAGTTTGGGAAGTATAAGTTTCCCGTTAACTTGATAATCCTAAACTCCCAAGGATTGGATGTTATTTTGGGAATGGACTGGATGACTAAGCACAAGGGAGTGATAGATTGTGCAAACCATACTGTCTCACTCACAACTCCAGAAAACAAAAGGATCAGATTCAAGACCAACTTTGAAGCAAAAAGGAGTAAGCTAAACCCTCTTAAGGGGGTTAGCATAGATAGTGTGCCAATTGTGAGTGAATATCCGGATGTGTTTCCAGAAGAATTGCCGGGAATGACACCAGATAGAGATGTGGAGTTTCTTATTGACTTGCTACCAGGATCTGGACCAATAGCAAAGAGACCGTACAAGATGTCAGTTGATGAGTTGAAAGAACTCAAGAAGCAACTTGGAGAACAGTTGCAAAAAGGTTTTATCCGACCAAGTTCTTCATCTTGGGGAGCACCTGTTTTGTTTGTGGAAAATAAAGATAGAAGTCAAAGGTTATGCATAGACTATCGTTCACTCAATGAGGTGACTATCAAGAACAAATACCCTTTACCTAGAATCAATGACTTGTTTGATCAGTTAGAAGGAGCTTGTGTGTTCTCAAAGATTGATCTCCGGTCAGGTTATTTCCAGCTTAAGATAAGGGAACAAGACATACCCAAGACAGCTTTCACCACAAGGTATGGATTGTATGAGTATACCGTGATGCCATTTGGTTTGACCAATGCCCCAGAATACTTCATGAATATGATGAACAAGGTGTTCATGGAATTTCTTGATAAGTTTGTTGCCGTATTCATTGACGACATTCTAATCTACTCCAAGAGCAAAGAGGAGAATGAAGGACATTTGCGTTTGATACTTGAGAAGCTTAGAGAGCATAAGCTGTATGCCAAATTCAGCAAGTGTGAATTTTGGTTAAATGAAGTTGGATTTCTTGGACACATTGTGTCAGGAGATGGTGTAGCAGTTGATCCTGCTAAAGTTTCAGCTATAACTGAATGGGAATCTCCTAAGTCAGTAAAAGAGGTTCATAGTTTCCTTGGCTTGGCAGGATACTACAGAAGGTTCATTGAAAATTTCTCCAAGGTAGCTAAGCCTATGACAGAATTGCTAAAGAAAGACAAGAAATTTGTATGGTCTGAAGGTTGTGAACTCAGCTTTCAAGAATTGAAGAAGAGACTAGTGATAGCACCAGTCTTATGTCTGCCCGATTTGGAGAAGGATTTCCAAGTGTATTGTGATACATCCCATCATGGATTGGGTGCAGTACTTATGCAAGAAGGAAAAGTTGTGTCTTATGCCTCGAGACAACTCAAAACTCATGAAGTAAACTACCCTACTCATGATTTAGAGTTAGCCTCTGTTGTCCATGCACTCAAAACATGGAGACACTATCTTTTGGTAAAGCGATGTGAAGTGTTCACAGATCACAAAAGTTTGAAGCATATCTTCACCCAGAAAGAAATTAATATGAGACAAAGAAGATGGCTAGAACTCATCAAGGACTATGACTTGAGTTTGCAATACCATCCTGGTAAAGCAAATGTTGTAGCGGATGCTCTAAGCCGTAAGGTTTTTGTGAATGGCCTTACTAAGGGAGAATTGCCAGATGATCTGTGTGCCCAATTTAGAGATTTCAGATTGGAGATTGTGCCTGAAGGACATCTCATGTCTTTGGATGTTCAACCAACATTGTTGGACAAGATCAAAGAAGCCCAGAAGACTGATAAGGAAATTGAAGAGATTAAGGAAAAGATTGGCAAAGGAAAAGCCAAAGGATTCCATGAAGACGAACAGGGTACTTTATGGCATGGAAAACGTATCTGTGTTCCACAAGATCCGGAGCTTCGGAAACTGATTTTACAAGAAGCACACAACTCACTATATTCCATTCATCCGGGTAACACCAAAATGTACATGGATATGAAGGAAAGATTTTGGTGGAATAATCTCAAGAAGGACATCGCCGAACATATTGCTTTGTGTGATGTGTGTAGTAGAGTGAAAGTGGAACATCAAAAACTAGCAGGATTGTTACAACCACTACCTATTCCTGATTGGAAGTGGGACAAGATTGGTATGGATTTCATTACCGGATTACCAAGGACCAGGTCAGGATATGATTCTATTTGGGTAGTAGTGGATCGCCTAACTAAAGTGGCTCATTTCATACCCGTGAAGACAACCTACACAAGTGCTAAGTTAGCCAAGATTTATATGAGTAGAATTGTGTGTCTACATGGTGTACCCAAGAGTATTGTGTCTGATAGGGGAACATAATTCACTTCTCATTTTTGGAGACAATTACATGAGTCATTGGGAACGAGGTTGGAATTCAGCACCGCATTTCATCCTCAAACTGATGGACAAACAGAAAGGACTAATCAGATTCTTGAAGATATGTTGAGGGCATGTGCCCTAGACTATGGAGCCAGTTGGGATGAAAGTCTGCCTTACGCAGAATTTTCTTACAATAACAGCTATCAAGCCAGTATTGAGATGGCACCGTTTGAGTTTCTATATGGGAGAAAGTGTACCACCCCATTGCTATGGAATGGTGTGGGAGAAAGAAGTTTGTTCGGGCCAGAACTAATCAAAGAAGCTGAGGAGAAAATCAAGCTGGTTAAGAACAGATTGAAGATAGCACAGTCCCGATAGAAGAGCTACGCGGATCCTAAGCGTAGAGAAGTCACCTATGAAGTAGGTGATAGAGCTTATCTTAGAGTGTCACCACTCCGTGGAGTGAAGAGATTTGGTGTCAAAGGTAAATTGGCCCCAAGATATGTTGGACCATTGAAGATTCTGAGTCGTAAAGGAGAAGTTGCTTATGAGATTGAATTGCCAGAGTCTTTATCAGCTGTTCATAATGTGTTTCATGTGAGTTAGCTTAAGAAATGTCATCCGGAAATGGAAGAGACTTCTTTGAAGGATACTATACCTTTGGAAGAGGTCCAATTGGAAAGTGAGATTATCTATGAGGAGAAACCAATCAAGATTCTTGAGACTGCAGAAAGAGTTACACGGACTAAGACTATCAAATTCTGCAAGGTTCAATGGAACCACCATTCCGAAGAAGAAGCAACATGGGAAAGAGAAGATGTTCTTCGGAAAGACCACCCTCACCTATTTGCCAGCCAATCCGAATCTTGAGGGCGAGATTCACCTTAAGGGGGTTAGATTTGTAACATCCCTAAAATCATGTTTCAAAAACTAATGCATATCATCCATGATCATGTAGGATTTCATTTCAAAATCATTTTAAAACAGGAGCATATGTGCTCATTATTTTATGTATGAATGCTCTAGCCTTTGTGCTACTTGCTATTGAGAAGGGTACTAATATTCACTCAGTATTGTTTAGAATCCTAACTTAAGTGATTTCAAAGGCTTGAGCCAAGTTTCAAAACAAGCATGAAATAAAACCAAAGTTTATGCCTTTTATTATATCTTCCAAAGGCTTGATTTTATTTTATTTTTCAAATGACCCAAGTAGGTTTGAGTGAACAGATGTGTTTGACACATATTTTGGTACAAAGTTCACTGTACAAAAGACCAGAGAAAGTTTGAAATCAAACTGATTTGAAATGAGGTTTGAAAATCATTTTAGAAAATCAAACAGAAAAAGAAAAGGAATAGAGAAAAAAATAAGCAAACATCCTAATCTGGCCCAACCAGGCCCAGCTAGCCCAGCAACCCTCCCGTGAACCTTTTTCTTTACTCGCAAACGAACCGACCGAGTGACTGACCGCCTGTCCCCACCTCCCCTCTGTTTCTCTCACTGACAACCGCGGCCCACTCGACTGTCGTCGTCTCCACCCTGCGACCCCTTCTTCCCCAAATTACGCCGGTTGTTTCCGGTGATTAAACCTCGCTTCAATTCGATTGATTGCGCGAGTAATTTCCTCCCCCGACCTTGCGTACTTAATCGCCTGCGACCTCCTCTCCTTTTCCCCCAGTTTTCCCCCTCTCTCTGCCCCTAGGCTGCTCAGAATCGACCCCGAACCACCCACTGCTCCGACGAGTTCATCGTCGAATTCCGGTGAGCACTGCGCGCCCCTTTGTCTATGGTTCATACTGGCTTGCTTTACATCTCCGTGCGCATCTACTGACACTTTCCGTTTGCTCGCGCATGACCTGTAGCCTCGGCAACGTCAACGACTGAGCTCCGCCGCTTCTGCTCGAACTCCGGCGACCTTTTCCCTATAAGTTCCAGCCTCCCCTTGCCCTCTGTTTGATATGCGTAATATCCCCAGCATCCTGCGCATCTAACGGTACCCTCCCCTTGTCTTAGCGCGGCCCAGAACATCGCCAACGTCGACGAACAGAAGCCACAGCCGCCAGAGACTACTCCGACGAGCAATCCGCGACGACTCCGAGTGCCCTTTCACCAACCAAGGACACGTCGAGCTTCTCCTCGTCACTGCGGTTCTGGTGAGCATCCTCCCACCTCGCCGGGCGACCTAGTTCGCCGGCACTGCCATCGTCGAAGCGCTGCCTTTGTCGCGCCGCCGCCAGCCACTTGTTGGTCAAACGCTGAGCGCCGTTAGATTTAGATCTAGTGGTCACGATAGATCGTAGGTGAAGCGGTAAGTTTCAATCAGAGCCGCGCGATTAAGTTAGATCCAGCGGCTCAGAAGCATGATCCAGCGCAAAGCGGTACCAGCCAGTAAGATAGCGCCGCGTGGCACAGGTTTCGTTTTAAAATTTGATATTAGATCTATTAGTTGTTTGATTTTGTTTTAATCATAACTTTTGAATCCCACGTCCAAATCTGACAAATTTTATATCAATGGAATCAGGAGAGAAAGCCCTTTCCATATATGCAATGTGTTTAATGTTTTGTTTCTGTTAAAATGGTTATTGTTACAGAAACATGTGTAGGCCTATTTTGTGTATATTAATTATTTGAGAAATGTATTAGTGTTCAAATAAAGATGGTTTGGCAAGTTTTGAACTTGTTTATGAATCAGTACTGTGCACTTGTCTTGTTGAGTATAGAAAATCATCTCATATCATGTTGCATGCATCCATATATTTTTGCTTGTGTATATTTTGTTTGTGATTCGGTGCTATCATTTTATGTGTAGATTTTGGTGCAAATAGTGATTGTGATTGTGAGGATTGTAGCTACTCTCCAAACTACCAAGGCAAGTGGTGCTTCATGATTTTATTCCTATGTTTTTCAAATATGCATTAGAAATATTTTTGCTAGAATTGCATGGATAAATTTTTGGTCTATATATGCTATGCTTGGGAAATCCTAGTAGTTGTAGAATTGCTAGAAATTTCTAAGCTAAGATGTTTATCTATGCCATGCTTAGCCTAGCTAGTAGCAACCAAGGGTGGTGAAATATTCATGCTATGATAAAATATTTCTAAGTCTTTGGACTATGTTTTTGCTTAATAAAACAACTAAGTGAATGAATCACCTGGGTGGAATGGTTGTGAATGGTTTATGTTGAGTGGTTACACAAGGCCCATTTCTATGGTTTACCTTGTGTATCTCATCTTGTGGAAAGCCACCCAGGAACAAAGGGATTTGAGAGGCCAAATGTTAAGAAGCTTCTAGTGCAGCCACTTGGCAATATGGGCTCTGCCTGGATCACATAGGTTGCAATAACTTAGCCATTTGGACAGTTGGTGGTAGTGCGATGATAGGTTGGAATGCATCCATTTGGTCTAAGGGAAGGCTTCTGAAAGGTCCTGTCTTGGTGAAAATCATGTCTTGTGGGGAAAGTGCACAACCTCTGCAGATGGAAGAATCTAAGTACTTAGCCATGTCCCTGGAAAAGGAAAACTTGAGCATCAAGACATGGAAGCTATCAAGAATCTCCTCATCCAAATTTCTAAGTAAAACTTGTGGTTGAACAAGGGTGAAGGACCCCAATGTCTATTGGTGGTTCCTTGGGAAAAGTTTTGACAAAGAAAAACTTAGTGTTTTCAACTAATAGGCAAAACCTATTTTGAGCAAAGCAAGCCTAATCTACACTTAGCCAAAATGCATATAGTATTTAGTCCACCAATATTATACTAAGGTATCACTTGCCAATACTATTCCAATGTATTGACCCACTGTGGCTGTAACTTGTGATGTTGCAGGTTATTCTGATGATGATTAGGAGTCATGAGTCTACACTCAACATGCTTGCCTGTGGCACATGAAGATGAAGACTTATTTATCTTATTACTTATTTAAACTCTTGTACTAGGCATGTGGCCATGGAGTTGTAAAATACTATGTTTGTCTCTGGAATGACTGTAATAATGACCTTTGTTTCTGTGTACTTCATCTTAAACTGTGGATGCTAGCATTGATCCAGGGACTAGTGTTGCAATCACAGGGATCCTTTTCCTTTATAAAGGAGGGATCTTAAAATTAGTGTAATGGTGTGATGAACATTCATCCTAAGTATAGCATTACGATCAAAGTCATTGAGTTTATATTGCTATAACTACTTACGAAGTGATCCTAATCCTTAGACCATGAGATCATGTCAATCACTAACACCGGAAGAGTTTCTTGATAACATCAAACGTCACACCGTAACTGGGTGATTATAAAGATGGATTCAAAAACAATAAAGTGTTATGTTGAGGCCCATGGATCGAGAGTGGAATTTGTTCATCCTGATGACGGATAGATATACTCTGGGCCCTCTCGGTGATATTACATTGATTAGCTTGCAAGCAAGTGATTTGATCACTAGAATGTTATATCACGGGAACGAGAAAAGAGTGCATGTCGGTAATGAGATCAAACTAGGTATGGAGATACCGATGATCGAATCTCGGACATGTAATATATCGTGAAACAAAGGGATTAAGATACTAGCGTAAAAGGTTCCGACGATCACAAGAAAGTCATCGTTGAATGTGTGGGAGTCAGTATGGGTCTCTAGATCCCGCTTCTGATTATTGATCCGAGAGGGGTCTCGATCATGTCCGCATTATTCGCAAACCGTAGGGTGACACACTTAAGAGACACCGACATCCATTTGGAGCAAAAGTTTCATGCCGAAAAGAATAACAAGCGCAGGAATTTATTTCACTAGATACCAAAAGCGGGTTTTGGGTGAAATTGCAGAAAGTGTTTCTGCATGTGAAATGAAATACTAGCAAGGGGTTATATGTGAATGTTTGTCATTAAAGTAATTGACAAAATTCTGAATAAATAAAAGGAGTTTTATTTAATGAGAGTTTGCATTAAATTTGGTGGAAATTTAATGGGAATTTGAGTGGGTTTTTGAGTGGAGGGAATTGAAAGGCATTTGAGTGAGTGGAGTGTCCACCCACATGAATGTGGAAGAGGTGGGGGAAGCCCCATGGCTGGGCGCATGGCCCCTTGGGTGCCCCCCTCTCCCTATAAAAGGAGCCCCCTCCCTCTCTCTCACTCACACCTCCTCGTGAAGGATCTCTCTCCCCATCTAGAATTTATCCCCCATGGTCTCGGACTAGCGAGATACATGTTCCCGGTGGCTATTCGGCTAGAAAGAGTTGTGCTTCCGCTGCATCACTGGAGCGAGGAGGTGGAGGTTTCTCGGTGCCTCGAACGTGTGTGCGAGCACGGATGCGCTGCTGTTTTGCGGCGCTAGGACTTATCTCGTTCTTGAGATCGGCAAGAGATCGTCTACATCAACCACGAGTTTGGACTCGATAAGCTTTGTCGGTCTTCAAGGGTATGTTCTCTACGGATATACATCCGCCCGTTGTTTGTATCTAGTAGATAGATCTTGGTACATAGTTGTTCCCATCATAGGAAAAATTTTGTTTTCTATGCTGCGGACCCTACAATTTTCACATAACAAGTTTAATTTGGAAGATAGATAAAAACATAAATATACTTGGAATGGTGTAACACACCATGCATAGGAATTTATGCGGACTCTTTGGAATAACTTGGTTTCTTGGGAGTTGGATGCATGAGTAGATCTTACTCAGTACAAGTGGAGGCTAGCAAAAGACTAGGAGCGACCAACTAAGAGAGCAATAATGGTCATAATCATGTAGAGCGACAAAACATTATTAATTAAAGCATAAAGTGGTATCACAAGGCAAAACTAAATGATCATAGAGGCTAAGGTGACTGGTTCATAGTCTTAACATGGTGTAAGCATGTGCCAAGTCAACCCAAATAAAGAATCAAAGGAGAATAACACAATATTATGCTTTTGTATGCTAAAACAACGCATGATTCTTTCAAGGCACATTAAGCAATCTCAATTGTTTGGAATAATCACTAAGCATATGGTCAAAGCAACATCTATCATGACATGATAAAGTCTAAGCCACAGTCAAAACAAGCTCCCTTTTGTACCACTTAAGCATGAAGCTTCCTACTCTTTTCCAACACCAATCGACTTATTTGAAACAACTCACAAAGATAATGCTCAATAAAGATCAGTGAGCATGTCTCACCCATCTACAAGGAAGAACTAAAAAAAATTAAGCTGAAAGCACACGGAAACTAAAGCTAAGCATAGTGCTAGCAAAAGAGAACACTCACAAAACAATAAGAGTGAAAACTAAAGTGTTCTAGACAATGAATAACTAGGTATGTCTTCTCCAAAATAGGAGTGTTGGGGTCCGGAAAATTTATTCAGCAAACAAAGCAAAACAAAACTAAAGATAAAAACAAAGACGCTCCAAGAACAACATATAGTGCATGTAGCAATAAAAATAGAGTGTCTAGAAAGAAACCTGAGATTTTTATTGATAAAGAAGGGGATGCCTTGGGCATCCCCAAGCTTTGACGCTTGTACCTCTTGAATATTTCTTGGGGTGACACGGGTGGTATCCCCAAGCTTGAGCTTTTTTCCATTCTTCATCTCATCACATTATTCTTCCCCTACACTTGAAAATTTCCTTCATACAAAACTTCACACAATCTTCATTAGCAACATTAGTGTATTCAAGATAATAAGCCTTTGGGTTTAGTTTTAACACAAGTAAAACTTCTATTAAAACACAATATACTGTAGAAATTCCTTTTAAAAGCTCAAGTGATCAAAGAGAACTCAAAACAAAACCCATAAGAGGCAAATGCAAATAATGGCAAAAATCTGTCAAAACAGACCAGTAGGTAAAAAACGATTTTTTCGAAGACCTTGTGTAGCTCAAATCGAAAACAGTTGAACTAAATAAAGTTATATTACCTGGGGCATACGCACAGAAAATTACAGCTCAATCCGACGTACTGGGATATTTCACGAATTTTTACAGTGAAGCACAGAAATCTGTTTCGGGACAGCAACTTCCCAAAATCTTACTTCTCTCTCATTAGAGGTTATTCTTGGCAAAAAAACCACACAAAAAGGATAAGGAGAGGTTTATTACAGAAGTAATAACTTCCAAGACTCAACAAAAGAAAAACTTACTGAAATAAAACAATGGGTTGTCTCCCATAAGCGCTTTTCTTTAACGCCTTTTAGCTAGGCTTGATAGTTTGAGAAGATGCTCATAAAAAATATGAATTGAAGTAAAAGAGAGCATCAAAAAGCAAATTCAGAACACATTTAAGTCTAACCCACTTCCTATGCATAGGAATCTTGTACGCAATAAATTCACAAAGAACAAAGTGACAGGCATAGGAAGATAAAACAAGAGTAACTTCAAAACTTTCAGCACATAGAGAGGTGTTTTAGTACCATGAAAACTTCCACAACCATATTTTCCTCTCTCATAATAATTTTCAGTAGCCTCGTGAATAAACTCAGCAATATAATTATCACATAAAGTATGCTTTTCATGATCTACAAACACATAATTTTTATCAAAATCAAAAATAGTGGGATTAAAACCTTCAAACCCACTTTTAATAATTTTATAACAAGATGACTGATCATTCTCAAGAGGTATGGGGTTCCAAGATAAAGTCAAGACCCCTCCAATATTATTTTTAATATTAGTATAATTACGATTATCAACCAATATAGGACCATCATCTAGAGCTTTATCACAAACATTTTTAAGCAAAACTCTTTAGTACCATGCATTTCGAAGTTAGGAACAAATAAAGGAATATAATAATATTTATCAAGCATGGATTATCATAGATAACAGGAGCATAATTATTATCACAAGTTTTACGCATAGTAGATATTTCAAACGAATCCACAGGAACATAACATTCATCCTCCTTTGGTAAGCATGGGGGACAATCAAATAATGTAAGGGATAAAGAGTTACTCTCATTAGAAGGTAGGCATGGGTAGCTAATCCATTCTTCCTCCTTTTGTTCATCACTCTCCTCCTCTTTTTCATCTAATGAGCTTCCAGTTTCAGCAATTTCTTCTTCCATAGGCTCCTGCAAGGCATTAGTCTCTTCTGTTTTTGGAAAGCATCTATTAAAATATTCAAGAATATAGCCATTTTCTTCCTTGTAATTACCAAAGCAAAATTTAAGTATATCATAAACCTCATATTTATTCCACATCATAAAATTCTTCAATTAGCAAGTATTTTCACCCTTCCAAGCAAGTTCAAGTGCACCCTTCCAAGCAATAAATTCTTCAATTTGTTCCAGATCATAAAAGTCATAATTTCCCTTAACATAAGAAGATATCGTAACATTATCATTATACTCACATTGAAAAGGGAGGTGTTTATACCTCCTACAGCAACAAGATTTATCAAAGCAATAAGTAACATTATAAGTAGAGCACACGTTTCTAGCAATGGTATGAAATTTATTAATTTGTTCCCATCAGTGTTTACTTTTTTGTGACAAGCGGTGTTCCTCATAATAATATTTTTGTTCTTCTGTGAACCCACCTTGCTAATACGATCCGGTTTCAAAGAAACCAACCATTGATAGAAAGCATGATAAAGCAAGACAATAACAGACCAACAAAAATAACAACTATAGTAGGAACTAATTTTTTTTTTGATAAAAAGAAGCAAAGCAGCACAACTAATTTTTTTTGTATTTTTTGATAGAAAGAAACAAGAAAAACTAAGCAAAATAAACTAAGCAAAATAAACTAAGCAAAAAAAAGTAAAGAGATTGGTTGCGAGAGACTTCCCTTGCAAGAATCTTCTTTCTCCCTGAAAAGTGATTGACGAGGAGGAGGAGATTGAAGTTGTCCTTATCTCCCCGGCAACAGCGACAGAAAAGTGATTAATGGCTCAGATATGTAGAGCTCGTTGGGAACCCCAAGAGGAAGGTATGATAAGCACAGCAGCAAGTGTCCCTCGGTTATGAAACCAAGGTTATCGAACATGTAGGAGTAAGGAAACAAATCCAAGGTGTTGCTAGCAACTGGAACCTGCACAACACAACCACAGAACTTTGCCCCAACTTACAGTGAGGTTGTCAATCTCACCGGTTTGCTGAAAACAAAGGATTAAACGTATAGTGTGGAAGATAGTAATTGCTTGCATAAAGTAAACAATAAACAGTAGATGGAATATCAATGATAAAGGAATGGACCGGGGTCCACGGTTCACTAGAGGTGTTCTCCATAAGATAAATAGCATGTTGGGTGAACAAATAACAGCGGGGAAATTGACAGATTGAGAAAGCATAACAATGCATATACTAGGCATCTTGATTCCTACAAGATTTGATTGGGCATTACAACATAATACATAGACCATAATCCAACTTCATCTATTACTAATAATTCACCTTCAGGTTATCATCTGAACCCCTTCTAGTATTAAGTTGCAAGCAATAGATAATTGCATTAAGAAAAGTGTGTAAAGTAAAAAATACAATTGCCCCATGGACAAAGGATTGTTGTTTTCTCCCTAGTAGCAACAACACATCTACAACCTTAGAGATTTCTATCACTTCCCCAGATTACTAGAGGCATGAACCTACTATCGAGCATAAATACTCCCTCTTGGAGTCACAAGCATCTACTTGGCCAAGATAGCTACAAGCAACGGAGAGCATGCAAGATCACAAATAACATAGACATTATAGAATCAATAATAAATATGACATAGTATCTCAATATCCATCGGATCCCCGTAAGCACAACATGTATGATTACAAATAGATGATCTTGATCATGAACGGAGCTCACAATATCTAAACATGATAGCACAAAGAAGAAGAAACAACCATCTAGCTACTGTATGGACCCATAGTCCAAGGGTGAACTACTCACGCATCACTCTGGAGGCTGGCATGGTGATGAAGAAGGCCTCCGGGATGATCTCTCCCCTCCGACAGGGTGCCGGGAAGAGCTTCAGATCCCCCCGATCTAGGGATGGAGATGGCGGCGGCTACAGACTGTTTCGTGGAGATTTTATCGGGTACTTAGGGTTTCTACATCGGGGTGATTTTATATGCGAAGGGGCAAGGTCAGCGGGTGCCTGAGGGGCCCACACCTAGGGCTGGCGTGCCCCCATGGCCGTGCTGCCACAGGGTGTGGCCACCTCGTGGCCCCACATCGGCTGCCCTTCGGACTTAGTGTTCCTTCTGGTGAAATATTGACTTTGGCTTTTCTCCCGTCCAATTCCGAGAATATTTCCTTAATAGCTTTTCTAAAACCAAAAATAGCATAAAACAGGCAACTAGAGCTGCGGCATCTTGTCAATAGGTTAGTTCTGGAAAATGTATAAAAACACCTCAAAGTGTAGATAAAACATAAGAATGTTGATATAAAATAAGCATGGAGCATCAAAAATTATAGATACGTTTACGACGTATCACCGCATCCTGTGTGCATCGCATCGGCCACCACCGCCCGCCTGCACCGCATGGGTCATCGCCTCCCCCGCATCCACGACATCTAATCCTCCACCCTTCACCTCTTCCTTGTCGCCTCTTCCTTGTCGCCTCGTCGCATCCACTCCTCGCCGCCTTGTCGCATCCACTCCTCCACCCGCCGCCTCGTGCATGTCTCTGCCTCGTCCCTGTCCACCGTCGGTGAGCCCCTCTCTCCCCCTTTTTTCTTTGTTTTAGAGTAGATGGTTTAGTGTAGATGATTCTAGATTGTTTAGTGTAGATGATTTATTGTAGATTTGGTAATATAGTAGAAAATGTACATGATTTTAGGGGTAGAAAACCTACATAATTCTTGTGTAATATAGAAAATAGGTGATTTTAGGACGATTATTACAATGTGAGGATGAAATGTCGAGGGTGGCGTGAGTGAGACTTGTGATATGAACAAATAAATAATTTGTGCATCCTACTTGGATCACCTATGCCATCCATGTAATTATTTTGCGCTTAATGCAAATATTAGGCCCTACTTTTAGATGATTTTGGTTTTGTACTTCCATATGGATGATGATTACAATGTAAGGATGCAATATCAAGGGTTATTTTGCGTCTAATTCAAATATGAGGCTTTTTTTATCTTAGCGAGCCTTTTGATTAATTAAGGAGTGTTTTATATTATATATGGCGATGTGTGATACATGCATGTATAAAATAACTATATTTTCCTTGTAGGACATGGTGTTATGTCAAGTTTGTTTCACGGAATATAGCGATGATACTATGTCAGGCTCACTTTTCTGTGTCCGTCTCATACGGGGTCGATTTGAGCATTCATTGGTATGTATAATATTTCCTATTTAAATTCATTGAATTTTCTTTCCATACTATTATCATTTATGTAATTTTTTCATGTTTATACTATCCCATGAAATTTAAGGAGGGACTTCAATAGAATAATAGGACAAAGCATGTGATGACCCACAAGTATAGGGGATCGCAACAGTCTTCGCGGGTAGTATTACCCAATTTATTGATTCGACACAAGGGGAGCCAAAGAATACTTGCAAGCCTTAACAACTGAGTTGTCAGTTCAGCTGCACCTGGAAATAGTTCTTGCTCACAGAAATTTATCAATAGCAACAGTTTGGTAGTAGTAACAACAAAGCAAT
The DNA here is from genome assembly GCA_023614405.1 of Avena insularis. Classification (NCBI taxonomy): domain Eukaryota; kingdom Viridiplantae; phylum Streptophyta; class Magnoliopsida; order Poales; family Poaceae; genus Avena; species Avena insularis. The sequence goes on along the minus strand of CM042697.1, from coordinate 291,082,134 downwards.
GATACGTCGGAAACATATCTATAATTTTTGATGCTCCATGCTTGCTTTGTCTATACTTTGAGGTGTTTTTATATCTTTTCTGGAACTAACCTATTAATAAGTTGCCACAGTGTCAGTTGCCTGTTTTCTTCTGTTTTTGGTTCCAGAAAGGCAGAAAATCAATATTCTCGAAATTGGACGGGACAAAAGCCAAAGTTATTATTTTTCCTGGAGCAACACGGAACCACGAAGCAGAGTCGGAGGGGGCCACAGGGTGGCCAAACACCCCTAGGAGCGGGAAAGCCTTGGAGGCGCCTAGAGGTTGTGTGGGCCCCCTGGACCCCCACTGACCTTGATTCTTGCGTCTATAAGAAGCCTCCGATGGGAAAACCCTAAACAATCCAGAAGAAATACACGAAAGCCTCTGTAGCGCCTCCGCCACTAAAGGGGAGATTCGGGGGATAGAAAGTCTCTGTTCCAGCACCCTGCCGAGACGGGTAAGTGCCCCCGGAGCCATCTCCATCGATCTCATCGCCATCTTCATCACCATTGCTGATTCCCATGATGAGGAGGGAGTAGTTATTCCTCAGGGCTAAGGGCTCTACCAGTAGCTATGTGTTCATCTCTCTCTCTATGCATGATCTTGTGGTCATGAGCTTTGTAATCAAGTAGATCTACCTTGCTACTCAAGTGCTTCATTAGATCTCTGCTCTCCCCATGTGTGTGAAAGTGACAGCGTGCATGCCATGGTGGCACTTAGGCTTGAGTCTACATAAATACTCTTTGTGCTTTAATAGATCTATGCTTTTACCCACGTGTGTCAAAGTGACAACGTGCATACCGTGTGTGGCACTTTGGCTAGATTTAATATTTGTTATGAGTTATATTTGGAGTTGGATGTCTCTATGAAATTGTGGTGTTTGTTGGAACCATCTAGCGCTCAAGGTGATAGTGTGGGGTTATCTACATTGGGGAAGGCAGACTTTGAGGTGTGCTGTTATAGCCCTACCTTGGATTAGAGTGTCCAACCGGAGAGTAGTTAAGAGTAGTATCATGAAGAGAGAATATTTATATGAGAGAGTGTTCACTAGTGAAAGTATGATCCCTAGGCCTTGTTTCTAAACATTGAAACACCGTTCACTTCTAGATCTGTTGCATGTTTGCTTGCTTTAGTATTTACCTCACCGTCACGATCTTTTCTGGCACCGTTACCACTTGTATTTCACTATCTCTTCACCGAACTAGTGCACCTATATTGGGTGTGTTGGGGACACAAGAGACTTCTTGTATCTTGATTGCAGGGTTTCTTGAGAGGGAATACCTTTGACCACTTCCTCCTTGAGTTCGATAAACCTTGGGTGATCCACTTAAGGGAAACTTGCTGCTGTTCTACAAACCTCTGCACTTGGAGGCCCAACAACTATCTACAAGAATAGAAGTGCGTAGACATCAAGCTCTTTTCTGGCGTGTTGTCGGGGAGGTAAGGTAAAAGGTACTCACGTCCTCCGGTGTGAGTGCTCGAAGTTATTTCCTTTAGATTCTGCAATTTGGTCTTTTTGTTTCTTGTTTTCACTAGTTAGGCTTAATGGAAAACAACAACAAAATTAGAGAGCTTTATAGTGTTTATCTTGAGTTAGGACATGAAGTGTTTGAAGAGAAAATTAAAAAACCTATGGAACTTTATTTGAATGATAATGGCAATGTTATTAGTATGAATTTTTTGAACACCATTGTTACTAATGGTATGGAGACATCTAAGCTTGGGGAAGCTAGTTTTTATGAGAAAGATCTTTTTAGCTCCCCAACTTTAGGGAAGAAAATTTGCTCTGATGATACTTTATCTCCCATATGTGGTAATTCTGATGATACTTGTGATATTTAAAATCCACATACTAAAAGTGTCCCTTTTAAAATACCTATTGGAATTGTTGAATGTGTTATGAATAACTGCTATTTTGGAGATGGAACTGTCCATCCTAGTGATCATTTACTCTTTATACATGAATTATGCAAGTTGTTCAAGTGGGCAGGTATTTCAATGGACCAAGTTAAGAGGAAGCTATTCCCTTTCTCACTTAGGGACAAAGCAAGGGAGTGGTATGAGCTACTAGATGATCCTCATCATTTGGAGTGGAAGGAACTTGAATCTCTCTTTTATTATAAATTTTATCCTCCTCATGAAATTCATAAAGATAGGAATTATATTTATAATTTTCATCCTCATGAGGGAGAAAGTATTGCCCAAGCTTGGGGAGACTAAAGTTACTAATGCTCAATGTCCCATTCATGAGCTCCCCATTAATATTATTATCAATAATTTTTATGCAAGGCTTTCAGGACATTACAAGGACTACCTAGATACCTGTTCAGAGGGATCCTTCACAAGTAATAAGGTCAAAGCTAAGTGGGATCTTCTTGAAACAATTCAAAGCAATACTGAAGATTGGGATAACGACAAAGGTAAAGAACCAGGTATAAACTATGAGTATGATTGCATTAAGTCTTTCGCTGAAACTGCTAATTTTCAAGAGCTTAGTGCTAAATATGGTCTTGATCCTCAAATTCTTGTTAGATGTTATAGAGCCTTTGCTTCCCATATTAATGCTCCCAAAGAAAAATGGGACATGTATCATGAACCTTTTAAAGACACTTGCATGGAAAATGAAAATGTTATTAATGATTGCAATAAACATGCTCAAACTTCTGAAAGTGCTATTTCTTATAAGCATGTTAATTTTTTTGGTATGCATAGACCTTGTGAGAAGAATCAAACAGAAGAAGAATATTGTATCACCCATTGGAATGAAAAAACTAGAAAGTGGTAGGCGTAGGGATGGATGGACAGGCGTTGCATGGACGAGTCTAAACATGTAACTTCAAGACCTAGGGAATTGTAGATAAATAATAATAAGCACCCAAGTACTAAACAATCCTAGGCATGTGCTCCATATATAGTCATACGTGCTCGCAATGATAACTTGCACAACATCTTCTGTCCAGCCAGCCCATGGTAGTGGGGCCTCTAGGGAACTACTGGCAATTAAGGTTCTCCTTTTAATAGAGCACCGGAGCAAAGCATTAACACTCCATGAACACATGTGATCCTCACACCACAGCCATCCCCTCTGGTTGTTCCAATTATTGTCACTTTGGGGCCTTTGGATCTGGACAATGATATGTGTACACAACTTGCAGATAAGATCACAAACAATACTATCATAATGATTCAATAATATGTTTAGATCTAAGATCATGACACTCGGGCCCTAGTGACAAGCATTAAGCACAACAAGTTGCAACAAAGTCAAATAGCACAAGATAAACTAGGCATTATGCCCTAACAGATCTTATTCGATTACATGATAGAACTCATCCAATCCCTACCATCCCCAAGCCTACAGCGTGGTATTACTCACTCATGGATGAGGGAAACATCGGTGGTTGATGGAGATGCGTTGGTGATGACGATGGCGATGATCCTCTCTAAATTCCCTGTCCCGGCAGGGTGCCAGAATGGAGTTTCTGGATCCGAATCTTGGTTTCTGGTGGCGGCAGCGGAGCGGAACTCTTTCTGGAAAAATATCGAACCCCCCTCGGTTTTTAGGTCGAAAGGAAACTTATTGGCGCAGAGGGAGGCCGAGGAGCTGCCTGGGGTGGCCACACCCCACCAGCCGAGGTCGGGTGGGCTGCTGGGGTGGGTCTGGGCCCCCCAGGCCTCCCCTCCGTCTATTCTTCTGGCTCCGTGGATCTTCTGGTGAAATATAATTTTTGGCATATTTTCCAGGATTTTTCCTGGTAGTTCATTTTCTGCACAAAAACAAGACACTAAGGTAATTCTGCTGAAAACAGCGTCAGTTAGTGTTAGTTCTATCCAAATCACACAAGTTTAGAGGATAAACAATAGCAAAGTGTTCGAGAATGTAGATACATTTTGGACGTATCAACTCCCCCCGAGCTTAGCTTATTGCTTCTCCTCAAGCAATTCAGTTGAAAACTGAGTGCGATAAAAGAACTTTCACAAACACTTTGCTTCATATGATGTAAATATTATCAGCATAGGAGTAGATGCTTAGAAAATTCATAATAAAGAGTATGCAACTAAGTCTACTCAATAGTCTTTGCAAGCTATCAAGAGAAACCAACTCAATAATAATAAGTAGCATGAAACATAAACATAAGAAACATTGCAATGCTCATAATAAGGTATGATAGAGTGGTATCTCGCTTGCCTTTGTTTTGGAGAGCACAATATAAATGCCAAGGCACCTCTGAAGTTCACATGAAGACTACAGATAAAGATATCAGAGATACAAGCATCAAAGTCATGACATAATTAACCAAGTTTTGGAACAAACACAAGAATGACAACTATGCTCTCAAGAAGGTTCTCATAGAATAAGTGGTGACTCAACAAGGTTGTGAAAACAGTTTTGTGAAGGTTTAAAAGGCTTCCCAATGCTGAAAGGAAGGTACTCGTTAGCTTTGAGCTCTCATTGCCCCTATCATAGGCATCTTCATGTGGTTAAGGTGAAAGTGAGGTCCACTCTGAATCATATGCTTGACAGACCATAGACTGAATCCCAAGTCCCTTGAGTACAAGGGTCGCTCCGCATGCTACTCAACTTTGGTCACCTGAAAGTTCTTGTCATTGTAAATACATGCATATCATCGAGAACCGCCAACGGGGTACCCCTTGCACATGGTACAGGAGCTTTCCCATAACCAAAATGACAAGGCAAGCAGACAATGAGCATCTCAGCAATCTTTTTATTTACCATATGCATAGCTTTTTATTGAGGAAGCTTCATAGATGCTCATTATAGTGATGCTGCAAGTTTCCACCATGATTAAGCATGGCTTAGGCTAGCGGCCCACGTGTTTCTCTAACACAATGTATAAACTCCATGAACTCACAACCTCCCCTTTTATTTCACATCATCGACATCCGTAAACAAAAGAGCAAGGAATCAACTGGATGAGATATCCAAAAAGTGTTGAAAGCGTTCCCCGTGACAGCACGGTTCTGCTGACTCCTAGTATATAATTAGAAAACATATAACTTTCATGGACTAGTCACAATGGTTCAGGATTATTAAGCGCAAGGAATAAAGTGTGCCATCAAATTCATGAGAGCTTTACTAACTAACTTTCTCAAAACATACAAACATTTTATTTTGGAAGAAAACACGGCATATAGAATATGCGCTGAAGTAGCAAATGATGCTAATAGGTAGGTATGGTGGACACAGCTAGCAATATTGGTTTTGGGAAGTTGGAAGCACAGGTAGAGCACATACTCAGTGTAAGTGAAGGCTAGAAATAGAGAGGGAGCGACAAACAAGAGGGCAATAACTGTCATAATCATGCTCGCAACAAAACAGGACTAATTATGGCATGAAAGTGATACAAGAACTCTGAGGCAAAATAAATCATCGAGGCTTACTGACTATTGATTAGTCATATGCATGCATGAGCATGTTCCAAGTCGATTCACATGAACAGTCAGAGGAGGATACCACAATACCATACCAAAGTATGAATAAAACAATGCAAGCAAACATTCATATGCCATGCTACAAACTATTAGCAAGATGGAGGTAATCATAGACAAACAAGAACTACTAAGCATCCATAGTGACATACACCTTACACAAACAGGCTAAGCAAGCTCACAATGAAGAGTATATGTACAAGAATGAAACAAATAGAGTTTATTACCAGCCTCTTACCACACCTCGAGTTGTCTTAATCTTCATTATTGCCCTTCACTTCTGTGACTTGAATAATTAACATGAAACCAAAATCCACTGAGGACGGCTGAACCCTGCAAAGAACTCACAAAACCAAAGAAGAACAACAAATATTTTTGGTGTTTTCGATTTTTTAGAAACAAGCAAACAAAGAAAAACCAAACAAAAACAAAGCAAACCAAACAAAGCAAAATCTTTTTGGATTTTTCTTTTAAGGCAAACCAAAGCAAAGAAACAAAGAAACAAACCAAGAGAAACAACGAAAATATTTTTGGTATTTTGGGGTTTTTAGAAAGAAGCAACAAAAACCAAAAGGAAAGCAAAACAATGGATATACAAAGAACCGACCAAACATGATATATATATGAGTGTGACATTGGTATACCTCCCCCCAAGCTTAGGCTTTTGGCCTAAGTGGGGCTCAATCCCATGGTGCCCAAGTAGACACACCTCCGTAGTATGTCGAGGAAGCTCCCTCGTCCTGGTATGAGCTCGAGGCCTCCCCTGTGTACGCAGGGGGGTCGTATGATGGTGCTTCCTCCTGATAGTGCCCATGGAAATTCAGAGAGCACAACTCATCATCCATCTCCACCTTCGAGCGTTACCAAGGTCCCTGAGAAATACTGAGCAAAGTGGTTTGGGATAGAGGGATCTCTCTCTCTTCCCCGTCAATAAACAGCATTCTATAAACCAGGTTGTCAAGAGTAGAGCTAGTGGTGACAAAGTGGTACGTGTTGGAGATATGCCCTAGAGGCAATAATAAATGTAGTTATTATTATATCTTTGTGTTTATGATAAATGTTTACGTTCATGCTATAATAGTATTAACAAGGAAACATTAATACTTGTGTGATTTGTAAACTTAATTTGAAGTCCCTAGTAAAGCCTCTATATAATACTAGCTTGTTGGTTAATAGATGATTGTGGTTTCCCTATCATGAACATTGAGATGTTATTAACAACAAGATCATATTGTTAGGAGAATGATATGATGGACATACTCCTATAGATAAGCGTAGCATAAAGATCAAGTCATTTTAATAGTTCAATTGCTATATGCTTTCTGATACATAGTAATCTAATTCCTTCGACCATGAGATCATGCATATCACCTTTACCGGATGGATGCTTTGATTACATCAAACACCACACCGTAACTGGGTGGCTATAAAGGTGGCATTGAGTGTTCGGGAAGTATTGGTTGAAACACATGGATCAAGAGTGGGATTTGTCCATCCATATGACGGATAGATATACTCTGGGCCCTCTCGGTGAAATGTCATCCAATTAGCTTGCAAGCATGTGACTGGCTCACAAGAGATCACATATCACGGGAACGAGAAAAGAGTACTTATCGGTAACGAGGTTGAACTAGGTATGCAGAGATACCGACGATCATAACCTCGGATAAGTAAACTATCGTGAGACAAAGGGAAATTGATATCGTATGTAAGTGGTTCATTCGATCGCAAAGTAATCTTTGAAATATGTGGGAGCCATATGAATTTTCAGATTCCTCTATTGGTTATTGATTCGGAGAAGTGTCTCGATCATGTCCGCATAATTCACGAACCGTAGGGAGACACACTTAAGGATTCGACGTTGTTTGAGTAGTTATGGAATGATGAGAAAGAGACCGAATGTTGTTCGGAGTCTCGAATGGGATTCGGGATATCACGAGGAGATCCGGAATGGTCCGGAGAATAAGATTCATATAAGGAAAGTCCGTTTGGAGTTGGGGAATGGTTAGGTGTTTTCATCGGAATGTTCTAGAAGGTGGAATGTCCCACTCGGAGGAAGGGTACATGAATGTGTTGTATCAAGTTGGTATGATTGCATCATGTACTAAGTGTCATCGCTGAACCAAATAAAGGATTAATTCAAATCCTAGTTTGAAAAGTCAAACAGCTAGTTTGAAAAGTCAAACGGCTAAATTTGGAAAGAGGAAAAGAGGAGGAGTGGGAAACCGAGTTGGGGAGGAGTTCCCTCCTCCAACCGCCGGCCCACCTCCAAGCCGAGTTGGGGAGGGACTCCCCTCCCCTAGGCTGCACCTCCCACCTATAAAGGGAGGGGCAGGGCTTCCCCTCCTAGCACACAAGTTCCTTGCCCCGAAAACCCTAACCCTAGCCGCCGCCGCCCTCCAAGCCGCCGCCGCCTAGGGATCTCCTTGCCGCCGACTTGGGCATCTCCAAGCCCTAGCCGCCAGCCCTAGCACCTCTTCCTCGGCGTGTCTAAACCCTAGAACACCGAGGGACTCTCTCATACTCCACCATACTCGCTCCGGCTTAAGGCGAAGCCCTGCGAGATATCCCCTCTACTTTCGGTACCACGCCGTTGTGCTGCCAGAATCGCGAGGAGAGTGCTACAACCTCTGCTGCCTGCTGGAACAAGGGAGAGGTCTTCGTCAGTACGAACGCGTGTGACCGATCTTGGGAGCGCTGGAACGCTTGGCCGGAAGGATCGTCTACGCGATCTTGAGATCGGGAAGAGTACGACTACATCACCCACGAGAATTCGCTCTCGTTAAACACTTTGGAATCTTCGAGGGTGAGTTATTCCATCGACTCGTTGCTACAATCTAGTAGATAGATCTTGGCTTGTTTGTTTGTATGCGGTAGAAAATTTTTGTTTTCCATGCTACGAAACCCTACAAAGGGTATCGAGCCGTGTCTATATGTAGATCTGTTGCACGAGTAGAACACAATGGTCATTGTGGGTGTTGATGCTTTTATTGTCGATTGCTTCTTGTGTACTTTGCATCTTGCGGGATGTTGGGATGAAGCGGCCCGGGCTAACCTTACATGACATCGTTCATGAGACTTGCTCCACGCTTGACATGCAACTTGTATTGCATAAGTGGCTTTGCGGGTGCCTGTTTCTCCTAGCATAGTTAAGATCCAATTTACAACGGGTGATTAACAATACTAGTATCAATGTTGTGGTTCATGTTCGTAAGTTAGAACGACACTTATTGAAAGCCCCAAACCACGTAAAACATGCAAAGAAAGTAGAGGCGTCTAACTTTGTTTTGCAGGGTGTGTCTTGTGATGTGATATGGCCATGATTGTGATTATATTTGATGTATGCAATGTTCCTTATTGTAAGTTGGCAACCGCGGGGAGCCATATGGTTGTCTTTAATTTATGTTAAGACCCGCGTGTCTATTCAAAGTAGTTGTAATAGTTGAAGCCGGTGGACGACAACCATGGAGAAGCGTCATTGACCTTGATGCAATGCCGGTGATGATGGAGATCATGTTCGTGCTAGAAAATGGAGATCGGAAGCACAAAGAAGAAAGGCCATATCATATCACATATTATGAATTGCATGTGATGTTAATCCTTTATGCATCTTGTATTGCTTAGTAGACAACGGTAGCATTATAAGATGATCCCTCATGCACATGAATTTCAAGTCATAAAGTGTTCACCCTTAGTTAGCACTGCTAAAAGCTTGTTGTTTGAAGCACCACGTGATGATCGGGTGTTAGATTCCGCAAGTGTATACAACGTGAGCAAGCCAGATTTGCTCATGCGAAACTAAGGTTTGATCTTGTGAGCCTAGCATGTACAGACATGGTCTCGGAACACGGATCACCGAAAGGTAAAGCATGGATCATATAGTAGATATGATGAACATGTCGATTGTTCGCCATTGAAACTATATCAACTCTCGTGATGATCGGTGTTGATGTGGTGGATTTGGTTCGTGTGATCACTAAAACAATGTGAGGGATATTGTTTTGAGTGGGAGTTCACCTAGATTAAATTTATTAATTTGAACTCAATTTGTCATAAACTTAGTCTAAACTATTGCAAATATGTTGTAGATCAATGACAACCCCTACCATCAATTTTAATGCGTTCCTAGAGAAAGAAAAGTTGAAAAACAATGGAAGCAACTTGGATTGGTTCCGCAATTTGAGGATTGTCCTCACATGGTAATTTGACCTATGTCTTTGGATGCACATTGGGTGACCCACTGCAGTTGATGCTTCCGATGAAGTAAAGAATGTTTACCTCACTCGGAAGACTTAGTACTCCAGTTCAGTGTGCTATCTTGTATGGTTTAGAATCAGACTTGAAAAGGTTTGAGAATTCAGACCCATATGATATTGTCGAGGATCTCAAATTGATCTTTGAGACTCATGCGGCAATTGAAAGCTATGAGGCTTCGAAAAGTTCTTTAAGCGCAAGATGGAAGAGGGCAGCTGTCGTGAGCATGTGCTTAAGATGTCTGGCACGCAAACAAACTTCAAAGCTTGGGTATTGTGATTCCTAATGCTTTGGGGATTTACTGTCCTCCAATCACTACCACCAAGTTACAAGAACTTTGTGATGAACTACAACATGCAAAACATGAACAAGACGTTGCCAGAACTCTTTGCCATGTTGAAGTCTGCAGAGGTGGAGATCAAGAAAGAGCACCAAGTGTTGTTGGTCAATAAGACCACCAAATTCAAGAAAGGCAAGTCTAAGCAGAAGGGACACTTCAAGAAGGGTGGTAAGAAAGTTACCACACCGACGAAGAAGACCAAGGCTGGACCTAAGCACGATCTTGAGTGCTTTACTTCAAGGAGAAGGTCCTGGAAGCGGAATTGCCCAAAGTACTTGGCGGATTTGAAGAACGGCAACATCAAGAAGAAAGGTATATCGATATACATGTTATTGATGTGTATATCACTAGTACTCATAGTAGTGCTCGGGTATTTGATACTGGTTCGGTTGCTCATATTTGTAACTCAAACAGTCTGCAGAATAAGCGGAAGCTAGCGAAGAACGAGGTGACGATGCTTGCTGAAACGGATCAAAGGTTGATGTGATCGCGATCGGCACGCTACCCTTCATCTACCATCGGGATTAGTTTTATACTTAAATAATTGTTATTTGGTGCTCGTTAATCATGAACATTATATCGGGATCTTGTTTATTGCGAGACGGTTACTTGTTTAAGTCTAAGAATAATGGTTGTTCGATTTATATGAGTAATATGTTTTATGCACATGCACCTTTGATAGATGGTCTATTCTTGTTGAATCTCGATAGTGGAAATACACATATTAATAACATTGAGGCTAAACGTTTGAAATCGGCGATAACGACCTATATGTGGCAATCGTCTTGGTCACATTGGAGTGAAGCGTATGAAGAAACTCCATTCCAATGGACTTCTTGAATCACTTGATTTCGAATCACTTGAAAGATGCGAAGCATGTCTGATGGGTAAAATGACTAAGACTCCATTTTCTGGTATGATGGAGCGAGCTACGGACTTGTTGGAAATCATACATACCGATGTGTGTGGTCCAATGAGTGTAGCATCGCGTGGTGGTTATCGTTATGTTCTTACCTTCACGGATGACTTGAGTAGATATGGGTATATCTATTTCATGAAACATAAGTCCGAAACTTTCGAGAAATTTAAGGAATTTCAAAGTGAGGTAGAGAATCAACGTAACAAGAAGATTAAATTTCTACGTTCTGATCGTGGAGGTGAATATCTAAGTTACGAGTTTGGCGAGCATTTGAAGAAATGCGGAATACTTTCATGATTGACACCGGGAACACCACGGCGTAATGGTGTGTCCGAACGTCGTAATCGAACTCTCTTAGATATGGTTCGTTCTATGATGTCACTTACAGATTTACCGCTATCATTTTGGGGTTATGCATTAGAAACAGTCGCATTCACTTTAAATAGGGCACCGTTTAAATCCGTTGAAACGACACCGTATGAATTATGGTTTGGGAAGAAACCTAGATTGCCGTTCCTTAAAGTTTGGGGGTGCGAAGCCTATGTAAAGAAGTTACAATGACAAGCTTGAACCCAAAGCGGAAAAATGCGTCTTCATAGGATACGAAGGAAACTATTGGGTATACCTTCTATCATAGATCCGAAGGCAAAATCTTCGTTTCAAGAATGGATCCTTTCTAGAGAAGGAATTTCTCGAAAGACGGATGGAAGGAAAGTAGAACTTGACGAGGTTGTTGAACCTTCTCTCGAAGCTGCGAGTAGCAAGACCGGAAGAAGTTCTGTGGTGCCTGCACCAATAAGAGAGGAAGCTAATGATGATGATCATGAAACTTCGGTTGAAGTTGCTACAGAGCCTCGCAGGTCAACGAGAACTCGTACCACTCCAGATTGGTATGATTCCGTTATGAGTGTCATGTTGGTGGACAACACCGATGACCCCGAGACATATGAGGAAGCGATGATGAGCCCAGATTCCAATAAATGGCAAGAAGCCATGAAATCTGAGATTGGATCCATGTACGAAAACCAAGTATGGACTTTGGTGGACTTACCGGATGGCGGAAGGTCGTCGAGAACAAATGGATCTTCAAGAAGAAAGCAGATCTTGATGGTAATGTTATCGTTTATAAAGCTCGACTTGTCGCAAAAGGGTTTCGACAAATTCAAGGAGTTGACTACGATGAGACTTTCTCACCAGTAGCGAAGCTAAAGTCTGTGAGGATTATGTTAGCAATCGCTGCATATTACGATTATGAGATATGGCAGATGGATGTCAAAACAGCATTCCTCAATGGAGACATTGATGAAGAGTTGTATATGATGCAACCCAAAGGTTTTGTTGATCCTAAAGATGCTAACAAGGTATGCAAACTTCAATGGTCCATCTATGGATTGAAGCAAGCATCCCCAAGTTGGAATCAACTTTTTGATAAGGTGATCAAAAGTTTTGGTTTTATACAAACTTATGGAGAAGCTTGTATTTACAAGAAAGTGAGTGGGAGCTCTGTAGCATTCTTAATACTATATGTGGATGACATATTATTGATTGGGAATGATGTAGACCTTCTTAATAGTGTCAAGGAATATTTGAATAATAGTTTTTCAATGAAGGATCTTGGCGAAGCAGCTTACATATTAGGCATAAAGATTTATAGAGATAGATCGAAACGCCAAATATCATTGTCACAAAGTACATATTTGGAGAAAGTTCTAAAGAAGTTTGGAATGGAAGATAGCAAGAAAGGGTTCTTGCCCATGTTGCCCAATACGACCTTGAGTAAAACTCAAAGTCCGACATCAGCAGAAGATAGAGAAAGGATGAGTAAGACTCCCTATGCCTCAGCCATAGGATCTCTAATGTATGTTATGCTATGTACTAGACCCGACATTGCATATGCTGTTAGTTTAACTAGCAGATATCAAAGTGATCCAGGAGTGGATCATTGACGTGTCAAAAACATCCTTAAGTACTTGAGAAGAACTAAGGATATGGTTCTTTCTTATGGAGGTGATGAACAGCTCGTTGTTAATGGTTACACCGATGCTAGTTGGAACACCGATCCGGATGATTCTAAATCACAATCTGGATACGTATTTATTTTGAATGGTGCAGCAGTTAGCTGGAGGAGTGCAAAGCAAAGCGTTGTGGCGAGATCTTCAACTGAATCGGAATACATGGCTGCTTCGGAGGCTTCACAAGAAGCGATATGGATGAAAGAGTTCATTACACAGCTGGGTGTGGTTCCTAGTGCGCTGGACCCAATGTCTATCTACTGTGATAACATGGGCGCCATAGCCAATGCGCAAGAACCAAGGTCACACAAGAAGCTGAAGCACATCAAGCTACGTTTTCACGCTATTCGAGAACATATCCAAGATGGGGATATAAAGATTTGCAAAGTACACACAGATCTGAATGTGGCGGATCCGTTGACTAAACCTCTCCCGAGGGCAAAACATGACCAGCACCAAACTGCCATGGGTGTTCGGTATATTACCATGTAATCTAGATTAGATGACTCTAGTGCAAGTGCGAGACTGTTGGAGATATGCCCTAGAGCCAATAATAAATGTAGTTATTATTATATCTTTGTGTTTATGATAAATGTTTACGTTCATGCTATAATAGTATTAACAAGGAAACATTAATACTTGTGTGATTTGCAAACTTAATTTGAAGTCCCTAGTAAAGCCTCTATATAATACTAGCTTGTTGGTTAATAGATGATTGTGGTTTCCCTATCATGAACATTGAGATGTTATTAACAACAAGATCATATTGTTAGGAGAATGATATGATGGACATACTCCTATAGATAAGCGTAGCATAAAGATCAAGTCATTTTAATAGTTCAATTGCTATATGCTTTCTGATACATAGTAATCTAATTCCTTCGACCATGAGATCATGCATATCACCTTTACCGGATGGATGCTTTGATGACATCAAACACCACACCGTAACTGGGTGGCTATAAAGGTGGCATTGAGTGTTCGGAAAGTATTGGTTGAAACACATGGATCAAGAGTGGGATTTGTCCATCCATATGACGGATAGATATACTCTGGGCCCTCTGGGTGAAATGTCATCCAATTAGCTTGCAAGCATGTGACTGGCTCACAAGGGATCACATATCACGGGAACGAGAAAAGAGTACTTATCGGTAACGAGGTTGAACTAGGTATGCAGAGATACCGACGATCATAACCTCGGATAAGTAAACTATCGTGAGACAAAGGGAAATTGATATCGTATGTAAGTGGTTCATTCGATCGCAAAGTAATCGTTGAAATATGTGGGAGCCATATGAATTTTCAGATTCCTCTATTGGTTATTGATTCGGAGAAGTGTCTCGATCATGTCCGCATAATTCACGAACCGTAGGGAGACACACTTAAGGATTCGACGTTGTTTGAGTAGTTATGGAATGATGAGAAAGAGACCGAATGTTGTTCGGAGTCTCGAATGGGATTCGGGATATCACGAGGAGATCCGGAATGGTCCGGAGAATAAGATTCATATAAGGAAAGTCCCGTTTCGGAGTTGGGGAATGGTTCCGGTGTTTTCATCGGGAATGTTCTAGAAGGTTCCGGAATGTCCGGCACTCCGGAGGGGAAGGGTACATGAATGTGTTGTATCAAGTTGGTATGATTGCATCATGTACTAAGTGTCATCGCTGAACCAAATAAAGGATTAATTCAAATCCTAGTTTGAAAAGTCAAACAGCTAGTTTGAAAAGTCAAACGGCTAAATTTGGAAAGAGGAAAAGAGGAGGAGTGGGAAACCGAGTTGGGGAGGAGTTCCCTCCTCCAACCGCCCACCTCCACGCCGAGTTGGGGAGGGACTCCCCTAGGCCGCGCCTCCCACCTATAAAGGGAGGGGCAGGGCTGCCCCTCCTAGCACACAAGTTCCTTGCCCCGAAAACCCTAACCCTAGCCGCCGCCGCCCTCCAAGCCGCCGCCTAGGGATCTCCTTGCCGCCGACTTGGGCATCTCCAAGCCCTAGCCGCCGGCCCTAGCACCTCTTCCTCGGCGTGTCTAAACCCTAGAACACCGAGGGACTCTCTCATACTCCACCATACTCGCTCCGGCTTAAGGCGAAGCCCTGCGAGATATCCCCTCTACTTCCGGTACCACGCTGGTTGTCTTTAGGAATCGCGAGAGAGTGCTACAACCTCCGCTGCTTTGGAACAAGGAGAGGAAGGTCTTCGTCAGTACCGAACGTGTGACCGATCAAGGGAGCGCCGAACGCAGCGCCGGAAGGATCGTCACGCGATCTTGAGATCGGGAAAATGCGACTACATCACCCACGAGAATCCGCTCTCGTTAAACACTTTGGAATCTTCGAGGGTGAGTTATTCCATCGACTCGTTGCTACAATCTAGTAGATAGATCTTGGCTTGTTTGTTTGTATGCGGTAGAAAATTTTTGTTTTCCATGCTACGAAACGCTACAGTACGCCTTCATGGAAGCAAGATCAAGCCTCTGAGGAGCCAAAACTATATCATGAGGATCAACAGCAATGTCCAAGGCAGCAGCAACACGAGTAGCAATAATCCCTCCATAAATGGTTCCCTTAGAAGCTAGACGATGAGCAATGAGAGAACCAAGATTATATTTGTCCTCACTGTTGAGCGTAGCGGCTAAGAAGGCCAATTGATAGTTGGAAATATTACTAGTGTTCTCCCTACCAAGAACAGTGGTGGCAAGGTAGTAGGCAAAATACCTGATGGCTGGAAGTTGAATGTTCTTTATCTTCCCTCGCTGAGCTCTACGATCATCATCATTTGTTATTCCTCGGTAAATCTCTAACAAATAAGTGGGTAGAGCTTGAATCTTCTTTGATGACCCTGTTGTACCAAGTCCTAGGGCCTTGCAAAATTTCTTCAATGTCATAGAATGAGCCCTGCCATAAATTCTGAAAGACATAGAAGGATTGAACATACTATTGGTAAAGGAGAAACTCTCCACAAATGTTTTAGTAAGCAAATCATATTGTGAACTCTCATCCTGCATGTAACTTGTTAGTCTAGCTCTCTGCACCAAAGTCATGAAATCATTAAGATTCTCAGCAGCTCGCAAGAAAGTTTGACAAGGAAAGGTGGAGGGGTGCGCATCCCCTTCATCTCCCTCGTCACCAAGTCGCGGAGTGATGAGATCCTCATTGTATGAGGGTCTAGTACTGGTAGATGACCTTGGAATCCTTGCCCTTCTAGGTGCATCACTCTCAAAAATGTCACCAAAGGTGTGATGGTCCATGACTTCCCTATTCTGAAATTTTTAAACAACCATCAAACCAAGTGATTTCTAAGTTGATAAATGATGAGAAACTACTATAGGAACTTGCTAGAGGACTACACATGCATCAAAACAAAGTTCCTAAGCAAAGAACAAGCATGCAAGCTCAAACAACCTGTCACCTATAGCAGCAAAATACTCAAGATACAATCTATCAATCACAAATCTAATTGGACAAGTGGAGGAGGCACATACCAAGGAGCAATCCCTCCAAAAATCAGCACTTGGGATGGGCTGAACAAAGAGATTGAAAATCGCGAGCAAGAACAGCAAGAACTCGAGCTTGAGCAAGTTTTCTGGTGTTTTTCGGGAGAGAGAAAGAAGGTGGCTTTGAGGAGGCATCCTAGAGGGGCCCAGGTGGGCCAAACCTCCCCCAGGCGACGCCACCTGGTAGGCCGCGCCTACCAGGGGTCTGGTGGCCTAGGGTGGCCCCCTGGGTCATCCCAGGTGCCACTTTGCCCCTTTTTCGAGTAAAAAATTACTTTGAATTTTCTGGGATTTTTTGGGAAACTTTATTTTTGGCCAATTTTCAGGGTATGAAAATTGATTTTCTCGCAGAAACAGTTTTTTCAGAAGAAGCAAAAGCAAACCAAAAGCAAAACTACAGGAGCTCTAAGAAACTCAAACAAGCAAACAACTAGCAAAACTAAAGCTAAAGCAAAGACTAGGAAGGAGAAAGGAAAAAAAGAAAGCAGGTATAACCATAGTGGAAACATTATTTTGTTCATTAAAATCCTTTTGTTAACAAGGTTGATCAAGTCTTGTTACCAAAACAATCTTATATGAAACAAAACTTTGCATTCCACAAGGTGATTATCTTACCTCATACTTGATAGCAATGGTCCCAACCATAATAGTTTCAAAATTTTCTTGTGGAATGGGACAATATATTTCTCCAACCTTGATGCCCTCAATATTTTCAATAGAATTCAGGCAATAGCTCTTAACAACCTTCTTGAGGAAATAGACAGTGTGCTCTTTGTCATTAATATTGAATGTTACTTTTCCTTGATTGCAATTGATGACAGCACCTGCAGTATTAAGAAAAGGTCTCCCAAGAATAATAGACATATTATCATATTCAGGCATTTCAAGCACAACAAAATCATTTAAAACCATGCAATTATGAGCAACCTGAACAGGAATATCCTCACATATACCAACAGGGACAGTAGTTGACTTATCAGCCATTTGCAAAGATATATCAGTTGGTATCAACTTTTCTAGCTGGAGTCTCTTGTAGAGAGAAAAAGGCATAACACTAACTCTAGCTCCCAAATCACATAAAGCAGTTCTAACATAATTATTCTTAATGGAGCAAGGAATAGTTGGTATACCTGGATCACCAAGTTTCTTTGGAACCTTACCATTGAAGGAATAATTAGCAAGTAGAGTAGAAATCTCCTCATTAGGAATCTTCCTTTTATTAGAGACAATATCCTTCATATACTTTGAATAAGGAGGCAACTTAATAGCATCAGTCAAAGGAATTTGCAAGAATAAAGGTTTCATCCACTCAAAAAACTTGTTGTAGTGTTCTTCCTCCTTTGACTTGTGTTTCTTACCTAGAAAAGGCATAGGTTTCTGCACCCAAGGTTCTCTCTCTTTACCATGTTTATTAGCAATAAAATCTTCCTTTGTGTACCTAGTGTTCTTAGTGTGCTTCTCAGGTTCTTCCTCACCTTCCTCCTTATCAGGAGACTCATTTTTATCATTATCGCTCTCAATTTTAGCATCAGAGACAGATATACTATTAGGATCCACTGCAAGTTCAAGTGGTTCCTCAATTATCTTATGTTTCTTTTTCTTTCTCTTATGAGGACTACCACTATATTCACATTGTTGGGAATCCTGCTCTATTCTTTTAGGGTGTCCTTCAGGATATAAAGGATCTTTAGTAGCTATACCACTCCTAGTTCTAATTCCATAAACATGTTTATCTCTTGAAGCATTAACTAGCATATCTGTTTGTACCTTAGCAAGTTGATTAAGTTGGGTTTGAACCATTTGAAAGTGTTTACAAAGCATTTTAATATGATTATAAGATCTTTCCACAATATCTTTCAACTCATGGATAGCTCTAGACTTTTCCAATAAATGATTCTAAACTTGTTTATTAAAATACCCTTGCTTAATAATAAATGTGTCAAGTTCCTCTAAACATTGATCAGGAGGCTTACCATAAGGAATATCACCTTCATCAAAGTGTTGGAGAGAGTGTACCTCAATAGTAGATGAGTGGGGAATTGGCTTACATAATTCTTCTATAGGAGGTAGATTCTTCACATCTTCAGCTCTAATACCTTTCTCCTTTAGACACTTCTTAGCTTCCTTCATCACTTCATCATTTAATGCAATAACTCCCCTCTTCTTTGTTGTTGGTGTTGAGACTGGTTCAGAAACAACTGGTTCAGGAGAAATAGGCTCAGTTGCATTCAGCTCAGTTGAAGTCCAATCATCATAATTCTTGCTTATCTTGGTCATTAATTCTTCAACATCTGTAGGAGTCCTTTTCCTGAAAACACAATCAGCAAAGCTATCTAGGTAGGTCCTAGAATCATCAGTTAGTCCATTATAATAAATATCAAGAAGCTCATTCTTAGGTAATGGACATCTAGGATGTGCATGAATCAAGGCACAGAACCTTGTCCATGACTCAGGCAAATTCTCTTCTTCTCCCTGTTTAAAATTAAAAAGTTTCTGCAAAGCAGCATGTCTAGCACTGGGAGGAAAATATTTCTGGAAGAAAGAAGCAATCAAGAAATCAGGACTATCAATGGAACCAGGAGGTAATCTATTAAATGAAGCCCTAGCTTCTCCTTTTAGTGAAAAAGGGAAGATCTTAGTAACAAAGTACTTGCGCATTTTAAAATCATCAGAGAACAAAGCACTCATAGTAGAAATCTCATTCATATGAGCCACATCACTCTCATTTTTAGTCCCACAAAAAGGTTCTTTCTCAACAATATCTAAGTAAGATAAATCAAGAGAGAAATCATAATCTTCATCTTTAATATTTATGGGAGAAGTGGCAAACTTAGGATCAGATGACAACTTAGGCATGATAGTACGTCTAGCAAGTAGACTCTTAATAGCACTAGTACCATGTGTGTTTCGGCACTCTTCAACAAAATCATCAGTGAACTCAATGTAACCATCATTAGTATCATAACTCTCACTAGTAGGTGTGCTAACAGGTGTAACAGTGTCTTCACTAGGAGTTTCGGTATTTCCTAGACTAGCCATAATAGCATCTAGAAAAGGACCTAATGAACCACTCGCATCAAGCATAGTAGAAGTAACATCATGAGCATCAAAAGCAGTTTCAGACTCAGCAGTAGTATCAGTGTGTGTAGCATGTGTATGTGGTGGTGGTGTGACAAGCTTACTTATAATAGACGGTAAATTAAGAGCAACAGAGGTGTTTAGGATTGTACCTCTTCTTGTAGTGGATGGTAAAATAGGGAACTTTCCATCACAAGACTTCCCCATGATGAAAGGAGTAGAAGTGAACAATAATAGATCCAAGTGAACTTACAAATAAAGTTATGCTCCCCTCCAACAGCGCCAGAAAATAGTCTTGATGACCCACAAGTATAGGGGATCACAGCAGTCTTCGTGGGTAGTATTACCCAATTTATTGATTCGACACAAGGGAAGGCAAAGAATACTTGCAAGCCTTAACAACTGAGTTGTCAGGTCAGCTGCACCTAGAAATAGTTCTTGCTCATAGAAGTTTATCATTAGCAATAGTTTGGTAGTAGTAACAGCAAAGACAATGAAAAACAGGAGCAATAGAAAGCGATATGATAGATGGGATTCGAAAAGGCAGGCATAGGGATGGATGGACGGGCATTGCATGGACGAGTCTAAACATGTAACTTCAAGACCTAGGGCATTGTAGATAAATAATAATAGGCACCCAAGTACTAAACAATCATAGGCATGTGCTCCATATATAGTCATACGTGCTCGCAATAAGAACTTGCACAACATCTTCTGTCCAACCAGCCCGTGGCAGCGGGGCCTCTAGGGAACTACTGGCAATTAAGGTGCTCCTTTTAATAGAGCACCGGAGCAAAGCATTAACACTCCATGAATACATGTGATCCTCACACTACAGCCATCCCCTCTGGTTGTCCCAATTATTGTCACTCTGGGCCTTTGGATCCGGACAATGATATGTGTACACAACTTGCAGATAAGATTACAAACAATACTATCATAATGATTCAATAATAAGTTCAGATCTGAGATCATGGCACTCGGGCCCTAGTGACAAGCATTAAGCACAACAATTTTCAACAAAGTAAAATAGCACAAGAGAAACTAGGCACTATGCCCTAACAGGTATTATTCGATTACATGATAGAACTCATCCAATCCCTACCATCCCCAAGCCTACAGCGGGGGATTACTCACTCATGGAT
This sequence comes from Avena insularis, assembly GCA_023614405.1. Classification (NCBI taxonomy): domain Eukaryota; kingdom Viridiplantae; phylum Streptophyta; class Magnoliopsida; order Poales; family Poaceae; genus Avena; species Avena insularis. The sequence goes on along the minus strand of CM042697.1, from coordinate 291,061,424 downwards.
GAGGGAAACATCGGTGGTTAATGGAGGTGCGTTGGTGATGATGATGGCGATGATCCTCTCCAAATTCCCCGTACCGGCAGGGTGCCAGAACAGAGTTTCTGGATCCGAATCTTGGTTTCTGGTGGTAGCGGTGGAGCGGAACTCTTTTTGGAAAACTATCGAACCCCCTCGGTTTTTAGGTCGAAAGGGAACTTATAGGCGCAGAGGGAGGCCGAGGAGCTGCCTAGGGTGTCCACACCCCCGCAAGGCGCGAGGTCAGGTGGGCCCATGCTTGGGGTGGGTCTAGGCCCCCCAGGCCTCCCCTCCGTCTCTTCTTCTGGCTCCGTGGATCTTCTGGTGAAATATAATTTTTGGCATATTTTTCGGTATTTTTCCTGATAGTTCATTTTCTGCACAAAAACAAGACACCAAGGTAATTCTGCTGAAAACAGCATCAGTCTGTATTATTTGTATCCAAATCACACAAGTTTAGAGGAGAAACAATAGAAAAGTGTTCGAGAAAGTAGATACGTTTTGGACATATCAGCGTGGAGTTTAAATCTCTTGGGAGAACATATGTTGTTGACGTGCGCAAAGTAAATGCCACTATTAGGATATGTAATGGTGGCGCTTAGGCTGAACGTCACCACTGAAAATCCTACTGGTGGCGTTCTCTAGAGACGCCACCACTACGACCTACCAGTGGCGTGAGATTAGTGGCGTGCGGCTTAAACACCAGGAACCACCTTTTCCAAACGCCACCACTAGACCTTTTCCTACTAGTGGATGAGGCTAAGAAAGGTTCCTTGCCCATAGTAAAAGGTAAATCGTTGAGTGCGACTCAATGTATAGAAATAGATCATGATAAGGAAGCGATGAGTGCCATCCCCTATGCTTCGGTAATACGTTCTATCATGTATGCCATGCTAAGTACTCAACTAGATGTGGCCCTGACTCTCAGTTTGATGAGCCATTTCCAAAGTAACCCTCGGATGGTTCATTGGACAACAATTAAGGACATCCCTAAGTATCTGAGAAGAACTAAGGATATGGTTCTTATCTTTAGAGGACGTGATGAAGAACTTACTATATCTGGTTACGTGGATGCAAGCTTCACTGATCCAAATGACTCAAAATCTCAAATAGGTATGTGTTTATGGTGAATGACAGTGTGGTAAGCTGAAGGAGCGGGAAGCAATCCTCGGTGGTGCAATCTACAATGGAATCGGAGTATATTGCTGCTTCAGAAGCAACAAATGAAGTTGTGTGGCTGAGGAAGTTCAATATTGAACTTGGTTTATTCCCGAGCATGGATGACCCTGTGTGCATCTTATGCAACAACATGGGGGATATCACAAACACGAAGGACCATAGATTCCACTCCACTAATGATGATGGTCTGCAAGTGCACACGTTCGTCAGAGCATTTTTTGCGGAAGTATTAATTCCATTTTTTATATCGATCCCAATAAGGAGCTTCCGTAAATGTTTTTATGTGGCAATTCTATCGCACCCAAGGTGTCACGTTCTCTTGAGTGAATTGACTGCAAGTGTTGAAGGTGAAAAGTGATGAGTAAATAAAAGAGGAAACTTGAGTAAAGGTAGATGCTAAAATTAAATAACAAAAAAGTAAAAAGACGATGAAAGTGTTTGGAGTTCCAGTAGATGAGAAGTTAGGCGCAAAGCAAAACGGTTTATGGTAATAGTGCGCTTGCCAAGTGAATGAAATGAGATAAGTGATTGTGATACTTCTTATCCATAAGTGAGCAGGCAAGCAACCCATATACTGACTAGGAGTCCTCATGGCAAATTCCTCCTTGTCCCAATGATCCTGTTGGAGATATGCCAAAGAGGCAATAATAAAGAGGTTATTATCATATCTTCATGCTTATGATAAATGTTTACATACCATGCTATAATTGTATTAACCGGAAACATTAATACTTGTGTGATTTGTAAACATGTAAGAGTCCCTAGTAAAGCCACTTGTTAAACTAGCTTGTTGGTTAATATATGATCATGGTTTCCTGATTATGAACATTGAGATGTTATTAACAACAAGGTCATATCATTAGAAGAATGATCTGATGGACATACTCCTATAGTTAAGCATAGCATAAAGATCAAGTCATTTAATATAGTTCACTTTCTATAAGATTTCTGATACATAGTAACCTAATTCCTTCGACCGTGAGATCATGCTAATCACCATCACCGGATGGATGCTTTGATGACATCAAACACCACTCGTAACTGGGTGGTTATAAAGGTGTCATTGAGTGTTCGGAAAGTATGTGTTGAGGCACATGGATCAAGAGTGAGATTTGTCCATCCATATGGCGGATAGATATACTCTGGGCCCTCTCGGTGGAATGTCATCCAATTATCTTGCAAGCATGTGACTGTCTCACAAGGGAACACATATCATGGTAACAAGAAAAGAGAACTTATCGGTAACGAGGTTGAACTAGGTATGCAAAGATACCGACGATCAAACCTTGGATAAGTAAAATATCGCGAGACAAAAGGAAATTGGTATCGTATGTAAATGGTTCATTTGATCACAAAGTAATCATCGAAATATGTGGGAGCCATATGAATTTCCAGATTCCTCTATTGGTTATTGATCGGAGAAGAGTCTCGATCATGTCTGCATAATTCACGAACCGTAGGGAGACACACTTAAGGATTCAATGTTTTTAGTAGATATGGAATGTGAGTAAAGAGACCAAATGTTGTTAGGAGTCTCAGATGGTATCCGGGATATCACGAGGAGATCCGGAATGGTCCGGAGAATAAGATTCATATAAGGAAAGTCCAATTCCAGAGTTCGAAATGGTTCCGGTGTTTTTATCAGAATGTTCTAGAAGGGTCTAGAAGGTTCACCAATCCGGAAGGGGAAGGTTACATGGATGTGTCATGACAAAGTGGAATGGTTGCATCATGTCCTAGGTCACTTGGCTGGACACTTGGAAGAGAGAAATCAAACTCTAGTTTGAAAGTAAATGGGCCAGTTTGAAATAGTCAAACTGGGACAATGGTTTCCAAGTGGAGGAAGAGAAGGAAACCTTGGGAGAGAATGTTTCCCTTCCCTCCACCAAACCGTCGGCCAGCAAGGGAGTTGGGGGAGGACACGGCTATCCCTAGCCGCCCCTCCCACCTATAAAATAAAGGGAGGGGCACCCCTCTCCCTACATGCGGCTGCCCTAGATCTCCTCTAAACCGCCGTCTAGCTAAACCCTAGTTGTCGGTTAATCTAAACCCCTCGGCCCTCTAAACCCTAGATTGCTGAGGCCCTCTCTCTACTCCACCCTACTCACTCCGGCTTAGGCGAAGCCCTGCGGGATCTCCCCTCTAATCTCTGACACCACACCGTCGTGCTGCCGAAATTGCGACGGGGGAACTACAACCTCTGCTGCCTGCTGGAACAAGGGAGAGGAAGGTATTCATCAATCAGCGATGTGACCGATCAAGGAAGCGCTTTAATGCTGGCCGAAAGGATCATCTGTGCAATTTTGAGATCGGAAGTGTACGACTACATCATCCACGAGAATTTGCTCTCGTTAACTGCTTTGGAATCTTCGAGGGTGAGTACTCTATTGACTCGTTGCTACAATCTAGTAGATAGATCTTGGCTTATGTGTGTTCATGCGGTAGAAATTTTTTGTTTTCCATGCTACAAACCCCTACAGTGGTATCAGATCCGTGTCTATATGTAGATCAGTTGCACGAGTAGAACATAATGGTCATTGTGGGCGTTGATGTTTTTGTTGTCGATTGCTTCTTGTGTACTTTGCATCTTGCGGGATGGTGGGATGAAGCGGCCCGGGCTAACCTTACATGACATCGTTCATGAGACTTGCTCCATGCTTGACATGCAACTTTTATTGCATAAGTGGATTTGTGGGTGCCTGTTTCTCCCAACATAGTGAAGATTCAATTTATAACTGGTGATTGACAATACTAGTATCAACGTTGTGGTTCTTGTTCGTAAGTTAGAGCGACACTTATTGAAAGCCCCAAACCACGTAAAACATGCAAAGAAAATTAGAGGTGTCTAACTTTGTTTTGCAGGGGTGTGTTGTGATGTGATATGGCCATGATTGTGATTATATATGATGTATGCAATGTTCCTTATTGTAATTCGGCAACCGGCAGGAGCCTTATGGTTGTCTTTTTAATTTCGTTAAAGACCTGCGTGTCTATTATTCAAAGTAGTTGTAATGGTTGATGCTGGTGGATGACAACCATGGAGCGGCGCCATTGACCTTGATGCCACGCCGGTGATGATGGAGATCATGTTCGTGCTTTAAGATGGATATTGGAAGCACAAGAAGAAAGTCCATATCATATCACATATTATGAATTGCATGTGATGTTAATCCTTTTATGCATCTTGTATTGCTTAGATCGCGACGGTAGCATTATAATTATCCCTCTCACAAAATATCAAGTTATAAAGTGTTCATCCTTAGTAGGCACCATTGCCAAGACTCGTTGTTTCGAAGTACCACATGATGATCGGGTGTGTTAGATTCTGCGAGGCTAAGGTTTGATCTTGATAATCCTAGCATGTACATACATGGTCTCGGAACCCGGAATACCGAAAGGTAAAGCATGAGTCATATAGATGATATGATGAACATGATGATTGTTCGCCTTTGAAACTACATCATGTCACGTGATGATCGGACTTGGTATAGTGGATTTGGTTCATGTAATCACTAAATTAATGTGAGGGATATTGTTTTGAGTGGGAGTTCAACAGCAATATGATTAAAAGTTGAACACTATTTATTATAAATTAAATCAAAGTGAATTTGCATAGTTGTTATAGTCATTGGCATCTGTTTACCACCTTGAGCATAGTTAAAATTGAGATAATAGAACTATAGAATTCTCGTTAGTTACTTTACGAACTGGTATCGTATTGTTTTGAAGTGTTAATCTAAAGTTTAAAAGTACTATTGCAAACTTTCAGTAAGTTCCAGTTACTCCGTGAAGTTTAATAATTGGTATTAAATCAAGAGAAACAATTCCAGTGTTAGTATATAAGTATCATGTTGATATTCAAAAGATTGTTTTAATATCAAGGTTATCTAGGAACATCATATGTGGAAGATATTGTGATATCTGAAACGATGTTTTGATTATAACATGATAGAGTATAATATGGCAAAGTTTATGTTCTCATATTTGATGGGAATTTTTAAAAGGTTAGAGACGCTAGTCGTCCTAATCCTCCAAAAGGTTTTGGAGAGCAACATTATACTTGCAATTCACCGTTATAAGCTAAAGTAGCTTGATCATGAATAGTTCCTGATAAGGATGAATATTTGATGTAGGTAAAACGTTTACTACACTAAATGATTACTAAAGGATGGAATTTGAAAGAACACCAAATATTTGATGATGGTGAATTTACTTCAAAGTGCAAGTCCAAAGACATTGGTATTTAACTATACATGCTTTGGACTATGTGTCATATGTATGGCTCCACTATTGATGTTGATACATTCTTTCAAACAAAAAAGGAAATACTGAAAGAGAATCTCATAAATATATGGCAGAAAAGAAAAGACTAGAATTGTTCAGCTTAGGTATATAGAGGATACACGTGTTATAGTTGTATTCTTTGCTTGTTAAATAATGTGGTTCTTAAGTATTAGATACTGAATTTGTTGGTGTGAATCTTCATACGAAACAACACAATTCATGAACTACAATGGCCTAAGTAATTATCAAGAGAATATGTGATGATGTTCATCGAGAACAAATAAAGTGTTGAAATTGTCGTAATCCATAAAAGATGGATGATTTACAAATATTGTTGGATAAATCACAACCATAAAACAAGTGCTAAAAATGTCAAAAGCCAATTGATTGAAAGATCACTTAGGAAGTGACATCGCCGTTTAAATTATATTGGAAAGAAAACATGAAGAAACTCCATGTGGATGGAATTTTGGAGTCTTTTGATTTCGATCAAATAACGCTTGCGAAACTTTCCTAGAGATAATTAAAACCTCGTTCATAGGCCAAAAGGGAACGAATAACTAGCTTATTGGAACTAGTACATATTATTGTATGAAGCCCATTATGTGTAGTCGAGAGCGATGGTTTTCAACTTCATATGCTTTCTCCGAAAAAAATTGAGTGAATATATAAATATTTACGTAATAAGGATGAAGTGTGAAACATTTGAAAAGTTCTAAGACTTTCAAGATGAAGTGCAAAATCAATGTAACAAGAAAATAAAGAATTTATGATAGGATCATAAAGGAAGATTTTTTAGTTACAAGTTTAGCATAACACCTTAGATTTGAGGAATCGTTCTGTGGATTTGCATTCCTGAAACACCATAAGAGTATGGAGCGTTCGAGATATGTAATGAAACCTTATTTGACATGGTAAGATCAAAGGTGTAATTTATAAAACTGCCATTATATTTTAAAAATTAAAGCTTTAGAGACTACCGTTTTTCCACTGAAAAGAGCTCCATCATAATCCGTTGAAATGACACCATATAAAGTTATGGTTTGGGATAAAACCCAAGTTTTGTCCTTTCTTAAACATTGGTGTGCTATGCATAAGTGAGATGTTTACTACCAAAGTCGGATGAACATGTCTTTGTATGTTATTTCGAATAATTGTTGAGTATTCCTCCATAACACCAAAGACAAAAATGTTTGTCGCTCAAAACGTCAAGTTTCTTTGAGAAGGAATTTTTCGTGAAAAGTTAAGTGGGAGGACAATAAAACTTTGATAATGTTAAACGAACCTTAGCTATATGTGCAAAGTTTCGTAACACCGAAAAGTGTTCCGGAGGCAGCAACAATGCTCATGGCTCATGTGCCTCAAAGGTTGTGGTTACGGAGGTCTAAGTTCCTATTGAACCAAGTAGGTCGGGTAAACAATCAAATACCAAGATTTGAGGGTTGAATCATTATTTGACAATAATGAACGGACTACATGCAAAGAAGCAATGATGGGCCCTGACTCCGTCAAATGGCTTGAAGCCATAAAATCCGTGATAGTTCCATATACGAGAAATCAAGCTTTGAACTTAAAAGACCCTCCGAAAAGGTGTAAGACCTTACAGTCATGTTTGGATCTATAAAGAAATAGACATGGATGTTTCACATCTATGAAATAGTCGACATGTTGGGAAAGAGTTCACAATAATGTTAAAAGATTGACTATGACAAGATTTGATCTTTCATAGCGATATTTAGTTGTAGAGGTCCCGACCTTTAATAAGGTAGAGATCCCTGTGTTTATAATGCTAGTCCCTGGATCAATAGCTAGCATCCACAGTTAAGATGTAATATCAAGAAACAAAGGTCATAGTACAACTTTATAACCATGAACAAAATATTTCATTACATCTTACATAGCTCATTTGGCTATCACATTACAATGCAGCAGAATATCTATATAGCATGGGGTCCTTCATCTTCAAAGTGCCACAGGAAACATGTTGGTTGTAGACTTGTAACCCTAATCAACTCATCTCACTAAGATCATACAAACCTGCAACATAATAAGTTACAGCCACAAGGGTCAATATATTTGAATTGTATTGGCAAGTGATACTATGGTAGTATAGTGGTAAATATCATCTATATGCATTTGGCTAAGTGGAGCTTAGGCTTGATTTGCTCAAAATAGATTTTCCTTATCATTTGAAAACACTAAGTTTTGCTTGTCAAAATCACCCAAGGCATCTACCAATCAAAGATTGAAGATCCTTTAACCCTTGTTCAACCACAAGTTTTTAACTTAGAAATTGGGATGAGGACATTCTTCATAGCTTCCATGTCTTGATTCTCAAATTGTCCATTGCCGGGGACACGACTAAGTACTTAGATTTTACTCTCTCAATAGGTGGTGCACTTTCCCCACAAGACTCGACATGCATCGAGACAAGATCTTTCAGAAGCCTTCCCTTAGACTATAATGGACGCGTTCGAACCTATCATCCCCTACCACCAACTGTCCATTTGGCAAAGTTATTGCAACCTATATGATCCAGGCAGAGCCCATAATGCCAAGTGGCTGCACTTGAAGCTTCTCAACATTTAACATCTCAAATCTCTTTGTTCCTGGGTGGCATTCCACAAGTGAGATACACAAGGTTCACCAGTCCCCTAGCCTTGTGTAACCACTCAACAAAAATCCTTCCAAGCAATACCATTTCACTCAGGTGATTCATTCACTTAGTTGTTTTAATAAACAAAACACAAGTCCTTGACTTAGAAATATTCCATAGAATGAATATAATCCACCCTTGTTTTCTATTAGCTAGGCTAAGCATGATAGTAGTAGGAATCTTAACTTAGGAAAATTCTACTAAGGTTTCATCTACTAGGATTTCCCATGGCATAGTTTATACTTAGCAAAAATTTCATGCAAGTCCTACTCAAAACACCACTAATGCATAGTGAAAATAATAGGACAAAAGTATGAAGCACCACTTTCCTTTTTGGTAGAGAATATAAGTTCACTCCTTGATCTTGCAATAGTCACACTCTTCAAATTTCACTACAATTCAATCAAGGCACAAATTCAATCTACCATTCAAGCAATTCATCACATAGAATAATAAAAACAAAGCAATGCATGCAGGCATGTCAAAGATTGTTTTATTTGGAAAAGTGGTTTCTAATAGGATATAAACATTATAAAACACCTATTGATCAATTATAAATGTGGCAAAACCATTTGATATTAAGTTAGTGAAATGGCCATTTAAATCTTTCTTGTTTTGCTAGAAATGACTTAAATCAAAGTATTATTTTCTAGTGTTTGGCAAATATATTTTTAAACACAAATGTTAGTGTTTTAAGGTTAAGTGTTTAATATTAAAACCATTTGCAAAAGGTTTTACCTATAAACCATTTTTAAATCAAACAACCTTTTATTTCATTAGAAATGCCTTTAAACAAAGTAATAATTTTCTAAAGTTCACCAAATATATTTTTAAATCCTAAAACTTGGTGTTTAGGGTCATAGAGTTTAAATCAAATCATTTTCCAAAGGTTTTACTCAAAAAGCATTTTTAACACATAAACAATATTTTTATTTAACTAGAAATGCTCTTCTTCAAAGATTTATTCTTTAACTTCACAAAATACACTTTTAAATCCATATTTTTTTATGGTAATTAGGTTTAAAACAAACCATTTACAAAAGATTTTACCCCTAAATCATTTTTAGAATAAATTTTATACACAAAATAGGCCTAGACAAGTTTCTGCAAAAACAACTAATTTTCCAGAAGAAATTCATTAAACAAAGTGCATGGTTGGAAAGTACTCTTTTTGCTGATTCCATTGATATAAAGTTTGCAAAATTTGGACGTGTAGATTTAAAGTTATGAATTTTGCAAAATCAAACATCTAATAGATATGTTTCTATTTTTAAAACAAAACATGTGCCACGCGGCTGTTTTCTATTCGTCGGTGCTGGTTCACGCGGATCAGCTAACGTGGTGCGTTTGATCTAAAGAGGATCATGCATCACAGATCAGCGCATACCCCTTCGGGTTAGGTTCTATCGTAGCCACGTGATCATGATCTGACGGCTGCAGTGCGTGTGACCAGGGATGGGCGGAGATGGCGCTGGCGGCGGCGAGTGGTGGCGGCGCGCTCAGATGGAGGAGTTGCCGGCGATTTATGAAGCAAGAGAGACAGGGTAAGGGCTTACCGTGCTCGCGGGGTCGTCGCGGTTCTCAAGGTGGCCGAAGGAGGGACAGGGGCGCACGGAGACGATGCAGATTGCTCGCCGGAGATGCTGTCACCGTCGGGCACGTACTATCGTCGATGGGGGCGAAGCTACACAGCAGGAGAAGGCCAGCAGAGGGTCGTGTTAGAAGCGTGCGAGAGAGTAGAGTGTGAGAGCATCGTTGAGAGGGAGAGGGGCGGTCAGATGCTACCTGGGGGTGTCACCGGAGTGGAGGCAGACGGCGGTGGCTCTCGGTTGTCAACGTTGCCGAGGATACAGAGTACGCGCGGGCTTGAGGAAGGTACCGAGAGATGCACCTGGCGATAGGTAGTAAGCTTGTATGCGCCAGGGAGAAAGGGGAGGCGTGGGTTAGCCGGAATCGTCGCTGGAATGCGTTGGCGACAGTGGTGTTGCTGCGAGCGATTGGTGCAGCCTAGGGGCAGAGGGAGGATGGTGTCTGGGGGAAACGAGAGAGGGGACAATGGCGGTTTATCGTGCGTGATCGCTGGGCCAAATAAACGCGGCAATTAACAAGAATTGAAGTGAGCTTAAACGGGCAGAAACGGACGGCAAGGTCAGCGCGGGGGGGTGAAGACAATGATGACTGGGCTGTGGGGTAGCGTCGTCAGTGAGTGAGAGAGGGGTAAGGTGGGGTCCAGACGTCATCGACTGCACGGGTTCATACTGCGGTGTGAACCGTTTTCCGCGGGGAGAGGGAAAATGGGCTTGCTAGGCTAGATGGACTAGGTTGGGCTGGGCTGCCTTATTTCCATTTTTTTCCTTCTCTGTTTATTTTTCTTTTTCTGTTTCTTTTATTCAGTTTTGAATTTGTTCAAACAATTTAATCAACCAATTTAATTCAAATCTTTGCCAAACTTTCAGTAAGTTTTAATGTTGTTTAAACATGTATTTTTAAATACCATTTTAGGAATAATTCTTTTATTCAATTATGGTTTATTCTTTATTTAAATTAGGCATTTGATTTTATTCAATAAAGATTTAATCATATTTTCAATCTCTTATATGAATTCTAATTTTTCACCAACCCTTTCAGTAAGTTTTATTCATTCAATAGGGTGTTAAATAATTCACTTTGAATTATTTGAAATATTTTTAATATGAATTATTAATTCATTTAAATTGGACATTTGTCTTTATTCAAATGAAATCCAATATGGTTTTAGATCCATATAAAATTTTATTCAAATGATTCTTTTATTCCATTAAAGTTAATTTAAATAACTTTTATTCCAATTGGGCAAATTCCTATTTATTATTTTCCCATTATTTAATTATTCACTTCTATTAGGGATTTTGTCTTTATTTAATAGAATGGAATTTGGTTAATGCCATATAATTTTATTTGAATATTCTTTATCCATTTATTTTATTTGGATTTGGAATATATTTATTCCATTTGCTTATGGATTAGGCCAAGTCTTAATTTGGCTTTTAAATATTCCTTATTTATTTATTTCTTTCCTTTTCTTATAAAATCCATATCTTTTTATTTAAAGATCCAAACTTGGTGATTCCAAGTTGTATAATTTTATTTATTATTTGTTTATCCTTTTAAATCTCTTTAGGATTATTTGCTCTCAATTTGGTATGGATTTTAGATAAGAGCTTTATTAGCTTTGGAAATTATTACCTTTCAATTCATAAGTTTTTATTCATGGTTCCAAATTGAGTGAAAACAATTTCTATGGTTTTATAATATTTTATTTATCATTTTTGATCTTTTATAAATGTTTGTTGATAAATTTTTATATGGATTAAAGCCATGGTCTTTGGGATCTTGAATAATATTTTCTGCCATTAGGGTTTTAGAGTTTTTTGTTTAACTTTTCCAGGTGTTTAAATTTCAAGATACTTTCATTGATGATTGTATTTCACTTCATTGAAATTTGTTGGATTCCGTTTTAATCAAAGTTTGTTCAAGATGGGTTTTGATGTTTCCATTTGGAATCAAAAAGTTTCTTTTCACCCTAAATTTCAACAATTATTCATTCTGTTTATTTATTTTTCACATTACAAAATTTGGAAAATTTTGGGATGTGACATTAGTCTAGACGAATTAATGTAGCAACCACTACATATAATTTTGTTATGTTGTAGTTGAATAAACAAAACAAGTTCTTCTAATAGAATTGTTACCTAGGACGTGTGCATAACACGGTCCAAAGGGTTTTGTTAGTTCAAAGGATGCTAAAAGTGTATGCAAACTTCAATGGTTGAAGTGAGCATCGCAGAGTTGGAATCTTCACCATGATGAAACTGTTAAAAGAGTTTATATCCATCAGAGACAATGAAGATGCTTGCATTTCAAGAAATTAAGTGGGAGCGCTAAGACATATTTCTAATACATTATGTGGAAGACATATTGTTGATTGGAAATGATGTATCTTTTGTTAACACAAGTTAAGAATTTCATTTTGATGAAAGATGTAACATCCCAAAAATACTAAACTTGTATCATCAAACTCTATTCATCAAATTTAGGGTTAACAAAAACTTTGCTAAATAAAAATATGAAAGCATGCATGTGAGTATGCATTTCATTTTGAATTCTTTTGAACCAACTTGTTTGTGTGATCCTTTTCTTGTAAATGGATGCTTAGGTGAAATAAACATCATCTAAACATTTCCCAAACTTTTCCCAAAGACAAATAAATCAAAACAAAAAAAATGAGTGAATGGTCATTTTGACCAATTTAACTCCCATGCCTACTTTGGCTGTCTCAAACTTTCAGAACCTAACAGGAACTTTTCTGGATCTTTGCGCCCCTTGATTGTACTCATAACAAAGTATCAAGGCCCACTTTGTGATCATCCAGAAACATTCAAATGCATAGTTTAAATGACAATTCAAAATTGAATCTTTATCATATGGGAAGATCCCACTTTTTCAAAAACCACTCAAACAAGCTCAACTTTCAAAACCCAAGCATCTGCAGACTCACCAGCACCAACCTAGCACACCCACCAAAAATCTTTTCAAAATTCAAAACTTGAATTCTTGAGGCCATTTCATCAAACACATTGCAGACACAAATCATCAAAATCTTAAACACTATTGTGAGCAGTGATTGAAGCCTAACTTGTTCCCTCTCTAGCTCACAACCATCTCAGTAGATCATCTAGCAAGTTAAACCAAGCACTATACTCACTATAAGCTGGGCAATGACATCAATGGTGAACAGCCGAAGCTCACCATGCCACCCCAGTGGAGACAGCAAGCTAGGAGAAGAAACAAACCTAGCAAACATGTCTAGGAGGCAGCCCACCGTCCATCGCCACTCCCTGTCCAGCGCCCGAACCTTGCCAACCCCTGGACCACACGCACGGACCGCGCCCAGCTCGCCAGCAACCATGCCGAGCATGCGCCAGAGCGCCACGCTCGACCGATGCGCGCCTACAAGGCATACATGATCGCCACCAACCCAGGAGACCGCCAGACATCACCGTTCGCCGCCCCATGATGCACAGCCACCGCTCACCGTCGAAGACGCCGCCTCTGCCGTGCAGAGCATCGCGCGTTCCAGACCAAACCGCACCGCCCCTACGCGCGCATTAAAGCCGTAGAGCATCGCCAGGAGACCACCAAGCGATCGCCACCGCCGTCCATGCCTCTAGCCGCCCGTAGCCATGTCGCCACCGTCGCCTGCCCATCCCGTTCGGTTTTGTCGTCGCGACTATAAATAGAGGCCACCCCCAGCCGAATTGAGCACACCATCTCACTCCCCTCTCCTCACTGATCGTGCCACCCCGTTCCCGGAGCAAGGCGAGCAGGACTTCGCCGGAATTTCACCGGAGCCTGCCGTTGCTGGAGAAGAAGGGGGCCAGCGATTGGAGCCGCCCCAGGAGAAGATGCCGGTACCAGGAGGTTCGTCATCGTCGACTTTGTCGTTCGCCCGCCTCGCGGACCCTCGCCTGAACCCCGGTGAACCCCCAACGACCCACACTGGCCGCGCTAGGTTTCTGTCTCGCTGGCGTTGCCCAACGTCGACGATGACCCTCAGCCATTGGATTAGAACCAGATCGAACGCACCACATCACCCCATACCGCTTCCCACCCCCTCGTCTCACTGACACGTGGGGATAGCCACTTAACCAGCCCGCGTAAGCACTGTGCTTAGCAGGCCGGCCCAGTATCACTTCCCGCACAGCCCAGTCATTTGAATTTAACCTTTTCCATTTTATTTCAAACACAGTTCTGTACCTAGTTTTAAAAATCAACCCAACTCAATCCAGTGAACCAAATTGAATGAAACCAATTTTGTTAGAAAGGTTTGGAAGTGCTGAATCCAAGCCCGTTGGATTCAAATCATTTGGATCTGTAAAACATCCTTGGTAAAAATAACAAGGCAGAACCTTTTCTACATTCAAACATTTTTCAAATTTAAACCATAATATCTTTTGAGTTGATTCCAACTCTCAAAAATCACAATTGATCATACCTTTCAGAATATATAAAAATATATGGGTTTACTTACATAAATAATGTTCAAGTAATAAAAGAATGCTACATAGGCATTTCTAGTCACATTATTTAATTAAAATAAAAGGGTAAAACCTTATTAAATTGTGACACCACTTTAAATCATATTCCCATGGACTAAAATATGTGGTGATAACATGTGTCAACATGATCCCATGTTTGGTTTGGAGAATATTAAATCTTAAGTAGTTTTTCAATGAGTAGAAATTACTTTTCTAAAAATAAAAGGGATTAAACCAAGCTTTAATCTTGTAATGTTAGTGATGATGCTAGATCATCTATAGGACCCTTTTGTGTGATGATTGAAAGTAGTTAAGTATTGTTTGGTGATTATGTACCTCGTATTTATAGACGGTAGTACCGACCAAGGATACTACGAAGAAGAAGCCGAGGAGAACTTCAACCACTGCTCTGCTCAAGGCAAGTTATTAACCTTGCAAGTTAACACTTGCAACTATGAAATTTAGATAACCTATGCAATGCACTAAGCATGCTTGGTTAGACATATTTGATGATACCCAATCCTAGTTTTACTTGCAAGCTTTCTACTTTATTTCTTTATCAAAGCTATTACTTAGAGTTTTCTTAAGTGAATTGTAGATTCTAGAAAGATAATTGAAGGTTGCATAAAGAGCATAAAATTTGGCCTAAGCTAGATAATCTTTATGTCATCCTAAGGCATGAGATTGAACCTAGCTAAACTCCACTAGTTTACCACCCCTCCTTAGTACTTACCCCCACTTGTAGATGCTAGTGCTAAGCATAAAACTTGATCAACTTTAGATGGGAATACTTGGTGGAAAAATGGTTATGAAAACCTTGGAATGATGGATCATTCTATTGAAATGTTTTGACATGTGTTTCCAAACACCAGATGATTTTGGTGATGAAAATATTGAGGCATGAGCCTTAGCCCTTTATAAAACTGATGGTTGTCTAGATGCGATACCATTCCAATTTTTACCGTACAACCACAATACCCGAAGATTAGGTAGGGCTTGACTGGAAACTTATATACCTTAGTATTAGTTCCCTGACGGCCAAGGTATGAGCTGAGGCTACCTTGTGAAGATTGTCCACCTATGCAGTACCCAAGATGACAGTTGGTCATGGTTGGGAGGCCAATTTCACAGGAGAGGTGCTTATACTAGGGCGTGTAATTGAAAGGTTAGGATTGATTATCCGCATATTGAGTATGGTGAATTCAGGATTTGTTCCTGACGGATGTATCGAATGTTGTGGTGAAAGTGTACAATCTCTGCAGAGTGTCAAACTATTCGAATAGCCGCGTCCGCGGTTATGGACAGTTGGAGTGGCCATATTGTTCCCCCGTCAGACTTTTCAAAATGACTTGTGAAATGAATTAAGACTTTGACTTGACCACAACAGATTTGTGACATGAGATACAAGATCCCACCTAGGAGTTATAAAATTGTGACTAGCTTCTCTTTCTTCTGAACTAGTAGAGATAAATCTGGCTTCTTGCAAAACAACCCTAGAGCCTAGTGTCCTATTATCAAAACCCCTTTCACTTGTTAGTATTAGTTTGCGAGTACTTAAAGAGTACTCATGGCTTTGTCCCTAGCTATTCCCGTGGCCAGACTATCAAGAGGAGTACCTGGAGGATGGACCCTAGGAAGGTTACGACAACTAGGATCATCTCCCATCGCCAGCATTGCCTGTGACCCCGAAGATGGAGCTTCGCCTACGCTACCGTTATTATTACGTATTCTGCTGCTTGACGTTGTATTAAGAACTGGATCATGAGATCCCTATTTGTGTAAGAACTTATGTACGGTTTGTAATGGATGATGTACTATGATATCCAATTCTATTATGTCTCGCAAAAATGGTAATCCTGGGATTGCGATGTATGGCATAACAGGCATCTGGGATTAAAAATCCGGGTGTTGACAAGTTGGTATCAGAGCCATCCTGACCATAGGAGACCCTAGTTAGACTGGACGTTTGAATCAAAAACTTAGTTTCAAAACCAAAGGAAGCAAATATTTACAAAAACTTATTCTCATTCTTATCCCTTTGATTCTTTCATGAAAATTCATGTCCCTCAAAAACTCTTGTAAAATACATAAAAATTTGACACACTTGATCACTCTACTAACTTACTCATCTTATATTCTTCTAGATGGACGTGAAGTACCGCAAGTTTTATCAGTTGGGGAATGGAGGATACCTTATCTTTGAGAGGGATTTGGACCAGCTTTCGGAACTTCTGGAGCGTCCGCACCCTGAGTTCTTCGGAGCTCAGCTCAATGATCAAGGATGAGAAGATCTGCAGTGGCTAATTGTTGCAAGTCTCCGAGGAAAGATTGAACCTCCCACTGCGGAAGGAATTCAGTTTACCTTAAGAGAGAACAACTGGCTCGATGGACTTGCCAGGGCCATGCAGGAATCTCTTTCCCGTCTGTGTGGGCAGAGTATCAACCAGATCAAGGGAACCCGCTTTGAGTTTTGCCCAAGGCGTGATGCTAATGGACAACCACTGGAAGCCCCATACCATCACGAGCTGAAGACCCAATTGGACCACCTTAGCTTCATGATGTACAATCGTCAGCAGGAGTTGGATAACTGTCCTGACTACTCCAACCACAAGTCTGCCATCATCAAGACGAAGGATCAGACCATCGCCATGCTAGCAAAGGATCGCAAGTCTCGCTGCCGTCAGATCGACAAGAAGGAGCACATTATTGCCCGTCTTCGCCACTGTATATCTCGTCTTTGGAGGAGACCATCCACGAGAGAGACATGCAGTTGGAGGAAAGGGAGAATGCCAGAGAGGATCTTTGTGGAGACCCCTACTCTTATCTCAGCGACGATGATGATTTTCTGGATGATCAGGCTATGGACTTCTTCACCGATGAGGATGATTACGCCTTCATCGATGATGATGAGGATGACGAAGCCAAAGATTCCGAGGAGTAGTAGCACTTGAGCACTAGCGTAGTGAGTAGTATTCGGTCCCACTGTATCGTAGTTCTCAGAATGGTTCTTAAAACCATCTGTTTTTCATTGTTGTGGTGTGTGTTGTACCGTGTGCTATGAATGAATGAACGAAAAGCAAGTTACTAGGAAATCTGAGTCAAACTTTAAAAACTTTTCAAAGCCCCAAAACCTTAGAAATTTCCCTCTTTTTTCATGATCCATCTCAATCTTCACATACCACGCGGAGGAAGTGGTTCATCCCCGGACCCGATGTTGCAGATCCTGCAAATGTTGACTTCTGACCGTGAAGCTGAAAGAGCGGAATGTCAAGCCAACCTAGCCACCCTGCAACAGATAGCTCAGCTTGCCTACCACAAACAAGGCCACGGAAATCAGGACAACCATGGATCTAAGCTCAAGAATTTCCAGAATACCAACCCACCTGTTTTCACTAAGTCAGAAGAACCCCTAGATGCCGACGATTGGCTGCAAACCATGGAAAATAACCTAGAAGTCGCCGGAGTGGAAGCCAACGAGAAAGTCCTGTTCTCCACCCACTACCTAGCCGAAGATGCCAGAGCATGGTGGAACAGTGTGCATGCAATGACCGGAGGCCAGATGATGACCTGGGAGGAATTCAAGGTCAAGTTCAGCAGAACCCATGTGCCGCCGGGTTTAATCAAGAGGATGAGAGACGAGTTCAGGGAACTGAAGCAAGGAAGGATGACTGTAGTGGAATACCGTGACAAATTTTTGTCATTAGCTAGGTATGCCCCGGATGAGATCGACACCGAAGCCAAGAAGAAAGAAAGATTCCTGAATGGTCTGCATGATGAGATGCAGACAGTGTTAGTCAATATCCCCTTTGCTGATATTGAATCCCTTGTCGACTCGGCCATCCAGATGGAAGGAAAGATCAACCAAGCCAATGAGAAATGCAAGCGTCGCATGATGCATCAGCCAGGAACCCATCAGACCCCAAAGTACCGCCCCAACCCATCTCCAGGATTTGCCCCAAGAACCAACAGACCCCCGATGAACCGTCCGACCTATCCCAACCGTGGAAACCCTAGGCCCGAAGGAAATCACAACAACCCCAGCAACTCTAGCAATTTCAACCGTGCCCCACCCAAGTTCAACAACAACAATGCTACCGCAAACACCAACACTGCCCCGAGGACTGGAAGCAATGGTGTGCGTGTAGCAGCAAAGGACAAGTCGCAAGTGACTTGTTATGACTGCGGAAATAAGGGTCACTACTCTAGCGAGTGCCCCAACAAGAAGAATGTTGCAGCACCCAATGCTAATGTCCCAGCTCAGCAACGGCGTCGTGTTCAGCCTGGAAGAAGGTTTGCCCCAGGGAATTCGCTCAACCGCAATGGCCTTCTTTTTCTCATGCATGCTGAAGAAGCTCAGGAAGCGCCAGACGTCGTGTTGGGTATGTTTTCTGTTAATTCAGTACTTGCAAGAGTGTTCTTTGATTCTGGTGCATCGCATTCATTTGTCACCGAAGAATTTGCATGCACTAGTAAAATTCAACCAACCAAACTGAAGCATGTCCTGATTGTTCAAATTCCCGGATCAACCACCAAGGCTAAGCAAATTTGCAAAGCCGTTCCTATCTGAATCCATGGCATAGATTTTTATGCTAATCTGATAGTACTCGGAACTAAAGGTTTGGAAGTAGTACTAGGAATGGATTGGATGTCCAAACATAAAGGATTAATTGACTTTGCCAAGAAAGCCATAACCATGACCAGTACAGCCGGAATATCAGTCGATCATATATCTGAAACCTTACCTCGCCAATTCAAATGCAACAAGAGTATAGCCCAACCTACCATTGACCAAGTCCGGATAGTTTGTGAATACCCCGATGTATTTCCAGATGTTTTGCCTGGTATGCCCCCAGATCGGGATATCGAGTTTATCATCGAACTAATCCCCGGAACTGGACCCATAGCTTAGAGACCCTATAGTATGAACCCGTCGGAATTAGCAGAACTGAAGAAGCAACTGGATGCCATGCTGGAAATTGGATTGATTCAACCAAGTGCGTCACCATGGAGATCACCTGTCTTGTTTGTGGACAAGAAGGATGGAGGTAACCGTTTGTGTACGGATTATCGGAAGTTGAATGATGTCACCATCAAGAACAAATACCCCTTGCCCAAGATAGAAGATCTGTTTGATCAGTTGACCGGTGGCAAAGTGTTTTCTAAAATTGATCTTAGAACTGGTTATCATCAACTCAAAATTCATGCAGAGGATATTCCCGAGACTGCCTTTACCACCAGATATGGATTGTACGAGTATACAGTCATGTCTTTTGGATTAACCAATGCCCCCGCTTATTTCATGAATCTCATGAATAAGATTTTTATGGACTTCCTGGATAAGTTTGTCGTTGTTTTCATTGATGACATTCTGATTTATTCCAAATCAGAAGAAGAACATGAGCTACACCTAAGGACCATTCTTGGAACCGTTAGAGAGCATCAGCTGTATGCAAAGTTTAGCAAATGTGAATTCTGGTTACAGGAGGTAGGATTCCTCGATTACATTGTATCAGCCGGAGGAATTGCCGTTGACCCTGCCAAAGTGAAGGATGTAGAAGATTGGCAAGCCCAAACCACTCAAACCCAAGTTCGTGCATTTCTCGGATTGGCGGGATACTACCGCAAGTTCGTAGAAGGATTCTCGAGTATCGCCAGACCTATGACCCAATTGCTGAAGAAGGACAAGAAGTTTGAATGGACCGACAAATGTGAAGCGAGTTTTCAAGAGCTCAAAAGGAGACTGATTTCAGCCCCAATCTTAATCATGTCGGATATCACGAAGCCCTTTGATGTGTATTGTGACGCATCCAAGATCGGTCTCGGATGTGTGCTAATGCAACAAGGCAAAGTTATATCTTATCTATCTCGACAATTGAAGCAACATGAGCAAAATTACCCAACCCATGACCTCGAACTTGCAGCCGTAGTTCTAGCCCTGAAGACATGGAGACATTACCTGATGGGAAACCGTTGTGAGATTTATTCGGATCACAAGAGTCTGAAATATATATTCACTCAGAAGGAGCTGAATATGAGACATATGATATGGATTGAGCTAATCAAGGATTATGATCTGGACATTCACTATCACCCTGGTAAAGCCAATGTGGTAGCAGATGCCCTTAGCCGATTGCCGTGCCGCTTGAACTCCATGATTCTGAAGGAGCAACCAAGCTTGCACAAAGAAATGGAAGATTTTCGAATGGAATTAGTGAGTGAAGGATTTTTGGCTAGCATAGAACTTCAGCCCACATTGATCAGTCAGATCAAAGAGGCACAGAAGGGAAATGCTAGTATCGACGGAATCAAGCGTCGTATCGGTACAGGCAAAGTACCCGGATTCACCGAAGAAGAAGAAGAAGTTTTATGGTACAACGGACGCCTTTGTGTACCAGCAGATTCGGAGTTGAAAGAAGTTATTTTGAAGGAGGCTCATGATACTCTTTATTCTATCCACCCCGGAGGAACTAAGATGTATCAAGATTTGAAAGAGCAATTTTGGTGGCATAAGATGAAGAGAGAAATCGGAAGTTATATCGCCAAGTGTGATATATGTCAGCGAGTCAAGGCAGAACATCAAAGACCCGCTGGATTGTTGCAACCCTTGCAGATTCCGGAATGGAAATGGGATTCTGTTGGAATGGACTTTATCACCGGATTGCCTACTTCTAGTAGGGGAAATGACTCTATCTGGGTCATAGTGGACCGATTGTCCAAAGTCGCCCATTTCTTGCCCGTCAAGACCACATATCAGAGTTCGAAACTAGCGGAGTTATACATCGCTAGGATCGTCAGTTTGCATGGAGTCCCCAAGAACATCGTATCGGATCAAGGAACTCAGTTTACCTTGAGATTCTGGAAGAAGGTCCAAGAAGGTTTAGGAACCCGCCTAGATTTCAGCACCGCGTATCACCCTCAGACCGATGGACAAACGGAGCGAGTAAATCAAATACTCGAAGATATGCTGAGAGCCTGTGTGTTAGAATATGGATCCAAGTGGGAAGATTGTCTGTCGTTTGCATAAATTTCATACAACAATAGTTATCAAGCTAGTTTGCAAATGGCCCCATTTGAATTCATGTACAGAAGGAAGTGTCGCACCCCTTTGAACTGGTCGGAAGTAGGAGAGAGTCAGATTTTCGGACCCGACATCCTACGAGAAGCAAAAGAGAAGGTTCACAAGATTCGTGAGCACCTCAAGATAGCCCAGTCCAGACAGAAGAGTTACGCCGACAAGAGACGTAGAGACCTCGCCTTCAACGTAGGATATTTTGTTTATCTGAAAGTGTCGCCATTGAAGGGAATCCAGCGTTTCCAACTCAAAGGAAAGTTAGCCCTCAGAAATATCGGACCTTTCAAGATTCTGAACCGTCGAGGAGAAGTGTCGTATCAATTGGAACTACCCAAAGAGATGTCAGCCGTGCACACCGTGTTCCATATATCGTTACTTCGCAAGTGTCTCGAAGTCCCAGAGAAGACCGAAGTGTTCAAGAACATCGATCATCGGACCATAGAGATCAATGATGACCTGACCTATCCTGAAGTACCCATCCGTATTTTGGAAGAAGCTTTCAGAACTACCCGAACCCGAAGCATCAAGTTTCTCAAGATTCAGTGGAGCAACCACACAGAAGAGGAAGCTACCTGGGAGCGCGAAGATCACATCGGGATGGAGTTTCCCGATCTCTTCAAATCCTAGGTAATCTTTTTCGTCCTTTTTCAAATCTCGGGACGAGATTTTGTTTAAGGGAGGAAGGTTTGTAACATCCCAAAAATACTAAACTTGGATCATCAAACTCTAATCATCAAATTTAGGGTTAACAAAAACTTTGCTAAATAAAAATATGAAAGCATGCATGTGAGTATGCATTTCATTTTGAATTCTTTTGAACCAACTTGTTTGTGTGATCCTTTGCTTGTAAATGGATGCTTAGGTGAAATAAACATCATCTAAACTTTTCCCAAACTTTTCCCAAATACAAATAAATCAAAACAAACAAAATGAGTGAATGGTCATTTTGACCAATTTAACTCCCATGCCTACTTTGGCTGTCTCAAACTTTCAGAACCTAACAGGAACTTTTCTGGATCTTTGCACCCCTTGATTGTACTCATAACAAAGTATCAAGACCCACTTTGTGATCATCCAGAAACATTCAAATGCATAGTTTAAATGACAATTCAAAATTGAATCTTTATCATATGGGAAGATCCCACTTTTTCAAAAACCACTCAAACAAGCTCAACTTTCAAAACCCAAGCATCTGCAGACTCACCAGCACCAACCTAGCACACCCACCAAAAATATTTTCAAAATTCAAAACTTGAATTCTTGCGGCCATTTCATCAAACACATTGCAGACACAAATCATCAAAATCTTAAACACTATTGTGAGCAGTGATTGAAGCCTAACTTGTTCCCTCTCTAGCTCACAACCATCTCAGTAGATCATCTAGCAAGTTAAACCAAGCACTAGACTCACTGTAAGCAGGGAAATGACATCAATGGTGAACAGCCGAAGCTCACCATGCCACCCCAGTGGAGACAGCAAGCTAGGAGAAGAAACAAACCTAGCAAACATGTCTAGGAGGCATCCCACCGTCCACCGCCACTCCCTGTCCAGCGCCCGAACCTTGCCAACCCCTGGACCACACGCACGGACCGCGCCCAGCTCGCCAGCAACCATGCCGAGCATGCGCCAGAGCGCCACGCTCGACCGACGCCAGACATTGCCGCGCGCTTCGCTGCGTGCATACATGATCGCCACCAACCCAGGAGACCGCCAGACATCACCGTTCGCCGCCCCATGACGCACAACCACCGCTCACCGTCGAAGACGCCGCCTCTGCCGTGCAGAGCATCGCGCGTTCAAGACCAAACCGCACCGCAACTACGCGCACATTAAAGCCGTAGAGCATCGCCAGGAGACCACCAAGAGATCGCCACCGTCGGCCATGCCTCTAGCCGCCCGTAGCCATGTCGCCACCGTCGCCTGCCCATCCTATTCGGTCTTGTCGTCGCGACTATAAATAGAGGCCACCCCCAGCCGAATTGAGCACACCATCTCACTCCCCTCTCCTCACTGATTGTGTCACCCCGTTCCCAGAGCAAGGCGAGCAGCACTTCGCCGGAATTTCACCGGAGCTTGTCGTTGCTGGAGAAGAAGGGGGCCAGCGATTGGAGCCGCCCCAGGAGAAGATGCCGGTACCAGGAGGTTCGTCATCGTCGACTTCGTCGTTCGCCCGCCTCGCCGACCCTCGCCTGAACCCCGGTGAGCCCCCAACGACCCACACTGGCCGCGCTAGGTTTCTGTCTCGCCGGCATTGCCCAACATTGACGATGACCCTCAGCTGTTGGATTAGAACCAGATCGAACGCACCACATCGCCCCATACCGCTTCGCACCCCCTCGTCTCACTGATGTGTGGGGACAGCCACTTAACCAGCCCGCGTAAGCACTGTGCTTAGCAGGCCGGCCCAGTATCACTTCCCGCGCATCCCAGTCATTTGAATTTAACCTTTTCCATTTTATTTCAAACACAGTTCTGTACCTAGTTTCAAAAATCAACCCAGCTCAATCCAGTGAACCAAATTGAATGAAACCAATTTTGTTAGAAAGGTTTGGAAGTGCTGAATCCAAGCCCGTTGGATTCAAATAATTTGGATCTGTAAAACATCCTTGGTAAAAATAACAAGGCAGAACCTTTTCTACATTCAAACATTTTTCAAGTTTAAACCATAATAGCTTTTGAGTTGATTCCAACTCTCAAAAATCACAATTGATCATACCTTTCAGAATATATAAAAATATATGGGTTTACTTACAGAAATAATGTTCAAGTAATAAAAGAATGCTACATAGGCATTTCTAGTCACTTTATTTAATTAAAATAAAAGGGTAAAACCTTATTAAATTGTGACACCATTTTAAATCATATTCCCATGGACTAAAATATGTGGTGATAACATGTGTCAACATGATCCCATGTTTGGTTTGGAGAATATTAAATCTTAAGTAGTTTTTCAATGAGTAGAAATTACTTTTCTAAAAATAAAAGGGATTAAACCAAGCTTTAATCTTGTAATGTTAGTGATGATGCTAGATCATCTGTAGGACCCTTTTGTGTGATGATTGAAAGTAGTTAAGTATTGTTTGGTGATTATGTACCTCGTATTTATAGACAGTAGTACCGACCAAGGATACTACGAAGAAGAAGCCGAGGAGAACTTCAACCACTGCTCTGCTCAAGGCAAGTTATTAACCTTGCAAGTTAACACTTGCAACTATGAAATTTAGATAACCTATGCAATGCACTAAGCATGCTTGGTTAGACATATTTGATGATACCCAATCCTAGTTTTACTTGCAAGCTTTCTACTTTATTTCTTTATCGAAGCTATTACTTAGAGTTTACTTAAGTGAATTGTAGATTCTAGAAAGATAATTGAAGGTTGCATAAAGAGCATAAAATTTGGCCTAAGCTAGATAATCTTTATGTCATCCTAAGGCATGAGATTGAACCTAGCTAAACTCCACTAGTTTACCACCCCTCCTTAGTACTTACCCCCACTTGTAGATGCTAGTGCTAAGCATAAAACTTGATCAACTTTAGATGGGAATACTTGGTGGAAAAATGGTTATGAAAACCTTGGAATGATGGATCATTCTATTGAAATGTTTTGACATGTGTTTCCAAACACTAGATGATTTTGGTGATGAAAATATTGAGGCATGAGCCTTAGCCCTTTATAAAACTAATGGTTGTCTGGATGCAATACCATTCCAATTTTTACCGTAGAACCACAATACCCGAAGATTGGGTAGGGCTTGACTGGAAACTTATATACCTTAGTATTAGTTCCCTCACGGCCAAGGTATGAGCTGAGGCTACCTTGTGAAGATTGTCCACCTGTGCAGTACCCAAGATGACAGTTGGTCATGGTTGGGAGGCCAAACTCACAGGAGAGGTGCTTATACCAGGGCGTGTAATTGAAAGGTTAGGATTTATTATCCGCATACTGAGTATGGTGAATTCAGGATTTGTTCCTAACGGATGTATCGAATGTTGTAGTGAAAGTGTACAATCTCTGCAGAGTGTCAAACTATTCGAATAGCCGCGTCCACGGTTATGGACAGTTGGAGTGGCCATACTGTTCCCCCGTCAGACTTTTCAAAATGACTTGTGAAATGAATTAAGACTTTGACTTGACCACAACAGAGTTGTGAAATGAGATACAAGATCCCACCTAGGAGTTATAAAATTGTGACTAGCTTCTCTTGCTTCTGAACTAGTAGAGATAAATTTGGCTTCTTGCAAAACAACCCTAGAGCCTAGTGTCCTATTATCAAAACCCCTTTCACTTGTTAGTATTAGTTTTCGAGTACTTAAAGAGTACTCATGGCTTTGTCCCTGGCTATTTCCGTGGCCAGACTATGAAGAGGAGTACCTGGAGGATGGACCCCAAGAAGGTTACGACAACTAGGATCATCTCCCATCGTCAGCATTGCCTGTGACCCCGAAGATGGAGCTTCGCCTACGCTACCGTTATTATTACATATTCCGCTGCTTGACGTTGTATTAAGAACTGGATCATGAGATCCCTATTTGTGTAAGAACTTATGTATGGTTTGTAATGGATGATGTACTATGGTATCCAATTCTGTTATGTCTCGCAAACACCACTTTGTAACTAGGTGGTTATAAAGGTGGCATTGAGTGTTCGGAAAGTATGTGTTGAGGCACATGGATCAAGAGTGGGATTTGTCAATCCATATGATGGATAGATATACTCCAGGCCCTCTCGGTGGAATGTCATACAATTAGATTGCAAGCATGTGACTAGCTCACAAGGGATCACATATCACGGGAACGAGAAAAGAGTACTTATCGGTAACAAGGTTGAACTAGGTATGCAGAGATACCGACGATCAAACCTCGGATAAGTAAAATATCGTGAAAGGAAGGGAAATCCATATTGTATGTAAATGGTTAATTCGATCACGAAGTAATCATAGAAATATGTGGGATCTATATGAATTTCTAGATTCCTCTATTGGTTATTGATCGGAGAAGAGTCTCGATCATGTCTGCATAATTCACGAACTGTAGGGAGACACACTTAAGTATTCGATGTTGTTTAGTAGATATGGAATGTGAGTAAGAGACTGAATGTTGTTCGGAGTCCCGGATGGGATCCGGGATTTCACTGGGAGATCCAGAATGGTTTGGAGAATAAGATTCATATAAGGAAAGTCTAATTCCGGAGTTCGGGAATGGTTCCGATGTTTTCATCGGAATGTTCTAGAAGGGTCTAGAAGGTTCACCAATCCGGAAGGGGAAGGGTACATGGATGTGTCATGACAAAGTGGAATGGTTGCATCATGTCCTAGGTCACTTGGCTGGACACTTGGAAGAGAGAAATCAAACTCTAGTTTGAAAGTAAAAGGGCCAGTTTGAAAAAGTCAAACTGGGACAGTGGTTTCCAAGTGGAGGAAGAGAAGGAAACCTTGGGATAGAAGGTTTCCCTTCCCTCCACCAAACTACCGGCCAGCAAGGGAGTTGGGGGAGGACACGGCTAGCCCTAGACGCCCCTCCCACCTATAAAAGAAAGGGAGGGGCGCCCCCTCTCCCTACACCTTGCCCCCTTAGCCGGCGCCCCCTCTAAACCCTAGGCCAGCCGCCGCCCCCCTTCTAGATGCGCCTGCCCTAGATCTCCTCTAAACCGCCGTCTAGCTAAACCCTAGCTGTCGGTTACTCTAAACCCCTCGGACCTCTAAACCCTAGATCGTTGAGGCCCTCTCTCTACTCCACCATACTCGCTCCGGCTTAGGCGAAGCCCTGCGGATCTCCCCTCTAATCTCCGACACCATGCCGTTGTGCTGCCAGAATCGCGGGGTAGAACTACAACCTCCGCTGCCTGCTGGAACATTGGAGAGGAAGGTCTTCATTGAGTACTGAACGTGTGTAACATCCCATCATTAGAGCTTAGAAATAAGCTGAACACAGCTGTGTGCATTGCATTCATGCACAGAAAATCTGAATAATTTTCGCGCTTTTAAATAAAAACTTGTCAGAGTGATTGAAGCTTCTCTTAACTTGATGGAATTGAAGTAGATCATCAAGTTGACTGCGATAAGTTTCAATATGACCTTTTCTAAAACCTTATTTTGGGTAAACATGATTTGATCTAAGGGTAGATCAAATGGAATAAAGCTAAACCCTAATCCATTACTTGATGATTTATATTTGATCCTTAGGTGATCATATCATAGTATTCATTTTAATCACTCATGAATACCAAATTATAAATATAACACAAATAATAAGAATGTAACAACTATATCTTAATCCCACCTACTTATACCATGAGTATCATGGAAATACCTAACTTTAACTCTTATTTGAGATCGAGTAGGAAAGAAACCAAGTCAAGGTCATTCATCACACATCCTCCTTTCCATATCAATCCCTATGGAATATTATCTCAATATCTATTGTTCATCAATGTTGTGAAATCAACTATTGATTCACCAATTCTTAACCTATCAATTCTTGACCCATCAACTCTTGTACTTATTATAGCATTCACTTAAGGCTGATAAAGAAAGAAGTTAGAAGAGGTAAATAATGATGCTAGTTCTAGATGTTATCTATAGGATCAGAGTGATTGGAGGAAATCAAATCAATATGGTAACAAAGAAGATTACAAGGATGAAGTCTGAAGATAGTTACCAGGAGTAGTCCTATTGGATCAAGTAGGTATAGTCAATGAACTATATCTCTTAATCCAATAGAGCTAAACAGAAGATAATTAGAATACAACTGTAGTGTTGTATTGAAGAAGCCTTATTTAGTGAACTAGAAACCTGAACCATAAAGGATCAAGGGATCATAATGATCATGTCTTACTCACCAATATTGAATGCTTATACCAAGTACAAGTGACATTGGTGGGTAAAACCATGTTTGAACCATAGTATAGATTTATTATCCTAGATTAGTCATTACAAGTCACATTAATATAATGTGAGGTTGAAATGTTAGATATTGGAGTTAAGAAGAGACAAGGTAGTATGAATTAGATGATGTTAAAATAACATTGGATTAAAGAAGTAGTATTTTCCTCTTGGGGAAATACTAAACACTAGAGGAGAGTAGAACTTGATATAAACCTCTACTAGAGTAGTATTTGTGATGGATGATTTAGGAAGGGTATGAATGGAGTTAGAGGTAACCACTTGTTGGGTTAGAGATTATTAATAGTAGAATAGTTGTTATAGCCAAGTATAGATATAAAGGATTATGAAAGGCTTTGATGACAAGCTCATTGTATTTATCAAGGGGTTTAGAAGAATAAAAGGTGGATAAGAATATTATTGTGAGGTAAAGCTCATCATGTTAACACATGATGATGGATAGGAAGAAGTAATATATCTAGGAAAGGAATTCCTTAACTAGAAGTCAAGAATTATGAAGTATGGAATATAAGAATCTTTGCTAAACACTAAACCCTAAATCTAAGACCAAACCTAATATCCACTTTCTATGGTTGATCTACCATCTTGTTTCCACAATGCTTCATAGGAATATTTTCCTATAACAAATCCCTTGAGCACGTCTTTGTCATATTCAACCATCATTATCATAGGTGCTTAGGAACTATCTTTATCAATTCTTTCTCCTAAGTTATCCTAGAAAACAAATCCACTATTTTACTTTGAATGGTGATGTTATTAAAGATCACAAACATAAAGACAATGTGATTAACAATTAATCTGTATACACATCAATAAAATAAACTTGTGAACATTAAATCTTCTAAGAACTTATGGTAAAGCATTTTCAATTCAAACTTTAACTCATTAGTTATTAGTAATACATTCTATAATAAGTTTATGAATTTATGCCCAATTAAATTCATATTAAAGGCTCTCACAAATAATAAGAGAAAAAGGATCTATTAAAAGAAAATAACAATTATAACATTATATGATAAAAGATCATTATATGATTCTAAATACACCACATTACTGCTGCAAACACTTAGCAAGTAATTCCTATAAAGAAACCTTTAACAAATTGTGCAAAATTCAAATCTAAAAATGAAACAGACAATAGAAAATCAAAACAGAAAGAAAAAATAAAGGAACCAGCATTTGGCCTGCGACCCATCTTCCCTCTTCCCTATCTGCTGCTCACACGCACCACACTGCAGCCCATCTGGCCCATCTTCCCTCTTCCCTATCTGCTGCTCACACGCACCACACTGCAGCCCATCTGGCCCAAGCTAGCCCACGACCGGCCCGCATACCCCTTCGACTTCCTTTTTCTTTCTTCCTCATCGCGATAGAAGGATGCCACCGAGGAGCAGCTGCATGGTGCCACCGGAGCCATCCGTCGTCGCCGTGATGCCCACTACGAGAAGATCCGCGCTACCGTCCTAGATGTCGTCTACAAGGACCCCGTAGTCGTAGAAGAACGAACCCTAATCCCTTTCTCTCTCGTTTTCCCTTATCCACTAAAAACCGAGCTCGCCGGAGATCATCCACCTCGTCGTTCCCGACCACCATAGGACCAACGGAGGACACCAACATGCTCGCCATGCTCTTCTTGTTCATCTTCGACGAATCACGCAAGCCGGCGCAACCCCAATCGATGGGATCGAAGCGTCTACCGCCGCCAGACATCGACGTTCATCGTCGATTGCCACCGTCTCAAAACTCCTTCGCCCTCTTCAACACGCTCTTCCGAATCCTGGTGAGCTACCGGTGCTCGCAAACCTCTTCGATTTGTCTTTCGAACACCACAACATCGTGTCGACGCTCACTTTCGTCCGTCGCTGCAGTTGCTCGTTGGAGCAAGTGCTCTGATGACCATTTAGAGGCGGCGCAACCCTAGTTCGACTCGCCATCGAGTGCTGAATCTAATACAACCTTGCACTTCTCCGCGCGCGCCCTAGATCATTGGATCAAAATCAATCTGAGAGGATCTGTTCGTGTGACGTCACGATGACGTCCTGCTGGCGTCATCCTTGACCAAGTCCACCCTGTTGACTGGTCTTTGCCCATGTGGCATGTGACATGGACTAGGGCCCAGGGGTCAGTGTCTGGGGCTAAGTAGGTTTGCGGTATCAAAATAATGTGCATGTTTAGAAAATAATTAAAACAATATGAATTCAAATTTCAATATTCCAAAAATAGAATAAAGTGATTAAATCTTGTAAATTTAATATATTTTGTTTTATAAATCAGAAAAATACATATAATATATTAAAATGTTTAGAAAAATAAAATCTACAACTTAAAACTATTATTAAATATTATTAAGATAATTATTTAAATAAATATTATTTAATAAATACTTTATAAAGTTTTAATACTTTGATAATTAATATTTTAATAATGGTAAATGTTAAAAATCTAAATAAAATACCAAAAATCTTAGAAAAGTAAGAATTAGAGTTTAAAACTATAATCATGCATTATTATTTCTCTTAATTAAATAGTTATTATTTATTAAGTATTTTTAAAGTAATAAACCTTATTAAAATCATATCTTATTATTTATAAATCACAAAAATAAATGTAATATACCAAATTGATCACAAAAATAATACCTACATGTTTAAAATGTGATATTCCACTTTTGAGTTAAATAAAAAGTTAAGCACTTTTATAACTTGAAATTAAACTTATCTCCTTAATCAATAATTCATAATAAGGTAAATAAAACTTGTAAATAGTTCTAAAAAAATTAACTAATTAAGTCTAATAATAGTATTAGTCTTAAATATTGATAATATGAAGTTAAAATGCTTCAAAACAATTTAATACAATTTTATTAAATTATCTTTTAACCATAAGTATAAATTATGTTATAAAAGAATTCTTATCCATTATAAAATCTCCAAGAATAATTTGTAAAGAGATAAAACCTATTTCTTTACTTTAACCACACATTTATAAACAAATCAAAACCTATAAGTGAATCCATAGTAGTAAATAATATTATTTACTTATTCATAAACCTTAACCACTCATCCATAAAAAGGAAAATGATCCTATCCCACTAAACAATTAGGAAACCACTATTCAAAAGAAGTAATGCCATTCTTAAGTAACTCTAAAGAAACAATATAAAATGAACAAAATACAAGTATCATAAGTAATATACCCTAAGTTTATCTACATTCTTAAAGTCCCTTATTATTACCAAGCTTTAAGTATAATGCTAAAGACTTTATTATATGCTTTATAGTTAACTTTGGTCTGTTATAATTAAGTTATAAAGCATCTTAATACCAAACCAACTCAGGTAAAGACCAATATAGATAAGTCTCAAATACTACTAATATCATTATTCCAGTAAAGGCAACTCTTTCTGACTTAAAGACTATAACTAGAAAGAACACCTCATAAGATTAACTTAAAAGCTTAAATGCTTCTGCCTAATTGAGTAAGATGTTCTTCAAAATTTATTCGTTCTGCCACTTCAGAAAAACAAATAATACCTAATCACAATCACTTTACTTTATATTTTACTTGTATAATAAGATTGTTAATACTTAAATTCTTTATAAGTGACATTAATTGTAAAGTAAAACTTAAAGATAAACAATTTAGATGTAAACAACCTTATGTAGCATTCCATACTGTGTATTTTGTTGTTGTATAAATACATGTTGTTTTCCACACACTCACAAGCCTTAATAAAAAGCACATGTGTGAAACTTAATCTAAAAGGGCAACGCATTCCAAGGAAAACCCTTTCCAGTATCTAAACCCTAGATCAATGTTACCCCCGGGATTCGCGTTTATCAACATGCATTACATTACTTATGCATAAAAGCATCTTGCTTCTTTAAATATTAGTCCTTACGGACCAATGATGTAGATTTCTGCAATTGGATCTTATATTATCTTGAAGACCGTGAATGCATAATATTGCAATCACAAAAGTCAAGTTCACACTTGCTCATGTCCTTTGATTATTTTCTGTAAAGTATTTTACAAATCCAGTGTTGTCATCACCTACATTTGATAAAGGACAGAAAAAACTATTTTCATAATAATGTCAATATAGGTTATTTACCATGAGGTAATAACCTACTATAAGAGTTTCGGTGGTAAAGGAACATATTACCTAGGACTTAACAACCAATATCGCCAGTGATTCTTGCGCCGTATATTACGCGTTGACCATGAGATTTGGAATGGGATGAAGAAGTCAGCTGTATCTTTTCCCTCTCGCATGGAGCTGGATGTGCGGGTCGTGGATGTTATCACTCGTAGCATGCATATTATTTATGGTAATTCATAGAGGATATGCAGCATATGGGTGGGACCCTCAACGTCCCACGATAGTTCTGGCATTTGAACAGTCTGTACTACCATTGCCATAATTCAATAGGTGGGCTGGCGTACACCAAGGAGACATGCGAGATTGCGGAGAAGGCAGTGATTGGCTTGGGTCTTAGTCTGGGCCTCACACCAAGGAAGTGTGAACGGGTTCGCAGCCCGGATGTGCAACAAAGCTAAGATCTCTCATGAGTAAAGTGACACACCTCTGCAGAGTGTAAGAACTGTAACTTGTTACTCCCTGTTCCGGGAAGGAGCTGCGAACGCGGCGGGAAAGGAACCCCATAAAGGTTCTGGTAAACCCGTGAAGGCTGACGGACATAGTTTTTCAGAATAAAAGCAACCTTTGAAGAAATGTTTACGAAAACTTGCATTGCCTATGACCTATGGTCTGTGGCTGTAGATATAGTGCATCAAACACTCCATTTCTAGTGGACTTGCTGAGTACGCTCGTACTCAAAGTATCTTCTTAACCCTTGATAGGTTCTAAAGACAGTACAGACAACGTATACATCAAGTTATGCTCCAGGAATCATCATCAAAAGCTAACGCTCTTCAATGAAGTCAAGAAAGTCAACATATACATCAACTCAAGTGAAGACGAAGTTGCTGAGTAGATAAGAATAGAATTTCTAACCATAGAACCTACTTCTGTAGAGTATTGCAATAGCATCAATGCAAGCCTAGTAGTTCAGCTATTAGTTTTATAAGTATGGTAGCTATGAGTTATTTATTCTTGATTCTTCATAAGAAGTTTCTTTCTCTCTCTTTAACCTAGAGTGTTCTCTGGATCTTGTGTAAAGAGTTGAGTTGTAACCTATAGTCATGTCTTGGACCTGCTATGTTTATGTTGTACTACTATGAGGGATGTAATACTAGTTAACGGTGTTTCATTGGTGTTATGTCAATGACTATAGTGTACTATATCATGCAGTGGTATGCTGGGTCACCGCAACGTGTGACCGAGTGCGGAAGCACTGCCGGAATGCAGCACCGGAAGGATTGTATGCGTGATCTTGACATCGGAAGTGTGCGACTACATCATCCACGAGAATCTGCTCTCGTTAACCGCTTTAGAATCTTCGAGGGTGAGTACTTTATTGACTCGTTGCTACAATCTAGTAGATAAATCTTGGCTTGTGTGTGTTTATGCGGTAGAATTTTTTTGTTTTCCATGCTACGAACCCCTACAGATCCATCTACCTATTACCACAGTAATGGCCAGCACATTAATTAAGGTCTTTTGACCGGATCAAGGCTTTAATCTTGATGGTTCCTTGTTTATCCTCGAGTAGTACTAGCTCCTCATTGATATCGGTTGTGTCACTCTGGTGTCGCCGATTCACTAGTAAACAAGTTTATATCTATGAGATCTCAGGATCATGTTATATGGGCCCTTAAATTAGACAACAAGCATTAGGCAAACATAGTTATTCATTTACACAATATAATAATCATGACAACAATGACAAATGGAAATAAGAGAGGCACATCACATCTCACCAACCCTCTACATCCCCCATGCCTATGGGGATTTACTCATACATGAGAGGAAGATAGATCAAAGGCATAATAATATTACAAAATGAAATCATCTCAACTTTACCATAGCAAGCCACAATACCATTTGAGGATCAAATCAAGAAAGATCAATGAATCAAACCCTAATATTATAAGTGTCAATCTCTCTCTCTCAATACAAGTGGGGTTGATGATGGAGTGCATGGGTTAGAGGCTAGAGATCTTCGAAGAATGAGGCGATGTTCTTCTCCTCCTCCAAATCCGATCTCCCCCTTCTATAATGGTTTGCGGTGGCTGTGTTGGGTTTTTGTCTTGCCCCGAATACATAAGTTGCTTGTGTTGATATAGCAGAGACGCTGGAGGTTCATACGGGCGGATGGTATGGGCGTGTTCCGACCGTACCATTGATCGTTATGCACCCTAGACGCCTCTCATGAAGGTTGATTCAATTGGGGATTTGCTTCTCTAATCATAAATAGCTCATAAATGCTCCAAGATCTTCCAAAAGTGTTTATTACCTAAAAACCATCACAAGAAACCAAGGTTTCGCTAATTTGCGATGTTAACATTAGTTGAAAGGTAAAATCCAACAAAAACTGGCAAAAACCAAAGGAAAATCATCGGTAAAAGTGTCAAAAATTGGAGCTATCAAATGCCAAGCACATACTCGGGTGATACCATGTAACAAGAGAATTTGTTAGTGATGCTTGATACGTCGTAAACGTATCTATAATTTTTTATGTTCCATGCTTGTTTAGTATCCACTTTGCTATGCTTTGTCTACACTTTGAGGTATTTTTATACATTTTCTAGGACTAACCTATTAACAAGATTCCATAGTGTCAATTGCTTGTTTTCTGTTGTTTTTGGTTTCAGAAAAGCTAGTAAGGAAATATTCTCGGAATTGGATGGGACAAAACCCAAAGTCAATATCTTACCGAGACGAACACAAAGACTAAAGGGCGAACGTAGGGGAGCCACAGGGTGGCCGCACCCCCCACCCCCACACGCGGGCCCACCCTGGGTCGCGCCTGGGCAGGGTGTGGGCCCCCTGGACGCCCTCCTGCCTCTCCTCTTTGCCTATATAATCCCCATGGTGCCAAAACCCTAAGTACCCGATCATATCTCCACGAAACAGTCCGTAGCCACCACCACCATCGTCCCTAGATCAGGGGGGTCTGAAGCTCTTCCCGACACCCTGCCGGAGGGGAGAGATCATCCTAGAGGCCCTCTTCATCACCATGCCAGCCTCTGGTATGATGCATGAGTAGTTCCACCTTGGACTATGGGTCCATACAGTATCTAGATGGTTGTTTCTCCTCCTTTGTGCTACCATGTTTAGATCTTGTGAGCTCCGTTCATGATCAAGATCATCTATCTGTAATCATGCATGTTGTGTTTGCGAGGATCCGACGGATATTGAGATTACTATGTCAGATTGATTAATGATTCTATCTTGTTGATTCTATCATGTTTGTGTTGTTTGAGATCTTGCATGCTCTCTGTTTCTAGTAGCTATCTTGGCCAAGTAGATGCTAGTGACTCCAAGAAAGAGTATTATGCTCGATAGTGGGTTCATGCCTCTATTGAATCTAGGGAAGTGACATAAATCTCTAAGGTTGTAGATGTGATGTTGCTACTAGGGAGAAAACAACAATCTCTTGTTCATGGAACAATTGTATTGTTTACTTTACACACATTGCTTAAAGTAGTTATCCATTGCTTGCAACATAATACTAGAGGGGGTTCGGATGATAACCTAAAGGTGGATTACTAGTTATAGATGCAGTTGGATGACGGTCTATGTATATTGTTGTAATGCCTAATCAAATCTCATAAGATCATGAATGTCTAGTATTGCATTGTTATGCCTTGCTCTGTCCTGTCAATTTCCCCGCTGTAATTTATTTACCTTGCATGTTATGTTGTTTATATTAAGGAGAACACCTCTAGAAACTGTGGACCCTGGTCCAATCTTTACCATTTTTACATCTTCCACTGTTACTGTTTACTTTCTGCAAGCTACCATTACCTTCCACACCATACGTTTAATCCTTTGTTTTTAGCAAACCGGTGAGATTGACAACCTCACTGTTCATTGGGGCAAAGACTTGAGTTTGTGTTGTGCAGGTTCCAAGTTGTTAGCAACACCTTGGGGTCGTTTCATTCCTCCTACTAGTTCGATAACCTTGGTTTCATACTGAGAGAAGACTTACTGTTGTGCTCATCATACCTTCCCCTTGGGGTTTTCCAACGAAGCTCTACAGTGATCTGAGCCGCATCAAGACGTTTTCTGGCGTCATTGCTGGGGAGTTAAGGACGGCTTCACAAGGGGAGTCCTTCACAACCTTTCTCTTTAATTTGTTTTTGTTTTGCTTAGTTTCTTTTTCCTTGTTTTGTTTGCTTCTTTTTATCAAAAATTCCAAAAAAAATAATTTCTTTTGGTTTGCTTTTTCTTATAAAAAACACAAATAATTAGTTCCTACTTTAGTTGCTACCATGTCTGGTGTTGTTCCAATCACTGTGTCACCTATGGAAAGGATCTTTACTTTCAAACAAGGAAGTGAAGATAGTTTCAAAGAAGCTTGGTCTAGAATTTCTGATTTACATGTAAAAACTGAGCCTAAGATGATTCTAGGCCTAGTTATTAGTAGTTTCTACCATGGTATTGCTCTTTGTTATAGATATGCTTTGGATGTTGTAGCACGGAGAGATATTTTTCAATGTAATGAGAATGAAGCTTTGGATGCCATAAAGAAGTTGATTACAATTTATAATTTGCCTAGCAAGTCTGATTCTTTCTTATAAACATCTATGCTAGGTTGAACAATCTTGAGACCAGTACAATTGCTTTGAAAGATTGCTATAACATGCTTAGAGAGCACCATGATTATGTTCCAATAAATTCTGAGCCTTCAAAATGGTTTCCTATAATAAAAGTTGCTATAAATAGTGAAAATTTTGATGCTCATTGTGATATCATGTCTGAATTTTGTCTTATGCCTAAAGATATCTATGAGTCTTTGAATCTTTGGGGACTTTCTGAAGGAGGAGAAGAAATATCTCTTACTAATAATGCAACTATATTACCCATTGGAATAGATGAAGGAGTATTTACAAAGATCTCAGGGAACTGGTGTCTACTGATTATCTTTTTATTGAATGTGTAGGAAAAGGACAAGTTACACTTGGAAGATCCCTACTGAAACACCTTGGAGCAATAATAGATGTGGGAAAAGGCATTATGCATTTTGCTTCTCGAATAAGCAATCATACATTCCCTAAAGATAAGAAGAAAGGTAAGAAAGGTAGGAGCAAGAAAGTTGATATGCATTTTGCTTCTCGAATAAGCAATCATACATTCCCTAAAGATAAGAAGAAAGTTAAGAAAGGTAGGAGCAAGAAAGTTGATGTCAATGCTTCTTCATTTGAAAACACTTGATTCTTACTTCTTGTGCCTAACTTAAAGGCGTTAAAGAAAAGTACTTCTTGGGAGATAACCCAATAGTTTTCTTGAGTCTTGGAAGTTATTACTTCTATAATAACCTCTCTTTATCCTTTATGTTTGATTTTTGTGCCAAGAATAACCTCTAATGAGAGGGAAGTAAGATTTGGGGAAGTGCTGTCCCGAAACAGATTTTTGTGCTCCACTGTAAAAATTCTTGAAATGTCTCTATATATCAGATTGAGTTGTAATTTTCTGAATAAATCCCCCATGTTGTTAGCTAACTTTTGTTAGTTCAACACTTTTTTATTTCAGCAACAGAAGGTCTTCGAAAAAATCGGTTTTCACCTGCTGGTATGTTTTGATAGATTTCTGCCATTATTTGCATTTGCCTCTTTATTGATTTCCTTTTGAGTTCTCTTGGGTAAATTGAACTTTTTGAGGGAATTGCTTCATTAGCTTGTGTCTTTAATGTAAGTTTTTCTATTTTAAAACTAAACCCAAAGGTTTATTATCTTTTTAATGCACTAGTGTCGCTAATGAAGATTGTGTGAAGTTTTGTATGAAGAAAAAAATTCAGGTGTAAGGGAAGAATGATGTAATGAGATGAAGAATGGACAGAAGCTCAAGCTTGGGGATGCCAACCCGTGTCACCCCAAGAAATATTCAAGAGGTACAAGCGTCAAAGCTTGGGGATGCCCAAGGCATCCCCTTCTTCATCAATAAAAATCCCAGGTCTTTCTAAACACTTTGTTTTTATTGTTTCATGCATAGTTGTGTTGCTCTTGGAGAATCTTATTTTTGTTTTTGGTTTGCTTAGTTTTCTTGAATAAAGTAGTTGGACCCCCGCTTTAGCTGTGTTGTTTCAAATAAGTTGATTGGTGTTGGAAAGGAGTAGGAAGTTCTTGCTTTAGTAGTACAAAAAGGAACTTACTTTGACTGTGGCCTAGACTCTATAATGTCATGCTAGATGTTGTTTTGACCTTATGCTTAGTGATTATTGCTATAGCATGACTTGTTCCAAACAATTAGGATTGCTTAATGTGCCTTGAAAGAATCATGCGTTGTTTTAGCATACAAAAGCATAGTATTGTGGTATTCTCCTTTGATGCTTTGTTTGGGTTGACTTGGCACATGCTCACACCATGTTATGACTATGAACCAGTCACCTTAGCCTCTATGATGATTTAGTTTTTTACTTGTGGTACAACTTTATGCTTTGATTAGTAATGTTTTGTCGCTCTGCATGATTATGACCATTATTGCTCTCTTAGTTGGTCGCCCCTAGTCTTTTGCTAGCTTGCACTTGTATTGAGTAAGTTCTACTCATGCATACAACTCCCAAGAAACCAAGTTATTTCAAAGTGTCCACTATAAATTCCTATGCATGGTGTGTTACACCATTCCAAGTATATTCTTGTTTTATCTATCTTCCAAATTAAACTTGTTATGTGAAAATTAGTGATTAAAGCTCTCACAAACTTGATGGCACACTTTATTTTTGCCCCTAATAAACTTCAACC
Source organism: Avena insularis (assembly GCA_023614405.1). Classification (NCBI taxonomy): domain Eukaryota; kingdom Viridiplantae; phylum Streptophyta; class Magnoliopsida; order Poales; family Poaceae; genus Avena; species Avena insularis. Next base: position 291,022,369 of record CM042697.1, on the reverse strand, counting down.
ATTGTGTCATCTATGATGTATATGCTTGCACTTATAAGTTGGGAAATAGCAGAACCGTACTGTCACGGGGAACGCTTTCAACACATGTAAATATCTACCCAGTTAATATCATGCTCTTTTTTTTATGGATGTCGTCGGCGTGAAATAAAAGGGGAGATTGTATGTCCATGGAGTTATGTATGTGTGTTAGAGAAACGCCTGGGCCGCTAGCCTAAGCCATGCCTAATCATGGTGGAAACTTGCAACATCACCATAGCGAGCAATCTATGAAGCATTCTTCTTATAAAAAAAGAGAGATACAAAAAGAGATTGAGAAAAAGAAAAAAAGATGAGAAAAGAGGAAAGAGATAAAAAGGCACCATTTTCCCATGGTAAATAAGAAGATTGCTGAGATGCTCATTGTCTGCTTGCCTTGTCATTTTGATATGGGATAGCTCCTATATCATGGGCCAAAGGGTACCCCGTTGGCAGTTCTCTATGATACACATGTACTTACTATGACAAGAACTTACCGGTAACCAAAGTTGAGTAGCATGAGGAGCGGCCCTCGTACTAAAGGGACATGAGATTGCCAACTTATACTTTGTCAAGCATATACTCCATATTTTGTTCACTTTAACCTTAATCACTTCAAGATGCTTATGATAGGGGCAATGAGAGCTGAAAGCTAACAAGTACCATAATTTTTGGAAGCTCTTTATGAAACTTGAAATCCCTGCTTCCCTTTTTGAAGGGCCCTTTCTTCCACTTTTACATTGAGTCTCCACCTTCTATCCTTAGGCACCAATTAAGAGAGCATAGTTGTCATTCTTAGTTCTATGTGCATTGTCCCAAAACTTATTGATTGATTCATATTGTTGATATTGCTTGTTCTTTAACTATTTGTATCTAGTCACCCTTATGAACTTTGAAGGTGTCCTTTGCATTTATGTTTTGCTACTCCATGAGGGACAAGCTGAATGCCACTATGCTATGTTTTCTATATGTGAAACAAACGAACATCTTTCAATGCATTGTTATTCATGAATCTTTGTTTGTATCCTTTCATGTTGCAGCATAGTTGCTATGTCTTATTGTTAGAACCTCATCTTTCATGCTCATGTTTAGAGTTCTTTGATCCCAGCTTTCAATTCTTACAAATGGTTTGATCACGATTGTGATGGTGCATGTCACCTAAAAAATTATTCTTATATCACTTACCTACTCGAGGACGAGCAGGAGTTAAGCCTGGGGATGCTTGATATGTTGTAAACGTATCTATAATTTTTGATGTTCCATGCTTGTTTAGTATCCACTTTGCTATGCTTTGTCTACACTTTAAGGTATTTTTATACATTTTTTAGGACTAACCTATTAACAAGATGCCACAGTGCTAGTTGTCTATTTTTTGCTGTTTTTGGTTTCAGAAAAGCTAGTAAGGAAATATTCTCGGAAGTGGACGGGACAAAAGCAAAAGTCAATATTTCACCGAGACAAACACAAAGACTGAAGGGTGACCGGAGGGGAGCCACAGGGTGGCCGCCCCCCACCCTCCTACATCGCCTCTTCGCCTATATAATCCCCCCGATGCCAAAACCCTAAGTACCAGACCAGATCTCCACTAAACAGTTCGTAGCCACCGCCACCATCCTCCCTAGATAGGGGGTCTGAAGCTCTTCCCGGCACCTTGCCGAAGGGGAGAGATCATCCCTGAGGCCTTGTTCATCACCATGCCATCCTTCAGTATGATGCGTGAGTAGTTCCACCTTAGACTATGGGTCCATACAGTAGCTAGATGGTTGTTTCTCCTCCTTTGTGCTACCATGTTTAGATCTTGTGAGCTCCATTCATGATCAAGATCATCTATTTATAATCATGCATGTTGTGTTTGCGGGGATCCGATGGATATTGAGATTACTATGTCAGATTGATTAATGATTCTATCTTGTTGATTCTATCATGTCTGTGTTGTTTGAGATCTTGCATGATCTTCGTTTCTAGTAGCTATCTTGGCCAAGTAGATGCTAGTGACTCCAAGAGGGAGTATTTATGCTCGATAGTGGTTTCATGCCTCTATTGAATCTGGGGAAGTGACAAAAATCTCTAAGGTTGTAGATGTGCTATTGCTACTAGGGAGAAAACAACAATCTCTTGTTCATGGAACAATTGTATTGTTTACTTTACACACATTTCTTAAAGCAGTTATCCATTGCTTGCAACATAATACTGGAGGGGGTTCGGATGATAACCTGAAGGTGGATTACTAGTCATAGATGCAGTTGGATGGCAGTCTATGTATATTGTTGTAATGCCTAATCAAATCTCGCATGATCATGAATGTCTAGTATTGCATTGTTATGCCTTGCTTTGTCCTATCAATTGCCCCATTGTAATTTTTTTATCCAGCATGTTATGTTGTTTATCTTAAGAAGGACACCTCTAGTGAACTGTGGACCTTGGTCCAATCTTTACCATTATTACATCTTCCATTGTTATTGTTTGTTGGGAATATGCCCTAGAGGCAATCATGTATGATGATATTTCCCATTGTATTCATAAAGATATTAAGTAGTCCTTGTATAAACATCTGATGTGTATCATTGAATATGTGATTCGGTTGTGGAACTATGCATTCATGTTGTTTGTACTAAATATCCTTGGTCATTGAGGTTGTGCTGGACACACAACTTAGACCAATGTGAAAGTTGGCTTGATGACTCGGTTCCACTTGTCATGGGCATGGAGATGCTATTCCAACCTACCCAGACTCGGCTAAAGAGTTTAGCGAGTCGGATTGACCCATATTGAGATACAACGAACAAGTTATCATTTGTATATCTCAATCAATGTAATCCTTAGACCTGAGGTTATTGCATAGTCCGAGTTGAGGATCACCGACTTAGGTTCTGTCAAACGCTGATCCGTAACTGGGCAGTTATAAAGGCAGAGTTCGGGTCAACTGAGAATCAAGCTGCATGATGTGAATAACCAAGATGGGATTTTGCCCCTCCACTTGGAGAGATATTCTCTGGGCCCTCCCGTGAGATATGATTCGGAAAGCATGGCCATGCACGACTCAGTTAAGTGTTAACCGAGGCGATCGACTAAGAGTTAGTCGGGTGAATCACTTATCTCGGATCGAGAAGAGAGTTGGACTATTTAAGGGATGACAAGTATTCGCCTATAGTCTGACAAGGTATATCGTGAGGCAAAAGGGACTCGGACACAAGTCGCATTGGAAAGGCAAGTCTTCATGACTCTTTGGTACTTGGGAGTCGGCACGTTCTGCTAGGAGCCGCTACCGACTGATCGATTTAGAGTCGGACTCTAATCGTGTCCAAGTAGCCATGAGCCTGCGAGGTCACACACTTAAGAGCGGGAGCAAGTTTGGATTGGATCTGAACTAGAAATCTGGTTGGGTTGGACCCGAGCCTGATTTGGACTAAGTCAGTGAGTTGGACTCACAGGGACTAACATTATATGGGCTTTAGTGAATGGGCCGCGCGAGCTGAGCCCACATTCACTCCCTATATATAGTGGAGCACCATAACCCAGAAAGGTTGATCGTTGTTCGGTTAGGTCATTCCATGTGTTGGAAACCCTAGCTCCACAACAATCCTACCGTCGTTACGAACCTAGCAGTTCGTCGCCGGTGCTCCTCCTTGCACGTGTGGATACCAGTAGAGGTGTTGTACGATCAGCACCAGGACGATCAGATTGCAAAGGACTGCACTGCATCAACTAACGCGCTTCATCAGTAATCCGCAACTGCGCGTCTAGTGGTAAACCTCGTGGCCTTCTACCTCGGCTAGATCTTGGGATCACCACGTTAGAGGAAAAAGTTTTGTTTTATCTCTGCATGGCCCAACTGTGGTATCAGAGCGATAGCTTCTGGTTATAGGCTCGAGATCTCGCATATGTGATATGCGGTAGGCTGGAGATGAGATCTACATGCTGTTTTGGTGGTCGATCTATGAGATAGATCGGTTTTGTACGAGGTTGATTGGATCAACTATACTCGAGGAATGGTAGATCTGATTTCCGTGATCATACTGCTAAGGTCGTGGAACGACATACCCCTACCGTCCGGCTTCCACCATCGGGGTAGACTGTGACACGTAAATCCAGATGCGGTGATCGAATATCAAAGAGTTTGATCGAGTCGGAATAATGGTCGGAATCCATGTCCGTATTGTAGATCAGATCTACGTTTTCGGAAAAATCGTCCAGAGCTGCCCGCACCCGCGTGGGGCGCTGCCCCTTCGATCCCCGCCCGCTATCCGGCTAGCGGGACCGCCGGCTTTGCCCTATCGTAGCGCCTTAGATGTCGTTGCGAGTTTCACAACGCTGGTAGATATTGTATCTATGTATAACTTGTTTTTGCAGGAAGTTGTGAATGGTATGGTTCATGTGCATGTGATGTATGTGTGTAATCCATACGTGATCTGCGAATCACGGTTTTGTCAGCCAGCTAGAGCCTAGGTGTTGTCATTTTATTGTATAAACGACCTGCGTGTCAGATTCTCTATGTAATGTATTTTACTTAGCTAGTGTATCTGTTTGGAGAATCTGGATAACATGCAAGGCGATGTACATGTCGGTGACATGGGGTAAGACGGCAAGTGACAAGAGTTAGCACGAGTCAGATTACAGGCTTTGTGGAGATGGAGATCGCCATGAAGAGAGCCATACCATTTCACATTATAATTGCTTTATTCTATGTTATTGTTATGTCTCTGTTTTACCTCTATTAGATAGTCGGTAAAATTTAATCCCTCAAAGAAGGTCTAGTCGGTTTTCCCGCCAGTGTTTGCACCATCACAAGTCGAACATTTTTGGTAGTGGGCTCATAAAATTGAGGTGCTGCCAATTCTTTCCGACTAGGTGGGTTCGAGTCGGACTCTTACTGCAGAAACACTCGGTAAGCTAGACGGGTCTATCACAACGGTTGTGGGGCTCGGGGAAAGGTCAGACGGTAGTCGGGGCATGTGATGCCACCCATCCAACAGAAGTCATATGAGATACGATTGACAAGGAGTTATCTACCTAGATCACTTGGCGGCTAGCGGTGATGCTAAAGCTCACTAGCCGACTTGCTTATTTAGGTCCTAAATCATTTAGTAACCATCAGAGGGGTGTTGGTTCTAGTGGGAGCATAAAATATTAAAATGTTTAATATGCTTGCTCTTTTATGAATACATGTCTTAAGTGTTTTGCATATTTTCTGTTGTAGATCATGGCACAAAGTAGCAGTCACTCTCAGATATCCGGTTTTGCGTTGAGAACTATCCTTGAGAAAGATAAGCTGAATGACACTAATTTTACCAACTGGTATCGAAATCTGAGAATTGTTCTCAAACAAGAAAAGAAGGACCATGTCCTAGACAACCCACTTCCAGATGAGCCGAATGAGAATGCGACTGTCGCTGCCACCAATGCCTACCGTCGGGCTAAGGATGAGTCCACGGATATTAGTTGTCTTATGCTTGCTCACATGGAACCGGACTTGCAAAAGCAGTTCGAGCATGTTGAGGCCTACGATATGATCGAAAGCCTCAAAAGTATGTTCTAGGCTCAGGCGAAGACTGAGAGGTATCAAGTCTCTCAGGCTTTGCTGATTTGCAAGCTTAAGGATGGTGATCCACTGAGTCCGCATGTGATCAAAATGGTTGGTTACGTGCAGTCTCTGGAGAGGCTTGGCTACCCCATTAGCAAAGAGTTCGCTACGGATATAATTCTGAACTCTCTTCCTAGTGCATATGGGCAGTTCATTTCGAACTACCACATGCATGGTATGGATAAGAATCTCACTGAATTGCATGGGAAGCTCAAGCAGGCAGAGGCAGATCTCAAGAAGGGCGCCAGTCAAGTGTTGATGGTGCAGAATAAGGCCAAGTTCAAGAAGAGTTCTTGGACTAAGAAAAAGGCTAAGTCAGGAGGAAAGCAGGCTCAGGACCCGGTCCCAGGCACTTCCTCAGGGACTAAGCCATCTCCTTCAGCCAGATCCACTTGCTTCTACTTCAAGGCGGATGACCACTAGAAGAGGAACTATAGCAAGTACTTGGCCGACAAAGCCAAGAGTGGAGGTATGACTTTCGACTCAGGTACACTTGTTTGCAATGTTATAGACATATATCTTGCTGATGCACCTAATAGTTCTTGGGTATATGATACCATATCAGTTATTCACATCTGCAACTCGTTGCAGGGACTGGTAAGAACTAGGAGCGTAGCAAGAGGTGAAAGTACTGACTTGATACGACTAGAGGGGGGTGAATAGGCGTCTACCAATTTTAATTTGTTTCACACTTTTAGGCTCAACGAGAAAGGAAGTTATCTAGAGATGCAACTAAGTGAGCAACCTAAATGCAAGAAAGCGAACACAAACCACAAAAACAGTAAATAGCAAGGAGTAAAGGAAGGGAACGAAGTAACCGGCGAGGGGACACGGAGATGTAATTCCCGTAGTTCACTCCCAAGGAGCTACGTCTACGTTGGAGAGGTGTCGGGGCCACACAAGGTCACCCGAGCGCCACAAAGGCCTCACCTTCTTCTCCGGTGAGCTCCCCCACAAAGGAGGCCTCACAATCCACTAACCGGTGACCTTGAAGGAGCCAACCGAAACCTTTACACCAAGGTCGAGGGGGAGGCTCCACAACTCAATTGGAGGCCCTCAACGACACCTCGAAGCTTTACAACACATGCCTCAGCTCCGGGGATGCCCTACACCTCTAGGGTTCCAAGAAACCCAAGAGCAACAAGATCCACAAAGGATGGAAGGGGAAATCAATTCTTCTTTGGTGGAAGTGTAGATCTAGGTCACCTCCCTCACCTCTCAAAAGATCAGATCATTTGAGTGGCTAGAGAGAGAGATCTAGTGAGGTGAAGCCCAAGCTTTAATGGAGGAGAGAGAAAAATTCGAGAGAAAATGGGAGGAAGAAGAGGGGTGCCTTAAATAGGCCCCCTCGCACTGAACCGGTAGAGCCCCCGCGACATCACCGGAAGTTCCGGTGATAGGCCGGAAGTTCCGCCTGAGCCTGGCTCCAACGGTCATAAGACCGTTGACGCACGCTCCAGAAGCGCAACCGGAAGTTCCGGTCAAAACAGGCGGAAGTTCGGTGAACTTCCGATCAAGTTCGCAAAATAGCACACTTCTAAGCAGTTCTTGAACCGCCACCGAACTTGGGAACAAGCAATGAACTTTTGTCGCGAAGCGGTCGACCGAAGTTCCGGCCTCAAGCGGAAGTTCCGCTCAAGAACTTTTGCCAGGAAAAGTTCCGAGTAAGTTCCGGCCAAGTTCTGGCCATGTTCCGGCAAATAGCACACTTCAAAACAGAAGGTTACTAAACTGCCACCGGAACTTGGGCGGAACTAGCGTCGGAACAAACTAAAGAACAGCCCGCATAAAAAGGTTTGAGCGGAACTTCCGGTCTATGACCGGAAGTTCCGGTGAGACACAAAAGGCCCCAACAGAACAGGAAAACGCTCTCTCTCACGGAAAAATGGGATGGCTGTGGCAGTGCATATAGGTTTGTGCAAGAATAAGTGATTTCCCACAGCCTTCCAACATGGACCCCCTCTTAATAGTACGGTGACCTAAAAACATCAACCAGAAAGAAACTAGGAGAAGACTAAAAGGCCACCGTCTTCAAAAGATCACAAGAGAGCATCCATCACAATAGAATGAGACAACAACGACGTTTCCCCTGAAACTCAAGAGCACAGTTAAAAACACGGTTGGGATTGTCATTTAACACCAAAAAACATCATGGGAAGATATAGTCCTTTCAATCTCCCCCTTTTTGGTGTTAGATGACAATCCCACAGATTTGCATAGAAACAACGCAATCTTTGCAATGGACGGGGCAGGCTCCCCCTGTATGTGTGCAAGGTAAAGAGAAGACCCCTAAGGACTGAACTAGCACACATACACGGAGGCTCCCCCTAACAATTACAAAGATAGCACAAGTACAAAAAGGGATAGAGATCATACCAGAACCAACTAAAAGTGGTGGAGACAAACGGAGTAATAATAACAACAAGAGCAATGAGGCTCCACCACCATAGCAACAGCCCAAGAGATGACAATAAGATACCACACTCACAGTCATAGAATAAGATACCACAAAGAAACCACAAGAGATACCACATAGTCTCAAACATACATAAGTTCACGGACATAAAACCAAGCACACAAATAAACTAGAGAGTTCGCGAGTAAGAAAAGATCAAAGGCAAGAACAGGCTCGCGACTCAACCCATGCAAATCCAGTAGACAACCTAATAGACGTCTTTCTCCCCCTTTGGCGTCGAGACACCAAAAAGGAAGAAGAGATCAAACTACACGTCCCAACCATGAGAAGGGGAAGGATGAGAAGACTCATGCGGACCAGTGACCTCCTCCTCAGACTCATCTTCAGACCAGTTGCAGTTGTTGCGAACCCAATCCTCCTTGGGAGCAGTGACAGAGCTAGAGACTGGTGAGCAAGGAATATTGAGGGCTGCCATGATGGCCTTCTGGCGCTGAACATTGTGACGCTGATCAACATAAGCCTGATACTCGCGGTCCTGCAGAAAGCAGAAAGTCTTCTTCACTTTCCCAAGCAGCTTCTTTGCCCAAGATGGCTGCCTCCGGAGAGAAGGACCACCACCACTAGAGCCACCAGGAGCAGAGGAGGGACCACTAGCAACATCTTGAGTCTTCTTGAGAGCAGCTTCCTTTTCTTCTTGAGTGCGAGGCTTCTGGTGCTTACTCACATGGAGCCTTTTCTCTTCATGAATGATGATGTTGTCTTGAGGAAAGGGGGTGCCAGTCTTCTCGAGCCACTTGTGATTGATGAGAGTCTGAATGTAGGGAGCATAGATGCAGGAGCGCTTTTCGATGAGAGCCCCCCACATCTCTGAGAAGATGAAGTGCATAACATCCATTGACCTGTCAGTGCCTCGGCGACGATGGGTCTGATGCATGAGGTCAACCTGATATCCATGAAACTGATCAAAGTTGCCATCTTTGGGAGAGATGGTATTCAAGTACACCAAGCATAATGTCATAAGTTGGCAGCAGATGATTCACAAACCCAACACTTCCCCACCCTTCAATGTAGAGAGGCTCCAGGACCTCAGGATCAGCAGCTGTAGGACCATGAACACGCCAACCATTTGCCCTGCGGTCAGGCTGAATGGGATAACCAAGAAGCTCAGCAAACTCAGCCCAAGTAGCGGTAAGAAACACGTCCCTGGTCATCCACTTCATCACTCCTTCAGTAGATGAATGCATGTGAATATCTGAGTGGAGTAGAACTGAGCAATAGTCACATCAAAGTTCGCGGTGCTCCATGAGGGAATCAACCCAAACCTCGACAGATATCAAGAGCCTCCCAAAGTAGACTTGCTTCTCTTCCATGTGAGGCACATTGATGTACTTCGAGGAGCAACCACAAACTTCTTCTTGGATGCATAAATTTCTTCAGAATCTGCTCCCTGACGGTGTGGAAATGAGGGTCCAAGCGAGACGATCACGAGGCACGAGGTAGGGATCTGAGCCTGAATGCAGCGTAAGCCTTCCGAGTCCACTTGGAAATTTTGGCTTTGGTCATGTCGGCAGCAGTGTGGCCTTCGAGAAAGAGCAGGCCTCTTACTGCAGCAGCAAAGACGCATGACGGCAGCAATGACCTTCCGGCGAGAAGTCTGAGCGTTGGACGACAACTTCAGCATCTTCCTCATCAATCTCGGGAGGAATGTCGGCGATGGTCGTGGGCACGCTTGCCTTGGCAGTCTCCTTCCCCTGAGAAGAAAGAACAAGAATAGGGAGGGAAGTTGGGATAAGTGCACAAGTTCGGAAGAGGAAACAAAAAGAGTTAGATTGGAAAAATACAAACAGGAAAAAAAATTTGCAGTGTAGCCGGAACTTCCGCTGAAACGTCGGAACTTCCGGGCCTAGACCGAGTTCGTCGTGGCTCACCGGAAGTTCCGGTGAGGCCACGAACTGACAGTTCCAACAGGAGTTCCCTAGATGTAGATCTAAAGACCACCAATGCACAAATTTTTCCAAGGATGTATTGGACCAATCTACTCTAGCATGATACCCTAGGCCTACCAAGATCTTCCAACAAGTTCTAGCCAAAGAACTAGCCTAGACAAGGTGTGCCCTAACTCAAGCCATGGTGAGAGCAAGATCTCCATTAATGGAGGGAGTTAAGGGCAAATACCGGAGTCCATGGCGGGAGATCGAGGTGGGAAGGATCCTGGAGAGGAGCGGTTGGAGAAGAGGGGGCCGGAGCGCCCTCTTGGAGATGTCCTGGCCGGCGGCGCTCCTGATAGAAGATGAGTCTTGGGGGAAAAAGGGAAGAAGATCCCGTTTTCCCCCAGGGCCCACCTTTTATAGTACAGGAAGCACCACCGGAAGTTCCGGTGGACCGGAGTTCGGTGGACCGAACTTCCGGTCGATCGACCGGAAGTTCCACACGCCGAAGGAACATCTCAGGATAGGATAACAAGGAAGAACTTGTGCATGGAATAGAGAGGGCTTGAGGTAAGGAAAGGCTTAGGATAGATAGCTCAAACTATGAAGAACCAAAAACAACAAAAAATATGACAAACAAAAAGGTCAAAGAACCAAATAAAACGAGTCGGTGGCTGAAGCCACCTTATATAAGAGTAAATGGCTTGACACCGCGAAGATATATCTTGGGTTCATTACCAACACTCATCATGAAGCTCAAATGGTCTCCTTTAGAGACTATAGAGTATGAAAACTTTAATGTGCGCATAATAGGGATAGTGTTTGTTCATAAGAGGAACTACACTCCCCCTAAATCCATGCCTACATCCAAACAAGATACACATTGAGACATGGGTAGGTGTGCAAGGGCTCAAGCAACATTCCTCGAATCAATGATATTTAGCTCATGCCTTAACTCTCGGAACCTTGCTTCATCAAGAGGCTTCGTGAAAAGATCCGCAAGATTTGCCTTGGTGGGAACATACTCCAAAGAAATGTCTCCTCTAGCAACATGGTCCCGAATGAAATGATGACGAATCTCAATGTGCTTGGTTCGGTTGTGTTGCACGGGATTGTGAGCAATAGCAATTGCACTCTCATTGTCGCAAAGTAGAGGCACCTTGTCAAAAGATAGTCCAAGATCCTTAAAGGTTTGCTTCATCCATAGCAATTGAGCACAGCAGCTTGCGGCAGAGATATACTCAGCTTCGGCAGTAGACATAGACACACAGTTTTGCTTCTTCGAGGACCAACAAACCAAGGATCTTCCGAGAAACTGACAAGCTCCGGAGGTTGATTTTCTTCCCACTTTGTCAACAGCCCAGTCCCATTACTTTAAACCAATGAGATCAAAGCTGGCTCCCTTGGGGTACCACAACCCAAAGTTTGGGGTATGAACTAAATATCGAAAGATCCTTTTGACAACCACCATGTGACTCTCCTTTGGTGCGGCTTGAAATCTTGCACACATACCCACACTCAACATAATATCCGGTCGGGATGCACAAAGATAGAGCAAAGAACCAATCATCGATCGATAGAGTTTTTTATCACCTCCTTACCCTTGGGATCGAGATCAAGATTAACCTTAGTTGGCATGGGAGTCTTGGCACCTTTGACTTGATCAAACTTGAACTTCTTAAGCATGTCTTGGATGTACTTGGCTTGGTTGATGAACGTCCCTTTCCTCAATTGTTTGACTTCAAACCCAAGGAAAAACTTCAGCTCCCCCATCATGGACATCTCGAAGCGGTCGGTCATGAGCTTGGCAAAATCCTCATTAAAAGTTTTGTTAATAGACCCAAAGATAATGTCATCAACATAGATTTGGCATACGAACAAGTGGCCTCCAACTTTCTTAGTAAAAAGAGTGGGATCAATGAGACCCACTTCGAAGCCACGGTCTAACAAGAGCTCCCTAAGGCAATCATACCACGCACGTGGGGCTTGCTTGAGGCCATAGAGTGCCTTATTGAGCTTGTAGACATGGTTCGGAAAAAGTGGATCCTCAAAGCCCGAAGGTTGCTTGACGTATACCAACTCTTTCAAAGGACCATTAAGAAAAGCACTCTTAACATCCATTTGATACAATTTAAAGTTATGATGGGTAGGAAAGGCAAGAAGCATACGAATGGATTCAAGGCAAGCAACGGGGGCATAAGTCTCACCGTAGTCGATGCCCTCAACTTGTGAGTATCCTTGGGAAACTAACCTTGCCTTGTTGCGCACGACAATTCCATTCGCATCTCACTTGTTCTTGAAGACCCACTTGGTTCCAATGACGTTTTGATAGTCTTTAGGCCACTCAACCAATGTCCAAACATTGTTCCTCTTGAAGTTGTGAAGTTCCTCGTTCATAGCATCAAGCCAATCATCATCTTCAAGAGCTTCGAAGACTTTCTGTGGTTCCACAAGAGAGATAAACGCATGGTGAGAGCAAAAGGAAGCTAGTTGCCTCCTAGTAGTGGAACCTTTATTGAAATCTCCATAGACATTATCAAGGATATGGCCATCTCGAACAAGCTTGGCGAGACGATAGGCTTGACGACGGGCTTGTGCTTCAATTCGAGATTCTTGAGCTACCACTTGGTCATTCCCACCATTTGAGCCGCCCCCTTGACTATAAGCACGAACACGAGGGTCATCTTCATCAATTTCCACTTCGGGGGAGTCATCACTTGGAGAGGATCCTTGAGGATCATTGACTTGATCTTGTTCTCGACGAGCTTGACCTTGAGGAGGAGCCCCATCTTGGGGAGGTTGATGAGGTTGATGAAGAGCTTGTCCGTGAGAAGTGCCTTGAGGAGGAGCCTCATCGTGAGGAGGTTGATGTTGTTGATGAAGAGCTTGTTCTTTAGAGCTTGGAGAGTCATGAGCATGGGAAGCTTCGGAAGAGCTTGAGGGAGCTTGTGCCAAGACAGTAGGTCCTTGAGGTGCAAGATGATCTTGTGAGAGTGAGGGCTCCACTTGAGTAGAGCTTGGTCCTTCTCCTTCGTCCATAAGGGGATCCTCAATGGGGAGGTGGAAACCCACACCCATTCTTCCTATGGCCTTGGGAGGAATTTCATCACTTGGATCACAAACACCATCTTGCCTAACAAGAGACTCATGATTTTCATCAAACTTCACGTTGCTCGTCTCTTCAACTCTTCCATTGGCTTTGTTGTAGACTCTATAAGCATGGGACTGATTTGAGTAACCAACGAAAATTCCTTCTTGAGCCTTGGATTCAAACTTTGACAACCGAACTCCTTTCTTGAGTATGTAGCACTTGCACCCAAACACCCGAAAGTAGCTAACATTAGGCTTTTTCCCGGTGAGAAGTTCATAGGGGGTCTTGTTCTTGTTCTGGAGATAAAGCCGGTTGGTTGCATGGCAAGCATGGAGATGGCCTCGCCCAAAAGTTGTATGGAGACTTGAACTCAGCTAGCATAGAGGCCGCATCCATCAAAGTGCGATTCTTCCTTTCAAAGAACTCCGTTTTGTTGAGGGGTGTAGGGAGTGGAGTATTGATGCTTGATTCCTTCATCACTGAGAAACTCATCCAAGGTATAGTTTTTGAACTCGGTGCCATTGTCACTTCGAATTGAGAGAATAGTTGCATTGTGCTTCCGTTGAACCTCATTTGCAAAGTCAATGACGGTTTGTTGAGTCTCACTTTTGTACTTGAAAAAGAACACCCAAGTGTATCTTGAGAAATCATCCACAATAACCAAGCAATACTTCTTGCCTCCAAGGCTATCATGAGAGGGAGGACCAAAAAGATCCATATGCAAGAGCTCCAAACATCTCTTGGTAGTGATTTGATTGAGCGCTTTGTGAGGAGTTTCATGCATCTTCCCTTCGATACAAGCCCTGCAAACACGATCTTTGGCAAAAGAAACATTGTTAATACCAAGGATGTGGCCCTCGGAGTGAAGTCTTTGCAAAGTTCTCATGTTAACATGGGCTAGGCGGCGATGCCACAACCAGCCCTTGTCGGCTTTAGCATAGAGACATAGAGCATGAGGAGTAGTGGTCCCTGAGAAGTCCACCACGTACAAGTCATGTTCTACATATCCTACAAAAGCCACCTTGAGATACTTGCTCCACATGAGGACCACGGAATGAGAATTAAAGAAAGAAGAAAGACCCATAAGAGCAAGAGCACGAACAGAGATTAAGTTGTAACCAAGAGTTTTGACAAGCATGACGTCAACCAAGGATACATCCGGGGTTACCACCACTTTGCCAAAACCCAAAACCTGAGAGCTTGTTTTTTCACCGTAAGAGACCATGGTGTTGGCAATATTGGGTCTCAACTCGGTCATGATAGACTTGCTTCCGGTCATATGACTTGTGGCGCCACTATCAAGCACCCATTTTGATCCGCCGGAAGCATAGTCCTACAAGAAAATCAAGCTTTGGTTTTAGGTACCCATTTTGCAATGGGTCCCCTTTTGTTAGTGACAAGAACCTTTGGCACCCAAATGGCCCAATGATAATCATGCGTGTAAGATGTCCCCACATATCTAGCATATACATGACCATCATAAGATTTGCAAAGAATATAAGAGGGATTGTTCTTTCCGGCAAAGTTGTCACTTTGCAAGAGAGTTAGGCCATTTGGTACTCCTTGGGCCATGCCCATGCCCTTGTTCTTTTTCTTCTTCTTGTTCTTCTTCTTCTTCTTCTTCTTCTTCTTCTTGGTCTTGGCAAGTTGATCCTTCAAAACCTTGACCTCCTCTATGAGATGCTGATGCTTGCAACAAGGGTTAGGAGAGCTAGACAAGTCTATAATTTGCACAGCGGAAGACTTAGAAAGATCACAAGTTAATTGAGTTTGAAGCTGTTCATGAGCCTCAAAAATACTTGTGAATTTACTCTCCAAGGCTTTGTGTTCCTCTTTGAGTTTCTCAAGATCCTTTTGAGTCTTATCATGACCACCCACAAACTCAGCATTTTCTTTCTTGAGAACCTTAATCAAAGCAAGAGCATGGTCACGTTCTTTAATAGTAGAGGTCAAAGTGTTGTTATGATCATCTACAAGCTTAGACACATTTTCTTCAAGATTAATTCTCATATTTTGTTCATCCTCAAGACTTTGAGTGAGAGAGGCAATTTCATCGGCGGCATCTCTTTCATTTTTACTTAGCAAGTCAAGAAGTTCTTCCTTTTCATCTAAGGCATCCCTAGCATTCTCAAGTTGAGCAAGTAAGGACTCAAAGCAGTTTTTAGTTTCTTCATCTAAGGTAGCAAAAAATTCACACATGTCAATCATTTCTTTCTTCACCTCTAGACCAACAAGATCAAGAGAGGAAGGCTCACTAGAGATGGGTTGAGGAGTGGGTTTCGGTGATACCTCGGTGGCCTTGGCCATGAAGCACTTTTGGTTGGAGGAGATGACATTTTCATTTGGCGAGTCGAAGAGGGATAGACGTCGAGTTGAGGTAGTGGCAATAGAAGCAACCCCCACAATCTCTCCACCATGAACTTCATCATCATCATCTTCATCCGTGCCCGAAAGATATTCTTCATGGACCACAATTGCTCGTTCCTTGTTAGTGGCATCCTTGACGGTGTAGTTCTTGTTTATGGGATGAGGAGATCTTGACTTGATCTTGCGAATGAGACGACCACCATTGTCTTCACGGTTCTCAAAGGGACACTTGGCCATGAAGTGGCTCTTGTCGTTGCAATTGTAGCAATACCATGCTTTGGGAGACTTGTTGGGTGAGTTGAATCTTGAGTTGTCCCTCGATCTTGGCTTGAATCCGGACTTGTTCCAAAAAGCCCTTGAAGCGAGAGCAAGATGTTCGTTGAAAGCACATTTGAGGTCTTCTTGGGACCACTCACTTGATGTATCATCATCATCAACTTCAATAGCCTTGGCCTTCAAAGCAAGGTTCACTTTTGTTGATCCAATGGCTCTAGCTCGAGCGGACTCCGCATTCTTCTTAGCAATAGTCATGGCAATTACTTCACTCAAGACTTCTTGGGAGGTCATTAAGTGAAAGTTGGTTCTTCCCTTGATAGAGTTGAGCTTTTGTTCTTCAAATGGGAGAAGAGCTTGAATGAACTTCCTCTTCATAAACTTGTCATCAACATAGTGAGCCCCAAGGTCCCTCATGGTAGAACAAAGGACCTTAAGGCGCCTATACATGTCCTCAGGGGTCTCATCATCTTGCATTGCGAAACCATCGCACTCGTTGTTGATCTCATCAAACTTGGAGCTTTGGATGCTAGCATTCCCAACAAAAAGCTCGGTGAGTTGATCCTAAGCTCCCTTGGCGGTGTCAAATTGGCGAATATGAGCAAAATCCTTTGGAGTCAAAGCCTTTTGAATCATTCCCAAAGCTGTAGCATTGAGTTGCTTGTCCACCACTTCACCTCGTGTCAACTTCTTTGGGTCAAAAGGAGAGAACCCATCCTCCACAATCCTCATTAACTCAATGGAAGAGCTGGAAATATGTGAGCGCATTAGATATTGCCAATTGGCGAAATTAGACATATCTAGCATAGGTGGTGCTCCTTGAGGGATAATGTGTGGCATGGGAATGGGTGGATCCGGAGTGTACTTCGGTGGTGGGGGAACCGCCGAGTAGTCCTTTTCTCCATTCTCCCCTTTGGAAGTTGGATTCTCGGGCTCCTCGATGTTCTCACTTGGCACCTTGGTAGAGGTTTGAGCAACAAAACCAAGTCCCAAGTGAGTGGTAGCCATGGGAGTTACCGGGGCGGACAATGTGAATGGGAGGAACCTCGTTGGATTGGGGTGTGTCAATAGCAACTATGGGGTTTGGCTTTAGAGACTGCAAGAGAGTCATCATTTCCTCGAACTTGGACATCATGGATGACTCCAATTGCTTAAGGTCATCCGTAGTGGCCAAGTTCTTGGCTTTTTCAGTTTCACTACCCCCTTCGTCAGCCATAGTCTCTTAGGCGGTAAAGCCCAAAGTAAGAGCCTGTGCTCTGATACCAATTGAAAGTACCGACTTGATACGACTAGAGGGGGAGGGGCGAATAGGCGTCTACCAATTTTAATTTGTTTCACACTTTTAGGCTCAACGAGAAAGGAAGTTATCTAGAGATGCAACTAAGTGAGCAACCTAAATGCAAGAAAGCGAACACAAACCACAAAAACAGTAAATAGCGAGGAGTAAAGGAAGGGAACGAAGTAACCGGCGAGGGGACACGGAGATGTAATTCCCGTAGTTCACTCCCAAGGAGCTACGTCTATGTTGGAGAGGTGTCGGGGCCACACAAGGTCACCCGAGCGCCACAAAGGCTGCACCTTCTTCTCCGGTGAGCTCCCCCACAAAGGAGGCCTCACAATCCACTAACCGGTGACCTTGAAAGCGCCAACCGAAACCTTTACACCAAGGTTGAGGGGGAGGCTCCACAACTCAATTGGAGGCCCTCAACGACACCTCGAAGCTTTACAACACATGCCTCAGCTCCGGGATGCCCTACACCTCTAGGGTTCCAAGAAAGCCAAGAGCAACAAGATCCACAAAGGATGGAAGGGGAAATCAATTCTTCTTTGGTGGAAGTGTAGATCTAGGTCACCTCCCTCACCTCTCAAAAGATCAGATCATTTGAGTGGCTAGAGAGAGATCTAGTGAGGTGAAGCTCAAGCTTTAATGGAGGAGAGAGAAAAATTCGAGAGAAAATGGGAGGAAGAAGAGGGGTGCCTTAAATAGGCCCCTCTCGACCGAACCAGTAGAGCCCCGCGACATCACCGGAAGTTCGGTGATAGGCGAAAGTTCTGCTGAGCTGGCTCCAACGGTCATAAGACCGTTGGCCTTGCGCTCAAGCATAGCCGGAAGTTCCGGTCAAAGCAGTAGGAAGTTCCGGTGAACTTCCGATCAAGTTCGATCAAGTTCGGCAAATAGCACACTTCTAAACAGAAGTTTCTTGAACCGCCACCGAACTTGGGCGGAACAAGCAATGAACTTTTGGGTGGCGAGCGGTCGACGGAAGTTCCGCCTCAAGCGGAAGTTCCGCTCAAGAACTTTTGCGAGAAAAGTTCGAGTAAGTTCGGCCAAGTTAGGCCAAGTTAGGCAAATAGCACACTTCAAAACAGAAGGTTATTGAACTGCCACCGGAACTTGGGCGGAACTAGCGTCGGAACAAACTGAAGAACAGCCCGCAGAAAAAGGTTTGGGCGGAACTTCTGGTCTATGACCGGAAGTTCCGGTGAGACACAAAAGGCCCCAACAGAACAGGAAAACGCTCTATCTCACGGAAAAATTGGATGGCTGTGGCGGTGCATATAGGTTTGTGCAAGAATAAGTGATTTCCCACAGCCTTCCAACATGGACCCCCTCTTAATAGTACGGTGACCTAAAAACATCAACCAGAAAGAAACTAGGAGAAGACTAAAAGGCCACTGTCTTCAAAAGATCACAAGAGAGCATCCATCACAATAGAATGAGACAACAACGACGTTTCCCCTGAAACTCAAGAGCACAGTTAAAAACACGGTTGGGATTGTCATTTAACACCAAAAAACATCATGGGAAGATATAGTCCTTTCAATAGGCGAGGTTGATATTCGAGTTGGCAACAAAGCAAGAGTTGCTGCATTGGAAGTCGGCACGATGCAACTTCATTTACCTTCCGGGTTCATTATGGAACTGAATAATTGTTATTATGTTCTAGTGCTTAGTCGAAACATTATTTCTGCTTCATGTTTGATGAGGCAAGGCTATGAGTCGAATATCAAGAATAATGGTTGTTCTTTGTATTTGAATGATATGTTTCACGACTATGCACCCGTCTAGGACAGGTTATTTATTTTGAATCTTGATGGTGAGTCAGTTTATAACATAAATGTTAAAAGGTTGAAACCAAATGATCTGAATATGACTTACTTTTGGCACTGTCGGCTTGGTCATATAAGTTGGAAACGCATGAAGAAGCTCCATGATGATGGACTCCTAACTTTGTTCGAATTGGAGTCGTTCGAGACATGCGAATCTTGCCTACTCGGCAAAATGACCAAGACACCTTTTGCAAAGAGTTGCGAGAGGGCGTCTGACTTGTTGGGACTAGTACATAGTGATGTATGTGGACCAATGAGCACGACAACCAGGGGTGGTTATGAGTACTTCATTACCTTCACTGATGATTTAAGTAGGTATGGATATATCTACTTGATGAAACATAAGTCGGAAGCCTTTGAAAAGTTCAAAGAATTCCAGAATGAAGCACAGAATCAACTCGGCAAGAAAATAAAGTTTCTTGTCGAATGAGGAGGCGAGTACATGAGCTATGAGTTTGATGACCATCTGAAAAGTTGTGGAATAGTTCCTCAACTTACTCCGCCAGGAACGCCGCAAAGGAATGGTGTTTCGGAAAGGCGGAATCGAACCTTGTTGGACATGGTACGATCAATGATGAGTCGGACAGATCTACCTTTATCATTTTGGGGTTATTGTCTAGAAACAGCGGCGTTCACACTAAACAGAGTACCATCAAAATCGGTAGAGAAGACACCGCATGAGATGTGGACAGGCAAAAGGCCGAGTTTGTCTTTTCTTAAGATTTGGGGTTGTGAAGCATTTGTCAAGCGACTTCAGTCGGACAAGCTTACAGCCAAGTCGGATAAGTGTATTTTCGTGGGGTATCCGAGGGAAACCTTGGGTTACTACTTCTACAACCGAGAAGAGGGCAAAGTGTTTGTCGCTCGGAACGGTGTCTTCCTTGAGAAAGAGTTTCTCAGTCGGGGAGTAAGTGGGAGAACGGTGTAGCTCGAAGAAATTCGAGAGGAACCGGCTAGTAGCAAGTCGGCAAAAACCTTGGAGGTTGAGTCGATCGTGATAGCTGAGTCGGCGTCAGCACCTGTACTACGAAGATCGGCAAGATTACGAAGTGTTCGTGATGTGTTACTGTTAGACAGTGATGAGCCGACAAATTATTCGGAAGCGATGGTGGGATCTGATTCTGAGTCATGGATTAGAGCCATGAGATCCGAGTTAAAGTCCATGGATGAAAATCAAGTTTGGAACTTGGTTGATCTGCCAGACGGTGCAAGACCCGTCGAGTGCAAATGGGTCTTTAAGAAGAAAACTGATATGGATGGAAATGTTTCCGTCTATAAAGCACGCCTTGTCGCGAAGGGGTTCCGACAAGTTCAAGGAGTTGATTACGATGAGACTTTCTTGCCTGTAGCGATGCTTAAATCAGTTCGGATCATGTTAGCTATAGCAGCCTATTTCGACTATGAGATATGGCACATGGATGTCAAAACGGCTTTCCTTAACGGAAATTTAACCAAGGACGTGTATATGATACAGCCCGAGGGTTTTGTCGATCCGGCTAATGCTGACAAGGTGTGCAAACTTCAGAAATCCATTTACGGGTTGAAGCAAACATCTCGGAGTTGGAATATTCGCTTTGATGAGGTAGTCAAATCGTTTGGCTTCATCAAGAGTGATCATGATTCTTGTTTATACAAGAAGTTTAGTGGGAGCAAAGTAAACTTTCTGATCTTATATGTGGATGACATATTATTGTTTGGAAATGATGTCCAGATGTTGCAAGAAACCAAGGAATCATTGGAAAGGAGTTTCTCAATGAAAGACTTGGGTGAGGCAACATATATTCTCGGAATCCGTATCTATAGAGATAGATCAAGGAGGCTCATTGGATTGAGTCAGAGTCAAAGTGTTGAAGAAGTTAAACATGGAATCGTCTAAGAAGGGGTTCTTACCGATGTCCCATGGTGTAAAACTTAGCAAGACTCAGTGTCCTTCGACAACTGATGAGCGAAGTCGGATGAGTGCGATTTCATATGCTTCTGCAGTCGGATCCATCATGTATGCCATGATTTGTACTAGGCCGGATGTTTCATATGCTCTAAGTGTTGTGAGCAGATACCAGGCTGGTCCTGGAGAAATCCACTGGACAACGGCTAAAAATATTCTAAAGTACTTGAGAAGGACTAAGGATATGTTCTTGGTTTATGGTGGTGAAGATGAACTCAGTGGAAAGGGTTACACGGATGCGAGTTATCTTACCGACTCTGATGATTCTCGTTCGCAATTCAGATACGTGTTTATTTTAAACGGAGGTGCTGTGAGCTGGAAGAGTTTCAAGCAAGAGGCGTATGATCACAACAGAGGTTTGAGTATATTGCCGCCTCAGAGGCAGCAAAGGAAGCTGTTTGGATGAGGAATTTCCTCATGGATCTTGGTGTGGTTCAGGGCTTGTCCAATCCGTTAGACGTGTATTGTGACAACAATGGAGCTATTGCACAAGCCAAGGAACCTAGACAACACCAGAAGAACAAGCACATACTCATGCAGTACCACCTGATTCGCCAGTTCGTGGATCAGGGTGATATCAAGTTATGCAAGGTACACACAGATGCAAATATTGCGGATCCGTTGACAAAGTCGTTACCCCAGCCAAATCATGAGGCGCACCTGAGAGCCATGTGCATTAGATGCTTAGACATGTGATGTCGAAAGATTGACTCTAGTGCAAGTGGGAGACTGTTGGGAATATGCCCTAGAGGCAATCATGTATGATGATATTTCCCATTGTATTCATAAAGATATTAAGTAGTCCTTATATAAACATCTGATGTGTATCATTGAATATGTGATTCGGTTGTGGAACTATGCATTCATGTTGTTTGTACTAAATATCCTTGGTCATTGAGGTTGTGATGGACACACAACTTAGACCAATGTGAAAGTTGGCTTGATGACTCGGTTCCACTTGTCATGGGCATGGAGATGCTATTCCAACGTACACAGACTCGGCTAAAGAGTTTAGGGAGTCAGATTGACTCATATTGAGGTACAACGAACAAGTTGTCATTTGTATATCTCAATCAATGTAATCCTTAGACCTGAGGTTATTGCATAGTCCGAGTTGAGGATCACCGACTTATGTTCTGTCAAACGCTGATCTGTAACTAGGCAGTTATAAAGGCAGAGTTCGGGTCAACTGAGAATCAAGCTACGTGATGTGAATAACCAAGATGGGATTTTGCCCCTCTACTTGGCAAGATATTCTCTGGGCCCTCTCGTGAGATATGATTCGGAAAGCATGGTCATGCACGACTCGGTAAGTGTTAACCGAGGCGATCGACTAAGAGTTAGTCGGGTGAATCACTTATCTCAGATCGAGAAGAGAGTTGGACTATTTAAGGGATGACAAGTATTCGCCTATAGTCTGACAAGGTATATCGTGAGGCAAAAGGGACTCGGACACAAGTCGTATTGGAAAGGCAAGTCGTCATGACTCTTTGGTACTTGGGAGTCGGCACGTTCTGATAGGAGCCGCTACCGACTGATCGATTAGAGTCGGACTCTAATCGTGTCCAAGTAGCCATGAGCCTGCGGGGTCACACACTTAAGAGCGGGAGCAAGTTTGGATTAGATCTGAACTGGAAATCTGGTTGGGTTGGACCCGAGCCTGATTTGGACTGAGTCAGTGAGTTGGACTCACAGGGACTAACATTATATGGGCTTTAGTGAATGGGCCGCGCGAGCTGAGCCCACATTCACTCCCTATATATAGTGGAGCACCGTAACCCAAAAAGGTTAATTGTTGTTCGGTTAGGTCATTTCATGTGTTGGAAATCCCAGCTCCACATCAGTCCTACCGTCGTTACGAACCTAGCAGTTCGCCGCCGGTGCTCCTCCTTGCACGTGTGGATACCAACAGAGGTGTTGTACGATCAGCACCAGGACGTTCGGATCACAAAGGACTGCAGTGCATCAATTGACACGCTTCATCAGTAATCCGCAACTGCGCGTCTGG
Organism: Avena insularis; assembly: GCA_023614405.1. Taxonomy (NCBI): domain Eukaryota; kingdom Viridiplantae; phylum Streptophyta; class Magnoliopsida; order Poales; family Poaceae; genus Avena; species Avena insularis. The sequence continues at coordinate 290,999,634 of CM042697.1, read as the reverse complement.
TGGTAAACCTCGTGGCCTTCTACCTCGGCTAGATCTTGGGATCACCATGTTAGAGGAAAAAGTTTTGTTTTATCTCTGCGTGGTCCAACACTGTTTACTTTCTGCAAGCTACCATTACCTTCCACACCATACGTTTAATCCTTTGTTTTCGGCAAACCGGTGAGATTGACAACATCACTATTCGTTGGGGCAAAGTCTTGAGTTTGTGTTGTGCAGGTTCCAAGTTATTAGCAACACCTTGGGGTCGTTTCCTTCCTCCTACTGGTTCGATAACCTTGGTTTCATACTGAGGGAAGACTTACTGCTGTGCTCATCATATCTTCCTCTTGGGATTTCCCAACGAAGCTCTATAGTGATCTGAGTCGCATAAATGGTGTTATAGAATTTGCAAAGTTCATACGGATTTGAATGTCTTAGGTCCATTCACAAAACTACTACCACGAGCTAAGCATGATCAACACTGAGTTCTATTGGTAAATATGGAAATGTATCAACATCCAAGTCCAAAATTAAACTATCCAATTATTATCCAAATATACTTGATTCAGTCATGTCCAAATAAAAACAAATAACATCCAAGTCCATCCAAATCCATGCATAAGAAGTCCAAGTCCATCCAGATGCAAATGGACTCCGCATCATGATTTTTATGAAGGAACTCGGTCGTGAGCTCGTGCTCCAAATCAATCACATCCGCATGCATCCTTTTTAAGCCAAACGTGATGTGCGTCATGTACTTGGTGGTGGGTCCCACTACTAATTAAAAACAAGTCATCCCACACGTTATGCTTCTTCCTGGCATCACCTTCCACACGACGCATCACTTCTCATTGTCCGGGTCACCGTGCTATGCCACACACTCAATCATTACCAGACGACGTCTAATGGATCTTGGATGGATCATATGCTTTGAGTCTAGCTGTATCCAGTGTTATTGGACCTTAGTCCAACAGATGTTCAAGTCCAATATAGTCCAGTCCAACATGGTCCAAGGTGAGTCAGGTCCAAATCCATTGGACTATGCATGTCCAGTTCTAGATTTATCTACTCGTGTTAGATTATTGCCAAATATAAACTAGAGTATTCGTACTCTAGTGCAAGTCGGAGACTGAAGAAGATATGCCCTAGAGGCCAATAATAAAGTTGTTTTTTATCAATATATTTCATATGTTCATACTAATTTTGTAGCATGCTATAACTGTATTAATAGGAAACATTAATACACGTGTTGTATATAAACAAAATAGAGTCCCTAGTATCCTCTAGAAGACTAGCTCGTTGGACAGCCGATGATCGAGGTTTCCCGATCATAGACATTTATGTCAACTGACAATGAGGTCACATAATTGGTTGAATGATGTGATGGACACACACCCGGCCGTAGTATTTCAATGTGATCCAGTCACAAAGTTCAGCATTGCAATATCTACTAAAGTATAGTAAATCAATCATTTGACCATGATATCATGTTTAATCACTATCCCCGCGGCTACTTACACTTCATCAACCATCACACCATAACAGGGTGTCCATAACGGTGTATGTTGGGTATTCTAGAGGGGTATGTATATGCATCAAGATCGGGATTTTCCTATTTGAGTGACAGATAGATACTCTGGGTCTACTCGGTGAGTTTACATCAATGAGCTTGCAATATCGAACTAGGCATACTGATACCAGAGATGTGTTTATCGGTAACAATATCGAACTAGTCATACTGATACCAGAGACCAGATCTTAGAAAAACCAGGTATCACAAGGCAAACGAAATGAGACTCGCGTTTAGGTTCAAGTGATCAATTCATTGTTGGAACGCACGAGGGCTATCATGAGTTTCCAAACACCGCTGTTGGTCATTGATATGAGAATGTCTCAATCATGTCTGAGCATTCCCGAACCGTAAGGACGTCACACTTAAGGGTAGAGACGCTCAGGGTTGATCTGACCAGAAGAGAAATAAAAATAAGAGAGAACCAAAATCATTCCGGAGAGATACCGAAGTTGTTCGAAACATGTTTCAAATAAAAGGAATTAAATAATAGGTATTTAATATTTAATTAATTGAACTAATTATTAAATACAATTACTTAATAATAAAATAAAAGGGGCAACCACCTACTTGGGCTTTCCCTAGAAGGGAAAGGGGCCAGGAGGGGTCGCTGGCCCTAGGTGGGTTTAGGCGTGCGGGGTAGGATAGCTCACACCGCCACCAACCGACCTAGGTGGGCTAGGCGCGTGGGGTGGGTCCCACTCCCTATCTCCGGCCACCGCCTCCACCTCCTCCCTTGTTTAGTCCCACCCCGAGACTTAAAGGGAGGGTGTGCCCACTTTTTCCCTATATAAAGGGGGATGCCTCCTCCAAATATCATCCAACAATTGGTTTTTCCTATTCTCTCTCCCCCTCACGTATGGTTTCTAGGATTGGAACTGCATACGAGGATTGAGGTTTCTCCACCATACGCACGCTGTGGTGCTATCGGATCTGGTCCAGATCTTCTTCCGCTGCTTAGCTGGACTTGAGCCCGGAGACGTCTCTACACCGTAGATGTGTAAAACTTCAGAGACACTACCACTTGTGGTGCTGGTCGCTTGAAGCCTTCTCGACCTTGAGGTCGGCTACGCTTCAACTACATCAGCAAAGCTTGTGCGGGAACGCAATCCAGCGTCCGGTCTTCAAAGGTATGAACATCGGATCCCTCTCGTTACCGTACATATACATATATAGATCTTGGCTAGGTGTGTTCCGTCGTAGGAGTTGTTTTGTTTTCTGCGACGGAACCCCTTCAATCTTTTAGGTGTTTGATTTCCTTGTAATAGAGCCAAAGACTTTGGTGCTCCAGCTTTGCATTGCAGCCATGGTAGTGGTAAGCTTCTCCTAGACATCTCCCAGGTTCTTGGTTGGACAGAGGTGATTCCAAGCCGCTTCAATATGGTCGAGGAGGGAGATATCTCTCCCACATCGCTTCGTGCCTAGGGCCCAACTTGCTAGGACTTCTCTTCTTTTGATCATCAAGATTTATTACAATAGGACAACAGTCCGAGCACGACGAGATTAGGTGCTACACTGTCGCCATAGGGAATAGCGTAGATCACGCCATGGCGACTCTCACTCTCACGTTTTTGGCTCCTAGATGCTTATTATTGTAAGTCCATGGCATACCGAAAAACCCTAGATCATGGAGATTGCAAAAATGCATGGTTTCACAGAATTCAACAATTTTTCTTCCGGTCCTTCTTCCGGCTACAAAGTGTTTAGATTGAAACAGAGCTTCGTTGAAATCACCACACATCAACCAAGGATTAGTGGAGAGAGATAGGCTTAATTCTTCTCAATAACTTCCAAAATTCATGTTTGTCACTAGGACGCGATTCACCATACACGAACATATTTCTCCACTTTCCTATCTGATTAGTGATAAGTACATCAATGTGGTGTGCCCCATACTTGATCAATCAACTCTCACCTCGTCACTAATAAAGAGGGCCAAGCCCTATCCCTTTCCTTCTATGCACACCGACAAGCAGTTAATGAAGCCAGCACGCCTGCAGATGCTCTTCACAAACTTTTAATTCTACCTTGTCTCGGACAGGAAGACTAGGCAGGGCTTGTTCTCCTGCACGAGGCGACAGAGCTCTTGTACTATCCGAGGCTTCCCCAAGCCTCGGCAGTTCCATACCAGGATCTTCATTGGGCCGGCCAGGCACCCTCTTCGGCGCCCGACTTTATGCCAGTAGTCATCTGGCCATCAACTTCACCTAAGTGAACAAGTCCCTCCACTCTTTTGCTATTCTCTCGCCTAGTGCTCTGTCCCTCTAGTAAGCTCTGTCCACTATTAGTACTGAGCAAACCCTCAACACCTTTGATCTCTATTACATTGTACTCATTCTTGCTCTCATCTAAGATCTCTAGAGACTCGCTAACTAAGTTCTCACATGGGGAAGCCTAGCAACTTTGCCTTCCGCAGCTCCTGTTCCAGCACGATCAGGGTCGTCCTCCTTTCTCAGCTAGGTGGTTTCTCATGTTCTTTATACTGTCTTGACGATTGATGAATATATCAGAAGTTTTCCCCTAAAAAAGTCTAGACATGCCATCATGTGTATTTCATCGCATATGTGTTATAGTAGCAAAATATTTGTAGCATTCGTCGAAAGTATAAATTAATTATTTTTTCACGAATAGAATTTTTGTTTTTGAAAAAGACTTAATCGAGCTATTGGCTGATACAGTTAGTCAGCCTGAAGCTTCACTAGACACCCGTACATTTAGGCCCGTGTTTCACTGGGTCCACAATCGTGTGGGCCCTTCACTGGATCACGATTATGGATCCGTACATTTATGCCCATGCTTCACTGGACAATCGCATCGCGCACAAGGAAGGAAACGGACCGTGGTGGGTCTTTACTCGAGCAGCCAGCTTATTCGGGCCTCGGAGTGCCTCACGAATCACCAGCCTTCGGACCCGCCGCCGCTTTATCCTCTTCAATCTCCGGGAACCTAAACCCCGGCGGTACCCTACTTTCCGAAGTCCTAGCTCCCTCTGCCTCCCGCTCCGTCCCTCCAGCTGCGCAGCCACCGCAACCGCCAGGTCTCACGCGCTGCGCCGTGCCGTCCCCGGACTATACGATGGTGGGGCTCTCGGAGGGGGAAAAGCACTTCATCCGCGGCGGCATCGCGCAGGATCTCCGGTTCGACGGCCGCACGCGGCTGCAGTTCCGGGCCGTCACCGTCGAGACCGGAATCATCCCTCAGGTATGCATAGAATCCGCAAACGTTTCTTAGGAGCTGCTACCGTGGCTTAATCTTTCTTCGGATTGGTGTTGCTGGTGGTTGTAGGCGAACGGCTCGGCGCGTGTTAGGATGGGTGCGACCGAAGTCATCGCCAGCGTCAAGGTATGGTTCCTTGCACTTCACTGGCTATCAATCAGCCTTAGAGCTATGCTGCTGTATTTATCTATGTTAAGCTTTGCCCTAAGGATGAAATCTTGTATTACACTTTCCTGTCTTGAAAACCAGAGCAAACAAATAACAAGTTTTCGAATCCCCAGACGTTGAGTGTAACAGTTAATTGACTATCATTCAGCATCATCATCATTTGTGTGTTGCCAAGTTAATATTGCTTCTAGTTTATTATCCTAATGCGAGCCAAGTTGATAATTTGTTCATGTAGAGAGCTAAGATATGACAAGAAACCATTGGCATGTTATTCATCTGTTTTAGTTCTATTCTATTCTACTCTTTCTAACTGTAATTATTCATCCGCAGGCTGAGTTGGGGAAACCAACCATACTTCATCCCGACAAAGGAAAAGTTTCCATTTATGTTGATTGTAGTCCAACTTCTGCGCCTATGTTTGAGGTTGGTAATTCATTATACTTGGATCAAACTTAAAAAACGTTTGAAGCTATGTTCTATTTTATTACTAGCCGGCCTTGCAGATAAGTCTCCTTTTAACCGCGAACTCATTATGATAGTCAGTAGAAACAAATTTAAGCTAATTATAAGTACATGCCTGTAGACCATGTTTTTTTCACTATTTTTGTTGGCCCAAAGCACAAACCCATAGGGTCGGGTTGCACAGCAGATCAGTGAACTGCTATGCTCAAGAAGCAGACTGATCAGCCTTGACTTTAAAACACTGCTAGATTTTCTTTATTAAACCCATTGGCTGTATTTCACTTGTTCGCTTTCTGATCAAATTCCATTGAAACTTTTTTGTGTGCATGATGGACTTATTTGCATGAAATTGAAATTTCTAGGGTAGAGGTTCTGAAGAATTGTCATCTGAACTCTCCGTTGCTCTGCAAAGATGTTTACTGGGGGGTAAAAGCGGGGCAGGTGAGATACAATTTTATTGTTCATAATTATCCTTGTGTCTCAGGTCAAATTTTGAACAGGTGTCTCATATCTTGTTCTCCGGAACCTATTTTGTTGCTTATAGTTGTGGGTTTGTGGCTCAAGAACCTAATAATTGCAGGCCTGTTTGTTTCTTTGCATCCTTAATTGGATATGACGAGTGTTTGATGAAGCTTTTACTGGGATTGCAATGCGCACTTATTTCATGCAGTTCTATACCCGTAATTTATGTTCTGTATTTGAATATTTGCAAAGAGTTCGATTCCATTTTCTTGCCACATTTCAACTATGCCTACTAGTCGAACATTGCTTTAAGCTCATTTGCATTATGGGCTTACTTACTATTGGAAGTATAATTACACATATATAACTTTATTGCATCAACTTGTGTTATCGAGTGTATTTCTTATCGGAATTTGGGTGAACCAGTATGAACTTCGGTATGAATTTTCATTACTTTTGCTGTTGCTACCTGCCTGGTGGCAAGTGTTGTTGTTGATTAGCTGGTACAGAAAAGTTGGGGATAGCAAGTCATATTCGAATGAATAAGACGATGTTTCAGGCAATTATCGATTATTTGCTAGAGTTGAATTTAAAGTTTGTTTGAGAAATATCCGTGGGTTATCAACAAATGGAAACTTGAATTAGATGTAATTTGTTCCAAAATGAAAAGTGAAACCTTTCCTGTAGTTGCCTTTTAGTCTTCCAGTATGCGAAAGCTGTGTCTGGTTGTAAGTTCCTTATATAACCATTAAGTCAAGATTTCATTTAGAGTTTACTGATTTAACTGAACTCAGCTCTGTTTCTGATGCCCTTCTTTTGCTTCAAGAAAACTTCAAAAAATAGATTATCACTATCGCTACCAGTAAATTTTTCCATCTCATTGACCCAAATTCAATGAACTGTATGTCAGGGGCTGCAATCGATTTGTCGTCCCTAATCGTCATTGAGGGAAAAGCCTGCTGGGATCTGTACATTGATGGACTTGTAGTCAGTTCCGATGGTAATTTGCTTGATGCACTAGCTGCTGCGGTAAAGGTAATCTGTTCTTTCTATTGCTTCAGCGGATGATGCATCCCTTGTGATTAGAGGTTATATATTTTGGTGCAATTGTTGGTGATGCCATATTAACTGAAGTCAGCATATTTATTGGTTAAGTGGTGTCATCAATTTTCTCGTAGTCCATTGTAATGTCTATGCATATTGAAAGGTCCTATTTGTCATTTCTGGTAAATGCATAGAAGGAACTAATGGAAGGCCATTATACTTCCCCACTCCTTTTTTTTTTGATAAAACGCAAAGGACCTTTGCGTTTCATTTCATTGAAAAGACAGAGTTTTGCTTACATCATCCTAGGAGGCATACATCAGGGGAAAAGGTATAACTAAACATGGAATTGGATTAAGGATGTCCAATGAGCTTTGGACTTAAAAATTGTGGACACCGTTGGACTGGACCTCCCTGGACATGGATAGCGGTGGATATTATGTCCAGAAATATTGAATGGACTTTGGACTTTATAATTGGACAGTCCAATATCCAATGGACATTCACGCAACTCGTGTCTGCCAACCCAACTTTGCATGTGGATGCATTGTTCGTACATGCGAGTGGAAGCCCGGCTCATGCATGTTGAACGTTGGCACGGCTCCTGCCTTTTGCACGTAATCATTGCTCCCTGCCTAACTCGTGTATTTTGTTGGGCTGGTGCATGCACATGCATGCGGTAATCATCGGTGATTACCGACAGTTCATTGGACTTTGGATATCAACAACATGGATTTGGATGGACTTGGATAGGATAAATCAAAACGTGGATTGGACATGGATTGGACCGCTGTAGACTGGATGCTAATTGGACGTTAGCGTTTTGGATTTGGACTGCGATCCACTTCCAGATTTAGGTATAACTAAATTAATGTACATCCCAGGTGCTGGGTAACACTGCGCGAAGACCATGTGCTCCGACTCTGGCCCAAAGTCTGGCGTCATCCTTGATTTTACTGATCAACGACTGGGCAGAGGGCTGAGCGCCTTCGAAGACACAGTCGTTTCTGTGCTTCCAGATCATCCAAGGGATCAGCAGTGCCACTGAGGCCAGTCCTTTTCGCAACTGCTTGGGGGTTTCTTGCTTGACGCAGTGCCACCATTCCATGATTGATGCCTCCTGGTCTGGGGGGTGGGCTGTCATCCTCAGCCACACCATGATCTCGTGCCAAGCCTGCCTGGTAACAGGGCACTCTAGAAGTAGATGCCGAATTGTTTTAGGGCTTTGGTCACAGAGAGGGCATTTGGGGTGATGTTGCAGGCCATGTCTAGCAAGCCTCTCGGCAGTCCAGCAGCGATCCTGATTTGCCAGCCAATGGAAAAACTTTACTCGAGCGGCGCCCAACTCTTCCAAATGATCTTCCAGGAAAAAAAAGAGGTTGATCCTTGGAAAGATGCGAGGTAGCAGGAGCGTGCGGAGTAGATGCCATCGGTAGTCCACTTCCATTGCAATTGGTCCGGGATCTCTGTAAGAATGGTGCCTTGAACCTTTTGCCATATCTGTTAAGTATTGGGCAATCTCATGCAGGCCTATCACTCCCTGGATATCTCTTGCCCAGCTATTGTTGACTAGGCCTTGTGCCACCGTCCTGGTTTTGCAGCGCCGTTTGGGGATGCAGCTGGAAAGGTTCGGCGCCATCTCATTGATGGATTGCCCCTGTATCCACCGGTCTTCCCAGAAGAGTGCCTTCTCCCCGTTGCCAAGCGTCATTGTGGTGGAAGCGGAGAATAGCGCACGTTCCTCTGCAGAGAACTCCATGTCAAGGCCGCTCCAGGCCTGTGTGTCGTCTGTGCGCTCTAGCCAAAGCTAGCGCAGTCTGAGTGCGAGCCCCTGTTGCTCCAAGTCCGGGATGCCGAGGCCTCCTAGAGAGGTTGGCCTACAGACATGGCCCCAGTTAACGTGGCAGTTGCCACCGTTTGCTGTCTCACGCCCAGCCCAGAGGAATCCTCGCTCAATTCTCTGGATTTGCTTGATTGTAGACTTAGGGGGCGCGTGCGCAAGCAGTTGGTGCACCGGGATGGCGCATAGCACAGCCTTGACGAGGGCGAGCCTGCCGGCTTTGTGCATCAGACCCGCCTTTCACGTCGGCAATCGCCCAGCGATGCGGTCGACCAGTGGCTGGAGCTGGGTGGCAGTGGGCTGGCGAGTAGACAGTGGTATGCCAAGGTACGTGAAGGGCATGTCGACAAGTGGGCATCCGAGCTGGGCTATGATGGGCGCGACTTCCTCCCCGTCGCAGCACAACAGCGTGGCCGAGCTTTTGCTGAAGTTCACTTTCAGGCCTGGCGCATTGCCGAATAGGTCTAGAATTCCTTTTACTGTAGCTATGTCAGGGGCTGTTGGGTGGCAGAACATGACGACGTCGTCAGCGTAGAGTGAGATTGCCGGAATTGGACGCCGCGGGTGCAGCTTGTGAAGGATGCCTAGGTCGGTGGCGTAGTTGATGAGCCGGCCAAGTACATCGATGGCCAGCACGAACAACTGTGGGGAGAGGGGATCTCCCTGGCGCAATCCGCGGCGGTGCCAAATTGGGGGCCCGGGCTCTTCGTTCATCAGAACGCGTGTGCTCGCGGTAGATAACAGAATTGTGAGCCACTCCAAGAACATGTCTCCAAAGCCGTATCGGCGTAGCACTTCCATCAAGAATGGCCAGGCTATGGAGTCGAATGCGCGCGCTAGGTCGAGCTTGAGAAGAACTCGTGGCTCGCCGAGTCGATGTAGTAGCTTTGCAGATTGCTTCACCAGCATAAAATTCTCGTGAAGGCTACGTCCAGAGATGAAGGTGTTGATTTTTGCTCACCAGGGTGTCCATTTTTGGTCCAAGCCTCAGGGAGAGCACCTTGGCAAAGATCTTGGCGACTAAGTGAATCAAGCTTATTGGCCGGTAGTCACATAGTTGGCTTGCATCTGGTTTCTTGGGCAGCAGAGTTAGAAGCGCTTGATTCAGGCGATGGAAACCTCTGCCTCGCAGTGCATAGAGCTGCTGAAAGACTTGGACAAAATCATCCTTGGTAATGCTCCAGCAAGCACACACAAATTCAGCCATGAAGCTGTCAGGCCTAGGTGCTTTCCAGGTCGGCAATCTCTTGATTGCGCTCCAGATTTTCCTCAGCGCTGAAGGGTAGCTCGAGGTCGTGCAGCTTAGCAGGCTCAATCAGGTTTGCCAGCTCCAAGGCGTGGTCTCTATCTGTGGCTGTACCAAGCAGAGTCTCGTAGTGCTCGTAGGCTGCCTGTGCCATCTCATCATGCTTCGTTAGGATCTGGCCATCCTTGTGGATCTCGCGTATGTAGTTCTTTTGCTTCCTGTAGGTGCTCTGTCGATGGAAGAGCACTGTGTTTGCGTCGCCGTCTTTAAGATTTGCAATGCGTGCTCTTTGACGTGCTATGGTGCGATCTAGGGAAGCCAGCCCAAGGTATGTAACCTTGATTTGCTTGCGCAGCTGGGACTCTTGTGGTGTCAGCTGGCGGTCCTCCTGGGCTTTGTCGAAGCGGGATATGAGATCTCGGGAGATGGCCATTCTGTCGCGCACACTGCCGATAGAGCGAGAGCTCCCAACTTGTTAGCTTTCGCGAAGTGGCCTGCAATCTCAGCATGAGCTGCCGGAACAAGTCGGCGTTGTGCACCGAGTTCTAGGCCGCGGTCACTGTGTCGTGGAATCCATCTAGCTGTAGCCAGAAATCTTCAAAGTGGAATCGACGGTGTGCCGCGAGCGTTGGGGCAGTCGAGGAGCAATGGGCTATGGTATGATACAACAGATGCGAGGTAGGTCAGGTGGCACTCTCCTTGCGCTTCCTCCCAGTCGACAGTGCATAGCACTCGATCAAGGTGAACGAGTGTTGGTGGTGTTTACTCGTTGGACCAGGTGTAGCGGCAGCCGTTCAGGTAGACCTCTTTTAGCGCCATGTCATTGAGGAAGTGACGGAATTTTCCCATCAAACGTCGGTTTATGTTGTTAGGTTTATGTTGTTATTTCTGTCTTCCTCTCGGTAAATCAAATTGAAATCGCCACATAGCATCCAGGGCCCTAGCAGTTCGCGCGCACAGTCACGCAATTCTTGGAGGAAAGCGATCTTCTCATCGTTCCTTGAGGCCCATATACTACAGATATCCACCAGGGAGCAGTATTAGGGATGTTGACTTTGGCGGTTATTGCATTGTTGGTGAACACTAGGTCTGTGATAGTCACATCCCTGCTCTTCCACGCAATGAGTATGCCGTCACGAGTGCCATCCGCTGGTAGGTGTAGTCGTCGAATTCAGGGCCCAGGGTATCTAACACAATTGCAACCATTTTTGTTTCTTGTAGGCAGATTACAGATGCCTTGACGGTGTCAACCAGCAGTGATCTTATCGCAAGGCGCCACGCGCACGAGTTCAACCCTCGTACGTTCCATATGATGTACTTGAGGAGGCCGTGATCCATTGAAGGGATATCGACGGCAGGGAGCGCAACAATGCTTGCTTATTCCTTGCTGGGGGCGTCGACGGGGCCTGCTTGGGATGGCAACATCTCGCGATCAACCAGCTTCGCAATGGATGTCAGGATGTTGAGCGATATGGGCACGGCGAAGATGCGATCGTATGCCTTCATCTCAACCGCGGTAATCTTTTGGTCAAGGTCGATGAGGCCTATAGTGCGAAGAATCTGTATCTGGGTGTGCCGCTCTGCTGTTGGAGGTGCGCTCACACCGCACGAGACGGATGATGATCGGCCCCGGCGCGGCGCGAAGTTGAGTGGTGCGCGCCGTGTCTTCTTCCCTGGGGTAGGTAGCGCGGCCCCTAGGCTCTTCGTTGCGGCCTTGAGGATGTCTCCAAGCGTCCAGTCTTGGGATGGAGGAGCTTGGCCACGATTCCGGCGGCACGATCCCGCCGGCGGTGAGGTATACACCAGTGGTGGCGAGGCGAACCGTCTTGGGGTGTGCACAGATGTTGCTACTGCAGCTTCGGGTTGGGGTTGGGCTTGCTTTATGTTAGCCGCTCTTCGGGCCGTGCGGTCAGATGGTCTCCAGTGTGGGCTTGCTGCTGGGATGGCCTAGTTCCCGCTTCTTCCCGCAGAGATGGCCCAACACCTGTTCAGTTGGTGTCTATGGAATGGGGAGTTAATTCCGCGCGCCCAGTTCCTGCTTCTTCCTGTGTATCGCCAAGGTCAGCGTCAGGCGTGGCAACCACCAACCTGTCACTTTGCCCCGACAGTGTATCTTTGTTGGGGACTGGCTCAACCAGTTGGGAGTCTGGGAATTCGATGTCCAAGGAACAGGAGCGCAGGTCCTCACGCGAGCACGATGGGGCCGAGCCAGGGCTTCTGTCGTTAGTAGTTTTGTCTGGTGCAGAGGACGATGCCGAATTTGAATCTGGCGATGACTTGGTCGCGACCAGCGCTGCAAGCCCACTTTCTAGTGCACTACCGAACGCGCAGTTGAGGGCGGCGATGGGCCTAGGGGTTGTTACAGTCGGGTCCTCGACGAATGCGGGTTCACCATCTGTCCTTACACAGAGATCGCTTGGCTTCGGATCCAGGTCCATCCTGGCGGTCGCAGGTGCTGGCTCGGGCGCAGCAGGCGATGCAGGAGGCTGCTGGCTCTTTACACGCCAAAAGGAGGTCCCCCTTTGGGCTTGTGGGCGATCATGGTGGGCGCTCGGTGTAGCCTAGGGCCCCACGTTCCATACATCGGTGCTATGGCGGCGGCAGCGGGACTGCGTGCTGTACGTCCGCCCAGTTCGCGTCCATGGTGACGCCATTAGAGCGGTGGCACTGTCCGTCGGCTGAGTTCTCTATGGCATCCACGGCCATACCATCGGCTCGGCCAGCCGGCAGTGAGGCTGGGCTCTTGGGCCGGCGTCGCTTGCGGCTGCGGCGTCGAGGACGTGAACGCCTGTTCCCTTTGCCAACACTGTCGTTGCCATATCCTTTGTGCCCGCTAGGTGCCGATCCTTCCTGCTGCGGCGGCGCCACATCCCTGGTATGCGCATCGTGGATCGATATAGGGTAGGAGAGGGTTTGCACTGTCGGCGCCTGCTATGGCAGTCTGGCGGGGATGGCAGCCCCACTCCGTTTTAAATAAAATCAAGAATGAAGAGTTCTGTTCTTATAACTGCTTTTGTTTTCTGGATCTCTATGCTAGCAGGCAGAGCTTCTCAATACCAGATGAGTTTGGCACCAAAGATTAAATAGCTAACTTTTTTGTATTTTTCGCTGGCATAACAGCAGAACAAATTCATGAAAGATAAATCGTACTTCTTGGAGGCCTGCTGGATCTCTTACTGTCTAAAGAATTAAAGATTATGTCAAATGGACAAGTTAAGCCGCTAATTGAATTCCTTGTTAGGTTTTCAAATGGTAATATTTGAAGCAATGCGATCCCGTAATATTGAACACGGCGAAAGGTCAAATTGGATTAACTTCACAAATTTTGGATGGGTCATTGAGATTTTGATGCCTGTTGATGACCAAATTCGAGCCATTACTGGGGTACCAAGGAACTACTCGTTATGTTATGACCGGTTTGCACTATACCCGGAAGACTATATCCGGAAGAGGCCCAATAGTGGGCCGGTTTAGGGGCTTGGCCCAACTTATCTAGGGTTTTGATTAGCTTGACTATTATATAAACACATGTAATCCCTATGTATCAAACAAGCAATAAACATATTTGTTGCCGACTCCCTCAGGAGTCGGAGTTTCTAAACCCTAGCCGCCTCCCTGCACCACCGCCGCCTCCTTGCGCCACCGCCGTCGTCGCGCCAAGCTCGCCGCCACCCTTCCTTTACAATCTAAGGCCGAGACCTGGTAGGACCCTAGTTCCTATCAATTTGGTATCAGATTGCTCAGGATCGATGATGTCTTCTGGCCTTCCCATCACCTTGGCCAGCACATCGCGCCAGCGGCGCCATCACCGCGAAGCGGCAGCGATCACCTCGGGACCGGCCGCCTCCATCACCTCGGCGCCGGCACTCGACCTGGCTCCCGTCTTCTCTCCGGCGGAGATGTCGACGGCTATCCGCAATCTGTCCCTGGCGATCCCGAACCTCCGGACCTTCCTCCAGGGACCCTACGTGCCGCCACTGTCGAGCTCGTCATCACTACCGCCGGCTGCGGCCTTCGCACCGTCCCCGCCGGCCACCGCCTCTCACCAGGGGATCCCGATCACTCAGATCCGGTTCCCGCCCTCGCCGTCCCCTCTACCGACGTGGCTCGACGTGCCCGTCTTCACGACGGCGCCAGCCACCGATATTCTTTGCATCATCGCGTCGCCTAGCGCCGTAGCCGGTGGACTCGGCGTACGCCGACCCTACGCCGGTCCACGGTGCCACGGCTTCGCCCGCGCGATGGGCCATCATAAGGGAGCCTACACCGCCATTTCCGCCGCGTCCGGCCCGTACCGCACGCAAGTGGAGTTCGCCACCTACGACGGCAACGCGTCGCCCAATGCTTCAACCGGTCTGAGCAGTTTTTAGAAGCGGACATCGGCATCCGACCGCCGTGGATCGCCTCCTACCGCTCCAGCGGCACCGCCCGGACATGGTACTACGCCTCGACGGGGCGAGGCGGGATCTCTCAGGGCGCTTAGTGACCTTTACTCGCCAGTTCGGCCCTTGATGCGGGGCGGTGGGCTGAGCTCGGTTGCCTCCCTTCTCCTCGGTGCAGGACTTCGCCGACCGCTTCCAGACGTTAGTGTGCCATGCGCCGGGCGTCACGGCTCGTCGGCTTGAAGCTCTTCGTCGGCGACTGCTGACGACCATCCGCGTCGGCGTGGAATCGCGACCCACGAGACATGCGAGCGACCATGTACTACGTGCAGCAGCGTATGAGCGGCGCATACTAACCTGCGGCGATCCTCCCAAGGTCGGTAGCGCGCGCCCGCCTCTCATCTGGCGACCCCGCCGCGGCAGCGCCACGGCAGCCACACCGCGGCCGCGGCCGGCGTGTCCCCGTCGCCTAACCTCGGCGGCGGCTTGGCGGCGCCCGCGAATCGTGCTTCAAGCTGCGGCGAGACATACGCGCGAGTCACGTCGCCGCCTCTTCTACTTGGAAGCTCGGCAGCGGGAGGTGGAAGCCTCATTTCTTGAGCTCGACGCCACGACACTCTCCAAGGCTGGCGTCACGGCCTATAGACCGGTCGACGCGACCGCCTTCGTCGTCTCCCTCCACGCGATGGCAGGCATCAAGACGGCGAAGACCATGCTGCTTTCGGTGATAATCAACGGTGAGCGCCTCACCGCGCTCGTGGACAAGGGCTCGACGCACTTCCTATCCGGGGACGCCATGCGTCGTCTAGCGCTGCAGCCGTAGGGAGCCGAGCAGTTCAGCGTCACTGTCGCCAACGGGGACCGCCTTACTTGCCAAGGCGTGGCTTTGCAGGTTCCCATCCTCATCGGCGACGAGCACTTCTCCATCAACTGCATCGGCATCGACTTGGGCTGCTACGACTTCATCCTCGGCGTTGACTTCACATCACGCTAGGCCCGTCCTTTGAGGCTTCGCCCATCTTGTCCTCGTCTTGGCGCGAGGCCGCGCGTCGATGGGCGGGCATCGGCTTCGAGGCCCGTGTCCCTCGGCTTCGGTGATGGCGGCCTTCGGCAGCGCAACCCTTCAGCCTGGCCTGCGGCACCTGGCGACATCTTTGGCGAGCCACGAGGGTCTTCCCGTAGCGACCACAGCGCGTCCACATCCCTGCTACCGGATCGGCGTGCATCGCCCGTATGGCCGTCTGCTTCACCTGCTGCGAAGGACGAGCTCGAGCGCCAAGTGGCGGTCATGCTCGCGCAGGGCATAATCTGGAATTCGACATCACCGTTCTCTGCGTCGGTGCTCACAGTGCGCAAGCTGGCGGCGCGCGCTTACGCCGACTATCGCGCCCTTAACGCCGTGACGTCCAAGGACAAATTTCCCATCCCGTCGTGGACGAGCTATTGGACGAGCTCAATGGGGCGCGCTTCTTCACCAAGCTCGACCTGCGCTTCGGCTATCATCTTCGGCTATCATCTGGTGTGGATGCATCCGGATGACATCGCGAAGACGACATTCCGGACACATCACGGCCACTTCGAGTTCTTGGTCATGCCATTCGGCCTCTCCAATGCAGCAGCGTTCGAGCCACGATGAGCGGCGTGCTCAGCCCCTACTTGCGCCGCTTTGTGCTTGTTTTCTTTGATGACATTCTTATCTGATTCATCTTGGGCGAGCACTGCGACGTGGCCATCATCTTCAACGAGCTTCGAGCGCATCGCCTCCACCTCAAGCGCTCGAAGTGCTTGTTCGGCATGACCTTCGTCGCGTACCTGGGGCACGTCATATCGGCGGAGGGAGTCACGATGGATGCGGACAAGGTCGTCGCCATCGCTGCATGGCCGACCCGCGATCGCCCGGCGTATCGCTTCTTGGGCTTCGCGGTACGCTGGGAAGTACATCCGGGACTTGGCCTCATCGCGCCGCCAGCAGCGTCTGCGCCACGACGCTTCGCTGGGATGCGGAGGCGGCGAGGCGTTCGAGCTCTCCGGAGCACTCATAGCGTTGCTCGTGCGGATCTTTGGACTTGACGGCCGTTCGTGGTGGACTGTGATGCCTTTGGCATTGGCTTCAGCGCCGTCCTCCACCAGGGTGAGGGGCCGCTCGCCTTCTTCACCCGCCCCTTCGTCGCTCGCCATCACAAGCTTGCGGCGTATGAGCGTGAGCTTATCGGGCTGGTCCAGGCCGTGCGTCACTGGCGGCCATATCTTTGGGGCGGACGTTCTGTGTTCGCATGGATCACTACAGCCTCAAGTTCTTGCTGGACCAACGCCTATCCATGGTTCCGCAACACCAGTGGATCAACAAGCTTTTTGGCTACGACTTCATCGTCGAGTACCGTCCGGGCCGTCTCAACATGGTCGCTGACGCCCTGTCACGCCACGACACTAAGGAGGTTCCGGAGGATGTCGCCTCTTGAACGCTTTATCATGTGTGTCATTTCAAGCCCTCGTTGCTCTCATTGACGACATCTGCCGGGCTACTTCGACGGCCGAGGACGTGCAGGGACTACGCTAGCGTCTTGGCGCCCGGCGGCTGCGTGCCCGACCATGGCGACCTTCGCCACCAGGTCTTGTCCTTGGCACACTCGGCTGGCCATGAGGGTGTGCAGAAGACCCTCCATTGTCTTCGTGCGGACTTCTACATCCCTGGCGATCGTGCATTGGTACAGGCTTAGGTACGGTCGTGTGTGACATGCCAACGCAACAAGACGGAGACATTGCGGCCAGCCGGTCTCCTCCAGCCCCTGGATGTGCCTTCGCAGGTGTGGGCGGATATCTCCATGGACTTCATCGAGGGGCTGCCCAAGGTGGGCGGCAAGTCCGTCATCCTCACGGTGGTCGACCGCTTCTCCAAGTATGCGCTCTTCATTGCGCTCGGCCACCCGTACACCGCCGCGTTCGTGGCCCGTGCCTTCTTCGACGGCATCGTCCGCCTCCACGTGTTTTCCTTCGTCCATCTTCAGCGATCGTGACCCGGTGTTCATTGGTCATGTTTGGCGGGATCTCTTTCGGATGGCAGGCGTGAAGCTTCGCCTGAGCATGGCATTCCACCTTAGACGGACGGCCAATCTGAGGTGGTTAACAAGATGATTTCGATGTATCTGCGCTGTGTTACAGGTGATCGTCCACGCGCTTGGGTGGATTGGTTGGCATGGGCGGAGTACTGCTACAACACCTCCTATCACACCGCCCTGCACACCACGTTGTTCGAGGTGGTCTACGGGCGGCTGCCCCGGGCGATACTGTCGTTCGAGCCCGGGACGGCTCGGACCGAGGCCGCAGGCGACTTACTCGCGCCATGGCGACATCTTGGCGAAACCGCCGCGTCTTCACCAAGCACAACAAGCGGCCAGAAATGCATGATGCCCATCATCGCGAGGCGGAGTTCGCGGTGGGCGACTAGGTGTGGCTGCGCCTCCTTCACAAGACGAGGAAGTCCCTGGATCCGCGCGCCAAGCGCAAGCTGGGCCCTCGCTACGCCGGGCCCTTTCGAGTGCTGGAGCGCGTCGGTCCGCTCGCCTACCGTCTGGAGCTGCCGCCCGGGGCCCGCATCCACGACGTGTTCCATGTCGGATTGTTGAAGGCCTACCGTGGCGATCCTCCTGCAGCGCCACCGGCTCTCCCTCCTACGGTTGATGGCCGCATCCTGCTAGGACCCGAGAAGGTGCTGAAGGCGCAGCAACGCCGTGGTATCTGGCATGTCCTGGTGCAGTGGACTGGCCTTTCTGTGGATGACGCTACATGGGAGCAGCTCGACGAGTTCTGCCAACAATTTTCAGATATCCAGCTCGAGGACGAGCTGTTTGCGCAGGCGGGCAGAGATGTTATGACCGGTTTGCACTATACCCGGAAGAGGCCCAATAGTGGGCCGGTTTAGGGGCTTGGCCCAACTTATCTAAGGTTTTGATTAGCTAGACTATCATATAAACACATGTAATCCCTACGTATCAAACAAGCAATAAACATATTTGTTGCCGACTCCCTCAGAAGTCGGAGTTTCTAAACCCTAGCCGCCTCCCTGTGCCACCGCCGCCTCCTCCCTCCTCGTGCGGCCACGGCGCCCAGCCGCCGTCGTCCGCGCCAAGCTCCTCGCCACCCTCCCTTCCACCCCTACAATCTAAGGCCGAGACCTGGTAGGACCCTAGTTCCTATCATTATTAGTCATTTTTAGCAGTTTCTGGTACATGTATTACTATCAAGTATCAACTATTCATGTTATGCCTCATGATTGTGGTGTGCTGTCTAGTGCACATTGCATTGGTCGACATAATTAAGAAAAATGAGTGTTAAATTTGTGCGGTACTGATGTTATATATGCTTATTGCAGGTTGCTTTGAGTGATACAGGTATACCAAAAGTTAATGTTTCTGTTAATGCTGAAACGGATGGGGAGCCTGAGGTTGATATCAGTGATGACGAATTTTTGCAATTCGACACTTCCAGTGTGCCTGTTATAGTTACATTGACAAAGGTATATGTATTTTCTTTTGAGCAACTTTTATGCTTTGGTGCCTTAGAAATGATGCGGTATCATAATAATCAGAATCGATAGGAACATGATGGTCCAATTCACTTTAATCAACTATCCACCACCTGCCAAGTATATGTTTCAAACTGTCGTGTAGCACCAACCTTTGTATTGCTGTTATCGTTTTAAAATTTGGACTGAATTGAACAATTTCCCTCCTCATTTAATTGTGTTTAAACTTTATACTACTGTTTGTAGTTCTATTCTTGCTTGTCTGTATCGCCTTTTCTGCTTTGTAAAGTACTTCTTCCTGACGCTAGGTTGGTAAGCACTATATTGTTGATGCCTCTTCGGAGGAGGAATCCCAGATGAGTTCTGCGGTTTCAGTTTCAGTCAACAGGCGTGGCCAAATATGCGGGTTGACCAAGAGGGGAGGAGCAGGGTTGGATCCAAGCGTTATTTTGGATATGATATCCGTGGCCAAGCATGTAAGCCAACGGTTCATCTCTCTACTGGACTCCGAGATCGCTGCTGCTGAAGCTGTAGAGGCTGAGTAAAGAAAAAGATGCAGAAGATGATATCCTGATCACTACTGACTACTACCTGTCCTTGCAAATGCTTTGCAAGAATGTACTATCTTCCTACTGCAATTGCCATCGTTCGCGCAAGCTCTTAGGTTTGGTATTATGTAGTGTCAAGTGCAAGCGCGACATATGTTGGTGAAATGTTTTGTTTTAGTTAAGGCACGCAGTTTCTCCAATCATGCATGATTTTTCTGAATATTTATCTTTTACTGATGTGATATGTTCTACTCCCTCCGTCCTAAAAAAAATGTCTTAAGTTTGTCTAAACTTGAATGTATATAGACACTATTTAGTATATATAGATACATCCAAATTCAAACAATTTGAGACATCGGAGAGAGTAGATGTACATATGGTTGTGATGCAAACCAATTGGTCATCATCACCACATCCGTTAGTAGTTGGCAAGCCAAAATTTTGCTGGAGCCTCTGCCTATGAATTGGCCACATTGACAACGGACTAGAGCAGACAAAGAAGCATTGATATGCCAAAAATTTGCCATCTGGAGTACAGGTGTTGTACAGGAGTACAAGGCCACGTACGATTGGGAGTGCTTGGAGTGGTGGGTACAAAAATAAGCTAGACTCTTTCCTAACATAACCCCTTGTTACTACAGTAGAAGTGTCTAGTTAAGCATCTTCCTTGTGTAAATAAGCATTAGTGCTTAAACTAAAATTTTATTTTCCTAAGCATCTCTCTAAGAGCATCTCCAGCGGACGCGCTATATTTTGGCGCTGTAAACGTCGCCGTGTCGGCGCTGTATAATTTTAGAGCGTAGCGTGCACTGTGTTTCTCCAGACGCTTCAAACTACAGGGCTAGCGTGGCCGTAAAAAGGGTCCTCCACCAGACGTTGCAAACAACGGTCACACAGCGCGCATTCAACAAGATTAAACAAGCTTCTAAAATTAACAAATAAATACACCAAAAAATACAACAAGTACATTAAATTGTTTATTACAACAAATACAATAAGTACATTAAATTGTTCACAACAAATACAACAAGTTTATTGATCAACAATACAACAAATATGCAAAGTAGTCCATGCCAATTCCACCACTCTTTCATGAGATTTTTTTGGAGCTCATCATTTGTTTCGTTGCAACGAATGGAATGATACGAAGCAATAAACTGGGCAATCCTATATGCGGACCTCCTCACTTGCACGGGAACCCCCATGAATTCGTAGTTGATCCATATTCTTTCTATGATTATCCTCTATAATCATATTATGCATGATGACACAAGCAGTCATGATATACCAAAGAGCACTCTTAATCCCAAATTTTAGTCGGCCCCCTCACAATGGCAAATTGGGCTTGCAAAATTCCAAATGCTCTTTCTATATCTTTCCTAGCCGCCGCTTGTGCACTGTGAAATTGGGTTTGTTTCTTACCTACCGGCTTCATAAATGTTTGCCACCTTGGATAGATGCCGCCAGCGAGAAAGTAGCCATAGTTGTACTTGTGGCAATTTGCTTCAAACTCCACCAATGGACCTTCCCGCATTGCGAGTCTTGTCATTAGTGGTGACTATTGAAGAACATTGATGTCATTACAAGACCTGGACATTCCAACAAAGGCATGCCATATCCAAGTATCATGATCGGCGACCGCTTCAATGACTATAGTGACATCCTTTTTGTACCCTTTGAATTGCCCATATGCCGTGCCGCTGGACAATTCTTCCAACTCTAATGCATACAATCAATCGAGCCAAGCATACCTGGAAATCCCCGGTCAGCGTTGAACTCTAAGAGTCTTGTCGTGTCTTGTGCATTAGGGGCTCTCAAGTATGTGGATCCGAAAACCTTCACAATTGCTACGACAAAGCTCTTGGCACACATGATAGAAGTGCTCTCACCCATGGCCAAGTGGTCGTCAATTAGATCTGCCAGTATACCGTATGCCAACATACGCAAGGCGGCGATCACCTTTTGATAGGTGCTATGACCGAGTTCTCCGGCGGCATTTCTTCGTTGCTCAAAGAACTGATCATACTTCATCACCTTCGTTGCGACGTGCTTGCATAAGTTGATGCTCATCCGAAAACGCCGCCAAAAATAGCTTTCGGGAAATACCGGTTTTTCATTGAAATACGACCGCATCAACTTCTCGTGCCCTTCAATCCTTTCTCTCTATAATTTCCGTCTACCGAACACCGATCCTCCTATTTTTGGCTTCTTGATGGCGCGGTATGGCAATAATATTGATATGTTCTCTTCTTCTTCTATATCGTACTCGTCGTCCGATGAATCGTATGATGAAATCTACAAATATACATATGAAATGACTTACTACTACTAACTTTTAGCTAAAAATTAGAAGACAAAATGTTGGCTGCGGGTGGAGGCGCTTACCTTGCGAGCATCTTGGCGGCGCCATGCTGCAAGTAGGGTTGAGGACGACATGGTCGCTGCTGGAGCGTGCCGCTATCAAGAGGAGGAAGGCTAGGTGCAGCGGGGAGGAGACGGAGGCGCCCGCTCGGTACAACGCGGGGGAGGCGGATCTATGGCGCGGCGGCGAAGTCGAGCGGGGGGGAGGGGGGGGGCAGCGGCGAAGTCGAGCGGCGCAGGCAAAATGTATCGGCGGCGGCGCGGACGCGGGCTGAAATTTCCAGCCGTTGGTGGTACGCGCACGTGAGAGAAGATGCTGCGCACTGTAGCGAACGCGTCACATTTGGCGCTCCGGATAGTGTAAAATGCCACGCGCCCAAAAAAAAAAATTGCAGCTCCGTGCGGTTTACAGCGCCTGCTGGAGAGATGTTTTTTGCTCCGCGCGCTGCATACCGGCGGTTTTTTAGCACACGACCAATATAGCGCCTGCTGGAGATGCTCCAAGCACCTTGCACTGTACATCTCCCTAAGCTAGAACATGAGCTATCTTATTGCTTTGCGTTGGAGGCTATGGAAAAAATTACTCCCTCTATATCAAAATAAGTGACTTGGGTTTATCATGATGACGTTCATTGAATTGCTATTGACGACGACGAGCCTCCGCCATCTCCACATCTGATATACATGGAATGCCACGGTTGCTACATGCTATAAAAGAACTCTTGTTGTCGCGAATGACTGCTCCTATGGCACATGTGAGTTGATCAGCCATAAATGAATCATCAACATTCATTTTTTTGTACACCTCCTTCGGTCTCTCCCATTCTCCTTGCTTGATCCTCGAGTTTGATCTACTAGCTCATGAATATTTCGAGGTGATCACAGAAATAGCAAGCAAAGACCTTGATGGAGATGACACATTTTCAACATGAGCAATCCTTCTCTGCCACCATAGTTACCAACAGGTAGCAGCAATCTGCTCCCTCGCTTGCCCCTGCAGATTGAAGTCTAGACACAGATTGACATAGAAAATCCTTAACAACTGCAGATGATAATGGTTGAAAGACCCTATTTGCATTTGGGATCTCCTGGTCGTGACTTAGCTGGTTGGGGAGATGATAGAGGTTAACAGACCCTACATGCACTTCTATGACTGGAAATTTCGTTCGATGCGAATAGTATCACGCCGGTGCTAATCACTAGCAAATATGTCATTTTCCTTTCTTGAACTATGAGTCAGAATTTTGGACGTGAAATTTGAGATGTGGTAGATAGATGATGTGTCAGTGTTATTAAAAATTAGAATTTTTTCGTTCTTGTTACCTTATTCGCTAGTGCGCATTATATGCCCCTCTAACTATTCATCGTACAGAAACCATAAAAAATTGAGTAGATCCCGTAGATTTGGTAAAACCATAAAAAATCGATGCACCGAAGATTCGGCTTGCGTTGCGGTATATCCGCAATTTTCACGAGCAAATCGAGCGTCTACCGTATTTCCACGTGGAGTTGGTGTGAGGTATATTTCAGCTTCCACCCTTCTCCCTTCCACGCAGCCGACATCGATCTACTCTCTCCACCGTCACCCGGCCTCGACGCATCGCCCTAGCACCTCTATGGACTCCACCGAGCTCCCTCTCGTCGTTGTGTAGGCCGTGGACTCCACTGAGCGTGAGAATTGAGAACTGGTTCTGCTTTCAGGATCATGGATGAATAGTTAGAGGGGCATATAATGCGCACTAAGCGAATAAGGTAACAAGAACGAAAAAATTGGTGTGAGGGATAGATCCGTAGATGTGGTAGATAGATGGTTCGAGTAGATCCCATAGATTTGGCAAAACCATAAAAAATGGATGCACCAAAGATTCGGCTTACGTTGTGATATATCCGTAGTTTTCACGAGCAAATCGAGAGTTTTGGCGGCTTCTACGAAAAGCTGCCCTCCACCCATGTAACATCCCAGTTTTAGTTAATCATTATTTAGGGTTTGTTTGTGCATCATGAGCATCATGTCTTAAAATTTGCATTAAAGAAAATAATGCCAAACCATAAAATCTACTCTCTCCCTCTATTTGAAAACAATTCAAAAAGGTTTTGTATTTTTGAAAACTATCAAAACAAATGGAGCCCAAATGGTTTACAAGGGCCCCTGAGTATTTTATACATTTTACAAAAGTCCCTGGTATTTTTGAATTATTCAAAACAGATTTCAAAATAGAAATACAAAAGAGAAATTAGAAAAATAAAAAGAAAAGGTTTCCAGAAGAAAAACAGAGCCAAACCATCCCAGGCCGGCCCATATCTCTTGCCCTCTCTCCCTGCTTCCCAGCGTAGCGCGCCGCAGCCCAACTCGGCCCACCTGCGGCCCATACCGCTTCACCCTCCTCCCCGACGTCTTCCTCCAAACAGGCAGGGAGCTGCCTCTCACCTGCGTCGCCGTCGATTCCGTCGCCTGCTCCTCGCCGTCCATCGCGTCCCGGGAAGGGATAAGATCACCACGTAGACGCCCTGCCCGTCCTTATTCATTCCCACTCTTCCCCGCGACCTCTCTCTCGCGTTCTCCCCTCTGGCCAAACCCTAGCCTCCCCAGTCACCGGCGAGTCCCGCCGTTCCCGGCCACCCCGAGGCCATCTTCGACCGCCATCATCCCCGCCTCGTCGCACTGGTGCCTCCCCCGAAAGAATCGAGCAGGGGCGCCTCGAATCACCGCTGTCGACCTCATCTTCCCCATATCTGGCCGTCGTCTCCGTCGATGTTGCCAACGCCGTTAGGCCTCCCCTCGCTTCACCGCCCTCACCGTCATTCCCGTGGTTAGCTCCTGGTCCTCTAGGACCCCTCTGTTTCTCCCCTCTCGCTCTGGTTTGCTCCCGCGTCGTGTGCTGCCCTCTGCCGCCGCCAGTCACCGCCGCTCCTCTCGCTCCACCGACCAAAAAGGGGCGGAGCCGCCACTTTCTGGTCCGCCTCGACGAGCTGCGTCAAACACGACCATCCCCGCATGCCCGCGCACGCCCAATTGCTGTCCCCGCTGATGATCTGAGAGCAATCACAGCGATGGCGTCTTGCCAGCGTCACCATGACATCAACGGCCCGTGGGTCAGCCCAGTCAAACCTCGGCTGGGCCCCACCTTGCTTATGTGGCAGCTGAGGTGGCCTGGGGCCCATCAGTCAGTCATTGTGGGTAGTCTTTGTCCAGGTGTAAAAAGTCTAATAAATTGTTTTAATAATTTCATAAAATGAATAAATATTGGAAATTTATTAACTAATTATTTATAAGTCAGAAAAATGTGTATAATATATCAAAATGTTCAGAAAAACGAGATCCACCTATTTAATCTATAATCATGCATTTTTAAACAACTTAAATGACACGTTTAATTAGATAATCAAATGAAACCTCATAGGTGATTCTGGAGTTTCCCCGAGTTTGGGTTTGCACCCCTCGGAACCCCGATTAAACTGTCGAGCATGTCTTAGGGTAACATTTCAGTACAATTCAACTTGTCATATCATCATTGTTATTTGAGCATTGCATCGATGCCATGTGTTGATTGTTTCCCTTTGTTTCCGGTATTTGGTTCTTCTTGGTAGAATACGATATCGAAGACCGAGATCAACACCGTCAAAGATCGAAGATCGATGAACAATACTTGACAAACTGTAACCAAGTCAAGTATAAGCTTCCAAAGATCTTCTTATGGGTTATCAACGGGCAAAGGCAAGCATAGCTCCACCATGATATAATCCTATAATTTTTGAAAGCATTTCAATTCCTGCCATGATGCATACGATTCTACTGTGGTATTTTATTGATAGACAGAGTATCCTATCTGTTGTATTACTCCCTTTGAGATTATATTACATGATCCACTTCTCCTAGCATAACTAGGTTTGGCTTGTGTGCATTGCTAGCGCTTATATTCGTGTCTTGCTTATCCATGCATAGCTTTTGAGTCTGGTTCATCCAGATGATGTATCAGATGCAGAGAATCTAGTATGGAAGGAGATCGAGATATACTAATGAGGTGAGATCAGTGGTAGAGGTTAAATATGCTAAGGCTTGTATGGGAGGCCATGGTGGTATGTGGTTTTTCTAGTCCCATGCTCGCCACCACTAGGAATCGAGTTCTTGCCTTTGGAACCGAGACGAGCGTACAACCACACGGGGCCTAGACAACCTCATGACTAACTAACTTGCCTAGTAGATTCCATGAATCACATAGTTTAGGCGTTCTATTCGACATGCATTCTGGATCTTCTCGAAGGCGGTGAAGAAGGTGCATTCATAACAAGTAGGTAGGCGTGGCCGGGGTTGCTTGGGGTGGATGGAGCCCCTGGTAAACCAATCTTGCCTCACATCTCTAGAGACCGACTTCGGGATTTGAGCCGTTACGGCGGAACCATCCTTAGGGCGTGACTCATGGTCTTGGCGAAAGCAAGGTAAAGGTCGTGTCTAACCACCCTCTGCCGGCCATCCAAGGAAGAGGGCTATTACTAGTGGCATTAAGAGAAGGTTAGTACATGTGGGTAAAGTTGTACACCCCTGCAGGGTTAAATATTTTTGAAAAGTCGTGTTCACGATTATGAACGCTTGGTTACCGAATTCTAAGATCATAGAGAACTATAACCTAATCGTAAAATTTGGTAGTTCAACGTGTGCTTAAGGATGCTTCCTCATGGGTACGAGAGGGTGATCCTATTAGAGCAGTACCGACCATAGGAAAACCTTGCTATTGGTCGATGTTGAGTCTAGTACTTGTGAAAACTACTTTAAAGCTGAAAAGTATTTATGAAAACTCTAGTATGCTTCTTTTACTTATTATATGGTATCGCTCTAACTCTGGGTCATCTTACCTAGTGTTGATTTGGAATTTTTTTGATATCTGTTCTTTTCTTTCAAAGCTTAGGTGCCTTCTAGGCATGTCGTTTCTCAACCAGTTTTGACCTAGTCTTGAGTCCTCTAGAGTTGTGTGTGTTGTGAATTCCTTGTTCCCCTTGCTCTTCTTCACAATGAGAGATTCCTTTCTATCATGATCTCTCTATCTTTTGGACCCAAAATTTTCTATTGTAAGATCCACAGTGTTCTGTTCCAGGTTTCGAGGTTTACTTTTGCCTCGTGTGCCTCCTTTTTGTTTGTTTGGGTACTTCATAAGTTGTTTCTTCTCTTGGAATCTACCTTGTGATTATTACCTTGAAGTGTACGCTATGTTACTCAAGTAGTAGTTACTTCTTTCTCGGGTTTTACCCCTCGGACTTGAACCTAAGATCCCCGATTGTGCTGGATTCTGGTATTGTGAATCTTGTACATGAAGTTGACCTTTAACCCAAGATCATTTCTTTGAACCCCGTCGTTAATGTTCACACATAACCTCAGGATGGCTGGTACTACAATTCTAGCCTTCAATCTTGTGGTCTTTGTCACGATTGAATTATGACAATAAAGGACTTCCCCTACCACCAGCTATGGCAGATGTTATCTAATGGAACCAAATAGATCACGACAAGAGTACTCCTCGAGAGTCTCGCATCTATATTTGTGACTCTGTTACACCTTTTCCTTTCTTTGCATTGGTTTTCGGAAGATTGTTAATCTATGCATCCACATCTCGGGATTCTACCCTGAGCATGTTCCTCTTCCCTTGTTGTTTTCTGACCTTTGTTTACCGGTTGGTAACCAAGTACTAAATGCACATCGGTGTCTTCCGATGCAAGATACTCTTGTGGTCCGTCAAGACAAACCATTTCGGAATGTCTAGGAGAAACAAACTCTAGTACCTCGTCATATCTTAGACCAGGTCAAAGTGTTGCATTCCACAGATTAAGAGTCATTGAGTGTCTCCCATCTGTTCTATCTTAAAGTATCACAACCTTTTATACCAAGAGGTCGTGCTGAGTTTCATGACTCCCTTAGTGAAGTGACGATTTTACACATCTTTACCCACCTGTCCTCCATCTTTCATGCTCGTGAATGATGCGAGTGCGTGAAATTATGGCCATTTGAGATTCTTAGCAATTCTTATTGATTTGAACTCTAAGGACATTTGTATCATTCTTAGCATGATTTTTAACCCTATCACTAAGCAAAGAATGATTGTGCTACCACGTCCGTATTCTGGTGCAATCTCTTCGGTCAAAGAGTTAGGCTTGTGCTGAAGCTCTAAGATTGTGTCTCCTTGCCTTACAAAGCAAGTTTCCTCTCGAACTAAGTGACATATCGGTGGTTCGTGATATTCTGTACGTCTTTCTAGAAGTATCGCCATGCTGCCACATGATCGTGTTGTCAATTTCTTGAGCAAGCAAGTTCTCTGAACTACTCTTCTCTCCAAGGATCCGTACTGGATACCCCTAAACTAGTTGGTTGAGCTTAAACAACAACTTTTATAGTTGTAAGACAAAATTTCTATCCAACTCAGTTCCTTCTTAAAGGGATGTCTAGTTGTGTTCGTGTTGAAGATAGATCTCCTTCGTGGATATGTTATCGTCCCACACCTTTCATTTGATTTGGGTTATTGTCAAATCAAACTCAGTTCCAAGGATCATCTTGATGATGTGTCTTCTTGAGATGTTTCACTTGAGTACATCTTCATGTTCTTTGGTATGACCAATACTTCTGCCTTGTTCAAGCAACATATGAGTCCATCTTCTCAGAGTGTTTTGATAAGTTTGTTGTTGAGCCCATCGATGACATCCTTATTTTCTCCATGTTAGATTAGATTCATAAGGAACAGTTGGCATTAATTTTGAAACTTTCTAGATCCATCTTCGAGTCATCTTGAAGTATATGTTCTGGATGTTAGAAGTAACCTTCTCTAATTCACGTGCAAATGTTTAAAGATGTCGCCGTGAATTCGGGCAGAGTTATCTCTCTTCCCTCAAGGACACCTGTGTGTTTTGTTGTCAGTACTTTATGTGTATGCAATTGTCTTTTGACAAGTTGCTAATATGAGTCTAGCAATTTAGCTCATCTTTTGGAGCTTAGCACTATAGTCCCTATCTTAAGAATCTAGTGACTTTACCTTTGTGATAAATGTTGCAAACTTTCTATTCAGACATGCTGAGTCTGAAGTATCATCTCACCTAACCAAAGTTGAATCTCAAGCAACAATGATTGTTGGTGTTCCTCAAGGTTTTGACATAGGTCTCTTTGTAATTCTGGCAAGATTGATGTAATGGTTGACACACTTAGCCAGAATGATCTCTTGTCATATTCCCTTGATTCAACAGTAACAACCACTCTTCATAAGGCTTCTTCTATACTTGATTATAGGAGTTGTGCTTATGGTTTCCTTTGATTACGAAGTTTGAACTTTACTTGATGCCTCGTTCCTCGAACATCAAGGAGAACATTTAAAGTAGAGTTGCTAAATGTCTCTCGGTCGATCCTCCAGATCCTTTATGTTGGCAAGCATCTTGTTGTGCCAAGTAAACAAAGTCTAAGAACGAAGTTTCTTTTTCTCGTGTCATTAGGAATCTTATTACTATTCATCTAGTGGTGTAAAGTGATATCATGATTTTGGCAAAGATTTTGATAGACTTGGATGAATAAAGAATTGAAGAGCGACTACGATTTTGGTAATCTTTCTTTTGCTACATGTTCCTTGTGACTCCTATGAGTCCTCGCCACAAAACACCTTTCTGTCTTAATCCTTCTATTGAATGAAAGAGTGACCCTTCTGTTTCAAAAGTAGTTCAACAGCTTGGTTTTGTTGATACATATCTCTAAAACCCGAAATATCTACTTAAGCCATTTAGTAGAGGTTCCCTATCAAAGTCTGTAGTCATGTTCCTTCTGTTGGAACCTTTCCTTTTCAGAAGCTTAATCTCTTCTATAAGTTCCGTGGTCTCAATACTTATGAAGGCCATCTATCTAACAACTTGAAACCTTATCTTTTTGTTTCCTCTGTTACCTTGTCATGTTTCATGTTCGTCATCTCAGAGTTGTTCTGAACACTCCATCCATGAGTAGACCATGAGATAATCTATGTGTTGTTTAGTGTGTTTCCCTCTTATCTTTAGAGTGACCATGTTTCTTTCTCTCTCTATCTCTCTTCCTACCTTAGGAATCTCGGGTCGAGATTCTCGTAAGGGGGATAAAGATGTAACATCCCAGTTTTAGTTAATCATTATTTAGGGTTTGTTTGTGCATCATGTTTTAAAATTTGCATTAAAGAAAATAATTCCAAACCCTAAACTCTACTCTCTCCCTCTATTTGAAAACAATTCAAAAATGTTTTGTATTTTGAAAACTATCAAAACAAATGGAGCCCAAATGGTTTAGAAGGGGCCCTGGGTATTTTATACATTTTATAAAAGTCCCTGGTATTTTTAAATTATCCAAAATAGATTTCAAAATGCAAATACAAAAGAGAAATTAGAAAAAGAAAAAGAAAAGGTTTGCAGAAGAAAAATAGAGCCATACCATCCCAGGACGGCCCATCTCTCTTGCCCTCTCCCCCTACTACCCAGCGCAGCGTGCCGCAGCCCAGCTCGGCCCACTCGTGGCCCATACCGCTTCGCCCTCCTCCCCGCCGTCTTCCTCCAGACATGCAGGGAGCTGCCTGTCACCGGTGCGTCGTCGATTCCATCGCCTGCTCCCAACCGTCCATCGCGTCCAGGGGAGGGATAAGATCACCACGTCGATGCCCTGCCCGTCCTCATCCATTCCCGCTCTTCCCCGCGACCTCCCTCTTGTGTTCTCCCCTCTGGCCAAACCCTAGCCTCCCCAGTCACCGGCGAGTCCTGACGTTTCTGGCCACCCCGAGGCCATCATCGACCGCCATCAGCTCCGCCTCGTCGCACTGGTGCCCCCCCGAAGGAATCGAGCAGGGGTGCCTCGAATAGCCGCCGTCGACCTCGTCTTCCCTGTCTCTGGCCGCCGTCTCTGTCGACGTTGCCGATGCCGCCAGTCCTCCCCTCGCTTCACCGACCTCACCATCGCGCCCGTGGTAAGCTCCTGGTCCTCCTGGACCCCTCTGTTTCTCCCCTCTCGCGCTGGTTCGCTCCCGCGTCGTGTGCTGCCCTCTACCTCCGCCAGTTACCGCCGCTCCTCTCGCTCCAGCGACCAAAAAGAGGCAGAGCTGCCACTTTCTAGTCCGCCTCAACGAGCTACGTCGAACACGACCATCCCAGCATGCCCCTGCGCGCCCAATCGCTATCCCCGCTAATGATCTGAGGGCAACCGCAATGATGACGTCATGCCAGCATCACCGTGACATCAGCAGCCTGTGGGTCAGCCTAGTCAAACCTCGGCTGGGCTCCACCTTGCTTATGTGGCAGTTGAGGTGGCCTGGGGCCCATTAGTCAGTCACTGTGGGTAGTCTTTGCCCGGGTGTAAAAATTCTAATAAATTGTTTTAATAATTCAGAAAATGAATAAATATTGTAAATTCAATAACTAATTATTTATAAGTCAGACAAATTTGTATAATATATCAAAATGTTAAAAAAATGAGATCTACCTATTTAATCTATAATCATGCATTGTTAAACACCTTAAATGACAAGTTTAATTAGAGAACCAAATGAACCCTCACAAGTGATTCCGGAGTTTCCCCGAGTTAGGGTTTATACTCCTCGGAACCCCGATTAAACTGCCGAGCATGTCTTAGGGTTACATTTCAGTACAATTCAACTTCTCATATCATCATTCTTGTTTGAGCATTACATCGATGCCATGTGTTGATTGTTTCCCTTTCTTTCTGGTGTTTGGTTCTTCTCGGTAGAATACGATATCGAGATCGAGATCGAGATCGAAGACCGAGATCAACACCGTCGAAGATCAAAGAACGATGAACAATACTTGAAAAACTGTAACCAAGTCAAGTAGAAGCTTCTGAAGATCTGCTTATGGGTTATCAACGTGCAAAGGCAAGCATAGATCCACCATGATATAATCCTGTGATTTTGAAAGCATTTCAATTCTTTCCATGATGCATACGATTCTACTGTGGTATTTTATCGATAGATAGAGTATCCTATCTATTGTATTACTCCCTTTGAGCTTATATTACCTGATCCACTGCTCCTAGCATAACTAGGTTTGGCTTGTGTGCATTGCTAGCGGTTATATTCGTGTCTTGCTTAGCCATGCATAGCTTTTGAGTCTGGTTCATCCATGATGTATCAGATGGAGAGAATCTAATATGGAAGGAGATCGAGATATACTAATGCGGTGAGATCAATGGTAAAGGTTAAACATGCTAAGGCCTGTATGGGAGGACACAGTGGGATGTGGTTTTTCTAGTCCCATGCTCGCCACCACTAGGAACCAAGGTCTTGCCTTTGGAACCGAGATGAGCGTACAACCACACGGGGCATTCCATTGGACAACCTCATGACTAACTAACTTGCCTAGTAGATTCAATGAGTCACATAGTTCGGGCATTCCATTCGACATGCATTCTAGATCTTCTTGAAGGCGGTGAGGGAGGTGCATTCATAAAAGGTAGGTAAGCGTGGCCGGGGCTGCTTGGGGTGGATGGAGCCCCTGGTAAACCAACCTCACCTCACATCTCTAGGAACCGGCTTCGGTATTTGAACCGTTACGGCGGAACCATCCTTAGGGCGTGACTCATGGTCTCAGTGAAAGCAAGGTAAAGGTCGTGTCTAACCACCCTCTGTCGGCCTTCCAAGGAAGAGGGCTATTACTAGTGGCATTAAGAGAAGGTTAGTACGTGTGGGTAAAGTTGTACACCCCTGCAGGATTAAATCTTTTCAAAAATCCGTGTTCACGGTTATGAACGCTTGGTGACTGAATTCTAAGATCATAGAGAAATATAACCTAATCGTAAAATTTTGGTAGTTCAACTTGTGCTTAAGGATGCTTCCTCATGGGTACGAGGGGGTGATCCTAGTTGGTAGATGACGATGACTTGGTGGATATCAAAATATGATGATCAATACTTTGGAGATGTCGCTCTATTATCCCCTTTTAAAATATTCCGACTAGACGAGCTTCTCCTCCCTCTTGTCTTACAAAACAAATATGGGTTTATGCAAAACAAATCCACTAGCCATAAGTCTTGCATAGTACACCCTGTACTCACCCTTGCTTTGTTGATACTTTTGGCAGAGTAAGTGTTCCCCTGAAGATGAGTTCCGTACGACATCTAAACCGACAAGTAGCTTGGGGTTCCCGGCCGGCAACCTGGAATCTATGGGCTAGGACGTCATTGTTATGTTTCAGGCCTCTTAGGCCATTTGTTAAGTTTTCTATACTTAATAGCATAATTTTCCTTCCGTTGTTTGATGTTTGTGTTCAGTGACCTATGCTTGTAATATTTGGCTCTTTGCTCAGTTATGAGCTTGTTGTAAAAGAATCGTGCTCGTAGCTGACCTCAAGGTCGCGAAACTCCTCGCAAGTCACATCTTGCTCCATCGTGCAGCAGTCCGGCTCACGACATCCAAGATGCCCAAAATGTGGCACCCTTGAGGTTTCATACACATACGATGTACGGTACGATCTTCGTCTCCCCGATCCCTACCGGGAGTGTGGAACTAGATTTCTAGCTTGGAATCCCTGCAGCGCAATGGCGTGCTGCAGGTTCGCCATGTCTTGCGCATACAGTCCACTATGCATAGAGACAACTAGAGAGAGAGGAGAGAATTATCTAAGGAAAATGCCTTAGAAAATATCTCATTGTTGAGTGTTTAGTCCCACCCATGGGCACCCACTTTATATAGGAGAAGGGAGGTGTGCCCTCCCCTTTGGGTGTCCCATGTGGGACTAATGGAAATAAAGGAATTAACAAGAAATTGGGGGCCTGTTGGCGGCCTGCAGCGGCTGCAGCTCGATCCCAGGCGGGTCGACGTTACTCCCTGTGGCCTAGTGCGCGTGCGCATGGCTAGGCGGTGGCACACTATATGCTGCCAAGTGCGGCGCCCAGCCACGCCTGCCCACTCGCCTGTGTGGGCCGCCTGGCCCACACGCAGTGGCAGTTTTTGCTATTTTGTTCCCTTTTCTGGGTGGCTTCCTCCTGGGCCAATTACCTCCGGGGTTTCGCCTATCGAGGAAGTTGCCCAATAAACTTTAATTTCAATATTTATTCAGTATTTATTAATTCACAATTAACATATAATAAATATATATTATAAATTGTCATTTATCCAAAATACCTTTCGCCCCTTTCCTTTCTTCCTTTCTCTGAACAACTTCGGGTCTCTCTTCGGAACGATTCCGGCTTTTTTATCTACTGTGATTCCAACTTACAGACGATCTCTAGCTCATCCTACCCTTAAGTGTATCTACTATATGGCTCGGGAATGGCACATACATGATATCCATCAATGATCAACAACGGGACCGGGATGCTCATAATGACCCATGTATATTCCATGATGACAATGCCATTTGAACCTTAAACATCAAGTCCAATTCCCTTTGTTTCTTTGATATGACTTGTCTGATATCTGATCATTGGTATCACATACCTTGTTCAATCTCGTTACTGACAAGTACCGTTTCACTTGTTCCCACGATATTACATCCCTGTGACCTAGTCACATGTTGCAACATTATGGATATAATCTCACCAAGTCGGCCTTAAGTATCTTACCCATCATTGGGTGAACAAATCCGGTATTGATATATAGGACTCAACCATTCCTAAGGAATACCCAACATACACCTTTGTAATCACCTGGCCAAGGAAATGACGTTTGATGTAGTTGAGGCAGCCTCGGGAGATAGGGATTAATATGATATTGGTCTAAGGAGCAGGAGACTACGTTTCTAACTATTGCAACGATGAACCTCGTGACTTGATAGTGTCGCAATATTTGGGTAATGTCCATCACATCATTCACTAATGATATGACCTCGTTGTCAACTAACATAGAAGCTCCATGATCATAAAACCTTTATTATCAGTTGTCCAACGAACTAGTATGAATAGAGACTACTAGGGACCTGGTTTGTTTCATATCACACCTATATCAATGTTTCACTTGGTACAATTAAAGCATAATATGAAACTATTTCAAACTAACTGAGATATGACAACAATATCCCTTTATTATTTACCTCTAGAGAATATCTCCTTCAGTCTCCCACTTGCACTGGAGTATAAATAATCTAGCTCGCATTTACTAATCATAAACCATATCACATATGTGTTTATTGATCATGCATGTTCATGAAAAATGTCATGTCCATGCTCCGTTTCATCAGATCATTATGTCTTTTGCAAATCGTTAATGTCTTCCTAATTTTGACATTTACATTATTATGTCATAATGTGTAAGAGTATTCATTTGGCAACAGAGGGAGACTTTGTTTCTAGTGTTTGCAATTATGGTTGATCAGTCAGTTTAACTTTCACTATTGTCACGTAAGCTTTGAAACAAATTTAGCAGAAGTCGAACTTCTTTAGCCAAAAAACTATACTTTTATATCTATGTAGATCCTAGTGCATAAAATGCAACTATGTGCCTAACTTCGCTTCTTGCCATTTAAGGACAAACTTAATTCTGGTTTAGTGATTAACTCAGGAATCACTTCAAGACTTGTTCTTCCAACCATAACCTTGGGTCACAATACGTCGAATATACAATATGGTTGTATGGAAGAACCTATAACTGAGGCATAGGAGATGCAACACATTTTTTTCTTTCTTTTAACCATAGTCGTAATAATGAGTGATGACCCATAAGTATAGGGGGTGTATCATAGTACTTTTGATAAATAAGTGTGTCAAACCCAACGAGGAGCAGAATGTGTTGACAAGTGGTTTGGATCAGTAATTCACTGTAAATACTAGCAAAAGGATTTTAGGGTTTTTTGATAATGAAGATAAATAAAGTGCAAGTAAATAAAAGACAATAATAATAATTGCAGCAAGTGGCCCGATCCTTTCTTCAGCAAAGGACAAGCCAGTTGTATTACTTATGAGGACCAAATGTTCTCGAGGACACATGGGAATATTGTCAAGTGATTTCGCTTCATATAGTTGATTAATCATGTCTGGTTGGACAAGTGTTGCGTGGGTGAACCTATGCTAATGTACCAACCTTACTTGAACTAATACATACTTGTGATTATACCCCTTGCAAGCATCCGAATCTACAAGAAAGTAATTAAGATAAAAAACCTAACCACAACATTAAACTCTGAGATCCTACACTCCCTTATGCAATGGTTTCCTAACAGGGGTTTAGGTTTCTGTCACTCCGACAACCCCATAATTAGTAGCCAAATACACAATGCATTCCCCTAGGCCCATAAAGGTGAAGTATCATGTAGTCGACGTTCACATGACACCACTATAATAATAGCACCACAACTTAAATATCAAACCATTGAATATTTCTCAACACAATTCCACTACTAACAACATGACTTCTCCCATGTCCTCAAGAACTAAACGAACTACTCACGAGACATCATATGGATCAAGATCAAAGATGAAATAATGATAAGTAACAATTTTAACATGAACAATAATTCAATGGTTCCACTCAATAGCATCAACTACCATAAGTAATCAACACCGGGAAAGTTTCCCCTAAGAACTATGAAAGATTCAACCCAATTGTTACAGCGGGATGGAGTGGTGGTGATGGTGCTGATGGAGATGATGGTCAGGATGATAATGATGATGATCCCGATGAAGTCTAGCTTGATGATGGTGTTGATGGCGACAATCTCCCCTCTTCGGGAAGGTATTTCCCTGGCACAATTCTGACTGCCGGAGAGCTCTTTCTCTCTCTATAGCGGCAGAGGCGGAGGAATCTTTCCGTGGTTGCTCCCCGAGTCTTAGGGTTTCTAGAGGAATAAATATGCCAAAGGGCGATGCCAGAGGTGGGCCAGAGTGGCCACACCACCTGGTGGCACGACCTAGGGGGCCCGCGCCAGGGGGTGGTGTGGGCCCCGTGTGGCCCATCTCCACTCCTCCTTTTGGCCTCCTTCGTCTTCTGGATAAATATTAATTTCCATATATTTTCTAGGATTTTCTGATCTTAATGAATATTGCATCTGGACAACGTTTTTTCCATCAGAATCTTGACTCCGGTGGTTCATCTTCCAAAAGTCATCAATCATGCAAAATAAATGAAATAACATGAGTATCATATCTTAATATGAAATATATCAATGAATAACAACAAATTATGATATAAAATAGTGATGCAAAATGGACGTATCAACTCCCCCCAAGCTTAGACCTTGCTTGTACCCAAGCGAAAACTGAGCTCAATAAACATGTCCACAGGTTTATGGAGTGAAGTGACGATAAAAAGAATACGGACAAGAAGCATCACATTTATTAATACACAATTCATAATAGAAATAACTCACTCTTATATAACTTAACTTGCAACGAGTATGGGAGTCACAATAAAGATGCACAAAGAAAATCATAATTGGTGATGGCAAACTTTGTTCTTGGCCAGGGAACAATTAACAAATCATACTTAGTTTTAAGCAAAGCTTTTATAAAGGAGTTTATATTGCAGGAGTCTCTTGCTCAAACATAATGGTCTTTTCACCTACAAAGATAGCTCTCAAAGTCATATTAATTCAGCTAAGAGCATTGTGCAAAACAAGGAACATAAGAAACACGATTGAATAAATCAACATATGGAGGATTAAATCACAACAACTCAAATTCTTGCTTGAGATAGAAAGGAATAGGTTTACTAACTCAACATAAAATTAAAAGATAGGCCCTTCGTAGAGGGAAGCAGGGATTTCAAGTTTCATAAAGATCTTCCAAAAAATATGGTACTTACTAGCTTTGAGCTCTCATTGCCCGTTTCATAGGCATCTTGAAGTTATTGTAACATCCCAAATTTCATAAAATTCAAAACAATGTTATTGCCTTCATATCATCATGGCATGTCTACTTTGCACAAAAATTTTCAAAGCTTAAACCCTAATAAAACCATATTTAAAACCCCTTTTATATTATATGTATGGGGCATGGTTTTATTTTTATTTTATGACCCAAAAATGTTTTCGGGTGTTTTGTTGTGTTTGACACACTTTTAAACACTAGGGTCACCTCACAAATTTTTGGTGAAAGTTTGAATTGAATTTGATTTGAATAGGCCATTCAAATATTATTTAGAAATTCAAACAGAAATAGAAAAAGAGAAAGGAGAAAAAAATTAGAAACCAGCAACCAATCTGGCCCAGGCCCAAAAGCATCCCACAGCCCACGCGGGAACCTCCCCCTCTCCCCTCTGTTTCACACCGCCACACAAGCCTCCTCAGACGTGTGGACCCCACCATGCCATCGTCGTCATTCAAACCCGTGCAGACCGCTGCCCTGCCGCTTTCTTCCCTCTTTCACTGCCAAAATTGAAATATGTTCAATGCCATTGATTCAGCACGAGATTTCATCCCCCACTCTGGCTACTTAACCCCCTCCCTCTCTACAGCATTTCCCCTCACACAGCAAACACTAAGCGCTGCCAGGCTCCCCTAATTTTGCTTCGCACTGCCGCAGTACCCCTCGGCGTCTGGTTCACGGAGTGTGTTCATATTGTCTTGCGCATCTTCTAATGACTGTAGCTTGTCCAATTTCGCCCCAGGTCGTCGTCCCCGTCGTCGTCTGCAAGCGCCCGAGGCCCAGCTCAACTCCGACGAGTGATAGCCGCCGCGTCCGTGCACCCCCGCCCCAACCGCGACCACGTTGAGCATCGCCGCGTCCTCGCGACCTAGGTAAGCGCCAGAACCCCCTCCCCTACCCCTAGCCTCGTCGGAACATCACCGTCTGACGTGCCGCCGCCGCGGTGGCCATTTGCGCTGCTCGCGTTTGGTTAGAGTAGTAAGATCCGCTGGATCTAGATCCAACGGTCGAGATTAGAATTAGATGCGAAGGGTACGCTTAGATCTAGACCGCACATCGCCACTTATATCCAGCAGCTAGCGTGCGTGATCCACCCGAAGCGGTTCCGTCCAATCAGACGCTGCCGCGTGGCTCTAGTTTAGATTTAAAATCCAGTTATTATTCTATTAGTTGTTTAAACTTGTAATTTGCACAACTTTTGTTCTGTAAATCCAAAAATTTCAAATAAGATGTCTATGGATTCAAAAAATTAATACATTTGCATATATGGTCTTGGTTTGGTCATTTGCTTCTGGAAAATTAGTATTTTATGTAGAGACATTTGTAGGCCTATTTTGACTATATAAATTATTTAGAGTATTATTTTTAGGTGTTTTTTGTGTTATTTAGAATTTAGATTATATGCTTTGTCTTCAGTATTGTAGAGTTTGATTTAAAAGGTGTGGCAAATCATCATATTGCATTTTGCATGCATTCATATTATTTTTGTGTGTATATTGATTTGTGATTATTTTGTTGGATGAATTGTTCTGTAGATTTTGTGTAGTGCGGAGAGTGTGATTGTAAGGATTGTGTCTATTCCCCTAGATACCAAGGCAAGTGATAATCCATATTTTTTCCTATTATTTTATCTATTGCACTAGTGATATTTTGGTAGGACTTGCATGGTAATTTTCAAAGTATATGCTATGCTATGGTAGATCCTATAGATGATATCTTGGTAGAAATTTCCCAAGTTAAGAGACATGCTATGCTAGTACGTTTAGCCTAGCTATTAGAATTCAAGGGTGAAAAATTCATGTTACGATATTATGGCAAGTTTATGCCTATATGTTTTTGGACTAAGAAAACAACTTGTTAATGAAACACCTGGGTGGAATGGGAAAAATGGTTTGTGTTGAGTGATTACACAGGGCCCATGTCTATGGTTTACCTTGTGTATCACACTTGTGGATGGCCACCCAGGAACAAATATATTTGAGATGTTTAGTGTTGAGAAGCTTCTAGTGAAACCACATGGCATATGGGCTCTGGCTTGACCAACTAGGTTACAAGAACTCCGCCGGATGGACAGTTGGTGGTAGGGTTGATAGGATGGAACACATCCATGGTGGTCTGAGGGAATGCTTCTGAAAAGTTTCATCTCGATGCATGTCGAGTCTCGTGGGGAAAGTGCACCACCTCTCGAGGGGTTAAAACCTAAGTACTTAGCAGTGTCCCCGGTAACAAACATTTTGAGCATCAAAGACATTGAAATGATCAAGGACCTCCTCATCCCAATTTCTTTAAGTTAAAAATGGTGGGTGAACAAGGGTAGTGGTTCACCAATGTCTATTGGTGGTACCTTAGTGCTTTTGTAAAGAAAAACTTAGTGTTTTCAACTAGTAGGACAAAACTACTTTATGCAAAGCCAGCCTGAAACCACACTTAGCCAAATTCATGTAGATGATAGTCTCTATGTAACTATGATATCACTTGCCAATACAATTCCAAATGTATTCACCCCTTGTGGCTGTAACTTATTATGTTGCAGGTTACTCTGATGGTGAGTAGGGTTATGAGTCTACATTCAACATGTTTGCTTGTGGCACATGAAGATGAAGACTTTATTTATATACTTTGTAATAAGAACTCTATGTGTTAGCCTTGGGCTAATGAGTTGTAAGAACTATTGTACTCCTGGAATTACGATGTAATAATGACCTTTGTATCTGTGTACTTCATCTTAAACTATGGGTGCTACATTTCGATCCAGGGACTAGCACTGCAATCACAGGGGCCTTTACCTTAAAGGGTGAGGTCTTACAGATGGTATCAGAGCACTGTGTTGCCTGTAGGTTTGTGACCCTAAGATGGATTAGACTAAGGAAAACCACTAGGAAAATGCAACCCCTTTGTAAATTTCACACTTGTCTCTTTTCATCTCGTAAACCTCTCCTAATCTTTTTTCTCATCTCTATTTGTAGATGGACGCCATCAACGAAGCCATCAAGAAGGGACCACTGATGACCATGACCCTAGAATGTGATACGAAGTTTCTCAAGGCACTCAAGAACCTCATGGTTAGCTTGGGGATAAATGCTGAAGCGGTGTACAAGGGATTTCCAGTGATGGACGAATGAGAAGAATATTGGTGGGTACAACTCCACTTGTATAAAAACAAGGAGGATAACCACAAAGAGTTAGGATTCTGCATGGTCACCAACTTTGAAATGCACATGTTATTCTTTGACTCTACAAGGAATGCAGCATGGAATGCCATTAAGGAGCTTGGAGAAAGACTCAAGTGTAGAATGCTCAACACTCAAAATGACCTTAGAGAGGAGAAGAAGCATACTCAAGACTTAGAGACCACCATAAAACATCTAAGGGAGGATATCATAGACTTAGCATGGGAGTCTTGTGATCAAGACAAACAAATTGGCACCAAGGATGCCCAGATAGCTACCTTGACTAGTGAGTGAGAGTTGTGAGGTACTCAAATAGTTGGACCACCACACTTGTCGTTTTCTCGCGTTAATAATTTTGATCATACCAACCTATGTGGTATGGCAAAAATTTATCTAAGTTGTGTTTGAACCTTGGTGCTTGAGATTGATTAATGTATGCCATGAATTGTGTGGATTAATGTTTGTTGAATGACTATGGCTTTTGTTTTGCTACCTTATGTTGTACTCTTTACTTATGTTGTTTCTAATTTTCTCTATCCTATGCAATAGATGCCTAGCTTTGTTTTCAGCACCGGCGAGGAGTTCAAGGGAACTCGTTTTGGATCCCTTATCGTGGAGCTCGTCAGTGTACTCAGTCTTCCCATACCCAACATAAAGGGACTCCAACTCAGGAAGTTCGAGAGGAAGGATCTATGGGGATTTAGAGTCTTGCAGCCAGGACGCCAATCAGAGCCTTTCATCGAGGACATCGCCTTCAAGATACTCCATGACGACAAGGATAAGGCTCTCGACATCGCCATGCAGGATCTGCTTGGACGCCTCTGTGGACGTCACTCCGCCGATCTCAGGGGCCTCTACTTCCATCCATTTGGGAGACATGACGAGGAGGGAGAGGCTATAGTGTATGACGATACCACTAGGGAGACTATTGAGCCAGTGCGCCTCTATCTTCAGGACCTAGAGAGCCTTCGTAGGCACCTCGATACTGATAGGACCAAAGTCATGCTTAGAAATGACGAGCTACGCATCCAGTTGAGGGAGAAGGACAAGGCCTTCGAGGAGCAGGAGGAGATCATCAAGGAGATGGAGACTATGTTTGAGAAGCAAGACAAGAGGTTCAAGAATCAAGAGAAGAGAGTGCAGGATAGGAACAAGAAGATCAATGAGATGCAGGCCGATATGGAGCTCAAGGATCTTGAGTTAGAGACACAACAGGAGGTGATTGAGAGGATGAGTTCGCAGAAGAGAGAGCTTCAGGCGAAGGTCGATGCTTTGAACACCAGTGTAGACGAGTACAAGGAAGGAATCGACGCAGCAGGACTAACTCTAGTGGAGGAGGAAGTCGATATGGAGGAGTAGTGTTGACTACTTGGCTATCTATCTATCATGATTTTATTTATTGAGTTGCATTGATCATCCAACATGTGGATGACTATGCTAGTGTGTTTACTTTACAAAACTTTTTGTTCGTGATGTTTAAACTCTAAGTTTATCTTGTGCTTGCTTATTTGTGATTATTTCTATGTGGTGTGATGTGCTCTTTAGTATCTATGGGGTATTTATCCTTACTGAAACCACAGATGCCTCCCCATCGTGCCAATCTGTCAACACCCAAATTTTTAATCCCATATGCCCGTTATGCCATACATCGCAATCCCAGGATTACCATTTTTGCGAGACATAATAGATTGGTACCATAGTTCATCATCCATTACAAACCATAATAAAGGTCTTACAAATGAAGGATCTCATGATCCAGTATTAGTACATTCAACGCAGTGGAATAATATAATAACGATAGCATGGACGAGGCTCCATCTTCGTGGTAACAGGCAATGCTGATGATGGGAGATGATCCTAGTTATCGTAGACTTCCCGCGGTCCATCCTCCTGATAGTCCTCCTCATAGTCCTCCTCATAGTCTGGCCACGGGAATAGCCAGGGACAAAGCCATGAGTACTCTTTAAGTACTCGCAAACTATCACTAACAAGTAAAGTGGTTCAAGTAGGAATACTAAGCTCTAGGTTGTTTTGCAAAAAGCCAGGTTTATCTCTAGCTGAGTTCAGAAGTAAATAAAACTAGTTTAAGGTTTTATAACAGCTAAGTGGGAACTTAGTTTTCACTTTCAGAACCCTGTTGTGGTCAAGTCAAAGTCATGATTGACTCACAAGTCATTTTGAAAATATTTGACGACGGAACAGTATGGCCACTCCAATTGTCCATAACCGCGGACGCGGCTATTCGAATAGTTTAAAACTCTGCAGAGGTGGTACACTTTCACCACAACATTCGATACATCTGTCAGGAACAATCCTGAATTCACCATACTCAATATGCGGATAATCAATCCTAACCTTTTAATTACACACCCTAGTATAGGCACCTCTCCTATGAGTTTGGCCTCCCAACCATGACCATCTGTCATCTTGGGAACTTCACAGGTGGACAATCATCACGAGGTAGCCTCAGCTCAAACCTCGGCCACAAGGGAACCCATACTAAGGTATATAAACTTCCAGTCAAGCCCTACCCAAATTCGGGTATTGTGGTTGTACGGTAAAATTGGAATGGTATCAAATCCGAACACAACCATCAGTTTTATAAAGGGCTAGGGCTCATGCCTCAACATTTTCATCATCAAATTCATCTTGTGTTCAATAACACGTGTCAAAACATTTCATTAGAATGACTCATCATTATAAGGTTTTCATAATCATTTTCACCAAGTAATCCCATCTAAAGCGATCATGTTTTATGCTTAGCACTAGCCACTAAAGTTGGGGGTAATCACTAATGAGGGGTGGTAATAAAGTGTGACTTATCTAAGTATAATCTCATGCCTCGGGATGACATCAATTTTTACCTAACTTAGGCCAAGTTTTATGCTCTTTATGTGACTTCTAATATCTTTCCAAAAATATCAGAAACACTACCTAAAAGTAAACAAAGAATTTTGACAAAGAAATAAACTAATAAAGCTTGCAAGTAAAACTAGGATTTAGGATAATCAAGTTTGTCTAATCAAGCATGCCTAATGCATTTCATAGGTTCATTGGTACTGTGGGGCTTGCAAGTATTAGCGTGCATGGTTTTAGCTTAGCTTGCTAAGATAGTAGCTTGCATTAGATAGCTTGCCTTGCGAAGTGCAGTGGTTGAAGTTCTCCTATGCTTCCTCTTCATAGTAGTTCCTTCCTCTTCGTATCCTTGGTCGTTAC
Source organism: Avena insularis (assembly GCA_023614405.1). Classification (NCBI taxonomy): domain Eukaryota; kingdom Viridiplantae; phylum Streptophyta; class Magnoliopsida; order Poales; family Poaceae; genus Avena; species Avena insularis. Next base: position 290,955,664 of record CM042697.1, on the reverse strand, counting down.
TGGCGTCTATAAATAAATACGAAGTACACAATCATCAAACCATACTTAACTACTTCTATTTATCACATAAGGTTCACACTAGATTATCTAGCATCATCACAATCATCACACGAATTAACGCAAAAGTTTCATTTATTTTATTTTAGAAAGTAATTTCTACTCATTGTAAAACTACTTAAGATTTAACATTCTCCAATTAAAATATGGGATCATGTTGACACATATCATCACCACATATTCTAATACTTGGGAATGTGATTTAAAGTGGTGTCACAATTTAATAAGGTTTAACCTTTTTATTTTAATTAATTAAAGTGACTAGAAATGCCTATGGGGCATTCTTTTATTACTTGTACATTATTACTGCAAGTAAACCTAGATATATTTATATATTCAGAAAGGTCTTATCAAATGTAATTTTTGAGAGTTGGAATCAACTCAAAAGCATTTATGGTTGAATTTTGAAAAATGTTTGAATGCAGAAACGTCTCTGCCTTATTATTTTTACTATAGTTGATCTATAATTCCAAATGGTTTGAATCCAACGGACTTAGATTAAGAATTTCCATATCTTTCTAAAAAATTGGTTTCATGCTTTTTGGTTTAGTAAAACTCGTTGAATTTATTTTTGAATCTACTACCAGAACTAGGTTTAAAACTAAATAGATAAATCTAAATTCAAACTACTGGGTCTCGCGAGAGAGTTACTGGGCCAGCCCACTACGCACAGCGCGCGCAGGTGGGTTTAAGTGGTGTTACTACTTGTCAGTGAGACAGGGGTGCGAAGGGGTACGGGGTGATTACGACCGTAGGATTACGGCCATCGTCCTCGTCGAACAGAACACGACGGGCTCAAACCCTAATGCGGCCAGTGGGGGTCTAGGGCGGATCATCGGGGCTCAGGCGATGGTCGGTGATGGGGGCGAATGATGAAGTCGATGACGACGGTTCTCCTAGTACTGGCAGCTCCTCATGGGGTGGCTCCAATCGACGATGCCCTTCTCCTCCAGCAGCGGCTGGCTCCGGCAAAATTCCGGCGAGGGAGAGCTTGCCTTGCTCCGGGAAGAGGTGGGAAGGATCAGTGAGAGGTGGGGAGTGAACTGGTGTGAAGAAAATGAGCGGGGGAGGCCTCCTTTTATAGGCGGGCGAGAGAGGCCGAGCGGCATAGGTAGTGCTCGTCGGGGTCAGTGTTACAGCGAGCTATGGGCATGGCTAGGGCCAGGGGACGGTGCGCGATCTCCTGGCGGTGCTCAACGGCTTGATGGCGTGGCAAGGGCGGTGTGGTTTGGTCAGAACACGCTGGTGCTCTGACTGGCACCGACGACATTTTTGACGACGCACAGGCGATCCTGGTCGCGTGGAGGCGAACGGGCATGTATGGTGGTATCCTGGGACGGTGGTGATCGCAGGAATGGGCTGCGAAGGCGACGCACGGTCTATGCGAGCGTGTCGAGCGCGGCGAGATGGCGCGCTCTGGATATGGCAGAGACAAACTGGGCGCGTGTGTTCTTGGTGGTCCACTGCTTGTCAAGGCTCCAGGGCTGGACAGGGGGTGGCAGTGGACGGTGGCGTGCCTCCTAGACATGGTGGCTAGGCGCGGCGATGGCTCGTTCTAGCTTGCCATGGTCGGCTGGCAAGGGTTTGCTCGGCATGCACGACATTGTGCATTGGTAGGGGTCTAGGCTGGTTTAAAGCACTGGTTGTCACTAGAGGAGACAAGGGTGATCAATGGGGAACAAGGTTTGGCAAAATTACTGCTCAAAACAGTGAAGTTTGGCAGAATTTGGTTTGTGTCTCCAGGTGTTTGATGAAATGGCCGAAAGAATTTCATATTTGAATTTTTGGTTGAAACTTGGTGAGTGTACTAGGCACATACTAGGGAGTATCTGGTTGCTTGGATTTGTCAAGGTGAACTGGTTTGGTTGTGTTTTGAGGAATGGTGATCTTACCATATGAACTAGATTCAATTTTTAAATGTCATTTGAATAGGGTTACCAAATGTTTCTGTGGGTTTGCAAGGTGGGCTTGGGTTCACTTTTACTTGGTATAGCAAGGGGTGAAAAGAACTGGATTTGTTTCTGTTTGAAATCTTGGACTAGAAACACTCAAAGTGGTCTAGTGAGCAAGATTGCCAAAAGTGACAATTAGCTCATATTGTTTGTTTTTGAATTTCTCTTGATTTGATTCTACTTGGAAATGATTTAGATGATGTTGTTTTCATCTTTAAACCAATCCTTGCTATTCACAAAAATCACACAAGTCCATTCAAGCATTCATGCATTCACCACATACACACATGCATTCATATGGATTTTAATTCACAAAAGTTTTTGTTAACCCTAAATTTGGGTGATAGGAATTTGATAACCTTGATTAATATTTTTGGGATGTTACAAACCTTCCCTCCTTAAACAAAATCTCGTCCCGAGATTTGAGAAAAAGAAAACTAGGATTTAAAGAGATCTGGAAAATCCGTTCGAATGTAGTCTTCTCGCTCCTTCTTCAGTGTGGTTACTCCACTGGATCTTGAGAAACTTGATACTCCGGGTCCTGGTGGTTCTGAAAGCTTCCTCCAAAATATGAATGGGTACTTCGGGATATGTCAGGTCATCGTTGATCTCTATGGTTCCGTGATCAATATTCTTGAAAACTTCAGTCTTCTCCGGGACTTCTAGGCATTTGCGAAGTAACAAGATGTGAAACAATTATGCACGGCTGACATCTCCTCTGGCAGTTCCAGTTGATACGATACTTCTCCTCGATGATTCAAAATCTTGAAGGGTCCAATATATCTGGGGGCTAACTTTCCTTTGAGTTGGAAACGTTGCATTCCTTTCAAAGATGACACTTTGAGATACACAAAATCTCCGATATTGAAGGCTAGGTCTCGACGCCTCTTGTCGGCATAACTCTTCTGTCTCGATTGTGCGGTCTTGAGGTGCTCACGGATCTTGTGAACTTTCTCTTTGTCTTCTCTTAGGATGTCGGGTCCAAAAATCTGACTCTCTCCTACTTCCGACCAATTTAAAGGGGTACGACACTTCCTTCCATACATGAATTCAAATGGGGCCATTTGCAAACTGGCTTGGTAACTGTTGTTGTATGAAAATTCTGCGAAAGGCAGACAATCTTCCCATTTAGATCCATATTCTAACACACAAGCTCTCAACATATCTTCGAGTATTTGGTTTACTCGCTCCGTTTGTCCATCAGTCTGAGGGTGATAAGATGTGCTAAAATCCAGTCGGGTTCCTAATCCTTCTTGGACTTTCTTCCAAAATCTTGAGGTAAACTGGGTTCCTCGATCCGACACGATGTTCTTGGGGACTCCATGCAATCTGACGATTATAGCAATGCACAACTCTGCTAGCTTCGAACTCTGATAGGTGGTCTTGACAGGTAAAAAATGGGCGACTTTGGACAATCTATCTACTATGACCCAAATAGAGTCATTTCCCCTACTAGATGTAGGCAAACCGGTGATAAAATCCATTCCAACTGAATCCCATTTCCATTCCGGAATCTGCAGTGGTTGCAACAGACCTGCGGGTATCTGATGTCCCGCCTTGACTCTCTAACAAATATCACACTTGGCTATGTAGCTTCCAATTTATCTCTTCATATTATGCCACCAAAATTGCTCCTTCAAATCCTAATACATCTTTGTTCCTCCGAGGTGGATAGAATAAAGAGTATCATGGGCTTCTTTCAAAATAGCTTGCTTCAACTCTGAATCTGCTGGCACACATATACGCCCTTTGTACCACAAAACTCCTTCTTCATCTTCTGTAAATCCGGGTACCTTCCCTGTACCGATACGGCGTTTGATTCCGTCGATACTAGCATTTCCTTTCTGTGCCTCCTTGATCCGACTGATCAAATTGGGTTGAAGTTCTATGCTAGACAACAATCCTTCACTTACGAGCTCCATTCTAAAATCTTCCAACTCCTTATGCCAACTTGGTTGCTCCTTCAGAATCATGGAGTTCAAGCGACACGGCAGTCTGCTAAGGGCATCTGCTACCACATTGGCCTTACCGGGGTGATAGTGGATGTCCAGATCATAGTCCTTGATTATCTCTATCCATCTTCTTTGTGTCACATCCCAAGATTTTCCAAATCTTGTTATGTGAAAAATAAATAAACAAAATAAACAATTGTTGATTTTCAAGGTGAGAAGAAACTTTTTGATTCCAATTGGAAACATCAAAACCTGTTTTGGACAAATAAAATCCTAAAGGGATTTAAAAAGATAAACAATTAATAAAGAGTTTTAATAATTGGAATCCCTATTTTTGGATCTTTTAATAAAAAGATTTGGTTTCCAAAAGAAAAGGTAGAATTATAAATAAGGATTATTTTATAGAGCCAAATTAAATCTTGGCCAAGCTTTTGAAATAAAATATTTCTATATGATAAAAAGAGTAAAGGATTATTTAAATAAAATAATGAGGATTTATTAATATCCATTTTTATTAAAGTAAAGGCTTTTCCATTTTAAATAAACACTAAAACTTGTTAATTTATTTTAAATAGGATTTCCAAGTGTTTTAGTTTTTCAAATGAAACCTACTAAAAAGATTTTTGATATTATTTAGATTTCAAAAAGAGTTTTAAAATAAATTAAAACCTATTTGAATTAAAGACTATTGACTATTTATTTAATTATTAATTGATCCTAAAAGAATAAAAGCATTATTTTATTTTGGACTTTGAAATATGTTGATAAACAAAATAAAATTCACCCAAAGTTTGGTGGTGAGTTGAATTCAAATGGAGATTGAATAATATTACTAAATCTTATTTAATTAAAACTAGAGCCTATTTTAAATAATTAAAGACCCTAAAAAGGATAAATATATTATTCTGAATTTGACTTTATAATGTGCTATTAATCAGTATTTGAGTCTTCACAAAATTTGGCAAAGGTTTGAATTCAAATGAATGTTTAAATTGTTTAAACAAAATCAAAACAGAAAATCAAATGGGAAAAAGAAAAACCATCAGTATAAAAAATGGAAACAAACCCAGCCCAGCCCAGCTAGCCCACCTATCCCTCTCCCCCGAAACGTTTTTCTTCTTACTCAGAAATTGACCCGCTGAGTCACCGACGCGTGGACCCTATCTCCCCACTCCCTCTCTCGCTGACCGTCCGACCCCACAGAGCTGTTCATCGTTTCCACCCACGAAGACCACGCCCTGGCCGTTTTCTGCCATTGAATTCTCACGATCAATTATCCTAAATTCCGCGTTTAATCCTCACCGTGACCCCGCAGTATTAATCGCCACGCTCTCCTCTTCTCTTCCCCCCAATCCTCCTAGGCTGTCAGTATTGCCTGCGACATCACCTCTGTCTCCGACGGCTTTCCCGGCCGATTCTGGCAGCCCCTCGCCGCACCTTGCCTCCTAGACCACGCTCACTTGCTTCCCACCTCCTGGCGAATCTCCCCGTAGCGCCAGCTCGCCCGCACGTGCTCTGCAACATCGACAGCGTCTCCAACAGAGCAATGCCGCCGTCTTCTTCAACTCCGGCAACGGCTCCCCGTAAGCCACGTCTCCCCCTCCACCTCTAGATGACCCTCCTACACTCACCACTCTCCCGCGCATCTAACCATTCTTTCCATTTTCTCTGGCATGCTCTGAAGCCTCGTCTTCAACCTCGCCTGAGCATGCCCGACGACTCCACGAACTCCGGTGAGCAATTGTTGACCACCCCGAGCGCCCCTTCGCCAGCAAGGACCACCTTGAGCTTCCCCACGCCACGGCGAACTTGGTGAGCATCTCTCTGCACTCTCTCGCTTCCTGTAGCATCGACACATACCGTCGACTGCTTCGCCGCCACTGCCTCCGCCCTTGGCCCATCTCGCAGCAAGCATCTTGCGCCCGTCCGATCTCAATCTAGTGGCTAGGAAAGAAACTAACCAGAAGGAGTAAGTAGTGCCTCTGAGCCGTGTGGTGTTACTTAGATCCAAAGGCTCGCATCTGTCAATCCGCACGAAGCGGTACCGACCAATCGCAGCACGACGCGTGGCCTGTGTTTGTTTTAAAAACCAGAAACTTGTCTATTAGATGTTCCAATTTGAAAAATTCATAACTTTCAAACCACACGTCCAAATTTTGCAAATTTTATATCAATGGAATCAGCAAGATAAGTACTTTCTGACCATGCACTTTGTTTAGTAAAATGCTTCTGTTAAATTGATTGTTTTTGCAGAAACTTGTGTATGCATGTTTAGAATATAAAAATTGTTCTAAACTGATTTTTGAGATAAAACCTTTGGCAAATGGATTGTTTTGAACCTACTGACCTTAGAAACCAACTCATGGATTTGAAAATGTATTTGGTGAAGCTAAAGAGTAAATATTTGATTTAAAGCATTTCTAGTCAAATAAAAATATGGTTTAATTGTTAAAAATGATTTTGGAGGAAACCCTTTGGGTAATGTTTTGATTTAAACTCTCAGATCCCAAACACCAAGTTTTAGAATTATAAATGTATTTGGTGAACCATATAAAAATTGTTGCTTTGCTAAAGGCATTTTCAACCACATGAAATAATGATTTGGTTTAAAAATGGTTTATAGGTAAAATCTTTTGAAAATAGTTTTGCCACTTTATAAGATGGCCAATAAGTGTCTTAGAATGTTTATAACCTATTATAAACCACTTTTGTAAATAAAACAAAGTTTGGCATGCTTGCATGCATTGTTTTGATTCTATTAATTTATGTGATGTTGCTTGAATGGTAGATTGAAATTGTGCCCTTGCTTGATTGAATTGTAGTGATTTGAAGAGTGTGATCATTTCAAGATCAAGGAGTGAGCTTATATTATCTACCAAAAAGGCAAGTGATGCTACATACTTCTGTCCCATTATTTTCACTATGCATTAGTGATATTTCTAAGTAAGACTTGCATGGAATTTTGCTAAGTGTCAGCTATGCCATGGGAAATCCTAGTAGATGAAACCTTAGTAGAATTTCCTAAGTTAAGATTCCTACTACTATCATGCTTATCTTAGCTAGTAGAAAACAAGGGTGGAATATATATTCATACTATGGAATATTTCTAAGTCAAGGACTTATGTTTTGTTTAATAAAACAACTAAGTGAATGAATCACCTGGGTGGAATGGAAGGAATGGTTTGTGTTGAGTGGTTCACAAGGCCCATTTCTATGGTTTACCTTGTGTATCTCACTTGTGGATGGCCACCCAGGAACAAAGAGGTTTGAGATGTCAAATGTTGAGAAGCTTCAAGTGCAGCCACTTGGCATTATGGGCTCTGCCTGGATCATATAGGTTGCAATAACTTAGCCAAATGGACAGTTGGTGGTAGGGGATTGATAGGTTGGAGCGCGTCCATTCTGGTCTAAGGGAAGGCTTCTGAAAGATCTTGTCTTGGTGAAACCAAGTCTCGTGGGGAAAGTGCACCACCTCTGCAGAGTGAAAAATCTAAGTACTTAGCCATGTCCCTGGTAAAGGACAATTTGAGCATCAACACATGGAAGCTATCAAGAATCTCCTCATCCCAATTTCTAAGTTAAAAACTTGTGGTTGAACAAGGGATTGAAGGATCACCAATTTCTATTGGGAGATGCCTTGGGTGATTTTTGTCAAAGCAAAAACTTAGTGTTTTCAAAGGATAAGGAAAATCTATTTTGAGCAAAGCAAGCCTAAGCTCCACTTAGCCAAATGCATATAGATGATAGACTCCACTATTCTACCATAGTATCACTTGCCAATACAATTCAAATGTATTGACCCTTGTGGCTGTAACTTATTATGTTGCAGGTTTGTATGATCTTAGTGAGATGAGTTGATTAGGGTTACAAGTCTACAACCAACATGTTTCCTGTGGCACTTTGAAGATGAAGGACCCCATGCTATTGTTATATTCTGCTGCATTGTAATGAGATAGCCAAATGAGCTATGTAAGATGTAATAATTTACTCTATTCCTGGTTATAAAGTTGTATTATGACTTTTGTTTCTTGATATTACATCTTAACTGTGGATGCTAGCTATTGATCCAGGGACTAGCATTGTAAACATAGGGATCTCTACCTTATTAAAGGATGGGAACCTTACACTTTGCCTCATATTCAGCTCCTTCTGGGTGAAAATATACTTCAGGCTCTTGTGATGCGAATAAATTTCACAGCGGTTTCCCATGAGGTAATGCCGCCATGTCTTCTAGGCTAAAACTACGGCTGCTAGTTCAAGGTCATGGGTAGGGTAATTCTGTTCATGTTGCTTCTGTTGTCGGGATAGATAAGATATGACTTTGCCTTCTTGTATTAGCGCACATCCGAGACCGATCTTGGATGCGTCACAATACACATCAAAAGGCTTCATGATATCTGACATGATCAAGATTGGGGCTAAGATCAATCTGTTCTTAAGTTCTTGAAAACTCGCTTCACAGTTGGAATAGATCAGAATTTTATCGATGAAAACAACAACAAACTTATCGAGGAAGTCCATAAAAATCTTATTCATGAGGTTCATGAAATAAGCGGGACATTGGTTAATCCAAAGGACATGACATTGTACTCATACAGTCCATATCTGGTGGTAAAGGCAGTCTTTGGAATATCCTCTACGCGAATCTTGAGTTGATGATAACCAATCCTAAGATCAATCTTAGAAAACACTTTGGCACCGTTCAACTGGTCAAACAGATCTTCTATATTCGATAGTGGGTACTTGTTCTTGTTAGTGACATCATTCAGCTTCCGATAATCCGTACACAAATGGTTACCTCCATATTTCTTGTCCACAAACAAGACATGTGATCTCCATGGCGACACACTTGGTTGAATATGTCCTATATCCAGCATAGCATCCACTTGCTTCTTCAGCTCCACTAGTTCATATGGGTTCATACTATACGGTCTCTAAGCTATGGGTCCGGTTCCAGGGATTAGTTCAATGATAAACTCGATATCCCGATCTGGGGGCATACCAGGAAAAACATCTGGAAATACATCAGGGTATTCACAGACTACTCTGACTTGGTCAATGGTTGGTTGGGCTAGACTCTTGTTGCACTTGAATTGACGGGGCAAGGTTTTAGATACATGCTCTACTGATACTCCAGTGGTATTGGTCATGGTTATGGCTTTCTTGGCACAGTCGATTAATCCTTTATGTTTTGACATCCAATCCATTCCTAGTACTACTTCCTAACCTTTAGTTCCAAGTACTATTAGATTAGCATAAAATCTATCCCATGGATTCTGATAAGTACGGCCTTGCAAACTTGTCTAGCTTTGGTGGTTGAACCAGGTATTTGAACTATCATAACATGCTTCAATTTTGTTGGTTGAATCTTACTAGTGCATGCAAATTCCTCTGTAACAAATGAGTGGGATGCTCCAGAATCAAACAACACTCTTGCAAGTACTGAGTTAACAGAAAACATACCCAGCACGACATCTGGCGCTTCTTGGGCTTCTTCAACATTCATGTGAAACAGACGGCCGTTGCGGTTGAGCGAATTCCTAGGGAAAATCTTCTTCCAGGCTGAACATGACACTGCTGCTGAGATAGGGCATTCACATTGGTGGCTGCTGCAATCTTCTTGGGGCATTCAGTGGAATAGTGACCCTTGGTTCCGCATTCATAACAAGTCACCTAAGACTTGTCCGTTCCTGCAATAGGCACAACCTTGCTTCCAGTTCTAGGGGAAGTATTGGTGTTGTTGGCAACAATGTTGTTGTTGAACTTGGGTGGTGCACGGTTGAAATTGTTGGAGTTGTCGGGGTTGTTGTTGTTGTTGTTGTTGTTGTTGTTGTTGTTGTTGTTGTTGTTGTTGTTGTTGTTGTTGTTGTTGTTGTTGTTGTTGTTGTTGTTGTTGTTGTTGTTGTTGTTGTTGTTGTTGTTGTTGTTGTTGTTGTTGTTTTGTTGTTTCCTCCGGGACTTGGGTTTCCTCCTCCACATTCATCAGGGGTCTATTGTTTCTTGGGGCAAATCATGTATATGGGTTGGGGCGATAATTTGGGGTATGGTGGGTTCCTGGTTGATGCATCATTCGACGCTTGCGGTTCTCATTGGCTTGGTTGACTTTGCCTTCCATCTGAATGGCAGAATCCACTAAGGCTTGAATGTCAGTGAAAGGAATATTGACTAAAACAGCCTACATCTCATCATGCAGACCATTCAGGAATCTCTCCTTCTTCTTGGATTCAGTATCAATCTCATCTGGTGCGTACCTAGCTAATGACAGAAATTTGTCACGGTACTCAAATACTGTCATCCTCCCTTGCTTCAATTCTATGAATTCACCTCTCATCCTCTTGATTAAACCCGGTGGCACATGGTTTCGGCTGAACTTGAGTTTGAATTCATCCCAAGTCATCATCTGTCCTCCATTCATGGCGCGAACGTTGTTCCACCAAGCTCTTGCATCTCCTGCCAGATAGTGGGTGGCAAACTGTACTTTCTCATTGGTCTCCACTCCTACGACTTCTAAGTTGCTCTCCATAATCTGCAGCCAGTCATCGGCATCTAATGGCTCTTCAGACTTACTAAAGATGGGTGGATTGGTGTTCTGAAAGGTTTTGATCTTGGATCCATGGTTGTCCTGGTTTCCATGGCCTTGATTTTTGTTGGCCATCTGAGCTATGTGTTGAAGGGTGGCTAAGTTGGCTTGACGTTCGGCTCTTTCAGCTTCGCGGTCTGAAACCAACATTTGCAAGATTTGCAACATTGGGTCCGGGGATGAACTGCTTCCTCCGCGAGGCATCTGAAGATTGAGATAGATCATGAGAAAAGAGGGAAATTTTATAAGGTTTAGGGGTTTGTTTTTTAAAAAGCCTTTAAAGTTTGACTTAGATTTTGCTAACTCGCAACTTTCTTTTGATTCATTCATAGCACACAGTACAAACACACACCACAACAAGGAAACATATGGCTTTAAGAACCATTCTATGAAACTACGATAAAGTGGGACCGGATACAACTTCACTAACGCAAAAGTGCTCAAGTGCTACTACTCCTCGGAATTGGTGGCTTCATCATCATCGTCATCAATGAAGGCGGAGTCATCATCATCGGTGAAGAAGTCCATGGCTTGATCCTCCGGGAAGTGATCATCATCAGTGAGGTAGGAGTAGGGGTCTCCATGGATATCTTCCCCTGCATTCTCCCTCTCCTCAAGCTGCATGTCCCGCTCGTGGATGGTTTCCTCCAAGTCTGTCACCTTGTGACGAAGGCGAGCAATAATTCAATCCTTCTTATCAAGCTGACGGCGACGAGACTGGCGATCCTTCACAAGCATGGCAATGGTCTGGTCCTTCTTGACTGTGATGGCATAGTTGTGGTTGGCGTAGGCGCGGGCATTGTCCAACTCCTTCTGCCTGTCATACATCATGAAGCTGAGATGGTCCACTTGATGCTTCAGCTCCGGGTGTCATGATACCTATAGTGGCTGTCCCATAGCATCACGCCTTGGGTAATACTCAAAGCGCGTGCCCTTGATCCGATTGATGCTTTGCCCACACAGACGGGCAAGATCTTCCTACATGGCCCTGGCGAGTCCATCTAGCCAGTTGTTCTCTCTTAAGGTGAACTGGATTCCCTCTGAGGTGGGGGCTTCAATCTTCCCTCTGAGACTTGCAACAATAAGCCATTGCAATTCTTATCCTTGTTGATTGTTGAGCTGGGCTCCGAAGAACTTGGGGTGTGGGCGCTCTAGAAGTTCCGAGAGTTGTTCCAAATCATGCTCAAAGATGAGATCTCCTCCATTGCCCAACTGATAGAACTTGCTATTCTTCACGTCCATCTATAAGAATGTAGGATGAGTAAGTTAGTAGAGTGATCAAGTGTGTCAAAATTTATGTAATATTTTGCAAGAATTTGTGAGGAACATGAATTTTCTTGAAAGAATCTAAGTGATAAGAATGAGAATATGTTTTCATAAATACTCACTTCTTTTGTTTTGAAACTATTTTTTGATTCAAGCGTCCATTCTAAACTAGGGTCTCCTATGGTCAGGATGGATCTGATACCAACTTGTCAACACCCTTATATTTAATCCCAGATGCCCGTTATGCCATACATCACAATCCCAGGATTACCATTTTTGCGAGACATAACAGATTGGTACCATAGTTCATCATCCATTACAAACCATAATAAAGGTCTTACAAATAAAGGATCTCATGATCCAGTCTTAGTACAATCAACACAGCGGAATAATAAATAACGGTAGCATGGGCGAGGGTCCATCTTCATGGTCACAGGCAATGCCGACGATGGGAGATGATCCTAGTTGTCGTAGACTTCCGGCGGTCCATCATCCTGGTAGTCCTCCTCATAGTCTAGCCATAGGAATAGCCAGGGACAAAGCCATGAGTACTCTTTAAGTACTCGCAAACTATCACTAACAAGTAAAGTAGTTCGAGTAGGAATCCTAAACTCTAGGTTTATTTGCAAAAGGCAGGTTTATCTCTAACTGAGTTTAGAAGTAAAGAAAACTAGTTTAATGTTCTACAACACCTAAGTGGGAACTTAGTTTTCATGTTCACAACCCTGTTGTGGTCAAGCCAAAGTCATAGTTCATTTCACAAGTCATTTTTAAAACATATGATGACAGAACAGTATGGCCACTCCAACTCTCCATAACCGCGGACACGGCTATTCGAATAGTTTGACACTCTGCAGAGATTGTACACTTTCACCACAACATTCGATACATCTGTCAGGGATAACCCTGAATCATCATACTTAGTATGCGGAAAATCAATCCTAACATTTCAATTACACACCCTAGTATAGGCACCTCCCCTTTGATTTTGGCCTCCCAGCCATGACCATCTGTCATCTTGGGAACTGCATAGGTGGACATTCATATTCACGAGGTAGCCTCAGCTCAAACCTCTTCCTCAAGGGAACTCATACTAAGACATATAAACTTCCAGTTAAGCCTTACCCAATTTAGGTATTGTGGTTGTACGGTAAAATTGGAATGGTATCGCATCCGAATCCAACCATCAGTTTTTATAAAGGGATAAGGCTCATGCCTCAACATTTTCATCATCAAATCATCTTGTGTTCATAACATATGTCAAAAACATTTCAATAGAATGAATCTTCATTCCAAGGTTTTCATAATCATTTTCACCAAGTATTCCCATCTAAAGTGATCAACTTTTATGCTTAGCACTAGCCACTAAAATTGAGGATATTCACTAATGAAGGGTGCTAATCAAGTGTGACTATCCAAATCTAGTCTCATGCCTCACTATGACATCTAGTTCTAACTACTTAGGCCTAGTTTTATGCTCTTTATGATACCTATAGCAACTTTCTAAAACTCACAAGTGACTAAGTAAAAGTAATAAAGGACTTGGGTAAAGGTAAAAGAATAAAGCTTGCAAGTAAAACTGGGATTTGGTATAATCAAGGTTGCATAACCAAAGCATGCCTAATGCATCTTGCATAAGTTAACTTGTAGTGTTGGGCTTGCAAGTATTAGCTTGCATAAGTAACATGCAAGTGTTAGCTTGCTAGGATGGCTTGCCTTGATTGGTCAGTGGTTGAAGTTTTCTTCTTCTTCGTAGTACTCCTCCTCCTCATAGCCTTGCTTGGTAGTAGCGTCTATAAATGAATACGAGGTACACAATCAGCAAACAATACTTAACTACCTTTATTTAGCACACAAAGGTTCACACTAGATGATCTAGCATCATCACAACCATCACATGAAATAAATACCTAGTCTTATTTATTTTATTTTAGAAAAGTAATTTCTACTCATTGAAAACTACTTAAGATTTAATATTCTCCAATTAAAATATGGGATCATGTTGACACATGTCGTCACCACATATTATAATACTTGCGAATGTGATTTAAAGTGGTGGTCATATTTTATAAAGTTTAAAATTACTATTTTATATAATTAAAGTGACTAGAAATGCCTATGTAGTATTCTTTTAGTACTAGTCCAAGATCACTGAAAGTAAACCAAAATATCTTTACAAATTCAGATAGATCTTGTCAAATGTGATTTTTGAGAGTTGTAATCAACTCAAAAGCATTTATGGTTGATTTTGGAAAAATGTTTGAGTGTGAAAATGTCTCTGTCTTGTTATTTTTACGATAGGTGATTTATAATTTCAAATGGTTTGAATCCAACTAGCTTGGATTGATAATTTGAATACCTTTCCAAAAAAATTGGAATCATGCAATTTGGTTCAGTACATCTGTTTGAATTGAATTTCAAAGTCACTGACTGAACTAGGTTTTGATTAAAATAGAAAATCTATTTGAATCTCTGGGCTACCCGCGGGAATGATACTGGGCCGGCCCAACTGCATAGCGCGTGCAGCGGGCTGCTGACAGGGGGTCCCATGCGTCAGCGGCTCAGTTAACCCGAAGTGGTATGTTTCAATCTAAGCCATGCGATTAGACTAGGATCTATGACTGTGGTTCGTCATCTCCGTCGGATAGCTCCGGCGAGACTGAATCCTAACGACGATGGTGGGGGTACGCGGTGGCTTACCAGGGCTCCAGCTAGGATCGACGATGGGGGAAAACGACATTGTCAACGATGGCGGTTCAAACGGTGGTCGCGGCAGCTCCTGGGGTGGCTCCAATCAACAGCTACTCTCCTCCTCTGTAGCGGTGGACTCCGGTAAAATTCCGGCGGGCTGGATCTCTCCTTGCTCCGGGGAAGGGTCAGGGGTGGTTCTGAGAGAGAGGGGAGTGAGATGGTGTGAAGAATTGAGGCGGGGGTGGACTCTATTTTTACACCGGCGAGTGGGGCAGTGCGGCATGGCCAGGCTCCTCCGGCGACATCGGCACAATGAGCTACGGGCATGGAGAAGGGCATATGACGGTGCGGTGTCTCCTGGAGGTCATCGCAGGCTTAATGGAGCGGCAAGGGGCGGTCGAGAACGTCAGGCGCGGTCCATGCTCTGCTCGGGAATGACGGTGTTCGAGACGGCGTACAGGGGCTTCATGTCACGTGGTGGCGAACGGTCATGTCTGGGAGGTAGCTAGGGTCATGGCGAGTGTAGTTACGCCTAGTGAAGGCGAGGCGCAGCGTATGCGAGCATGTCGGCTGCGGCGCGGCTTATGCGAGCATGTCGGCTGCGGCACTCTGGCATGGTTGCAGAAAAATGGGCACGACGTTTCTTGGTGGTCTACGGCTTGGCTGAGCTCGTGGGGTGGACAGGGAGTTGCAGTGGACGGTGGCATGTCTCCTAGACATCGTGGATAGCCATGGCGCTAGCTCCTGTGAGCTGTCCATGGTCGAGCGGCGAGAACGGTTCGGGTGGCGCGACACTGGTGCAACGGCGAGGAAGGCGGCTTCAATGCATTGTTGGGCACTAGGGGTGACAAGGGGAGTGAAATGGGGGCAATGGTTTAATCAGCCACTGCTCACAACAGTAGAAGTTAGGCAAGTTTGATCTGTTTCCACCATGTGTTTGAAGAAATGGCCGCATGAATTCAAAGTTTGAATTTTTGGATGAATTATGTTGAGTGCTCTGGTCATAAGCTTGGTAGTCTGAGGTTGCTTGGGTTTGCCAAGGTGACGTGGTTTGGTTGGTTTTTGAGAAATGGCCATCTTAGTACCTACACTTGATTCAATTTTGAAATGTCCTTTAAATAGATTTGGAATTTGTTTCTTTTGGTTTGTAAAGTGTGCTTGGGTTCATTGTTACTTGGTCTAGCAAGGGGTGAGAAGAATTGGATTTGTTTCTGTTAGAAAACTTGGACTAGGAACTCCCAAAGTGGTCTAGTGAACAAGTTTGACCAAAATGACCATTTTCTCATATTTCTTATTTTTGATTTTCTCTTCAATTGATTCTGCTTGGAAATGATCTAGATGATATTGTTTTCATCTTTAAACCAATCCTTAACATTCATAGCAATCAAATATGGCAAATGCAAGCATTCATGCATTAATCACACACACACATGTATTCATATTAATTTTAATAATAAATTTTTTGTTAACCCTAAACTTGGGTGATTAGAACTTGATAATCTTGTTTAATATTTTTGAGGTGTTACAAGAAGTTGTTGGAGATATGCCCTAGAGGCAATAATAAAAGTAGTTATTATTATATCTTTGTGTTTATGATAAATGTTTACATTCATGCTATAATACTATTAACCGGAAACATTAATACTTGTGTGATTTGTAAACTAAATTAGAGTCCCCAGTAAAGCCTATTTATAATACTAGCTTGTTGGTTGATAGATGATCGTGGTTTCCCGATCATGAACATTGAGACGTTATTAACAACAAGATCATATCATTTGGAGAATGGTGTGATGGACATACTCCTATAGATAAGCGTAGCATAAAGATCAAGTCATTTCAATAGTAACCTAATTCCTTCGACCATGAGATCATGCTAATAACCATCACCGGAAGGATGATTTGATGACATGAAACACCGCACCGTAACTGGGTGGTTATAAAGATGGCATTGAGTGTTCGGAAAGTATGTGTTGAGGCACATGGATCAAGAGTGGGATTTGTCCATCCATATGACAGATAGATATACTCTGGGCCCTCTCGGTGGAATGTCATCCAATTAGCTTGCAAGCATGTGACTGGCTCACAAGGGATCACATATCACGGGAACGAGAAAAGAGTACTTATCAGTAACGAGGTTGAACTAGGTATGCAGAGATACCGATGATCAAACCTCGGATAGGTAAACTATTTCAAGACAAAGGGAAATTGGTATCGTATGTAAGTGGTTCATTCGATCGCAAAGTAATCATAGAAATATGTGGGAGCCATGTGAATTTCCAGATTCCTTTATTGGTTATTGATCGGAGAAGAGTCTTGATCATGTATGCATAATTCACGAACCGTAGGGAGACACACTTAAGGATTCGATGTTGTTTAGTAGATATGGAATAAAAGTAGGGAGACCGAATGTTGTTCGGAGTCTCGGATGGGATCCGGGATATCACGAGGAGATCCGAAATGGTCCGAAGAATAAAATTCATATAAGGAAAGTCCAATTCTGGAGTTCGGGAATGATTCCGATGATTTCACGGAGAGGTTCTAGAAGGGTCTAGAAGGTTCACCGGACCGGAATGGGAAGGGTACATGAATGTGTCAGGATAAGTGGAATTATTGAACCATGTCCTAGGTCACTTGGTTGGGCATTTGCAAGAAATAAATTAAGCTCCAAATTGAAAGTCAGAAGGCAAGTTTGAAAAGTCAAACTGGGACAATGTATCCTGGTGGAGGAAGAAAAGAATCCTTCTTTCCCTACACCACAAGCCAACTAGGAGAGGGAGTTGGGGAAGGATTCAAACTCCTCTCTCCTAAGATGCCCTCCCTCTCATAAATAGAGGGGAGGGGTGCCCCAAGGACACACAACACCAGCCCCTCCCCACCTAGACGAGCCGTCGCCGCCCTAGCCGCCGCCAGCCACGCCTTCTCCTCTCTGGCCCTCTAAACCCTAGATTGCCGGAAACCCTCGATACGTCCAAAACGTATCTACTTTCTCGAACACTTTGCTATTGTTTCTTCTCTAAACTTATGTGATTTGGATACAACTAACACGGACTGACGCTGTTTTCAGCAGAATTACCTTGGTGTCTTGTTTTTGTGCAGAAAATGAACTATCGGGAAAAATCCCAGAAAATATGCCAAAAACTAGTTCTCACCAGAAGATCCGTGGATCCAGAAGGGAAGACAGAGGGGAGGCCTGGGGGGCCAAACCCACTCTAGGCGGGCCCACTGACCCCGTGCCTGGGGGAGGTTTGGCCACCCCAGGCACCTCCTCGGCCTCCCTCCACGCCTATAAGTTGCCTTTTGACCTAAAAACTCAGGGGGGTTCGATAGTTTTCCAGAAAGAGTTCCGCTCCGCTGCTGCCACCAGAAACCAAGATTTGGATCCAGAAACTCCATTCTAGCACCCTGCCAGGACGGGGAATTTGGAGAAGATCATCGCCATCATCATCACCAACGCATCTCCATCAACCACCGATGTTTCCCTCATCCATGAGTGAGTAATCTCATGCTGTAGCTTGGGGATGGTAGGGATTGGATGAGTTCTATCATGTAATCGAATAAGATCTGTTAGGGACATAGTGCCTAGTATCTCTATTAGTGCTATTTGACTTTGTTGCAACTTGTTGTGCTTAATGCTTGTCACTAGGGCCTGAGTGCCATGATCTCAGATCTGAACTTATTATTGAATCATTATGATAGTATTGTTTATGATCTTATCTGCAAGTTGTGTACACATATCATTGTCCGGATCCATAGGCCCCAAAGTGACAATAATTGGGACAACCGGAGGGGATGGCTGTGGTGTGAGGATCACATGTGTTCACGGAGTGTTAATGCTTTGCTTCGGTGCTCTATTAAAAGGAGCACCTTAATTGCCAGTAGTTCCCTAGAGGCCCCGCTGCCACGGGCTGGCTGGACAGAAGATGTTGTGCAAGTTCTCATTGCGAGCACGTATGACTATATTTAGAGCACATGCCTAGGATTGTTTAGTACTTGGATGCTTGTCATTATTTATCTGCAATGCCCTAGTTCTTTGAAGTTACATGTTTAAACTCGTCCATGCAACGCCCGTGATCCATCCCTATGCCTACCACACTCGAATCCTACTGTTATCGTTACTATTACTATTGCTATTGTTTCACTATTGCTGTTGATGTTGCTGTTGCTACTGATAAACTTCTGTGAGCAAGAACTATTTCCAGGTGCAGCTGAACTGACAACTCAGTTGTTAAGGCTTGCAAGTATTCTTTGGATCCCCTTGTGTCGAATCCATAAATTGGGTAATACTACCCGCGAAGACTGTTGCGATCCCCTATAGTTGTGGGTCATCAAGACTATTTTCTGGTGCCGTTGCCGGGGAGCATAGCTTTATTTGTAAGTTCACTTGGATCTATTATTGTTCACTGCTACTCGTTTCATCATGGGGAAGTCTCATGATGGAAAGTTCCCTATTTTACCACCCACTACAAGAAGAGGTACAGTCCTAAACACCTCTGTTGCTCTTGATTCACCGTCTGTTATAAGTAAGCTTGTCACACCACCACCACATACACATGCTACACACAATGCTACTACTACTGAATCTTAAATTGCTTTTGATACTCATGATGTTACTTCTACTATGATTGATGCGAGTGGTTCATTAGGTCCTTTTATAGATGCTACTATGGCTAGTCTAGGAAATACTGAAACTCCTAGTGAAGACACTGTTACACCTATTAGCTCACTTGCTAGTGAGAGTTTTGATATTAATGATGGTTACATAGAGTTCATTGATGAATTTGTTGAAGAGTGCCGAAACACACATGGTGCTAGTGCTATTAAGAGTCTCCTTGCTAGACGTACTATTATGCCCAAGAAGTCTTATGATCCTAAGTTTGCCACCTCTCCCATAGATATTAAAGATAAAGATTATGATTTCTCTCTTAATTTATCTTATTTAGATATTGTTGAGAAAGAACCTTTTTGTGGTACTGAAAATGAGAGTGTCGTGGCTCATATGAATGAGCTTTCTACTATGAGTCCTTTGTTCTCTGATGATTTTAAAATGCGCAAGTACTTTGTTGCTAAGATCTTCCCTTTTTCACTAAAAGGAGAAGCTAGGGCTTGGTTTAATAGATTACCTCCTGGTTCCATTGATAGCCCTAATTGCTTGATTGCTTCTTTCTTCCATAAATATTTTCCTCCCAGTGCTAGACATGCTGCTTTGCAGAGACTTTTTGATTTTAAACAGGAAGAAGAAGAGAAATTGCCGGAGTCATGGAAAAGATTCTGTTCCTTGATTCATGCATATCCTAGATGTCCATTACCTCAGAATGAGCTTCTTGATATTTATTATAATGGACTAACTGATGATTCTAGAACCTATATAGATAGCTTTGCTGATTGTGTTTTCAGGAAAAAGGACTCCTACATATGCTTAATAATTAATGAACAAGATAAGCAAGAATTATGATGATTGGACTTCAACTGAGCTGAATACACCTGAGCCTATTACTCCTGAACCAGTTGTTCCTGAACTAGTTCCAACACCAACAACAAAGAAGAGGGGAGTTATTGCATTAAATGATGAAGTGATGAAGGAAGCTAAAAAGTGTCTAAAGGATAAATGTATTAGAGCTGAAGATGTGAAGAATCTACCTCCTATAGAAGAATTATGTAAGCCAAATCCCCACTCATATACTATTGAGGTACACTCTCTCCAATTTAATGAAGGTGATATTCCTTATGGAAAGCCTCCTGATTAATGCTTAGAGGAACTTGACACATTTATTGTTAAACAAGGTAATTTTAATAAACAAGTTCAGAATCATTTATTGGAAAATTCTAGAGCTATCCATGAGTTGAAAGATATTGTGGAAAGAACTTCTAATGATATTAAAATGCTTTGTAAACACTTTCAAATGGTCCAAACCCAACATGATCAACTTTCTAAGGTGCAAAAGGATATGCTAGTTAATGCTTCAGGAAATAAACATGCTTATGGAATTAGAACTGGGAGTGGTGCAACTACTCAAGATCCTTTATATCCTGAAGGACACCCTAAAATAATAGAGTAGGATTCCCAACAAGGTGAGGATAGTGGTAGTCCTCGTAATAGGAAGAAAAAGAAACATAAGAAAGTTGAGGAACCACTTGAACCTGCAGTAGATCCTAATAGTATATCTGTCTCTGATGCTGAAACTGAGAGTGGTAATAATAATGAGTCTCGTGATAAGGAGGAAGTTGAGGAAGAACCTGAGAAACACACTAAGAACACTGGATACACAAAGGAAGATTTTATTGCTAATAAACATGGTAAAGAGAGAGAGAACCTTGGGTGCAGAAACCTATGCGTTTTCTAGGTAAGAAACACAATTCAAAGGAGGAAGAACACTACAACAAATTTTGTGAGTAGATGAAACCTTTATTCTTGCAAATTCCTTTGACTGATGCTATTAAGTTGCCTCCTTATTCAAAGTATATGAAGGATATTGTCTCTAATAAAAGGAAGATTCCTAATGAGGAGATTTCTACTTTGCTTGCTAATTACTCCTTCAATGGTAAGGTTCCAAAGAAACTTGGTGATCCAGGTATACCAACTATTCCTTGCTCCATTAAGAATAATTATGTTAGAACTGCTTTATGTGATTTGGTAGCTGGAGTTAGTGTTATGCCTTTTTCTCTCTATAAGAGACTCCATCTAGAAAAGTTGATACCAACTGATATATCTTTGCAAATGGCTGATAAGTCAACTACTTTCCCTGTTGGTATATGTGAGGATGTTCCTGTTCAAGTTGCTCATAATTGTATGGTTTTAAATGATTTTGTTGTGCTTGAAATGCCTGAAGATGATAATATGTCTATTATTCTTGGGAGACCTTTTCTTAATACTGCAGGTGCTATCATTAATTGTAATAAAGGAAAAGTAACATTCAATATTAATGACAAAGAGCATACTGTCTATTTCCCCAAGAAGGTTGTTAGAAGCTATTGCCTGAATTCCATTGAAAATATTGAGAGCATCAAGGATGGAGAGATTTAGTGTCCCATTCCACAAGAAAACTTTGGAATTATTATGATTGGGACCATTGCTATCAAGTATGAGGTAACATAATCACCTTGTGGAATGCAAAGTTTTGTTTCATATAAAATTGTTTTGGTAAGAAGACTTGATCAACCTTGTTAACAAAAGGATTTTAATGAACAAAATAATGTTTTCATTGTGGTTATAATTCCTTTCTTTTACTTTTCTCCTTTCCAATCTTTGCTCTTCGTCGTGCCTAACTTAAAGGCGTTAAAGAAAAGTACTTCTTGGGAGATAACCCAATAGTTTTCTTGAGTCTTGGAAGTTATTACTTTTGTAATAACCTCTTCTTATCCTTTTTTTTGATTTTTTGTGCCAAGAATGACCTCTAATGAGAGGGAAGTAAGATTTGGGGAGTTGCTGTCCTGAAACAGATTTCTGTCCTCCAGCATAACAATCCGTGAGGAGTCTCTGTAAGTCGTATTGAGCTCAAAATTTACCAATAAATCCCCCAGTATGTTAGCTAACTTTATTTAGTTCAACACTTTTTGATTTGAGCAACATAAGGTCTTCCAAAAAAATCGGTTTCTACCTGCTGGTCTGTTTTGACAGATTTCTGCCATTATTTGCATTTACTTCTTATTGATTCCTTTTTGAGTTCTCTTTTGGGGAATTGAGATTTTTGAAGGAGTTGCTATAGTAGCTTGTGTTTTTAGTGAAAAGTTTTGATGTTCTAAAGCTAAGCCTAAGGGTCTATTATATTTTGAATACACTAATGTTGCTAATGAAGATTGTGTGAAGTTTTGTATGAAGGAAAAAGAATTCCTGGTGTAGAGAGAGAATGATGTAATGAGATGAAGAATGGAAAAAAGCTCAAGCTTGGGGGGGCACCCCGTGTCACCCCAAGAAATATTTAAGAGGTATAAGCGTCAAAGCTTGGGGGTGCCCAAGGCATCCCCTTCTTCATCAATAAAAATCTCAGGTCTTTCTAGACACTTCGTTTTTATTGTTTCATGCACAGCTGTGTTGTTCTTGGAGCGTCTTAGTTTTTTTTTTGGTTTTCTTTTGCTTCGTTTGGTTTTTATTGTTTTATTTCTTTAAAAAATCAAAAACACCAAAAATATTTGTTGTTCTTTTTTGGTTTTGTGAGTTCTTTGCAGGGTTCAGCCGTCCTCAGTGGATTTTGGTTTCATGTTAATTATTCAAGTCACACAAGTTAAGGGCAATAATGAAGATTAAGACCGAGGTGTGGTAAGAGGCTGGTAACGAACTCTATTTGTTTCATTTTTGTACATATACTCATCATTGTGAGCATGCTTAGCCTATTTGTGTAAGGTGTATGTCATTATGGACGCTTAGTAGTTCTTCCTTGTCTATGATTTGCTCCAGCTAGCTAATAGTTTGTAGCATGTCATATGAATGTTTGCTTGCAATGTTTTATTCATACTTTGGTATGATATTGTGGTGTCGTCCTCTGACTGTTCATGTGAATCAACTTGGTACATGCTCACGCATGCATATGACTAATCAATAGTCAGTAAGCCTCGGTGATTTATTTTGCCTTAGAGTTCTTGTATCACTTTCATGCCATAGTTAGTCATGTTTTATTGCAAGCATGATTATGACATCTATTGCTCTCTCGTTTGTCGCTCCCTCTCTATTGCTAGCCTTCACTTGCACTGAGTATGTGCTCTACCTGTGCTTCCAACTCCCCAAAACCAATATTGCCAGCTGTTTCCACCATACCTACCTATTAGCATCATTTGCTACTTCAGTGCATATTATATATGCCGTGTTTTCTTCCAAAATAAAAATGTTTGTCTGTTTTGAGAAAATTAGTTAGTAAATCTCTCACAAACTTGATGGCACACTTTATTCCTTGCGCTTAATAATTTTGAACCATTGTTACTAGTCCATGAAAGTTATATGATTGCTTATTATATACTAGGAGTCAGCAGAACCATGCTGTCATGGGGAACGCTTTCAACACTTTTTGGATATCTCATCCAGTTGATACTTTGCTCTTTTGTTTACGGATGTCGACAATGTGAAATAAAAGGGAAGTTGTTAGTTCATGGAGTTTATACATTGTGTTATAGAAACGCCTGGGCCGCTAGCCTAATCCATGCTTAATCATGGTGGAAACTTGCAGCATCACCATAATGAGCATCTATGCAGCTTTCTCAATAAAAATCTATGCATATGGTAAATAAAAATATTGCTAAGATGCTCATTGTCTGCTGGCCTTGTCATTTTGGTTATGGGAAAGCTCCTATACCATGTGCAAGGGGTACCCCGTTGGCGGTTCTCGATGATATGCATGTATTTACAATGACAAGAACTTTCAGGTGACCAAAGTTGAGTAGCATGCGGAGCGACCCTCGTACTCAAGGGACTTGGGATTTCCATTCTATGGTCTGTCAAGCATATGATTCAGAGTGGACCTCACTTTCACCTTAACCACGTGAAGATGCCTATGATAGGGGCAATGAGAGCTCAAAGCTAATGAGTACCTTCCTTTCAGCATTGGGAAGCCTTTCAAACCTTCACAAAACCGTTTTCACAATTTTGTTGAGTCACCACTTATTCTATGAGCACCTTCTTGAGAGCATAGTTGTCATTCTTGTGTTTGTTCCAAAACTTGGTTAATTATGTCATGACTTTGATGCTTGTATCTCTAATATCTTTATCTCTAGTCTTTATGTGAACTTCAGAGGTGCCTCAACATTTATATTGTGGTCTTCAAACAAAGGCAAGAGAGATACCACTCTATCATACCTAATTATGAGCATTGCAATGTTGCTCATGTTTATGTTTCATGCTACTTATTATTATTGAGTCAGTTTCTCTTCATAGCTTGCAATGACTATTGAGTAGACTTAATTGCATACTCTTTATTATGAATTGTCTAAGAATCTACTCATGTGCTAAGAATATATACATCATATGAAGCAAAGTGTTCGTGAATGTTCTTTTATCGCACTCAGGTTTCAACTGAATTGCTTGAGGACAAGCAATAAGCTAAGCTTGGGGGAGTTGATACGTCCAAAACGTATCTACTTTCTCGAACACTTTGCTATTGTTTCTTCTCTAAACTTGTGTGATTTGGATACAACTAACACGGACTAACGCTGTTTTCAGCAGAATTACCTTGGTGTCTTGTTTTTGTGCAGAAAATGAACTATCAGGAAAAATCTCGGAAAATATGCCAAAAACTATTTCTCACCAGAAGATCCACGGAGCCAGAAGGGGAGACAGAGGGGATGCCTGGGGGGCCCCAGACCCACTCCAAGTGCGGGCCCACTGACCCCGCGCCTAGGGGAGGTTTGGCCACCCTAGGCAGCTCCTCGGCCTCCCTCCACCCCTATAAGTTGCCTTCTGACCTAAAAACTCAGGGGGGGTCGATAGTTTTCCAAAAAGAGTTCCGCTCTACCGCCGCCAGCAGAAACCAAGATTTGGATCCAGAAACTCCATTCTGGCACCCTGCCGGGACGGGGAATTTGGAGAGGATCATCGCCATCGTCATCACCAACGCATCTCCATCAACCACCGATGTTTCCCTCATCCATGAGTGAGTAATCCCCCGCTGTATCTTGGGGATGGTAGGGATTGGATGAGTTCTATCATGTAATCGAATAAGATCTGTTAGGGGCATAGTGCCTAGTATCTTTATTAGTGCTATTTGACTTTGTTGCAACTTGTTGTGCTTAATGCTTGTCACTAGGGCCTGAGTACCATGATCTCAGATCTGAACTTATTATTGAATCATTATGATAGTATTGTTTATGATCTTATCTGCAAGTTGTGTACACATATCATTGTCCGGATCCAAAGGCCCCAAAGTGACAATAATTGGGACAACCGGAGGGGATGGCTATGGTGTGAGGATCACATGTGTTCATGGAGTGTTAATGCTTTGCTCCGGTGCTCTATTAAAAGGAGAATCTTAATTGCCAGTAGTTCCCTACAGGCCCCGCTGCCACGGGCTGGCTGGACAGAAGATGTTGTGCAAGTTCTCATTGCGAGCACGTATGACTATATTTGGAGCACATGCCTAGGATTGTTTAGTACTTGGATGCTTGTTATTTTTTATCTGCAATGCCCTAGTTCTTTGAAGTTACATGTTTAGACTCGTTCATGCAACGCCCGTCATCCATCCCTATGCCTACCGCACTCGAATCCTACTGTTATCGTTACTATAACTATTGCTACTGCTTCACTGTTGTTGCTATTGCTGTTGCTTTGCTGTTGCTACTACAAACTGTTGCTACTGATAAACTTCTGTGAGCAAGAACTATTTCCAGGTGCAACTGAACTAACAACTCAGTTGTTAAGGCTTGCAAGTATTCTTTGGCTCCCCTTGTGTCGAATCAATAAATTGGGTAATACTACCCGTGAAGACTGTTGCGATCCCCTATACTTGTGGGTCATCAACCCTAGATCAACCAAAACATGATCTGTCTTAGGTGAAGCCCTGTAGGATCTTCCCTCTACTTCCGACACCATGCCATCGTGCTACCAGAATCGCGAGGGGAGAACTACAACCTCCACTGCCTGCTGGAACAAGGGAGAGGAAGGTCTTCATCGAAAAGAACATGTGACGACTGAAGCTCTTGTCGAAGCTTGATCTTGAGGGATCGTCTACGCGATCTTGAGATCAGCAAGTGTATGACTACATCACCCACGAGAATCTGCTCTCGTTAACCTCTTTGGAATATTCGAGGGTGAGTACTCTAATTGACTCATTGCTACAATCTAGTAGATATATCTTGGCTTGTTTGTGTGCATGCGGTAGAAAACTTTTGTTTTCCATGCTACGAACCCCTACAGAAGTTCCTTGAAGGGCTGAATGATGAGATGTGCATGCAATGCAACTATCTGTTGCATATTTTCCAACTTATCAATCTCTGTGTGAAAAAGCTACCATCTTGGAAAGCAAGATGAAGCAAGTGGAGAATAGGAAGAGGAAACACCATTTTGATAAGCATGGATCTGGATCTTCTCACAAGCGTTCTTTTGGTGAAGGTAGTGGAGGTTCTGGATCCCACAAACACGGGAATCATAACAACCACCCACAACAATAACCGTCACCACGATAGCAATAAACATCATGGACACAACAATGGTGATTACCGCAGCAACAAGAGTGGACACAAGAGTCACCATAGTGGAAATGACAATGGGAATCATCCAGCTAAGAGAGACATCAGTCAGGTTGAATGTTTCAAGTGCAAGAAAACTAGGCACTATGCAAATGAATGCCCAGAAAAGAAGACTGATGGAGCCAACAAGCCAAACCCTTTTCAGAAGGGTCATGTGAACCACATCAATGTGGAGGAAATCCATGAGGAGTCTGATGCTGTGGCTGGTAAGTTCAAGATTAATTACTTTTCAGCATTTATCCTTTTTTATACCAACGCATCGCATTCTTTCATTTCAAGAGCATTTTTAGACAAAATAGACTCCCAACTAAAACAATTGGATGTCCTATTAAAGTAAGCTCTCCAGGTGGAGAGATGATAGTAAATTTTGGATGTCATGATCTAGTAATAGAGTTTGGAAAGTACAATAATCTAGCTAGTCTGATAATCCTAGAATCCCAAGGATTGGATGTAATATTAGGCATGGATTGGATGACCCGTTATGAGGGAGTAATAGACTATGCTAGAAGAACTGTTACACTCACAACCCCAGAAAAGAAACGGATAAGGTTCAAGTCTAACTTTGAACCCAAAGGGAGTAAGCTAAAATCTCTTAAGGGGTTTAGCATAGACAGTGTACCAGTAGTGAAGGAGTACCCGGATGTGTTTTCGGAGGAATTACCAGGAATGCCACCAGATAGAGATGTGGAGTTTTTGATTGACTTACTGCCAGGATCTGGATCCATAGCAAAGAGACCTTACAAGATGTCTGTGGATGAGTTGAAGGAACTCAAGAAACAGCTTAGTGAAAGGATTTATCCAACCAAGTTCTTCGTCATGGGGTGCACCAGTTCTGTTCATTGAGAAGAAAGATAGAAGTCAGAGGATATGCATAGATAATCGATCACTTAACAAAGTGACCATAAAGAACAAGTATCCCTTCCCCAGGATCAATGATCTCTTTGATAAGCTAGAAGGAGCTCATGTGTACTCAAAAATTGATCTTTGATCAGGTTACTTTTAGCTAAAGATTAGAAAGCAAGATATACCTAAGATTGCTTTTACCACTAGTATGGATTGTATGAGTATATTGTGATTCCATTTGGACTAACAAATGCACCAGATTATTTCATGAACATGATGAACAAGGTGTTCATGGAGTTTCTTGAGAAGTTTTTTGTGGTATTCATTGATGACATATTGATTTATTCCAAGAGCAATGAAGAGCATGAAGAACATTTGCGTTTGATTCTTGAGAAACTCAGGGAGCACAAGTTGTATGCCAAGTTCATTAAGTGTGAGTTTTGGTTGAATGAAGTTGGATTTCTTGGACATATTGTGTCAGGGAATGGCATAGCTGCCGATCCTACAAAGATGTCAGCTGTAACTAAGTGGGAATATCCCAAGTCAGTTACAGAAGTCCATAGTTTCCTAGTCTTTGTCGGGTACTATAGAAGGTTCATCGAGAATTTCTCGAAAGTAGCTAAGTGATACGCCCAATTTGCATCACCTTTCTATATCATAATTTACCTCTATTCATTGATATATGTCTTATTATGAGGTATTACTTATGGATTTTCATATGTCCATGCATGTTGGATGATTCTTGGAGGATGGACTGCCGGAGTCTGGATTCTGATGGAAAAGAAGGCGTTTCGGTGCAATTTCGCGAAGATCAGAAAAATACCAGAAAAATATGGGAAAATATTATTTTTCTAGAAGAATGAGGAAGCCAGAAGGAGGAGTGAAAAGGGGCCGCAGGGGGCCCACACCCCCTAGGCGCGGGCCCACCCTGGGCCGCGCCTAGGGAAGGTGTGGCCCACCTGTTCGGCTCTCGACTCCGCCCCTTCGCCTATATCTTCCCTACGAAACCCTAAGTCTAGGAGAGCGACCACAGATAGATTTTCGCCGCCTCTGGGGGGCGGAAAAACTGAGAGAGAAAGATCTCTCCGACAGATAGATTTCTGCTGGGGGAATTCCTTCCCGGAGAGGGGAGACCATTGCCATCAACACCATCATCAAGCTAGGCTTCAACGGGATCATCATCATCATAATCCACACCATCATCTCCACTAGCACCATCATCACCACTCCATCCTGCTGTAACAATTGTGTTGGATATTGTTTTAGTTCTTAGGGGAAACTTTCCCGATGTTAATTACTATTGTAGTTGATGCTTGTGAGTGGAACCATTGGATTATTGTTTATGCTCAGATTGTTATCCATTATCATATCATCTTTGATCTTGATCCATATGATGTCTTGTGAGTAGTTCGTTTAGTTCTTGAGGACATGGGAGAAGTCATGTTGTTATTAGTGGATCTGTGTTGAGTTAATATTCAATGGTTTAGTATTTAAGTTGTGGTGCTATTCTTCTAGTGGTGTCATGTGAACATCGACTACATGATGCTTCACCATTTATGGGCCTAGAGGAATGCATTGTGTATTTGGCTACTAATTGTGGGGTTGCCGAAGTGACAGAAACCTAAACCCCCGTTAGGACACCTTTGTACAAGTGAGTGTAGGATCTCAGAGTTTAAGGTCGTGGTTAGATTTATATCTTAATTATTTTCCTGTAGTTACAGATGTTTGCAGGGGGTTTAATTACAACTATGTATTAGTACAAGTAAGGTTGGTACATTAGCACCGGTTCACCCACACAACACTTACAACCCCAAAGAAGAGTACTCAGCTATATGAAGCGAAAGCACCTGACAGAATTCCCATGTGTCCTCGAGAACGTTTGGTCCATATAAGTATTTCCATCAGCTTGTCCTTTGCTAAGAAAGGATTGGGCCACTTGCTGCGTTTGTTCTTTATTACTTGCACTTTGTTTTGTTGCCTTATGAGAAAACCACTAAAAATCTGTTTGCTGAGTATTTGTAGAGAGTTCCTGCTCCATACCACTGTTCAGCACCTCCTGCTCCTCGTTGGGATCAACACTCCTATTTATCAAAAGTACTACGATACACCCTATACTTGTGGGTCATCAAGACTATTTTCTAGCGCTGTTGCCTGGTAGTGAAGCGCTATTGAAGAGTGGAACTGGTAAAGGAAACTTCTACTGTGAGTATTTCTTTTGTTACTACTTGTTACTTTGTTTCCAATATGGATAACCCACTTGGTTTTCTATTTGGGAAAACTACTACCACTGCTAGGGTAGTAGATGAACCACCACCTGTTGAGATAGATCCTTTTAAGATACCTACAAGTATTGTTGACCGTGTTAATAATTATTATCATTTATGGATGGAACTGTCCATCCTGGTGATCACTTGCTTTTTATCCATGAATTATTCGGGTTGTTTAAGTGTGCAGGTATCACAATTGAACAGGTGAAGAAGAAGTTACTCTCCATATCCTTGAAAGGGAGAGCTGAAGAATGGTATAAGCTGCTGAAGAATGGACAATCCATGGAATGGGAGGAGATGTCATCTCTCTTTTACTCTAAATTTTATCCTCCCAGTGAGATTCATAAGGATAGAAATCTTATATATATATATAATTTGGCCTCATGATGGAGAGAGTACATCTCAAGCTTGGGGGAGATTGAAGTTACTAATGCTTAAATGCTATTCATGGACTCCCTAACAATATTATCACCAATAACTTTTATGCTGGACTTTCTCTTCAGGATAAAGATTTACTAGATGCTTCTTGGGTTGGATCATTCACACGTATGAAGGAGGAAGCTAAATGGGATCTCTTAGACTGTATTCAAGAAAACACTGAAGCTTGGGAGAATGACAAAGGAAGAAAGTCAGGTATAAACTATGATTAAGAATGCATCAAATCTTTTATGGGAACTGATGGTTTCCATGATATTAGTAATGAGTTTGGTCTTGATTCCCAAAGTATTGACAAATGTTTTAAGGCCTTTGCCTCTTACATAGAAATTCCCAAGAAGAAGTGGAACAAGTACCATGCACCTTATAAAGATGTTGTTAATCATGTTCCTGTTAGAAGTACTGAAGTTTGTACTACTAATCATATTGTGCCTAAACCTCATGTTGAGAGAATACCTTTCCCAGCTAAGGTAAAGGAGTATTCTATGATTATTAGTGCAAATAACAAAGGTGTAAAGAAAACTGTGGAGCCTGGTGAGCAATTGAATATTGAACCCGTGGTAGCTTTTGTGAAAGATCTTGTCACTAGAAATATAGAGGATGAGCACATTGTCTTCTTTAAAGACGCTTTTAATATTATCTCTCATCCTAGTAAAGCTAGAAAATCTAGTGTTCTTGTGCTTTCTGTTAAAATTGGTGATCATTGCTACTATGGTTTATGTGATATTGCTGCTAGTTCTAGTGCTATTCCTTATGAGCTTTCCAGGGAAATTATGCATGAAATTGGTCCTTGTGAGCTTGAGGACATTGATGTGGTTATTCACCTTGCAAATAAAGAAACCATTTGCCCTATTGGTATTGTAAGAGATGTGGAGGTTCTCTGTGGTAAGATTAAGTATCCTGCTGATTTTCTAGTGCTTAATTCAACAGCTAGCAAAACTTGTCCTATCATTTTTGGTAGACCTTTCTTGAACACACGTGGAGCTATTATAGATTGTAAGAAGGAAAGAGTTTTAACTAAGTTTGATGAAGATTCTTATGAGTTTAACTTTTGCAAATTTGCTAAAGCTCCTTGTGAAAATAACTTGCCTAATAAAGATTTTAGGATGGAACAACTTGCTTCTATTGATCCAGTTTATGACCTTGGACCTCTTTTTGGTGACTGTAAGTATGGTCATTCTGATGATAAAGTTGTTGCCAATGACAGTTATATTGTCAACTTTATTCAAAGTGCTACTGGAAGTTATTATGAGAGAGGGAAACACGAATTTATGCATCTCAATAATTTTAAGTTTCCCTGTTTTATGTTGAAAGCTTTGAAGTTGCATCTGTTTTGTCTTCCTATGCTTGTGGCTTTTTGTTTCAACAATTCATTTTCTCATGATACCCCCATGCATAGGAAGTGGTTTAGACTCAAGTGTGTTGGTAATTTCTTCTTGATGCTCTTTTTCACTCAAGATTAATATCTCCTTTTTGAGCATCTTTGAAAGTTTCAAGCCTAACTTAAAGGCACTAAAGAAAGTTCTTTTTGGAAGATAACCCAAGAGTTTTGTCGAGTCTTGGAAGTTATTACCTCAGTAATAACCGCTCCTTATCCTTTTTGTTTTGATTTTTGTGTCAAGTCCAACTACTTTTGTGAAGTAGAGGAGTTGTGAAAAGTGGCTGTCCTGGGACAGATTTTTATGCTGCATTGTAAAAATTCATGAGGGAGCTCAGTACGTCGGATGGAGCTGTATTTTTCTAAGCTTGTTCTCCAAGTTGTTAAACAACTTTCATTAGTTCTGCACTTATTTATTTGAGCAACAGAAGGTTTTCGAAAAAATCAATCTTTACCTGCTGGTTTGTTTTGACAGATTTCTGCTATCATTTGCATTTGCCTCTTTCTGAAGCCTTTGTTTTGATGGATTTCAGTTGAAGTATGAACCTAAAGGTTTGTTGTTTTGCTTACACTAATGTTGCCATTGAAGTTTGTGTTTTGCCTTGTGAGGAAAGGAAATTCTAGGAGAAGGAGAAAAGGAGTCTGTAGAGTTCGTCTTTGAATAGGTAAAAGTGGTGAAAACAGAAGGTTCGTGAAACCCCAAATCTTTTTATATTTTTGATGTTTTTAATACATAAGGCGGAGTCCGGGGTGGCCAAACCCACCCCAGACGCGGGCCCCAGCTGGCCGCGCCTGGAGGGGGTGTGCCACCCCCGAGCTCCGACTCCGCCTCTCTTTCATACCGACACCTTCCTTATGCACTGAAACTTCTTAATATATAACCCCCCGGATCCCCCGAGGTTCATGCATCGTGTTCTCATCGTGTTTTCGTTTCAATCTGTTTTTGTTAGGAAATCTTCTCAAGTTTAGAGCACCATGGCCTCCGCCAACGACAAAGGCAAGAATCCCGTGGAGGAGATAAATTTGGAAGGACAAACCTCCATAGGGGCAAAGGCAAGGAAACCTACTTTGGTAGGAGAAATTAACACTAGAGATGCTTTTTCTCATAACATGCAGGGAATCATAGCCTTCAGTCCAGACTTCAGATACTGCCCTGAGGCAGCAGAAGCCCTTTGAACCACTGACGAGTTTTGTGATAAGTACCGTGATTTGAGGATGAAGGTGGATATGCTTCAAAAGGAGAATAACAGACTTCGTAAGATGCTGGAGGATTTTCTGATCCTTGACAAGAGAACACCGCCACCACCGAAGGAGTAATTCGTCATCAGGTTTGGCATCCCCTTGGTTTGTTCCAAGCTTGGGGGAGTGCCGCGGTATCACAACCATTGTCTTTTATCTTTTACCTTTTTAGTGGATTCATATCTTTGGTAGAGAGTGAAGGAAATATGCCCTAGAGGCAATCATAGAGATGATTATATTTCTTATGTATCCATGAGTTATTGTAATGTTCCTTGAATATCCATATCAGATAACTTGTATTGATTGGCAATTATGTGAATTGTTTGTGAAACTCTTTACTTGTATGGTTATTTAAGAGTTGTCCCTAGTCGGAGTTCATGTGAGGACACACGTGAATATTAGACTAGCACATCGATTGGTTGATGACTATGTTTCGCAAGTCATAGACATGGAGATGTCAAACCAATGATGTGGGCACATGTTATGAACATGGGGTTGGACTGACCCAACTCTCTACACAACGTGTACGTTTTGTCCTTAGACCTGATATTGTCGCATGTACTTGAGACGCGGATCGACATACTTTGGGGCTATCAGACGCTACTCCGTAACTGGGTAGTTATAAAGGTAGCTTTCGGGTTTGTCCTGAAGCATGCTGCAAGGCATGGTCAATCAAGATGGGATTTTCCCCTCTCTACTTGAGAGAGATACCTCTGGGCCCCTCGAGTGATCGGATCTAGAAATGCATGGCCATGCTACATAAGGTTAAGAGTTAACCTAGTAAAGGGATTTCGAGTTACGGTATCAAGAAAGAGAGGTCAGCTTGGAGCTAGACCAAATATCGTGAGGCAAAGGGAAAGACATGTACTAAACCTTGTGATGGTTTGTCTGATATGATCTTTGTATGCGTTTAGGAGTTGGCACGTCTTGCTAGAGGCCGCTACCAACTATTGACAAAATAAGTGTATTCATGTCATTTCTACACGTATATGAACCTATAGGGTCACACACTTAAGGGGCTGGAAGCCTAATGAGGATTGGATCCGAAATAGACCAGACTTAGGCTACTAATGAGCTGCTAATGTAGAAGCCCACTAGGGACGCCTATATAAGAGAGGGTGGGGCGAGCTGACCAGGGGGAGACCTCAAACCATTCCATCCAGCCGCCACACCTCTCGCCTGTGTTGTACGCGTGGACCTAGCAGTCCGACGTCTGACGCTTCCTTCCTGTACGTGTGGATACCTTAGAGGCGCTGCATCTGTAGCATTTGAACGAGCCGCGCAAGGGGAGCTTCTCGTGGGACGAGGACAAGGAGGAGATGTGGAACGTCTGCACTGCCTCAACGCGCTTCATAAATTCCGCAACTGCGCGTCTAGTGGTAATTCCGTGATCTATGATAACAGTAATCCTGGTTTACACGGTAGAATTTTTTTGATTTGCGCTAGTGTAGCCTACCCGTATCCCTTCAGTGGTATGAGAGCTGATGCTGTTCAGTTATAGGTTTGGGATGTTTGCATATGGTGATATGCAGATTGATATGAATGATGTGATCGTTTATATGGCGGTGGTTCAGGATTGATCTATGATCTTGCTTTCCGTGATCGTGATTCTGAGGTTATCGAACGACTTACCCCTACCGGTCGGCTTCCGCCATCAGGGTAGACAGTAACACATAAATCCAGTTGAATCACGCGAAGATCAATATGATTGATCGAATCGAAACCTAGATCTAAAATCGTTGTACCGTGATCAAAGGAATTTGATCATATCGGAAGAAGAGACGGTTTATGGTAAATTTGATTTGCTGATCAACATCCTTAAAGAAAATCGCTGCCCCTTCGAACCCTGCAGGGGGAGACCCCCTAGACCCCCCTTTATCGTAGCCCCTTTTGTATATCGTTAAGGTAACTAGGTGCTGCGAGGTCACATGATCCGGTAGAATGCGATTCTATGCATAACTTCTTTTTGCAGGATGTATGCGATTAGTATGGCCCATATATATATGTGATGCACGTATGAAATTTTGCATGACCTGCATGTCGTGAGTAGGGCAACACGGCTGGAGCCATATGTGTTGTAATTTATTGTAATGGCATGCGTGCCAACTTGTGATGATCCAAATTCTATGTAATTTTGATTACTAGCTGTTAGGAGTAATAGCTTGTATTAGTTCTTGGAGGACTCATCACTTGGAGGATGGCTCACATGGAACATGAAGATGGAGATCATCATGGTGGACAGGTTCTATGGCGATGGAGATCACCATGAGAAAATGGGCCATACTGTGTCACATTTATGTGAATGCTATTCTTATGCGTTTTACTCTATGCATGCTTAGAACGATCCCTCACAAAGTTTAAGTTAAACCATGCCCTCCCAACCAAACCTTGCACCATCCTATGCCCTGTACAATCGTTGGTGGGCCTATGAAATTAGGGTGTCACGGTTTTCCTTGGCTGGATGGGTTTGTATCAGATACCTACACGCATAAGGGTTGGTGAGCTTGACAAGGTCATCTTAACAGTTAAGGACCTTGGGGCATAAAGGTTGGGCGCCTAGTTTTGACATAGAGATGTCACCCAACAACAAGAGTCATATGTGATATGATTAGCAAGTGTTGCTTACCGATTTACCTTGTCTTCTAGCAGTGATGCTAAAGCTCACTAGTCGACTTGTTAATTGTGGATCTTGAATCACTTAGTATCAATAGAGGGATATTGATTTAAGTGGGAGTATATGCTATTAAATTGTTTAATATGTTTTACTCTTTCATGGTTACATGGCTTAGTATTTTTCATGTTTTCTGTTGTAGATCAATGGCACCAAACACTGCATCACCTTTTTCTTTGCGTTCGATTCTTGACAAAGATAAACTTAATGGAACAAAATATACGGACTGGGTCCGTAACCTGAGAATTGTTCTTAGGTCTGATAAAAAGGAAACGGTTCTGGATACCCCAATACCCGATGAACCTGCTGATAATGCATCTGCTGCCCTAAAGAATGCCTACAAGAGAGCATGTGATGATTCTCTTGAGGTTAGCTGCCTTATGCTTGCATGCATGGAACCTGAACTCCAAAAGAAGTTTGAGGATCAGGATGCGTACGATATGATTGTGGCGCTTAAGGACATGTTCCAAGATCAGGAAAGGACTGAGAGGTACAATGTTGCCAAGTCCTTTGTCGAATGCAAGCTAGCAGAGGGAGCAGCTGTAGGCCCCCATGTGATCAAAATGGTTGGTTACAGTTAGACTTTGGAAAAGCTTGGTTTTCCACTAGGCCAAGAGTTGGCCACTGACTTCATTTTGGCGTCTCTTCCGTCCAGCTATGGGCAGTTCATTTCGAACTACCATATGCATGGGGTGGAGAAGGGCCTTAATGAATTATGTGGGATGCTTAAAACAGCAGAAAGTGACATGAAGAAGTGTGCAGGGCATAGCCATGTGATGGCTATGCAGAACAAGCCTAGCTTCAAGAAAAAGGGTACTTCTTGGAACAAGAAGGGCAAGGTGAAGGATACGATCCCTAAGCCCGCACCCAAGCAAAAGGCTGGAGCTGTAGAAGACACTGAGTGCTTCTTTTCTCATGAACATGGCCACTGGAAGAGAAACTGCAGCAAGTACCAGGCTTCTTTGAAGAAGAGTGGAAGTAAGAGTACTTCCCACTCAGGTACGCTTGTTGTAAATGTTGTGGACATTCTTCTCGCTGATTCCTATGTTAACTCTTGGGTATTTGATACCGGATCGGTTGCTCATATTTGCAATTCGATGCAGGGGCTAATAAGGACTAGAGAAGTGCAAAAGGCGAAGTGGATTTTCGCGTCAGAAATAAAGCAAGGGTTGCTGCATTGTTCGTCGGCGTCATGCAACTTCACCTTCCGTCAGGATTTATTATGGAGTTAAATAATTGTTATTACATTCCTAGTATGGGTCGAAACATTTTATCACCTTCATGTTTGATGAGGGATGGTTATTCATTTGCGAGTGCAAACAATGGTTGTGTAATCTCTAAGAATGATATGTTTATGGCTAATGATCCCATTGTGAATGGGTTATTTATTTTAAATCTTGATGATGCATCTGTTTACAATGTTAGTGCTAAAAGGCTTCGGCCTAATGATTTGAGTCCTACCTATTTATGGCATTGTCGTTTGGGCCATATAAGTGAAAAGCGCATGAAGAAGCTCCATGGTGATGGTCTTCTAACTTCGTTTGATTTTGAATCATACGAGACATGTCAGGCTTGTTTAATTGGAAAGATGACCAAATCACCTTTTACGGGTTTACCTAAGAGAGCGACAGAATTGTTGGAACTCATACATACTGATGTATGTGGACCAATGAGCACGATAGCCATAGGAGGATATCACTACTTCATTACTTTCACTAATGATTTCAATAGATATGGTTATGTCTACTTGATGAGGCATAAGTTTGAAACTTTTGAAAAGTTCAAGGAGTTTCAGAGTGAAGTAGAGAATCAACATGGCAAGAAAATAAAGGCCTTGTGATCTGATCATGGAGGTGAATATTTGAGTCACGAATTTAGCGATCATCTTAAGAGTTGCGGAATTGTTCCACAACTTACGCTACCCGGAATGCCTCAAAGAAACGGGGTCTCCGAACGGCATAATCGAACTTTGTTGGACATGGTTCGATCGATGATGAGCCAGTCGGATTTGCCATTGTCATTTTGGTGTTACGCTCTAGAAACAGCAGCTTTCACACTTAACAGGGTACCATCTAAATCCGTAGTTAAGACACCATATGAGATGTGGACTGGAAAGAATCCCAGTTTGTCTTTTCTAAAGATTTGGGGTTGTGATGTATTTGTCAAGCGACTTCAGTCGGACAAGCTAACACCCAAATCGGATAAGTGCATTTTTGTGGGATATCTGAGGGAAACCTTAGGGTATTACTTCTACAACCGAGAAGAGGGCAAAGTGTTTGTCGCTCGTAGCGGTGTTTTCCTAGAGAAAGAGTTTCTCACAAAGGGAACGAGTGGAAGGTCGGTGCGACTTGAAGAAGTTCAAGATGAGCTAGTTGGGGATGCTTCTACAAGTGATGCTATTGTAGCAGAACAAGTTGAGGAACCCGTGGCAGGAGAAGCACCACAACCACGAAGGTCAGCGAGGCTCCGCGAAGAGCGGGAATTATTATTGTTAGATAATGATGAGCATGTGACCTATGCAGAAGCGATGGTGGACCCAGACTCTGAGAAATGGCTGATCGCCATGAGATCCGAGATAGAGTCCATGGGAGACAATCAAGTTTGGAACTTGGTTGACCTGCCTGATGGTTTTAAATCCATCGAGTGCAAATGGATCTATAAGAAGAAGATTGATATGGATGGAAATGTTCACATCCATAAAGCTCGACTTGTTGCAAAAGGTTTTCGACAAGTTCAAGGAGTTGACTACGACGAGACTTTCTCGCCCGTAGCGATGCTTAAATCTATACGGATAATTCTAGCCATTGCTGCACATTTCGACTATGAAATATGGCAGATGGATGTCAAGACGGCTTTCTTAAATGGAATCCTAACTGAGGACGTGTATATGATGAAGCCCGAAGGTTTTGTCGATCCAAACAATGCTAGAAAGGTATGCAAACTTCTGAAGTCCATTTATGGGCTGAAGCAAGCATCTCGGAGTTGGAACATTCGATTTGGTGAAGTTGTAAAGGAGTTTGGCTTCATCAAAAACGAACAAGAACCTTGTGTTTACAAGAAGGAAAGTGGGAGAGCGCTGGTATTTCTAATCTTATATGTAGATGACATATTGCTGATTGGAAATGACATTCCTATGCTCGAGTCTGTTAAGACCTCATTGAAAAATAGTTTTTCGATGAAGGACTTGGGAGAAGCGGCATATATTCTGGGCATCAAGATCTATAGAGATAGATCAAGAAGGCTAATTGGATTAAGCCAGAGTACATACATTGACAAAGTGTTGAAACGGTTCAGCATGGAAGAGGATAAGAAGGGGTTCTTGCCCACGTCTCATGGCATAAAACTCAGCAAGACTCAGTGTCCTTCGACTACTGATGAGCGTGAGCGCATGAGCAGGATTCCATATGCTTCGGCTATTGGATCCATCATGTATGCAATGATATGTACTCGCCCAGATGTTTCCTATGCTCTAAGTGTTACGAGCAGATTCCAGGCTGATCCAGGTGAAGGTCACTGGACATTGGTAAAGAATATCCTTAAGTACTTGAGAAGGACTAAGGATGTGTTCCTAGTTTATGGAGGTGAGGATGAACTCAGTGTAAGGGGTTACACATATGCGAGTTACCTTAATGACTCAGATGATTCCAGATCGTAATCTGGTTATGTGTTTGTCATGAATGGTGGTGCTGTGAGTTGGAAAAGTTCCAAGCAAGGTACGGTGGCCTCCTCTTCAACAGAAGCTGAATATATTGCCGCCTCGGAGGATGCAAAGGAAGCTGTTTGGATTAGGAATTTCCTGATCGCTCTTGGTGTGGTTCAGGGCGCGTCCAATCCCATGGACGTTTATTGTGACAACAATGGTGCTATTGCACAAGCCAAGGAACCTAGACAACACCAGAAGAACAAACATATTCGTATGCGTTACCATCAGATTCGAGAGTTCGTTGAGGATGGTAGTGTCATGATATGCAAAATACATACGGACTCAAATGTTGCTGATCCTTTTACAAAGCCACTCCCGCCGCCTGCGCATGAGGCGCACGCAAGAGCAATAGGTATTAGATACTATCTAGATTGACTCTAGTGCAAGTGGGAGACTGAAGGAAATATGCCCTAGAGGCAATCATAGAGATGATTATATTTCTTATGTATCCATGAGTTATTGTAATGTTCCTTAAATATCCATATCAGGCAACTTGTATTGATTGGCAATTATGTGAATTGTTTGTGAAACTCTTTACTTGTATGGTTATTTAAGAGTTGTCCCTAGTCGGAGTTCATGTGAGGACACACATGAATATTAGACTAGCACATCGATTGGTTGATGACTATGTTTCGCAAGTCATAGACATGGAGATGTCAAACCAATGATGTGGGCACATGTTATAAACATGGGGTTGGACTGACCCAACTTGAAACTGGCAATTAGTTGCAGCTCTCTCTCTACACATCGTGTACGTTTTGTCCTTAGACCTGAAATTGTCGCATGTACTTGAGATGTGGGACGACATACTTTGGGGCTATCAGACGCTACTTCGTAACTGGGTAGTTATAAAGGTAGCTTTTGGGTTTGTCCTGAAGCATGCTGCAAGGCATGGTCAATCAAGATGGGATTTTCCCCTCTCTACTTTAGAGAGATATCTCTAGGCCCCTCGAGTGATCGGATCCAGAAATGCATAGCCATGCTACATAAGGTTAAGAGTTAACCTAGTAAAGGGATTCCGAGTTACAGTATCGAGAAAGAGAGGTCATCTTGGAGCTAGACCAAATATCGTGAGGTAAAGGAAAAGACATATACTAAACCTTGTGATGGTTCGTCTGATATGATCTTTGTATGCATTTAGGAGTTGGCACGTCTTTCTAGAGGCCGCTACCAACTATTGACAGAATAAGTGTATTCGTGTCATATCTACACGTATATGAACCTATAGGGTCACACACTTAAGGGGCTGGAAGCCTAATGAGGATTCGATCCGAATTAGACCAGGCTTAGGCTACTAATGGGCTGCTAATGTAGAAGCCCACTAGGGACGCCTATATAA
The DNA here is from genome assembly GCA_023614405.1 of Avena insularis. NCBI lineage: Eukaryota > Viridiplantae > Streptophyta > Magnoliopsida > Poales > Poaceae > Avena > Avena insularis. The sequence continues at coordinate 290,915,126 of CM042697.1, read as the reverse complement.
GAGAGGGTGGGGCGAGCTGACCAGGGGGAGACCTCAGACCATTCCACCCAGCCGCCACACCTCTCGCCTGTGTTGTACGCGCGGACCTAGCAGTCCGGCGTCTAACGCTTCCACCCTATACGTGTGGATACCTCGGAGGCGCTGCATCTGTAGCGTTTGAACGAGCCGTGCAAGGGGAGCTTCACGTGGGACAAGGACAAGGAGGAGACGTGGAACGTCTGCACTGCCTCGACGTGCTTCATCAATTCCGCAACTGCACGTCTAGTGGTAATCCCGTGATTTATGACAACAGTAATCCTGGTTTACGCGGTAGAATTTTTTTGATTTGCGCTAGTGTAGCCTACCCGTATCCCTTCAGAGAGGTTGTCTTATAGTTTGGTTTGCATGTGGAAGTATCTCTCCTTTGGTTGGTTATCTATCTATCCCTTGGTGTGAGTGCCTTTATTGAAATATCAATGAGAAGTCTCATCTTTTACTTTTTGCACTTCTTATTTTAGTTTGCAATCTCTATTATATGATGGATCTTGTTGATCAGTATTGGCATCACTTTGGGAGCATCAAGTGGATCTAAATTGGTTTTGGCAACCAAGTTATGGTCAGTAGCAATACTTTTTGAGGTTTGAAAAGAAAAAATGGAGAGAAAAAGCTTACAGGTATTTTGTATCATCTGTTTTCTTTCTTGTTGGCTCATAATCTTAGTATTCTCTATTTAAGATATTTTGTGTCTTTAAGGAAGATTGCATGTTTGGCTTTATTACTTGTATGTTTGCTTATTTCTTTCAACTCTCTTGCTTGCTACTCAGCCTTGCTAGCCAAAATCCTGTTTTGAGAAGGTATACTTATCATGTTTCCAATCCCTTTGAATCAAAACCTTTGCCACTTGTGTCCACCATATCTACCTAGTAGCTTTTGCTATTCCAAGCAAATTCTCAAGCTTCATCTACCTTCTGAATTAAAAAGTATTTTGTTATGTGAAAACTAGTTAGTAAAGCTCTCACGAACTTGACGACACACTTTATTTCTTGCCCCTAATAGACTTGAACCGTTGTGCCATCAAAGTTGTATATGCTTGCATCTATACGTTGGAATTAGTAGAACCGTGCTGTCACAGGGAACGTTTTCAACATTGCACCTGTACTCAGTTGATATCGTGCTCTTTTGTCTATGGATGTCAATGGTGTGAAATAAAGAGGGAACTTGTAAGTCCATGGAGTTTATATTTTGTGTTAGAGAAACGCCTGGGCCACTATCCAAAGCCATGCCTAATCATGGTGGAAACTTGCAGCATCACCGTAGTGAGCTATCTATGAAGCATCCTCAATAAAAAGCTATGCATATGGTAAATAAAAAGATTGCTGAGATGCTCATTGTCTGCTTGCCTGGTCATTTTGGTTATGGGAAAGCTCCTGTACCATGTGCAAGGGTACCCCGTTGGCGGCTCTCTAAGATACTGTAACACCCTCAGAATCGGCCCTATGCAAGTTTCAGCGCTTCCCACCAAACCCGCATAGAAATGATTCAAAGGTGCCCACTAGGCACTTGCGTGCGGGTGGAAAACGAAGTAATATCATTACACAATAGTCCTCGATGGAACCCACAAAACATACATATACAACAGCGACTCAAAGAGTCAAGAATACAGATTTACAGTACAAAGATCCAAATCACCTTGAAAACAATACAGCGTCCGAGTACGGACAAGATGCAAATTAACCTAAGAGCCCTGAAGAATAATCAATGGCGTCCATAACCCTGCCCAGGCCAAGCCGGAAGGGTAACCCTGCTAACGACGTCGATCTCGAAACCTGCTTAAACAAAAGGGGTGCCGACAAAGGGCAAAGGAAAAGGGAGAGAGCAGTCAGTACTGAGGCCAGTACACGGCGAGACTAGAATTCGGTGGTCCTCGCCTACATAGGTATGGTGGACTGAAGCGGCAACGCAGCATGCACTAAACACCCTATAGAGACTCGAGATAACTGTCGGCTATCAGAGAGGGATAAGAAAGACCTATTCGGAACCAACCTGATACTACCACCAAACATACCCATCCTGGTGTTCCCCTCGAAACCAAACGAGGAAGTCAACCGAGGAACTCACACCGTTGGCAGTTTTATTCATTCAGTTATCGTTGCAGCAATTACTAGTCAGGTATAGATAGACATCCTGATATAATAAGCAGTGGGCAGTTTTGGTTAACCATTCCGTTGTAGTTGCAACACTTACTAGTCAGATACGATTAGCATGAGATATCCCAAACCCAGCAGTTGTTGGTACTTTTATTTAGCCATTCCGTTGCAGTGAAGCTGATTACTAGTCATATCAGATACAAGTCAAAATATAACAGTAAACTTTAGTTATAGTTGTCTATGATCGAGAACTCTGCTCCATGTCGTCCATAACCGCGGACATGGCTTTTCGAAAAGATTTAACCCTGCAGGGGTGCACCAAAGTATCCACACGCACTTCGACACTTTTTGCCAGATCAGTTAACATACACCCATCGGTATGTCGGCGGGGCCTAAGTCATGACGTTTCCCAGACCCAAAGCAAGTACATGGGGGCCACCCCACTAAGCTACCATAGCGAAGTTGGCGGCTCGAACGGACCAGGGGTTTGCGTCGGTGGTGTACATCGGGAACCCGAAAGTGTGACTGGGCTTGTCGATACCGCGAAAACACTCCGCAATCCTAAACAGTACAGGTGCTCCATGCACAATCTTAAATAAAGTAGTAAAACATGGCATAAGTACAAGATAGTAATAAAGCTCCAAACTACTTTGTGGCCCCCGGTACAATACTTTGAAATCAGGTAGTAAGCCGATGGGGGTGGCCACACACCCCACCAGTGGTTAGCGCGCTCGATCTCGGAACAGGTGTCAAGAACTCGGGGTCCTACGGGACACCAGTGAGCGGTTAAAAACCAAATATTGTCTATTACCCACCGGTGCCTCTGCATTATTTACCTACTTCAATTTTAGTTATTAAACGGTAATTAAAGCCATGATCATCTCCAACATTAAACATGCGGCAACACCCCAACAACTGAGGTACTTGACGACACGCAACAGCACTTGAGCAAGCGACTACGACGCGCAAGTCCAACTATCTACCAATCAACAGGTAATAGGATGTGTCCAAGGCAATATAAGGCTGCAAGGGATATCACGGGTACGAAAACTAGAGCATCGCAACACAGATAGCAATAGATCAACAGGGGGAATAAATACTATAAAAGTAAAATAGGTAGAAAGGGGGAGGTGCTCGCCTGAAAACATTGTCGAAGGTTCATCCGAAGATCGGGTCGACACTCGCATCAACTCATCGGCCTAATCCGTGAAGAAGCAAAGCGCTAGAAGAAACACCGGATGCACCATTTAATACTATGGCAAAAGATCCGGCATGATTATGCTATGATGCATATGCGGTGCAATCAGGCAGTATTAAGCGGAACTGGGGTCCCGACAATTAATTAGACGGTTCGAGTTATTTATCTACCCCACAATTTAAATGTTGTCCTAACAGGGCGAAACATGGCATCGGTTCGCTACGCCAATTTAAATGGAGTTCGGAATAAGACAAAGATATCCCGCATGAACACTCCATATTTAACTATGAGGTGAATTGGCATAATGCCCCCAAACCCACATGAATATGTATGCGAGCATGACGATTTAATATGCAACAAATGATTATTATATATTATAAAAATAGGGGTCTCGGATAAAGAGGTCACACATCGAATGGCGATCTCGGTTCGGGGTTCGGGCTCGATCTTCAGGCTCCAGGATCGGGGTTCGACAGGGTTCGGCGGGGGGAACGATCTCGCGTCCGGGAAGAAGGACTTGGTGCTCCAAGATGAAGCGCTTGTCGTTCTGTGTGGCGATCTTGGCGGTCAATGGGTCTCGGCGTCTTCGGATCCGAGAGGAAGAACTTGGCGTGCCGGGTTGGGTCTTCGGATAGAAGTTCTTGTCGGTGCGGAGGACCTTGTACAACTTGATACGCTGGACCGCCGGAAGATCTCGATCGAACTTGGCATCACATCATCAGCTCTTGCTACGACAATCCCCAGAATCCGCGGCTGCAGTTCGAGCGATTGCGACAAAAGAAAACAATGTGGACACAGCGAAAGAGCACCAATACTATCATGCCCAGGCGATGTGCAATCGAATACCAGACCTACAGATGCACAAGCACACAGAACCCGGGCAGGCAGCTGCCATGCAGAACGGGGCAAACCCACGGTCACCGCTTGGGCCAAAATAGAAAAGTTCACCGGGAGGGTCGCGCACTTCAAAGAGACTTGGAGGAAGCTCGCGGTACACGCGGGCAGAGGGCACCATGGCGACCATGCGCAGGGGAAACCGACAGGCAGAGACGAGGAGGGCGCGGCGGCAGCTCGCGTGGCCAGCGTTTGCGGCCAGGGCTCTGCGCAAGGTGGGGAGGAGCTTCGACGGGCACGGATGAGCACCGGCGACGGTGTGCGGAAGCTGAGGTCCCGCGGGGTGGAGGGCTCGGGGCTTCTCGATGGAGAGGAAGGAGCGGAGCAGCGGCGGATCCCGCGGCGGCGCCGGTCATCGTTGGGAGAGACCGGGTGGACGGAGAGGTGGCCGGAGGCCATGGGCGTCAACGGGGCCGCACTGATGGTGGCTCGGCTCGATGCGGTCGGGTCGGCGGCAGGAAGGAGGACGGGGCGGCGAGCGAAAGGGCCGGAGCGGCGAGCGAGGCCTTGCGAGAGGCCCGGCGGAGGAGAGGCGGCGCGCGGCGCTTCGAGAGAACGCTGGAGGCGGCCGGCGTGGCGAGGAGGGAGGCTGGCTGTGGCGGAGCTCCTTGAAGGAAGGCGGGAGAGGCAGGGGCTGGTGTGCTGTTGGTCGGTGGGGTGGGGATGAGGCGCGTGGGCGTGCGTGTGTGGCGTGGGTGTGCGTGTGAGGAGCGGCCCAGGTGGTGGGCCAGGTGAGGAGGTGGCAGGCGGTGAGAGAGAGAGAGAGAGAGAGAGAGAGAGAGAGAGAGAGAGAGAGAGGAAGAGAGAGAGGCGGCAGGGCAGGAGGGAAAAGGTGGGGAGTGGGGCAGGCGGCTGAGGTGGTGGGCTGCAGGTAGGAGTGGTGGCGCGCCTGTCCATCCCGGGGTGGGGCCCGCGGGGTAGGTGGCGGTGGTTGATTGGATGGAGAGAGGGCCAGGCTGATGTGGCGCCAAGGGATAGGTTGGGGTGAGGTGGAGGGGGGCTGGGCAGATTAGGATTAGGTAGGAAAAGATTTGGGGTAGCTAGGATTTTATCTGGAGGTGGCCAGCTGGGCTTTCGGGCCTGGCGGGCTGCCTCCTAAAAACAATTTAAAATTTTTATTTATTTAAAACGGGGCTTTTGCAAACCGTGGTTAGACAAAACAAAATATTCCGGAGACCCAGGTTTTGTGTTTGAATAAAGACGGGGCGTTTAGAAAACGAAAACAGATTTTTCGAAAATAGTTTTTAAACAATCCATGCAAGATGATGATGATGCTCAAATGCAAGGTGGCATGATGACATGAGCATGCAGTCATGATGATACAATGCACAAAAACACCGCGATTTTCTAGTAGTGGTTTTGGCGGGGCGCCACAATTCGACACCACTAACAATGGATCTCGCCCTCGAGATCCGCCTCATGGTACCGGGAAGAAAGTCGGCGATCTGAATCTTCTCGCTTCGTGTGGATCCTCGCGACACCACTAACATGAGGTCCTTGTCCGTGATCGTCGAGAGAACACTCCGGAAACAAAAAGCGAAGGCAGAGGTATCAACAAATAAAGCCACCTCTAGCTTCGATAGAAAGAGAGAACCGATGCATTCTCATCCACTTCAATGTACAAAAGCGAATAGAAGGGGTAGTCGGCATGGGGGCCAATCCATCACGCACCCAAACTATTACTCCGCACAATCAGTAGAAAAGCGTGCAACCCTTCTCGGAATCAGACTGAAGATCTCGACAATCGAGGTTCGGAAACATAGGAGAAATGCAGACTCGGCATCGGATCTGGCGTAGATGATGTCGTCACGTCGGAAATCACTGGGAGGCACAAACAAGGAACAAAGGATGGTACCACATATAAAGGATCACTCAGGTAGCATGAAGACCGGATGTAGAAACACCGTTACCAAAGGAGGAAGCGAAACCCTGAAGGTGCGACGGAAACCCAACCACGAGAAATCCTGGATTCGAAGAAAAGATAAGAGAGGAGATTCAAAACACGCAGAGGTGAGAGGAGAATAGTAGAGGGGTAAGGAGTAAAAACAGAGCTAACCAGATCTATCCAACCGATTTTGCAAAAATAGTTTTGACATTCTACTTCGGCCGTTAGCTAGGTTATCCTGATTTGGACTTGTGGGGTATCATGGCTGCTGAGCTCGATACCACTCTGTAACACCCTCGAATCGGCCCTATGCAAGTTTCAGCGCTTCCGCCAAACCCGCATAGAAGCGATTCAAAGGTGCCCACCGAGCACTTGCGTGCGGGTGGAAAGCAGTAATATCATTACTCAATTGTCCTCGATGGAACCCACCCAACTTACATATACAATGACTCAAAGAGTCAAGAATACAGATTCTGACAAAGATCCAAATCACCTTGAAAACAATACAGCGTCAAAATGCGGACAAGATGCAAATTAACCTAAGAGCCCTGAAGAATAATCAATGGCGTCCATAACCCTGCCCAGGCCAAGCCGGAAGGGTAACCCTGCTAACGACGTCGATCTCGAAACCTGCTTAAACAAAAGGGGTGCCGACAAAGGGCAAAGGAAAAGGGAGAGAGCCAAGATCTTGAGGCCGATTGCAGCGAGACTAGAATTCGGTGGTCCTCGCCTACATAGGTATGGTGGACTGAAGCGGCAACGCAGCATGCACTAAACACCCTATAGAGACTCGAGATAACTGTCGGCTATCAGAGAGGGATAAGAAAGACCTATTCGGAATCAACCTGATACTACCACCAAACATACCCATCCTGGTGTTCCCCTCGAAACCAAACGAGGAAGTCAACCGAGGAACTCACACCGTTGGCAGTTTTATTCATTCAGTTATCGTTGCAGCAATTACTAGTCAGGTATAGATAGACATCCTGATATAATAAGCAGTGGGCAGTTTTGGTTAACCATTCCGTTGTAGTTGCAACACTTACTAGTCAGATACGATTAGCATGAGATATCCCAAACCCAGCAGTTGTTGGTACTTTTATTTAGCCATTCCGTTGCAGTGAAGTTGATTACTAGTCATATCGGATACAAGTCAAAATATAACAGTAAACTTTAGTTATAGTTGTCTATGATCGAGAACTGTGCTCCAAGTCGTCCATAACCGCGGACATGGCTTTTCGAAAAGATTTAACCCTGCAGGGGTGCACCAAAGTATCCACACGCACTTCGACCCTTTTTGCCAGATCAGTTAACATACACGCATCGGTATGTCGGCGTGGCCTAAGTCATGACGTTTCCCAGACCCAAAGCAAGTACATGGGGGCCACCCCACTAAGCTACCCGCAACGAAGTTGGCCGGCTCCGGAACGGACCCAGGGTTTGCGTCAGTGGCTGTAAACGACTGGGAACCCGAAAGTGTGACTGGGCTTGTCGATACCGCGAAAACACTCCGCAATCCTAAACAGTACAGGTGCTCCACGCACAATCTTAAATAAAGTAGTAAAACATGGCATAAGTACAAGATAGTAATAAAGCTCCAAACGACTTTGTGGCCCCCGGTACAATACTTTGAAATCAGGTAGTAAGCCGATGGGGGTGCCCACACACCCCACCTGTGGTTAGCACGCTCGATCTCGGAACAGGTGTCAAGAACTCGGGGTCCTACGGGACACCAGTGAGCGGTTAAAAACCAAATATTGTCTATTACCCACCGGTGCCTCTGCATTATTTACCTACTTCAATTTTAGTTATTAAACGGTAATTAAAGCCATGATCATCTCCAACATTAAACATGCGGCAACACCCCAACAACTGAGGTACTTGAGCAAGCGACTACGACGCGCAAGTCCAACTATCTACCAATCAACAGGTAATAGGATGTGTCCAAGGCAATATAAGGCTGCAAGGGATATCACGGGTACGAAAACTAGAGCATCGCAACACAGATAGCAATAGATCAATAGGGGGAATAAATACTATAAAAGTAAAATAGGTAGAAAGGGGGAGGTGCTCGCCTGAAAACATTGTCGAAGGTTCATCCGAAGATCGGGTCGACACTCGCATCAACTCATCGGCCTAATCCGTGAAGAAGCAAAGCGCTAGAAGAAACACCGGATGCACCATTTAATACTATGGCAAAAGATCCGGCATGATTATGCTATGATGCATATGCGGTGCAATCAAAGCGGGCTGGGGTCCCGACAATTAATTAGGCAGTTCGAGTTATTTATCTACCCCACAATTTAAATGTTGTCCTAACAGGTGAAACATGGCATCGGTTCGCTACGCCAATTTAAATGGAGTTCGGAATAAGACAAAGATATCCGCATGAACACTCCATATTTAACTATGAGGTGAATTGGCATAATGCCCCCAAACCCACATGAATATGTATGCGAGCATGACGATTTAATATGCAACAAATGATTATTATATATTATAAAAATAGGGGTCTCGGATAAAGAGGTCACACATCGAATGGCGATCTCGGTTCGGGGTTCGGGCTCGATCTTCAGGCTCCAGGATCGGGGTTCGACGAGGGTTGGAAGAGCGATCTCGCGTCCGGGAAGAAGGACTTGGTGCTCCAAGATGAAGCGCTTGTCGTTCTGTGTGGCGATCTTGGCGGTCAATGGGTCTCGGCGTCTTCGGATCCGAGAGGAAGAACTTGGCGTGCCGGGTTGGGTCTTCGGATAGAAGTTCTTGTCGGTGCGGAGGACCTTGTACAACTTGATACGCTGGACCGCCGGAAGATCTCGATCGAACTTGGCATCACATCATCAGCTCTTGTTACGACAATCCCCAGAATCCGCGGCTGCAGTTCGAGCGATTGCGACAAAAGAAAACAATGTGGACACAGCGAAAGAGCACCAATACTATCATGCCCAGGCGATGTGCAATCGAATACCAGACCTACAGATGCACAAGCACACAGAACCCGGGCAGGCAGCTGCCATGCATAACGGGGCAAACCCACGGTCACCGCTTGGGCCAAAACAGAAAATTTCACCGGGAGGGTCGCGCACTTCAAAGAAACTTGGAGGAAGCTCGCGGTACATGCGGGCAGAGGGCACCATGGTGACCATGCGCAGGGGAAACCGACAGGCAGAGACGAGGAGGGCGCGACGGCAGCTCGTGTGGCCAGCGTCAGACGGATGCTGCTCTGAGTGGGAGGAGCTTCGACGGGCGCGGATGAGCACCGGCAACAGTGTGCGGAAGCCGAGGTCCCGCGGGGTGGAGGGCTCGGGGCTTCTCGATGGAGAGGAAGGAGCGGAGCAGCGGCGGATCCCACGGCGGCGCCGGTCATCGTTGGGAGAGACCGGGTGGACGGAGAGGTGGCCGGAGGCCATGGGCGTCAACGGGGCCACGCTGATGGTGGCTCGGCTCGATGCTGTCGGGTCGCTGGAGGAGAGGCGCGCGATGCAAGGGCGGCAGGAAGGAGGAGACGGCGGCGGGCGGAAGCTGGGCCGGAGCTCGAGGCGGCGTGCAGGCGATAGGCGCTGTTTAGGGCCGACGGAGGAGGCCGGCGCGGGCGGCGCTCGAGAGAACACTGGAGGCGGCCGGCGACGTGGCCGAGGAGGGAGGCTGCGCTCTTGTGGCGAGCTTCCTTGAGAAGGAAGGGAGGCGGATCCAGTGACGGTAGGTGGGGATTCGGTGCGGCGAGCTGGTGTCTTTGTCGGTGGGGTGGGGATGAGGCGCGTGGGCGTGCGTGTGTGGCGTGGGTGTGCGTGTGAGGAGCTGCCCAGGTGGTGGGCCAGGTGAGGAGGTGGCAGGCGGTGAGAGAGAGAGAGAGAGAGAGAGAGAGAGAGAGAGAGAGAGAGAAAAGGTGGGGAGTGGGGCAGGCGGCTGAGGTGGTGGGCTGCAGGTAGGAGTGGTGGCGCGCCTGTCCATCCCGGGGTGGGGCCCGCGGGGTAGGTGGCGGTGGTTGATTGGATGGAGAGAGGGCCAGGCTGATGTGGCGCCAAGGGATTGGATGGGGTGAGGTGGAGGGGGGCTGGGCAGATTAGGATTAGGTAGGAAAAGATTTGGGGTAGCTAGGATTTTATCTGGAGGTGGCTAGCTGGGCTTTCGGGCCTGGCGGGCTGCCTCCTAAAAACAATTTAAACTTTTTATTTATTTAAAACGGGGCTTTTGCAAACCGTGGTTAGACAAAACAAAATATTCCGGAGACCCAGGTTTTGTGTTTGAATAAAGACGGGGCGTTTAGAAAACAAAAACAGATTTTTCGAAAATAGTTTTTAAACAAACCATGCAAGATGATGACGATGCTCAAATGCAAGGTGGCATGATGACATGAGCATGCAGTCATGATGATACAATGCACAAAAACACCGCGATTTTCTAGTAGTGGTTTTGGCGGGGCGCCATAGATACGCATGTACTTATAATCACAAGAACTTACCGGTGACCAAAGTTGAGTAGCATGAGGAGTGGCCCTCATATTCAAGGGACATGAGATTGCCAACTTATATTTCGTCAAGCATATACTCCATCTTTGTGCACTTTAACCTTAATCATCTCAAGATGCCTATGATAGGGGCAATGAGGGCTCAAAGCTAGTAAGTACCATAATCTTTTGGAAGCTCTTTATGACTTGTAATCCCTGCTACCCTCTATGAAGGGACCTTTCTCCTATTTTCCAAGTTAAGTCAGTAAACCTACTTCCTCTCTATCTCTAGCAAGCATTTGAGTTGTTGTGTTTCAAGCATTCATATGGTGATTTATTCAATCATGTTATTTATCTTCCTTGTTTGCACAAGACTCTTATCTATTGAGTATTACTTTGAAAGCCTTCATTGAAAAACCTTTTTGAGCAAAGAGTGCTCCTGTTGTGAAAACTTCTACAAAAAGTTTTTTGTGAAACTGTTTGCCAGGTGTTCTCTGACCAAGAACAAGTTTGCCAATTCCAATTATGATATATCTTTATGCATCTCTATTGTGGCCGTTGTGCTTGGTTGCAAGCTAAGTTATATAATGGTGAGTTGCTTTCTTCTATGAGTTGTGTAATGGTAAGTGTGATGCTTCCTGTGCGTATTCTTTTATCGACAGTTCACTCTATAAACCTATGGACATGTTTACTGAGCTCAGTCTTCGCTTGGGGACAAGCGAAGTTCTAAGCTTGGGGGAGTTGATACGCCCAATTTGCATCACCTTTCTATATCATAATTTACCTCTATTCATTGATATATATCTTATTATGAGGTATTACTTATGGCTTTTCATCTGTTTATGCATGTTGCATGGTTCTTGGAGGATGGACTGCTGGAGTCTGGATTCTGATGGAAAAAGGCGTTTTGGTACAATTCGCGAAGATTAGAAAAATACCATAAAAATATGGGAAAATATTATGTTTCCAGAAGAATGAAGAAGCCAGAAGGAGGAGCGAAGAGGGCCCACAGGGGCCCACACCCCCTAGGCGCAGGCCCAACCTGGGCCGCGCCTACGGCAGGTGTGGCCCACCTGCCCGGCTCCCGACTCTGCCCCTTCGCCTATATCTTCCCTACGAAAACCTAAGGCCAGGAGATCGACCACAGATAGATTTCCGCCGCCTCTGGGGGGTGGAAAACACCGAGAGATAAATATCTCTCTGGCAGACAGATTTCTGCCGTGGGAATTCCTTCCCGGAGAGGGGATACCGTCGCCATCAACACCATCATCAAGCTAGGCTTCATCAGGATCATCATGATCATCATCCACACCATCATCTCCACCAGCACCATCATCACCACTCCGTCCCGCTGAAACAGTTGTGTTGGATATTGCTTTAGTTCTTAGGGGAAACTTTCCCGGTGTTAATTACTATTGTAGTTGATGCTTGTGAGTGGAACCATTGGATTATTGTTTATGTTTGGATTGTTATCCATTATCATATCATCTTTGATCTTGATCCATATGATGTCTTGTGAGTAGTTCGTTTAGTTCTTGAGGACATGGGAGAAGTCATGTTGTTATTAGTGGATCTGTGTTGAATTATTATTCAATGGTTTAGTATTTAAGTTGTGGTGCTATTCTTGTAGTGGTGTCATGTGAACGTCGACTACATGATACTTCACCATTTATGGGCCTAGGGGAAGGCATTGTGTATTTGGATACTAATTATGGGGTTGCCGGAGTGACACAAACCTGAACCCCCGTTAGGACACCTTTGCACAAGGGAGTGTAGGATCTCAGAGTTTAAGGCCGTGGTTAGATTTATATCTTAATTACTTTCCTGTAGTTATGGATGTTTGTAGGGGGTTTAATCACAAGTATGTATTAGTCCATGTAAGGTCGTTACATTAGCACAGGTTCACCCACACAACACTTACAACACCAAAGAAGAGTACTCAGCTATATGAAGCGAAAGCACTTGACAGAATTCCCATGTGTCCTCGAGAATTTTTGGTCCATATAAGTATTTCCACCGGCTTGTCCTTTGCTAAGAAAGGATTGGGCCACTTGCTGCGTTTGTTCTTTATTACTTGCACTTTGTTTTTTTGCCTTATTAGAAAACCACTAAAAATCTGTTTGCTAAGTATTTGCAGAGAGTTCCTGCTCCATACCACTGTTGTGATGCATATCAAGAGTTGAAGAAAATACTAGTGTTAGCACCAGTTTTACTAAAGTGTGTGAAACCAATAAAAATCCATTTACTAAAGGGTGTGAAAACAGTTTTCAAGAGTGGAAGAAAAGACTAGTGTTAGCACCAGTTTTATGTCTGCCAGATTTAGAGAAAGACTTCTAGGTCTATTGTGATGCATATCACCAACGATTGGGTGGATTATTGATGCAATAATGAAAAGTTGTGGTTGATGCCTCGAGACAACTCAAGACTCATGAAGTAAATTATCCTACACATGACTTAGAGTTGGCCTCTGTTGTCCATGCACTCAAAACATGGAGACACTATCTTTTGGGAAAGCGATGTGAAGTGTTCATCGATCAAAAGAGCTTGAAATATATTTTCACCCAGAAAGAGCTCAAAATGAGACAAAAAAGGTGGCTAGAACTCATCAAGGATTACGACTTGAGTTTACAATACCATCCCGGTAAACAGAATGTCGTAGCTGATGCTTTAAGACGCAAAGTTTATGTGAATGGCCTCACCAAAGGCGAATTGCCAGATAATTTGTGTGCCCAATTTAAAGAGCTAAGATTGGAGATAGTTCCTGAAGGATATATCATGTCATTGGAAGTTCAACCAACACTGTTGGATAAAATCAAAGAAGCCCAAAAGTTGGACAAGGAAATAGAGGAGATTAAGATTAAAATTGGTAAAGGAAAGGCGAAAGGATTCCACGAATATGAACAAGGAACTTTATGGTATGGAAAGCGTATCTGTATTCCACAAGATCCGGAACTTCGGAAATTGATTCTGCAAGAAGCACACAATTCACCATATTCTATTCATCCAGGTAACACCAAAATGTACATGGATGTGAAAGAAAGATTTTGGTGGAACAATCTAAAGAAAGATATCGCGGAGCACATTGCTTTGTGTGACGTGTGTAGTAGAGTGAAGGCGGAACATCAGAAACCGGCAGGGTTATTGCAACCACTACCAATACCTGATTGGAAGTAGGATAAGATTAGTATGGATTTCATCACAGGATTGCCAAGGACTAGGTCCGGATACGATTCTATATGGGTTGTTGTGGATCATCTAACTAAAGTGGCTCATTTCATACCCGTGAAGACTACTTATACAAGTGCTAAATTGGCCAAGATAAATATGAACAGGATTGTGTGTCTGCATGGAGTACCTAAGAGTATTGTGTCAGATAGAGGAACTCAGTTCACTTCGCATTTTTGGAAGAAACTGCATGAGTCATTGGGAACTAGACTAGAATTCAGAACACCATTTCATCCTCAGACTGATGGACAGATAGAAAGGACCAATCAGATTTTAGAAGATATGTTGAGAGCTTGTGCGCTAGATTATGGATCTAGTTGGGATGAAAGTCTGCCATACGCAGAATTCTCTTACAATAACAATTATCAATCGAGCATAGAGATGGCTCCGTTTGAATTCCTTTATGGAAGGAAGTGTACTACACCATTACTATGGAATGGAGTAGGAGAAAGAAACTTATTTGGACCAGATCTGATCAAGGAAGCCGAAGAGAAAGTCAGAATGGTAAAGGATAAATTGAAGATAGCCCAATCCCGACAAAAGAGTTATGCAGATCCAAAACATAGAGAAGTCACCTATGAGGTAGGTGATAGAGCTTATCTTAGAGTCTCAGCACTTCGTGGTGTGAAGAGATTTGGAGTCAAAGGGAAATTGGCACCTCGTTACGTAGGACCATTCAAGATTTTGAACCGTAAAGGAGAAGTGGCCTATGAGCTAGAACTACCAGAATCTCTGTCAGGAGTTCACAATGTGTTTCATGTAAGCCAGTTGAAAAAGTGTCATCCAGGGATGGAAGAAAGTTCGTTAAAAGACACTATACCACTAGAAGAAGTTCAGCTAGAGAATGATCTCACTTATAAAGAGAAACCTATCAAGATTCTCGAGCTAGTAGAAAGAGTCACTCGCACTAAGACCATCAAGTTCTGCAAAGTACAGTGGAATCATCATACCGAGGAAGAAGCAACTTGGGAAAGAGAAGATGAGCTTCGGAAAGATCACCCTCACCTATTTGCTAGCCAATCTGAATCTCGAGGGCGAGATTCATCTTAAGGGGGTTAGATTTGTAACATACCAAATTTCATCAAATTCAAAACCATGTTATTGCATTCATATCATCATGGCATGTCTACTTTGCAAAAAAGTTTTCAAAGCTTAAACCCTAATAAAACCATATTTAAAACTCCTTTTATATTATATGTATGGGTCATGGTTTTATTTTTTATTTTATGACCCAAAAATGTTTTTGGGTGTTTTGTTGTGTTTGACACACTTTTAAACACTAGGGTCACCTCACAATTTTTTGGTGAAAGTTTGAATTGAGTTGGATTTGAATAGGCCATTCAAATCTTATGTAGAAATTCAAAATAGAAATAGAAAAAGAGAAAGGAGAAAAAAATTTAGAAACCAGCAACCAATCTGGCCCAGGCCCAAAAGCAACCCACAGCCCACCCGGGAACCTCCCCCTCTCCCCTCTGTTTCACACCGCCCGCACCCGCACCCGCTCACTGACGTGTGGATCCCACCGCCACGCCATCTCGTCTTCATCAACCCCGCGCCAGACCCATGCTCGCGTGCCGTTTCTTCCCCTCTTTCACTGCCGAAATTGAAATCTGTTAAATGCCATTGATTCAGCACGATATTTCCTCCCCCGCTCTGGCTACTTAACCCTATCCCTCTCCGCAGCATTTCCCCTCACACAACAAACACTAAGCACTTCCAGTCTCCCCTAATTTTGGTTTGGCCCGCCGCAGTACCGAGAAGCTTCGACGAGCTATTTCGTTGAGCACTGTGTTCCCCTCGGTTTCCGGTTTACGTGAATGTGTTCGTATTGTCCTTACGCATCTTCTAATGCCTGTAGCTTGTCCAATTTCTCCCTAGGTCGTCGCCCTGTTGTCGTCTGCAAGCGCCCGAGGCCCAGCTCAACTCCGACGAGCGATAGCCGCCGCGTCTGTGCACCCCCGCCCCAACCGAGACCACATTGAGCATCGCCGCGTCCTCGCGACCTCGGTAAGAGAAATAACCCCCTCCCCTACCCCCTAGCCTCGTCGGAACATCGCCATGTGACGCTCCGCTGCCGAGGTGGCCATTTGCGCTGCTCGCGTTTGGTCATAGCAGTAAGATCCGCTGGATCTAGATCCAGCGGTCGATATTAGAATTAGATGCGAAGGGGTAAGCTTATATCTGGACCGCAAATGTCACATCCCAAAATTTTCCAAATTTTGTAATGTGAAAATAAATAAATAAACAAAATAATTAATTGTTGAAATTTAGGGTCAAGAGAAACTTTTTGATTCCAAATGGAAACTAAAAGTTTCTCTCTTGAACAAACTTTTATTAATGTTTGAATTCAACTAAATTCAAAACAAGTGAAATGCATTCTTCATAAATGCATCTTTAAATTTAAACACTTGGAAAACAAACCAAAACTCTAAAACCCTAATAGAGGAAAAACCATTTCAAATATATCTCTAAGACCATGCATTTGATCCATATAAAATTTGTCAACAAACATTTAAAAATGATCAAGAATGACAAATAGAAATATTATAAAACCATATAAATTGGTTTCACTTACTTTGGAGCCATAGATAAAATCTTATGAATTTAATAAGATAAGGAAATTAAATTTCCAAAGCTAATAAAGCACCTATCTAAAAATCCATATCAAGTGGTGAGCAAATAATCCTAAAGATATTTGAAAGGATAAATAAATATTAAATAAGATTTTACCAATTTGAATCACCAAGTTTGGATCTTTAAATAAAAAGATATGGATTCTATAAGAGAGAGAAAGAAATATTAAATGAGGAATATTTAAAGACCAAATTAAATCTTGACCTAATCCATAAGCAAATGGAATGAATATAATCCAAATCCAAATAAAATAAAAGGATAAAGGATTTTCAAATAAAATAAAATGGCCTTAACCAAATTCTATTGGATTAAGACAAATTTCCCTAATAAGAATAATTAATTAAATCATGGGAAAATATAATATGGAATTTACCCAAGTGGAATAAGAGTTATTTAATTAACTTAATTGGGATCAAAGAAATCTTGCAAAAATATTATTCTAAATTTGACTTTAGAATGTATTAATAAACAGTATTTGAATATACACAAAGTTTGTTAGAAGTTTGAAATCAAATGGGTGTTTGAAATAATTAAACAAAATCAAAACAGAATATTAGAAATGGAAAAAGAAAAAGAAAAAGAAGCAGAACAAAAAAAATGAACAAGGCCAAACCAGCCCAGCAGACCCAGTCCAGCCCAGCATCGACCCACTCCCTCTCTCCCCATAGAAAATGCTTCGCACCAGAGAAACGACCCGCATCCTCGCTGACATCTGGACCCCACTCTTTTTCTCTCTCTCTCGCCTTGACGCCCCCCACCAGCTCAACTCTTCCCCACCGTGCTAACCTGTGGCGGCAGTTTCTGCCCGTTTTAAGCTCGCTTCAATCCTTGTTATTGCCGAGTTGAAATGGCCAGCAATCACGCACGTTAAATCACCTCGCCCTCCTCCTTCTATCACCTCAGATCTCACTCGACCGGAGCCACTAGGCTGCCCAAATTTCAGCCTCGACTGCCCCTGTCTCCGACGAGCTCTGCGAGAAATTCCGGACAACCCCCGTCGCCCCTCGCCTCCTCGACCACACAAGCGCATTCCCCATCACCTGGCAAACCTATCCATAGCCTCCACTCACCCGCGCGCGCTCCACATCGTCGGCAACCTCGACGACAGCACGTCGCCGCCGTCTGTCACTTTTCTGACGAGCTCTCCAGGTAAACCCTGACCGAGCCTTTACCTCTCCCTGATGCTCCCAGACTCGCGACCCTCATGCGCACCTAACGGCGCCTCTGTTTTGTCTTAGCACAAACCGTAGCGTTGCCGCCGACACCGTCTGACCGCACCCGAGCCCGAAGGCACCTCCGGCGAGCAATTGTCGTCCACCCCGAGCACCCCTTCGACAACCGCGGCATCGTTGAGCATCAGCACACCAAGACGACCTCGGTGAGCTACCTCTCTCCCTCTCTTGCTTCTTGAATTGCCGGGAACACCTCCGTCTGACCGCGCGCCGCCACTCGCCACCGCCAGCGCCGCCCATCGATGGTCACTCGTCTGTGCACCGTTCGATTTTGATCTAGTGGCTATGATAGGGGTAAGTTGGCATCTGCACCGCACGATCTAAGTTAAATCCTACGACCCACAGTGAGCGATCCGCGCGAACCGGTATGGCCCAATGAAAAAAGACACGTGGCCTGGAATTTGTTTTAAAAACAGAAACTTGTCTATTAGTTGTTTGGTTTTGTAAAATTCATAACTTTTGATCCACACGTCCAAATTTTGCAAATTTTATATAAATGGAATCAGCAAGACAAGAAATATCCAACTATGCACTTTGTTTAATGAATTGCTTCTGGTAAAATGGTTGTTTTTGCAGAAACTTGTGTAGGCATAGTTTGAATATAAAATTCTTTCTAAAATTATTTTTGTGATAAAATCTTTGGAAAATGTATTGATTTGAACCTACTGACCATATAAACCAAATTGTGGATTCAAAAACATATTTTGTGAAGCAAAAGAATAAATCTTTGATTTAGAACATTTCTAGTCAAATAAAAATAATGTTTATATGTTAAAAATGCTTTTGGTGGAAAAACCTTTGGGAAATGTTTTGATTTAAACTCTCTGACCCTAAACATAAAGTTTTATGATTTAAAAATATATTTTGTGGACCCTATAAAAATTGTTGCTTTGCTAAAGGCATTTTCAACCACATAAAATATTGATTTGGTTTAAAAATGGTTTATAAGCAAAATATTTTGCAAATGGTTTTGCCACTTTTATAAAGTGACCAATAGGTGTTTTAGAATGTTTATAAACTATTAGAAACCACTTTTCCAAATAAAACAATCTTTAGCATGCTTGCATGCATTGCTTTGTTTCTATTATTTTATGTGATGTTTGCTTGAATGGTAGATTGAAATTGTGCCTTGCTTGATTGAATTGTAGTGATTTGAAGAGTGTGAATATTGCAAGATCAAGGAGTGAACTTATATTCTCTACCAAAAAGGCAAGTGATGCTTCATACTTTTGTCCCATTATTTTCACTATGCATTAGTGATATTTCTAAGTAGGACTTGCATGGAATTTTTTCTAAGTATAAACTATGCCATGGGAAATCCTAGTAGATGAAACCTTAGTAGAAATTTCCTAAGTTAAGATTCGTACTACTATCATGCTTAGCTTAGCTAGTAGAAAACAAGGGTGGATTATAGTCATGCTATGGAATATTTCTGAGTCAAGGACTTGTGTTTTGTTTAATAAAACAACTAAGTGAATGAAACACCTGGGTGGAATGGACAGAATGGTTTGTGTTGAGTGGTTATACAAGGCCCATTTATATGGTTTACCTTGTGTATCTCACTTGTGGAATGCCACCCATGAACAAAGAGATTTGAGATGTAAAATGTTGAGAAGCTTCAAGTGCAGCCACTTGGCATTATGGGCTCTGCCTGGATCATATAGGTTGCAATAACTTAGCCAAATGGACAGTTGGTGCTAGGGGATGATAGGTTGGAACACGTCCATTATGGTCTAAGGGAAGGCTTCTGAAAGATCTTGTCTTGGTGAAACCAAGTCTTGTGGGGAAAGTGCACCACCTCTGCAGAGTGTAAAATCTAAGTACTTAGCCATGTCCCTGGTAAAGGACAATTTGAGCATCAAGACATGGAAGCTATCAAGAATCTCCTCATCCCAATTTCCAAGTTAAAAACTTGTGGTTGAACAAGGGTTGAAGGATCACCAATTTCTATTGGGAGATGCCTTGGGTGATTTTGTCAGGCAAAAGCTTAGAGTTTTCAAATGATAAGGAAAAACTATTTTGAGCAAAGCAAGCCTAAGCTCCACTTAGCCAAATGCATATAGATGATAGACTCCACTATACTACCATAGTATCACTTGCCAATGCAATTCAAATGTATTGACCCATGTGGCTGTAACTTATTATGTTGCAGGTTTGTTTGATGTTAGTGAAGTGTGTTGATTAGGATTACAAGTCTACAACCAACATGTTTGCCTGTGGCACTTTGAAGATGAAGGACCCCATGCTACAGTTATTTCTGCTGCATTGTAATGAGATAGCCAAATGAGCTATGTAAAATGTAATAAATTATTTTATTCCTGGTTATAAAGTTGTATTATGACCTTTGTTTCTTGATATTACATCTTAACTGTGGATGCTAGCTATTGATCCAGGGACTAGCATTGTAAACACAGGGATCTCTACCTTATTAAAGGTTGGGACCTCTACAGATGGTATCAGAGCACTGTGTTGCCTGTAGGATTGTAAACCTAGGATTGGACAAAACCCCTTAGAAAAATAGGAGTTAAATTTGTTCCAAAACTTATTTACAAACAATCTTGTAAACTCTTTCCTCAACCATTTTGGTTTTGATTCTACATCTTGTCTATTTCAACTTGCTGGATAAAGCCTCCACCATGAGCAAAGACTTCAACATGAGCAAAGGACTTCACCAACTCAAGTGATTTCAACCTTATTCTCAACAAGGACTTCAACTTGGATATCACTAAGGTCTACAAGTGAGACAAGAAATGTTACTCAAGAATTGAAGACTAGGGAAATACAACTTAGAAGGAACCATCATCACCTTTGATGTGTTGTGACCAAGATGCAAGAAATTCTCCAAGGATACAAAGATATTGATCAAGAAGAACCAACTAAGAAGGATGGAATGCTCTCAAGTGAACCATATAGTTGGACCACCATATTTAGTTTAAATCAAACCGACCAACCTATGTGGTGTAACAAAAATATTTTGTTGCCTATAAATGTGCTTGAAACTTGTTGTTTGAGTGAAATGATTGTTTGTGATTGCTTGCACATTGCTTGTGTGAATTGTGTTGTGTGTGATTAGAATTATTTCCTTAGAAATCTTTTGCCTATTCTAATCCCAATCCAACCCAAACAGATGACTACTCCAAGAAACTACAACATCAAGGATGGCAACAACAACAACCAAGAGGTCAACATGAGAGAACTCATAGTAACCCAAACCCAGTTGAACCAAGTGACAACTCAATTTTGGGCCAACAACAATGATTTAGACCCAACCATGCAAAGGTTTTTGGAAACCCAAACCCAATTGTTGCATAGGATGACAAGTCAAATGATCAACATGGAAGACAACCCTTCCAAAGGAGTTTGTGACAACAAGGATGTCAAGGATGATGTTCTAGAAGGAACTCAAGATTGCAATATTTGTGGAGACAAGGATCACACTTCCAAAGAGCATGAAGATCAATGCCCCAATTGTGAAGAGAGACATCCAACTAATCAATGCCCCACATCTCAAGCTACTTGTTTCCTATGTGAAGGAAATAATCATGTCCCTAAACAATGCCCCATCTATTCCATAGTTGAACAAAGGAAACAAGGTGGAGTGCATCAAAAGATTGTAAACCCCCATGAAGACAAAGGAAAATCTCAGCTTGCACCTCCATGCAATATGACTCAATTTGATGGACCAAAGAGGAGACATATGTATTACCCAAGGAAAAGATTAAGGAGACCAGGAAACTTTCCCACCTTTGAGATAAGATATGAAGAGCATAACTAGAAGCACTCCTAGCTTTGGAAAAACCCAAGAAGAAGAAGGACAAAAGCCAAGTGCAATGTTGCCATTTTAAAGAGATGGGACACTATGCCAATGAATGTCCTGAGAAGAAACAAAAATATAAGGAGATTAACCAAGTGTGGTGCAACAACTGCAAAGAGCTAGGCCATTATGTGTCAACTTGTCCACAGAAGATACGTCAAGAACTCAATCTTGTCACATGTTACAATTGTGGTGACCAAGGACATTATGCAAGCAATTGTCCAGAAAAGATGAAGCACAAGATAAACAAGCCTATGAAGGATCTCAGCCTTGTCACATGTTTCAAGTGTGGAAACAAAGGACACTATGCAGATGTTTGCCCAGAGAGATTTCATCAAGATCCCAAGCAAACCAAGAAGTAATCTAGTGGAAATTTTTTAAGGGTGGTAGTACCCTAGTTGCTTTGAGCCAACTTGTAAACCCTATCTTTCCCAAATCTCGGGACGAGATTTCTTTAAAGGGTGGTAGCCTGTCACATCCCAAAATTTTCCAAATTTTGTAATGTGAAAATAAATAAATAAACAAAATACATAATTGTTGAAATTTAGGGTGAAGAGAAACTTTTTGATTCCAAATGGAAACTAAAAGTTTCTCTGTTGAACAAACTTTGATTAATGTTTGAATTCAACTAAATTCAAAACAAGTGAAATGCATTCTTCATAAATGCATCTTGAAATTTAAACACTTGGAAAACAAACCAAAACTCTAAAACCCTAATGGAGGAAAAACCATTTCAAATATATCTCTAAGACCATGGATTTGATCCATATAAAATTTGTCAACAAACATTTACAAATGATCAAGAATGACAAATAGAAATATTATAAAACCATATAAATTGGTTTCACTTACTTTGGAGCCATAGATAAAATCTTATGAATTTAATAAGATAAAGAAATTAAATTTCCAAATCTAATAAAGCACCTATCTAAAAATCCATATCAAATTGTGAGCAAATATTCCTAAAGATATTTGAAAGGATAAATAAATATTAAATAATATTTTACCAATTTGAATCACCAAGTTTGGATCTTTAAATAAAAAGATATGGATTCTATAAGATAGTGAAAGAAATATTAAATGAGGAATATTTAAAGGCCAAATTAAATCTTGACCTAATCCATAAGCAAATGGAATGAATATAATCCAAATCCAAATAAAATAAAAGGATAAAGGATTTTCCAAATAAAATAAAATGGCCTTAACCAAATTCTATTGGATTAAGACAAATTTCCCTAATAAGAATAATTAATTAAATCATGGGAAAATATAATATGGAATTTACCCAAGTGGAATAAGAGTTATTTAATTAACTTAATTGGAATCAAAGAAATCTTCCAAATAAAATTTATGGAATTAAAACCATATTTAATTTCATTGGAATAAAGACAAATACTCAATTTAAATGATTAATAAATCATATTAAAAATATTCCAAATAATTCAAAGTGAATTATTTGACACCCTAATAAATAAATAAAACCTGCTGAAAAGGTTTGGTAACAATTTGAATTCAAATAAGAGTTGATTTTTATAATTAAAAAACTTGTTTGAATTAAGACAAGGGCTTATTTTTAAATAATTAATATACCCTAAAAAGAATAAAAATATTATTCTAAATTTGACTTTAGAATGTATTAATAAACAGTATTTGAAGATACACAAAGTTTGTTAGAAGTTTGAAATCAAATGGGTGTTTGAAATAATTAAACAAAATCAAAACAGAATATTAGAAATGGAAAAAGAAAAAGAAGCAGAACAAAAAAATGAACAAGGCCAAACCAGCCCAGCAGACCCATTCCAGCCCAGCATCGACCCACTCCCTCTCTCCCCGCAGAAAACGCTTCGCACCAGAGAAATGACCCGCATCCTCGCTGACATCTGGACCCCACTCTTTTTCTCTCTCTCTCGCTGACGCCCCGACCCCACCGCCAGCTCACTGTCTTCCCCACCCGCGCTAACCTCGCCGGCAGTTTCTGCCCGTTTTAAGCTCGCTTCAATCCTCGTTATTGCCGCGTTGAAATGGCCAGCAATCATGCACGTTAAATCGCCTTGCCCTCCTCCTTCTATCCCCTCAGATCTCACTCGACCGGAGCCACTAGGCTGCCCAAATTTCAGCCTCGACTGCACCCTGTCTCTAACGAGCTCTGCGAGAAATTCCGGCCAACCCCCGTCGCCCCTCGCCTCCTTGACCACACGAGCGCATTCCCCATCACCTGGCAAACCTATCCATAGACTCCACTCGCCCGCGCGTGCTCCACATCATCGTCAACCTCGACGACAGCACGTCGCCGCCGTCTGTCACTTTTCCGACGAGCTCTCGAGGTAAACCCCGACCGAGCCTTTACCTCTCCCTGATACTCCCAGACTCGCGACCCTCGTGCACACCTAACGGCGCCTCTGTTTTCTCTTAGCACACACTGTAGCGTTGCCGTCGACACCGTCTGACTGCACCCGAGCCCGAAGGCACCTCCGGCGAGCAATTGTCGTCCACCCCGAGCGCCCCTTCGACAACCGCGGCATCGTTGAGCATCAACACGCCACGACGACCTCGGTGAGCTACCTCTCTCCCTCTCTTGCTTCCTGAATCGCCGGGAACACCTCCGTCTGACCGCGCGCCGCCACTCGCCGCCGCCAGCGCCGCCCATCGATGGTCACTCGTCTGTGCACCGTTCGATTTTGATCTAGTGGCTATGATAGAATTTAACCCGAAGGGGTAAGTTGGCATCTACACCGCACGATCTAAGTTAAATCCTACGACCCATAGTGAGCGATCCGCGCGAACCGGTATGGCCCAATAAATAACAGACACGTGGCCTGGAATTTGTTTTAAAAGCAGAAACTTGTCTATTAGTTGTTTGGTTTTGTAAAATTCATAACTTTTGATCCATACGTCCAAATTTTGCAAATTTTATATCAATGGAATCAGCAAGACAAGTACTATCCAACTATGTAATTTGTTTAATGAATTGCTTCTGGTAAAATGGTTGTTTTTGCAGAAACGTGTGTAGGCATAGTTTGAATATAAAATTATTTCTAAAATTATTTTTGTGATAAAATCTTTGGAAAATGGATTGTTTTGAACCTACTGACCATATAAACCAACTTGTGGATTCAAAAACATATTTTGTGAAGCAAAAGAATAAATCTTTGATTTAGAACATTTCTAGTCAAATAAAAATAATGTTTATATGTTAAAAATGCTTTTGTGGAAAAACCTTTGGGAAATGTTTTGATTTAAACTCTATGACCCTAAACATAAAGTTTTATGATTTAAAAATATATTTTGTGGACCCTATAAAAATTATTGCTTTGCTAAAGGCATTTTCAACCACATAAAATATTGATTTGGTTTAAAAATGGTTTATAAGCAAAATCTTTTGCAAATGGTTTTGCCACTTTTATAAAGTGACCAATAGGAGTTTTAGAATGTTTATAACCTATTAGAAACCACTTTTCGAAATAAAACAATCTTTAGCATGCTTGCATGCATTGCTTTGTTTCTATTATTTTATGTGATGTTTGCTTGAATGGTATATTGAAATTGTGCCTTGCTTGATTGAATTGTAGTGATTTGAAGAGTGTGAATATTGCAAGATCAAGGAGTGAACTTATATTCTCTACCAAAAAGGCAAGTGATGCTGCATACTTTTGTCCCATTATTTTCACTATGCATTAGTGATATTTCTAAGTAGGACTTGCATGGAATTTTTGCTAAGTATAAACTATGCCATGGGAAATCCTAGTAAATGAAACCTTAGTAGAAATTTCCAAAGTTAAGATTCGTACTACTATCATGCTTAGCTTAGCTAGTAGAAAACAAGGGTGGATTATATTCATGCTATGGAATATTTCTGAGTCAAGGACTTGTGTTTTGTTTAATAAAAAAACTAAGTGAATGAAACACCTGGGTGGAATGGACGGAATGGTTTGTGTTGAGTGGTTATACAAGGCCCATTTCTATGGTTTACCTTGTGTATCTCACTTGTGGAATGCCACCCAGGAACAAAGAGATTTGAGATGTCAAATGTTGAGAAGCTTCAAGTGCAGCCATTTGGAATTATGGGCTCTCCCTGGATCATATAGGTTGCAATAACTTAGCCAAATGGACAGTTGGTGGTAGGGGATGATAGGTTGGAACGCGTCCATTCTGGTCTAAGGGAAGACTTCTGAAAGATCTTTTCTTGGTGAAACCAAGTCTTGTGGGGAAAGTGCACCACCTCTGCAGAGTGTAAAATCTAAGTACTTAGCCATGTCCCTAGTAAAGGACAATTTGAGCATCAAGACATGGAAGCTATAAAGAATCTCTTCATCCCAATTTCCAAGTTAAAAACTTGTGGTTGAACAAGGGTTGAAGGATCACCAATTTCTATTGGGAGATGCCTTGGGTGATTTTGTCAGGCAAAAGCTTAGAATTTTCAAATGATAAGAAAAAACTATTTTGAGCAAAGCAAGCCTAAGCTCCACTTAGCCAAATGCATATAGATGATAGACTCCACTATACTACCATAGTATCACTTGCCAATGCAATTCAAATGTATTGACCCATGTGGCTGTAACTTATTATGTTGCAGGTTTGTTTGATGTTAGTGAAGTGTGTTGATTAGGATTACAAGTCTACAACCAACATGTTTGCCTGTGGCACTTTGAAGATGAAGGACCCCATGCTACAGTTATTTCTGCTGCATTGTAATGAGATAGCCAAATGAGCTATGTAAGATGTAATAAATTATTTTATTCCTGGTTATAAAGTTGTATTATGACCTTTGTTTCTTGATATTACATCTTAACTGTGGATGCTAGCTATTGATCCAGGGACTAGCATTGTAAACACATGGATCTCTACCTTATTAAAGGTTGGGACCTCTACAGCAAATCGCCACTTAGATCCAGCGGCTAGCGCGCGTGATCCACCCAAAGCGGTACCGTCCAATCAGACGCTGCCTCGTGGCTCTAGTTTACATTTAAAATCCTGTTTTGATTCTCATAGTTGTTTAAACTTGTAATTTGCATAACTTTTGTTCTGTAAATCCAAAAATTGCAAATAAGATGTCTATGGATTCAGAAAATTAAGAGCTTTGCATCTATGGCCTTGGTTTGGTCATTTGCTTCTGGAAAATTAGGATTTTATGCAGAGACATTTGTAGTCCTATTTTGACTATATAAATTATTTAGAATATTATTTTTAGGTGGTTTTTGTGTCATTTAGACTTTAGATTATATGCTTTGTCTTCAGTAATGTAGAGTTTGCTTAAAAAGGTGTGGAAAATCATCATATTGCATTTTGTATGCATTCATATTATTTTTGTGTGTATATTGATTTGTGATTATTTTGTTGTATGAATTGTTGTGTATATTTTGTGGATTGTGGAGAGTGTGATTGTGAGGATTGTGTCTATTCCCTAGCTACCAAGGCAAGTGATATTCCATCTTTTGTCCTATTATTTTATCTATTGCAATAGTGATATTTTGGTAGGACTTTCATGGTAATTTTAAAAGTATATGCTATGCTATGGTAGATCCTATAGATGATATCTTGGTAGAAATTTTCCTAAGTTAAGAGACATGTTATGCTAGTATGTTAGCCTAGATATTATAATTCAAGGGTTAAAAATTCATGTTATGATATTATGGAAAGTTTATGCCTATATGTTTTTGGACTAAGAAAACAACTTGTTAATGAAACACGTAGGTGGAATGGGAAGAATGGTTTGTGTTGAGTGGTTACACAAGGCCCATGTCTATGATTATCACACTTGTGGATGGCCACCCAGGAACAAAGAGATTTGAGATGTTTAGTGTTGAGAAGCTTCTATTGCAACCACATGGCATATGGGCTCTGCCTTGACCAACTAATTTGCAAGAACTCAGCCAGATGGACAGTTGGTGGTACGGTTGATAGGATGGAACGCGTCCATGGTGGTCTAAGGGAATGCTTCTGAAAAGTCTCGTCTCGATGCATGTCGAGTCTTGTAGGGAAAGTGCACCACCTCTCTAGAGGGTAAAACCTAAGTACTTAGCCGTGTCCCCGGTAATGGACATTTTGAGCATCAAAGACATTGAAACCAACTTCGGAAAAGATAATATGATAAAGCTTTTCTTGCCTAGAGTCATTGAGTCATTATATACCATAATTCTATTATTGATCTTCCGCTTTCTTATTTCTTTCATTCTTGCTCGAGCCGGATCAAGGACCTCCTAATCCCAATTTCTCTAAGTTAAAAATGGTGGGTGAACAAGGGTATTGGTTCACCAATGTCTATTGGTGGTACCTTAGTGCTTTTGTAAAGAAAAACTTAGTGTTTTCAACTAGTAGGATAAAACTAATTTATGCAAAGCCAGCCTGAAACCACACTTGGCCAAATTCATGTAGATGATAGTCTCTACTATGTAACTATGATATCACTTGCCAATACAATTCCAAATGTAATGATCCCTTGTGGTTGTAACTTATTATGCTGCAGGTTAGTCTGATGGTGAGTAGGGTTATGAGTCTACACTCAACATGTTTTCCTATGGCACATGAAGATGAAAACTTTATTTATATACTTTGTAATAAGAACTCTATGTGTTAGCCTTGGGCTAATGAGTTGTAAGAACTATTGTACTCCTGGAATTACGATGTAATAATGACCTTTGTATATGTGTACTTCATCTTAAACTATGGGTGCTAGCATTTCGATCAGGGACTAGAACTGCAATCAAGGGGCCTTTACCTTAAAGGGTGAGGTCTTATAGTTATTAAGGTTAAAGTGACACAAATATGAGGTATATGCTTGAAATACCATAAGTTGAAAATCTCATGCCCCTTGCGTACGAGTACCGAACCTCATGCTACTCAACTTTAGTCATAAGCAAGTTCTTGTCATTGTAAGTATATGTGTATCATAGAGAACCGCCAACAGGATACCCCTTGCCCCATGACACAAGAGCTATACCATATCAAAATGACAAGGCAACATACAATAAGCATCTCAGCGATCTTTTTATTTGCTATTTGCATAGGTTTTTATTGAGGATGCTTCACAGAAAGCTCATTATGGTTATGCTGTAAGTTTCCACCATGAATAGGCATGTCTTAGGCTAGCCGCCCAAGCGTTTCTCTAACACATATACAAACTACATGAGCTTACAAGCTTCCCTTTTATTTCACACTTCCAGGATCCATAAACAAAAGAACATGATATCAACTGAATAGAATAAGTGCAATGTCGAAAGCGTTCCCCATGGCAACATGGTTCTTCTAACTCCCAACTTATAATTTGCAAGCATATACGCAACATAGATGGGCACAATGGTTCAAGTTTATTAAGTACAAGGAAATAAAGTGTGCCATCAAGTTCGTGAGAGCTTTAATCACTAATTTTCACATAACAAAAGTTTTTAATTTGGAAGATAGATAAAACTCGAGAATTTACTTGGAATAGCAATAGTGCTAATAGTTAGATATGGTGGACACAAGTGGCATAGATTTAAGTTCAAGGTTTGGATGCACGAGAAGCATTCCCTCTCAGTACAGGTTTCTAGCTAGCAAGGCTGGGTAGCAAGCATAAGAGTTGAAGGAAACAAACAAACATACACGTGATAGAAACAATCATTCAATCTTCCTTGGATACACAAAATATCTTAACTTGGGAATACTAAGCTTATGAGCCAATCAAGAAAGAAATTTAAATAATGTATCTACAAGTACTTTTCTTTTTTCCATTCAATCCTCAAAGTAGTGTTGCTACTGACCAAAGCTAGGTTTGCCAAAACCAATTAAATTTACTCAATGCTCCCAAAGTGATACCAATACTAACAACAAGATCAATCATATAACAGAAATTGCAAAACTAAAATAACACGTGCAAAAAGTAAATGATGAACATTCTCATTAATATTCCATAACGGAACTCACACCAATGGATACATAGATAACCAACTAGAGAAGAGATACTTCCAAAATGCAAACCATCATATATGATAACTTATCTATTCATGATATGACTGTACTAAAAAGGTAAGAATATGAAAGATAATGATGTGATACCGTGGCACTACTCCAAGCTTGGAACAAACCAAGGGGATGCCAAAACCTGATGATGAATTACTCCTTTGATGGTGGTGGTGTTCTCTCGATAATCTTTTCAATCAATTTCTTCAAATCCTCAATCTCGAAGGCGAGAGTATGAATCAACTCCGAACTATGCTCAATGCGGTTCATGATCATGTCGGACTGTGAATCCCAGCCCTTGTGATTCTTTCCCCACTCTTCCACCTTAAAGTATTCTTTCCCTGCATGGTTAGAACGAGGCATATCCCAATTGGAGGGTAATTTTTCCTTAGGCATCTTTTGGAATTGCTGCTCATGTATAAGGGTATGGAAGGGGTTCTTGGTGCGTGGAGGAGGTGACCGTGGAGCTAGGCAATGACGCGGAGTTTTCCCTCCAGTGGACATTCCTGCCGTCCTCTTGAGCTTGACAGGATTTTACACCACTCCAATGCTTGCAATGGTGGCGCGGGTGTGCGGATGCTTGTCTTCCTCTACTCCTTTCTCAACTTCAACTTCGATCTCCTCCTCCTGCTTGGGGTCTTGGAGATAATTGTCACATCCCAAGATTTTCCAAATCTTGTAATGTGAAAAATAAATGAATAAAATAAAACTTTGTTGATTTTCAGGGTGAGAAGAAACTTTTTGAATCCAATTGGAAACCTTCAAACCTATTTGATCAAACCAATCCTAAAGGTTTTGAAAAGATAAAACAATTAATAAAGTTAAAAATATTTGAAATTACTATTTTTGGATCTTTTAATAAAAAGATTTGGTTTTCAAATGAAAAGGTAGAATTATAAATAAGGATTATTTTATAAGCCAAATTAAAACTGGCCAAGCCTTTGAAATAAAATATTTCTATTTGATAAAAATAGTAAAGGTTTATTTAAACAAAATAATAAGGATTTAATATCCAAGTTATTTAAAAGTAAAAGTTTTATTATTTTAATTAAACATCAAAACTTATTTATTTATTTTAAATAAGTTTTCCAAGAATTCTTTATTATCAAATAAAACCTACTGATTTGATTTTGAAAATATTTAGATTTCAAATGGAGCTTTTAATTAAATAAAACCCATTTGATTTATTAACTAATGTCCATTTTATTTAATTATAAATGGACCCTAAAATAAAAATATTATTTTTTGTCTTTGGTTTATTGTTGTTAAACAGAACCAAAACTCAATGCAAAGTTGGAGAAGTTTGATGTGAATTGAATGTTTGATTTGTTGTTTGAATTTCAAAACAGAAAATATAAATAGAAAAAGAAAAAGCATTTGGAAAGAAAAAATATGTAAAGGACATAGCCCAGCCGGCCAGCCCAATAAGCCCAACAGCAAGCCCACCCCACTCTCTCCCAGCGAAACGTTTTCTACACAGACATCAAGACCAAGAAAGTCGCAGATGTGGACCCTCTCCCTGTCTCTCTCTCTCGCTGACCAACCGACCCCACCCTTTCTGGTCATCGTCTTCCTCGCGCAGACCCCGCCCTGCCGTTGCAGACAAGAAACGCCGGCGTTGATTGCGCGTTGATGAAGCTTTGATTCCTCGCAGTAACAGCGCCCATTTAAACGCCCACGTCTTACCTATCTTTTCCCCCAGACAGCTCTCTTCATCCGCCCCCAGGCTGTCGTAATTTCGAGCCGCGCTCTCACTGCTCCGGCGAGCTCCGCAACCGATTCCGGCCAGCAGACACCTCCCCTTGCCTCATTGACCAAGCTCACACACTCCCCAGCCTCTGGCGCTTCTGCCTGTGCCTTCCGTTCAACCGCGGGCTCCCCAGAACATCGGCAACCACCTCGACTGAGCGCCGCCGCGTCTGCCTCTCTCTCCGGCGACCTTCCCCTGGTAAGACAGACCGCCCCACGCCCTCTCGTTCATGCTCCTGCACTCGCCACACTCGGCTGCATCTAACCGTGCCCTTGTTTTCCCTCGGGGCGAACCGCAGCACCGCCCTCGATGACCACCAGACGAACCCGACGCCGCTTCAAGCTCCGGCGAGCGATTAATCCCACTCCAGTGCGCCCCTCGCTAGACTAGCACCACCTCGAGCTTCACCTCGACCTCGCGAGCACGGTGAGCATCCTCGTTTCCTCCCTTGCTTCCTGTATCACCGGCTCCGCCGAGCGTGTAGCCGGGCCACAACGCGCCGAGTATCGAGTATGGTCGATTAGATTAACACCATTAGATTTTGATCCTGTGGTTGTGATTAGAACGGAGCGAAGCGGTATGAGTCAACCCATGCCATGCGATCTGTTTAGATCCAACGCCCCGCAGAGCGCAATCCGCGCGAACCGGTACCGCCCAATAAAAACGCGACGCGTGGCCAGCTTTTGTTTTAGAACAGAATTTGAAATCAGATTTAGATGCAGATTTGAAAACCTTGTAACTTTTGATCCACACGTCCAAAAATTACAAACTTTATATCAATGGAATCAGTGGAACAAGCCCTAGCCAACCATGCAATTTTTTTAGTAAAAAGCCTCTGGTAAAATGTTTGTTTTTGCAGAAACATTTGTATGCTTGTTTAGGTTATATAATTATTCCAAAATGATTTTGAGGTTGAAATCTTTGCAAATTGGTTTGTGGTGAACTTACTGACCCTAGGAACCAAACTATGGTTTTAAAAATGTATTTGGTGAAGATTAGGATTGAATAATTGAATTAGCCCATTTCTAGTCAAATAAAAATATTGGTTTTGTTATGGAAATGATTTTGAACAAAACCTTTGGACAATGTTTTGATTCAAAGCTACTGAACCTAAACACCAAGTTTTGTGAACTAACAACTTATTTGGAGAACAATGTAAAATTGTTGCTTTGCTAAAAACAATTTCAACCACATGAAATGATGATTTGGTTTAAAAATGGTTTTTAGATAAAACCCTTTTGCAAATGGTTTTGACACTCTAGAAAATGAGAACTTTGAACCTTACAATGTATAGAGCCTAGTGGAAACCACCTTTGCAAATAAAACTATCTTTTGCATGCTTGCATGCATGACTTAGTTCCTATTGTTTTAAGTGTGATGTTTTGTTTGTTTGGTTATTATTTGGAATGCTAGTTGATATTGTGTTTGCTTGATTGATTTGTAGTGAAGTTAGAAAAGTGTGAAACTAGCAAGATCAAGAAGTGAACCAACATTCCCAACCAAAAAGGCAAGTGACACTATCATCTAAAGTCCTACTATTTTCATTATACTTAGTGGATTTTGAAACATGCATGAAAAGAATTTCTATACTTATGCTATGCTAAATCCTAATAGGATACCCTATACATTCCTTAGTGAAAACAATGTAGTTATGAAATGCTTAGCCATGCTAAATATTTTGAGAAGAGATTCATGTTGAGTTTTTATGAGGTTGAGAAAAGACTTGTGTTTTTATATAATAAAACAAGTACTCAATGAACCACCTGGGTGGACAAGGTTACTCAAGTTTTGGACAAGGTGGCAACAAAAGGAACCATGTCTATGGCAATCTCTTTGTGTTGTGCACCAAAAGAAAACCACCCAGGGACTTAGAGATTGAACATGTTTCTCCAACTGTGGCTTTCGTGTACAGCCACATGCTATTATGGCTCTGGCTTAGTCAACTACATTGGGAAGACCCATGCATTGTCTTCAGGTTAACTGAAAATGAGGGAACTCGAAACCCTACATGGGTGCCTGAAGACAAGCTAGCAATGGTGTATGGGAGGACCCTCTGGAAAGACTTCGTCACATTCTCAATCACCAGATACTCCATCTTGGTGAGTACCTATCCAGCGGCCACTGGTGGCAACAAGATGGGATTGTGTCATGTGGGTAAAGTGTACAACTTCTGCAGAAGATAATAAAATCTAAGTACTTAGCCGTGTCCCCGATTATGGACAATACTGAGCAACTAAAGCTTGAAGCTATGGGAAATCTCGACATTCCAATTTCTAAAATAAAAACTTTAAAGTGACAACAAAAGACTTGAAGCACTTGGGGGTACCAAGGAGCTCAAGAGATTTGGATAAAAACTTGAAGCACTTGGGGTTACCAAGGAGCTCAAGAGATTTTGATAAAAACTTGAAGCACTTGGGGATTTACCAAGGAGCTCAAGAGATTTTGACAAAGACTAGAAACACTTGGGGATTTACCAAGGAGTTCAGAAAGATTTGATAAAAGATCAAAACTATTTTGAAAAGATAGGATAAATTGTTGCTTTCTGCAAAGTAGCCTAAAACCCTACTTAGCCAAATATGCATGTAATGATAGGATCCACTTATATTCTACATAGTAGTGAAACTTGCCAATACAAATCAAATGTATTGACCCTTGTGGCTGTAACTTGTAATGTTGCAGGTTTGATTGAAATTAGTGAAGTTGATTGATTAGGATTACAAAGTCTATAACCAACATGTCTGCCTGTGGCACTTTGAAGATGAAGGACCCCATGCTTATAGATATTCTGATGTAATGTAATGTAATGTAATAGCCAAATGAGCTATGTAAGATGTAATAAACTATGTTATTCCTGGTTATAAAGTTATATTATGACCTTTGTTTCTTGATATTACATCTTAACTGTGGATGCTAGCTATTGATCCAGGGACTAGCATTGTAAACACATGGATCTCTACCTTATTGAAGGTTGGGACCTCTACAGATGGTATCAGAGCATTGTGTTGCCTGTAGGATTTGTAAACCTAGGATTGGACAAAAACCCTTAGAAAAATAGGAGTTGTGTGTTCCAAAAATCTATTTACAAACAATCTTGTAAACTCTTTCCTCAACCATTTTGGTTTTGATTCTACATCTCTTCTTTTTCAACTTGATGGAAAAACCTACCCCAAGGCCAAGGACTTCACCATGTGCAAAGGACTTCTTCAACTCTAATGACTTCAACATCTTCAACTCTAATGACTTCAACATCTTCAGCATATTCACCAAGGACTTCAATCTTGGATATCACTAAGGACAAGTGAGACAAGAAATCTTGCTCAAGACTTGGAGTCTAAGGAAACACAACTTAGAAGGAGCCATCCTCACATTTGAAGTTTTGTAACCAAGAATTTTCCCAAGGAAGCCATGATCTCATGCAAGAAGAATTAACCAAGAAGGATGGAAAGATCACAAGTGAACCATATAGATGGACTACCATATTTTAGTTAAGTCAAACACACCAACTTATGTGGTGTAACAAAAATATTTTGTTGCCTAAAAATGTGCTTGAACTTCATTATTTGAATGAAATGTTTGTTTATGATTGCTTGTGTGAATTGTGATGTGTGTGATTAGAATTAATTCCTTAGAAATATTTTGCCTATTCTAATCTCCATTCAACCCAAACATATGACTACTCCAAGAAACTCCAACATCAAGGTTGATGACACCAACACCAACCAAGAGGACAACATGGAGAAACTCATAGCAACCCAAAACCAGTTGAACCAAATGACGGCTCAGTTCATAGCCAACACTAGTGGGGAAGATCCAACCCTGCAAAAGTTTTTGGAAGACCAAGCCCAAATGTTGCATAAGGTGACAGACCAAATGCTCAACATGGAAAGCAACTTCAAGGATGACATGGATGTTAATCTAAAAGGAACCAAAGCTTGCAATATTTGTGGAGACAAGGATCACACTTCCAAGGAGCATGGAGATCAATGCCCTAACTGTGAGGAGAAACACCCAGTTGGCCAATGCCCCACATCTCAAGCTACTTGCTACCTATGTGAAGGAAATAATCATGTCCCTATCCAATGCCCCATCTATTCCATAGTTGAACAAAGGAAACAAGGTGGAGTGTAACAAATGATTGCAAACTATCAAGAAGGATCCAAATCTACCAAGAAGAATGATGACAAAGGAAAAGGTCCACTTATACCTCCATGCAATACAACCCAATTCAAAGGACCAAGGAAGAGGCATATGAATTTTCCAAAGAGCAATAGAAGGTCCAAGAAACATGTAGACATTCCTACCTATCGGATAACATATGAACAACATGAACTAGATGCACTCCTGGCTTTGGAGAAGCCCAAAAAGAAAAAGAAGGACAAAAGCCATGTGCAATGTCATCATTGTAAAGAAATGGGACACTATTCTAGTGAATGTCTAGAGAAACAGAAGTATAAAGAGATTGACCAAGTATGGTGCAACAACTGCAAAGAGCTAGGCCATTATGCAACAACTTGTCCACAAGAGACACGTGAAGAACTCAAATTTATCATATGTTTCAATTGCAAAAACCTAGGACATTATGCAAGCAATTGTCCAGAAAAGATGAAGAACAAATTAAACAAGCCTATGAAGGATCTCAGCCTTGGCCCATGAGTCAAGTGTGGCAAAAAAGGACACTATGCAGATGTTTGCCCAGAGAAGTTTCCCCAAGACCCCAAGAAAGCCAATATGTAATTTAGTTTGAAAATTTTATTTTAAGGGTGGTAGTACCCTAGATGCTTTGATCCTACTTGTAACCCTAGCCTTCCCAAATCTCGGGACGAGATTTATTTTAAGGGTGGTAGCCTGTCACATCCCAAGATTTTCCAAATCTTGTAATGTGAAAAATAAATGAATAAAATAAAACTTTGTTTATTTTCAGGGTGAGAAGAAACTTTTTGAATCCAATTGGAAACCTTCAAACCTATTTGATCAAACCAATCCTAAAGATTTTGAAAAGATAAAACAATTAATAAAGTTAAAAATATTTGAAATTACTATTTTTGGATCTTTTAATAAAAAGATTTGGTTTTCAAATGAAAAGGTAGAATTATAAATAAGGATTATTTTATAAGCCAAATTAAAACTTGGCCAAGCCTTTGAAATAAAATATTTCTATTTGATAAAAATAGTAAAGGTTTATTTAAACAAAATAATAAGGATTTAATATCCAAGTTATTTAAAAGTAAAAGTTTTATTATTTTAATTAAACATCAAAACTTATTTATTTATTTTAAATAAGTTTTCCAAGAATTCTTTATTATCAAATAAAACCTACTGATTTGATTTTGAAAATATTTAGATTTCAAATGGAGCTTTTAATTAAATAAAACCCATTTGATTTATTAACTAATGTCCATTTTATTTAATTATAAATGGACCCTAAAATAAAAATATTATTTTTGGTCTTTGGTTTATTGTTGTTAAACAGAACCAAAACTCAATGCAAAGTTGGAGAAGTTTGATGTGAATTGAATGTTTGATTTGTTGTTTGAATTTCAAAACAGAAAATAGAAATAGAAAAAGAAAAAGCATTTGGAAAGAAAAAATATGTAAAGGACATAGCCCAGCCGGCCAGCCCAATAAGCCCAACAGCAAGCCCACCCCACTCTCTCCCAGCGAAACATTTTCTACACACAGACTCGCACCCGCAAAGTCGCAGACAGGTGGACCCTCTCCCTGTCTCTCTCTCTCGCTGACCAACCGACCCCACCCTTTCTGGTCATCGTCTTCCTCGCGCAGACCCCGCCCTGCCGTTGCAGACAAGAAACATCGGCGTTGATTGCGCGTTGATGAAGCTTTGATTCCTCGCAGTAACAGCGCCCATTTAAACGCCCATGTCTTACCTCTCTTTTCCCCCAGACAGCTCTCTTCCTCCGCCCCCAGGCCGTCGTAATTTCGAGCCGCGCTCTCACTGCTCCGGCGAGCTCCGCAACCGATTCCGGACAGCAGACACCTCCCCTTGCCTCATTGACCAAGCTCACACACTCCCCAGCCTCTGGCGCTTCTTCCTGGACCTTCCGTTCAACCGCGGGCGCCCCAGAACACCGCCAACCACCTCGACTGGGCACCGCCGCGTCTGCCTCTCTCTCCGGCAACCTTCCCCTGGTAAGACAGACCGCCCCACGCCCTCTTGTTCATGCTCCTGCACTCGCCACACTCGGCTGCATCTAACCGTGCCCTTGTTTTCCCTCGGGGCGAACCGCAGCACCGCCCTCGACGACCACCAGACGAACCCGACGCTCCTTCAAGCTCCAGCGAGCGATTAATCCCACTCCAGTGCGCCCCTCGCCAGACCAGCACCACCTCGAGCTTCACCTCGACCTCACGAGCACGGTGAGCATCCTCGTTTCCTCCCTTGCTTCCTGTATCACCGGCTCCGCCGTAGCCAGACATGTCGCCGCCGCCAGCCGCCGTCAGCGCCGCCCGAGTATGGTCGATTAGATTAACACCGTTAGATTTTGATCCTGTGGTTGTGATTAGAACGGAGCAAAGCGGTATGAGTCAACCCACGCCGTGCGATCTGTTTAGATACAATGCCCCGCAGAGCGCAATCCACGCGAACTGGTACTGCCCAATAAAAACGCGACGCGTGGCCAGCTTTTGTTTTACAACAGAATTTGAAATCAGATTTAGATGCAGATTTGAAAACCTTGTAACTTTTGATCCACACATCCAAAAATTACAAACTTTATATCAATGGAATCAGTGGAACAAGCCCTAGCCAACCATGCAATTTTTTTAGTAAAAAGCCTCTGGTAAAATGTTTGTTTTTGCAGAAACATTTGTATGCTTGTTTAGGTTATAAAATTATTCCAAAATGATTTTGAGGTTGAAATCTTTGCAAATTGGTTTGTGGTGAACTTACTGACCCTAGGAACCAAACTATGGTTTTAAAAATGTATTTGGTGAAGATTAGGATTGAATAATTGAATTAGCCCATTTCTAGTCAAATAAAAATATTGGTTTTGTTATGGAAATGATTTTGAACAAAACCTTTGGACAATGTTTTGATTCAAAGCTACTGAACCTAAACACCAAGTTTTGTGAACTAACAACTTATTTGGAGAACAATGTAAAATTGTTGCTTTGCTAAAAACAATTTCAACCACATGAAATGATGATTTGGTTTAAAAATGGTTTTTAGATAAAACCCTTTTGCAAATGGTTTTGACACTCTAGAAAATGAAAACTTTGAACCTTACAATGTATAGAGCCTAGTGGAAACCACCTTTGCAAATAAAACTATCTTTTGCATGCTTGCATGCATGACTTAGTTCCTATTGTTTTAAGTGTGATGTTTTGTTTGTTTGGTTATTATTTGGAATGCTAGTTGATATTGTGTTTGCTTGATTGATTTGTAGTGAAGTTAGAAAAGTGTGAAACTAGCAAGATCAAGAAGTGAACCAACATTCCCAACCAAAAAGGCAAGTGACCCTATCATCTAAAGTCCTACTATTTTCATTATACTTAGTGGATTTTGAAACATGCATGAAAAGAATTTCTATACTTATGCTATGCTAAATCCTAATAGGGTACCCTATACATTCCTTAGTGAAAACAATGTAGTTATGAAATGCTTAGCCATGCTAAATATTTTGAGAAGAGATTCATGTTGAGTTTTTCTGAGGTTGAGAAAAGACTTGTGTTTTTATATAATAAAACAAGTACTCAATGAACCACCTGGGTGGACAAGGTTACTCAAGTTTTGGACAAGGTGGCAACAAAAGGAACCATGTCTATGGCAATCTCTTTGTGTTGTGCACCAAAAGAAAACCACCCAGGGACTTAGAGATTGAACATGTTTATCCAACTGTGGCTTTCGTGTACAGCCACATGCTATTATGGCTCTGGCTTAGTCAACTACATTGGGAAGACCCATGCATTGTCTTCAGGTTAACTGAAAATGAGGGAACTCGAAACCCTACATGGGTGCCTGAAGACAAGCTAGCAATGGTGTATGGGAGGACCCTCTGGAAAGACTTCGTCACATTCTCAATCTGCCAGTACTCCATCTTGGTGAGTACCTATCCAGCGGCCACTGGTGGCAACAAGATGGGATTGTGTTATGTGGGTAAAGTGTACAACTTCTGCAGAAGATAATAAAATCTAAGTACTTAGCCGTGTCCCCGGTTATGGACAATACTGAGCAACTAAATCTTGAAGCTATGGGAAATCTCGACATTCCAATTTATAAAAGAAAAACTTTAAAGTGACAACAAAAGACTTGAAGCACTTGGGGGTACCAAGGAGCTCAAGAGATTTGGATAAAAACTTGAAGCACTTGGGGTTACCAAGGAGCTCAAGAGATTTTGATAAAAACTTGAAGCACTTGGGGATTTACCAAGGAGCTCAAGAGATTTTGACAAAGACTAGAAACACTTGGGGATTTACCAAGGAGTTCAGAAAGATTTGATAAAAGATCAAAACTATTTTGAAAAGATAGGATAAATTGTTGCTTTCTGCAAAGGAGCCTAAAACCCTACTTAGCCAAATATGCATGTAATGATAGGATCCACTTATATTCTACATAGTAGTGAAACTTGCCAATACAAATCAAATGTATTGACCCTTGTGGCTGTAACTTGTAATGTTGCAGGTTTGATTGAAATTAGTGAAGTTGATTGATTAGGATTACAAAGTCTACAACCAACATGTCTGCCTGTGGCACTTTGAAGATGAAGGACCCCATGCTTATAGATATTCTGCTACAATGTAATGTAATAGCCAAATGAGCTATGTAAGATGTAATAAACTATGTTATTCCTGGTTATAAAGTTATATTATGACCTTTGTTTCTTGATATTACATCTTAACTGTGGATGCTAGCTATTGATCCAGGGACTAGCATTGTAAACACATGGATCTCTACCTTATTCAAGGTTGGGACCTCTACAATAATCTTCCACAAGCTTCTTGCCCTTGTCATTGGCGGAGACCATTGTGCTTCTAAACTTGAGCATAGTTCCTGACAAAAACAGATCGAAACGAAAACACGACAAGAACACGATACACGGACCTCGGGGTGTCCGGGAGGTTATATATTGCAAAGTTTTAATGACAAAAGGAAGGTACTGGGAGAAAACGGGTCAGAGACGAGCTCCGGGGTGGCCACACCACCTAGTGGCATGGCCAGGTGGGCCCGTGCTAAGGGGTGGTGTGAGCCCCTTGGACTCCATCTCCGTCCCTCTTTTGACTCATTATCTCCCATATTAAATAAAAACTGCAAAAGTACAAATTGGAAAAAATTTCGCGAACCTTTTCTTACCAGATCGGTTACCTATTCGAAAATGGATTCTGCTGGTTCCTGAATTTGGTCTTTAATGAATTCTTCAGGAGTCACCACTTGAATAATATCAATAACTTCATTATAAGAATCTCCAGAAATATAGTGTTTGAGTCTTTGACCATTCTTCATATCATTACATCATTCTCTCCCAACACTTGAAAGTTCCTTTCATACAAAACTTTACACAATCTTCATTAGCAACATTAGTGTATGCAAGATAATAAACCTTTGGGTTCAGTTTCGACTGAAGTCCATCAAAACATAAGCTACTGTAGAAACTCCTTTCAAAATCCCAAAAGAATTCAAAAAGGAAATCGATAGAGGCAAATGCAAAAATGCTAGAAATCTGTCAAAACAGACCTGCAGGTAAAGATCGTTTTTTTCTAAAATCTTATGTTGACCAAATCGAGAAGTGCAAAACTGACGAATGTTAGATAATATCCTGGGTCATATGCATATAAAATTACAGTTCAATCCGATGTACTGGGATTTTTCACGATGTTTTCAGTGAAGCACAAAAAATCTATTTCGGGAAAGCAACTTCCCCACATCTCACCTCCCTCTCATTAGAGGCTAATATTGAAATAAAAACCAAACAAAAGGTATAAGGAGAGGTTATTACAGAGGCAATAACTTCCAAGACTCAAATAAACAAAAAATAAACTGAAAGAAAAATATAATGGGTTGTCTCCCAAAAGCTCTTTCTTTATAGCCATTAAGATAGGCATGATAATTTCAATGATGCTCACAGAGGAAATATAAATTTAAGTAAAAGAGAGCATAAAGAAGCAAATACCCAACATATTTAAGTCTAACCCACTTCCTATGCATGGGAATCTTGTAAGAAAACAATTTATTAAAACAAGGGGCTATCAGCATAGGAGGGCAAAACAATTGCAACATCAAAAATTTCAACTTAAAGAGGGGAAGCTTAATATTATTGAGGTGCATAAAACCATGTTTCCCTCTCTCATAATAACTTTCAGCATCATAAACAAAATTAACGATATAACTATCACATAGGACATTCTTATCATCAGAATAAGCATACATGAAATCATCAAATAGAGGTTTAAGATTGAAAACTGGATCAATAGAAGCAAGTTGTTCAACTCTAAAATCCTCATCAGGAAATTCATGTTCATAAGGAGCTTTAGCAAATTTGGAAAAATTAAACTCATAAGATTCTCCATCAAATTTAGTCAAAATTTTCTCCTTTTTACAATCTATAATAGCTCCACAAGTGTTCAAGAAAGGTCTACCAAAAATGATAGGACAAGTTTTACTAGTAGCTGAACCAAGTACTAAAAAATCAGCAAGATATTTAATCTTACCATAAAGAACTTCCACATCTCTTACAATACCAATTGGAAAGATGGTCTCACTATTAGCAAGGTGAATAACCACATCAATTTCTTCTAGTTCACAAG
This sequence comes from Avena insularis, assembly GCA_023614405.1. Classification (NCBI taxonomy): domain Eukaryota; kingdom Viridiplantae; phylum Streptophyta; class Magnoliopsida; order Poales; family Poaceae; genus Avena; species Avena insularis. The sequence goes on along the minus strand of CM042697.1, from coordinate 290,873,231 downwards.
GAACAATTTCATGCATAATTTCTTTGTAAAGCTCATAAGGAATAGCACTTGAACTTGAACCAATATCACATAAACCATAATAGCAATCACCAATTCTAACAGAAAGAACAGGGACACTAGAATTCCTATTTCTACTAGGATGTGAAACAATATTAGAAGCATCTTCACAAAAGATAATATGTCCATCTTCAACATTTTTAGTGACAAGGTCTTTGACAATTGCTATTGCAGGTTCAACATTTATTTGTTCATCAGGCTCTACAACTATCTTTGTAATTTTGTTAACCACACTAGTTATCATAGAATGTTCTTTTACCTTAGCAGGAAAAGGTATTTTCTCAATATAAGGTTCAGGCAAAATGTGATCAATAGTACAAACTTCAATATTTCTAGCAGAAACATGATTAACAATATCTTTATATGGTGCATGATACTTGTTCCATTTCTTTTGGGGAATTTCAATATAAGAGGCCAAGGCCTTAAAACAATTTGAAATACTTTGAGAATCAAGACCATAATCAGTATTAATATTATGAAAGTCACCAGTTCCCATAAAACATTTAATGCATTCATAATCGTAATTTATACCTCACTTTCTTCCTTTGTCATTCTCCCATGCTTTAGTATTTTCTTGAATACGGTTGAGAAGATCCCATTTAGCTTCTTCTTGCATACATGTAAATGATCCAGCACAAGAAGCATCCAATAAATCCTTATCATGAAGAGGAAGCCTTGTATAAAAGTTATTAATAATAATATTATTGGGGAACTCATGAATGGGACATTTGAGCATTAGTAACTTCAATATCCCCCAAGCTTGGGTTGTACTCTCTCCATCACAAGGCCAAAAGTTATATATTTGATTCCGACCTCTATGAATCTTACTAGGAGGATAGAATTTAGAATAAAATAAAGGTACAATTTCCTCCCATTCAAGATATTGGCCATTCTTTAGCATCTTATACCATTCCTCGGCTCTGCCTTTCAATGATACAGAGAATAACTTTTTCTTAACTTGATCTGTTGTAATACTTGCACACCTAAACAACCCGCATAATTCATGTATAAAAAGCAAATGATCACCAGGATGGACAGTTCCATCTCCAAAATAGTAGTTATCCATAACACGATCAACAATTTTTGTAGGTATTTTAAAAGGATCAATTTTAGCAGGTGGTGGTTCATCTACTACCTTATTAGTTGTAGTAGCATTCCGAAATAAGAAACTAAGTGAATTATCCATATTGAAAACAAAATAACGAACATAAATAAACAATACCCATAGCAGAAATTTCCTTTACCAGTTCCACTCTTCAATAGCGCTTCACTCCCCGGCAATGGTGCCATAAAATAGTCTTGATGACCCACAAGTATAGGGGGTGTATCGTAGTACTTTTGATAAATAAGAGTGTCGAACCCAACAAGGAGCAGAAGGTGTCGACAAGTGATTTGCATCAGGAATTCACTGTAAATACTAGCAAAAGGATTTTTAGGGGTTTTGATAATGCAGATAAATAAAGTGCAAGTAAATAAAAGACAATAATAATAATTGCAGCAAGTGTCCCAATCCTTTCTTCAGCAAAGGACAAGCCGGTTGTATTACTTATGAGGACCAAACGTTCTCGAGGACACATGGGAATATTGTCAAGTGCTTTCGCTTAATATAGTTGATTAATCATGTTTGGTTGGACAACTGTTGCGTGGGTGAACCTATGCTAATGTACCAACCTTACTTGGACTAATACATAATTGTGATTATACCCCTTGCAAGCATCCGCATCTACAAGAAAGTAATTAAGTTAAAAACCTAACCACAACACTAAACTCTTAGATCCTACACTTCCTTATGCAATGGTTTCCTAATGGGGGTTTAGGTTTCTGTTACTCCGACAACCCCAAAATTAGTAGCCAAATACACAATGCATTCCCCTAGGCCCATAAAGGTGAAGTATCATGTAGTCAACATTCAGAGGACACCATGATGGCTGGTGCTGACATGGAGCACTTCGTTGGAAACCCCAAGAGCAAGATGTGAAGCAGCAAGCAACAAGTCTTCCCTCAGTTGAGATTGAGGTTATCGAACCAGAAGGAGGAAGGAAACGTCAAACAGGTGTTGCGAGCAACACGGAGACCTGCACAACACAAACTCAAGACTTTGCCCCAATGAATCAGTGAGGTTGTCAAGCTCACCGGTTTGTTGTAACAAAGTATTAAACATATGGTGTGGAAGGTAATGGTTTGCAGCAAGTAAACAGTGGAAGATGTATCAATGGTAAAAATTGGACCAGGGTCCATAGTTCACTAGAGGTGCTTTCCTTAGATAAGCAACATGGCATGAAGGGTAAACAAATTATAGCGAGACAATTGACAGGAACTGAGCAAGGCATAACAATGCAATTACTAGCCAGAAGGATCCTATGAAGTTGATTGGGCAATACAACAATATACATAGACCGTCATCCAACTGAATCTATGACTAGAAGTCCACCTTCAGGTTATCATCTGAAACCCCTCCAGTATTAAGTTGCAAGCAACAGACAACTGCTTTAAGCAAAGTGTGTAAGGTAAACAGTCCACATGTTCCATGAACAAGAGACCGTTGTTTTCTCCCTAGTAGCAAAAGCACATCTACAACCGAAGAGATTTCTGTCACTTCCCTTGGAAACTAGAGGCATGAACCCACTATCGAGCATAAATACCCCCTCTTGGAGTCACTAGCAACTACTTGGCCATGATAACCACTAGAAACGGAGAGCATGCAAGATCACAAACAACACAGACATGATAGAATCATAAAGATAAAAACATTAATCAAACCAACATAATAATCTCAATATCCATCGAATCCCCGCAAACACAACATGCATGATTACAAATAGATTAGATCTTGATCATGAACGGAGCTCACAAGATCTATACATGAAAGCACAAAGGAGGAGATACAACCATCTAGCTACTACATGGACCCATAATACAAGGTGGAACTACTCACGAATCATACCGGAGAGAAGGCCTCTGGGATGATCTCCCCTTCGGCAGGGTGCCGGGAAGAACTTCAGACCCCCCCGATCTAGGGACGATGGTGGCCGCGGCTATAGACGGTTTCGTGGATTTCTGATCGGGTACTCAGGGTTTCTGCATCAGGGGCTTCTTATAGGCGAAGGGGCGAGACCGGGAAGCGGGCATGGCCACCAAACCCTAGCCAGGCGCGGGCCCACCTGCCCCCGCGCCTGGGGTGGGTCTGGCCCCCTTGGCCGTCCCCTCCGGCTCTCCTCTGGACTTCTTGTTCCCCACGGAAAGTAATTGACTTTGAAATTTGTCCCGTCCAATTCCGAGAATATTTCTTTACTAACTTTTCTGAAACCAAAAACAGCAGAAAACATGCATCTGGCACTGTTACAACTTGTTAATAGGTTAGTACCAGAAAACATGTAAAAAGCACCTCAAAGTGTGGACAAGTAAAGCAAAGTAGATACTAAACAAGCATGGAACATCAAAAATTATAGATAAGTTTCCAACGTATCACACCACTAGAAGAATAGCACCACAACTTAAATATCAAACCATTGAATATTTCTCAACATAATTCCACTACTAACAACATGACTTCTCCCATGTCCTCAAGAACTAAACGAACTACTCACGAGACATCATATGGATCAAGATCAGAGATGAAATAATGATAAGTAACAACCTGAACATGAACAATAATTCAATGGTTCCACTCAATAGCATCAACTACAACAAGTAATCAACACAGGGAAAGTTTCCCCCTAAGAACTATGCAAGATTCAACCCAATTGTTACAGCGGGATGGAGTGGTGGTGATGGTGCTGGTGGATATGATGGTGAGGATAATGATGATCCCGATGAAGTCTATCTTGATGACGGTGTTGATGGCGACGATCTCCCCTCTCCAGGAAGGTATTTCCCCGGCATAATTCTGCCTGCCAGAGAGCTCTTTCTCTCTCTATAGTTTCCGCCCTGCAGAGGCGGCGGAATCTTTCTGTGGTCGCTCCCCGAGTCTTAGGGTTTTAGGAGGAATAAATATGCCAAAGGGCGATGCTAGAGGTAGGCCATGGTGGCCACAAGACATGGTGGCGCGGCCCAGGGGGGCCGCGCCAGGGGGTGGTGTGGGCCCCCTATGGCCCATATCCACTCCTCTTGGCTTCCTTCGTCTTCTCGAAAAATAGTAATTTCCATATATTTTCTAGGATTTTCTGATCTTCGCGAATATTGCATCTGGACAGCGTTTGTTTCCATCAGAATCCTGACTCCGGCGGTTCATCCTCCAAAAGTCGACAATCATGCAAAATAGATGAAATAACATGAGTATCATCTCTTAATATGAAATATATCAATGAATAACAACAAATTATGATATAAAATAGTGATGCAAAATGGACGTATCAATGAGACTAACTCAATGCTTACGAGTAAGAACTTTTTTCTTACCTTGTTCCATTCTTAACTACTTCATAATCTTATCTAGGACATTCTGAATATCTTCAAAATCAAGTCCAGGAAGCATTCAAAATTAATGTTTATTAAGCTTACCAATCTATCTCAATAGATTTCATTGTTTAACAAATTGGTCAACTTCATACATATTTACTAACTTAAATGTTATCAATACCTATCACATCATTCATATATGTCATCCACATATTTCAGAATGATGTCACGCTCCCACTCAAATATGGCATCCATATATTGATAGATACTATAGGATCTTGCTAGGCTAGATCTGACTAGGTATGTCTTTGTCTATGCACCATACTAGTTGATTCGATCTAGTAACTAAGAGAGAGAGAGAGAGAGAGAGAGAGAGATTGGGAGAGGGGTGTGTACCTTCTCCCTGGCTAGAGGAGCTCGACGATGTAGCCATGGTGAGAGCGACAATGATGGCGAGAGCAGTGGTGGGCTAGACGGTGGCAGCGGAGCTTCCCGTTACTGTTGCATGACCTAGATCGGTAGGTGGTGTCAGTGGGGAGTACAGATCACGACGAAACTCGTGTTCCGAGTCGCCGACCCCCACCTCTTTATATACGCAGTGTAATAGGGGCCTGCCAACCATATTGGGTTTGGGCGCCCCCGATCAGGGGGAGAGTTAAAGGTCCTGGTGGGCCATTGGGCCCATGCAGGAAGAGATCAATCTAACATTCTCCCCCTTGATCTCAACTTTTACTTTTAACTATATGCTTTTCACTTTACTCGTTTCATCACAAATCAGTACATAGAGCATGTTTCATCATCGTAGCTCAATTTCCTATAGAATCAGATAACTCTTTGTTTTGAAACAAATTTTGTATCTTTTCGAGCCTATCATGATCCAGGAATCATAGGATTTCCCTTAAACCCATGTCAGATAAGTGTTCCTTGAACACATTGGGTGGTAAGCCTTTCGTATGTGGATCCGCAAGCATATATTTTGTCCATATATGCTCCATACTTAGAGTGTGATCCTATATTTTATCTTTCACAACATAATACTTTATCTCTATTGGTTTGGAAGCATTACTCGACTTATTGTTGTGAGTATAGAATACTGCGGGGTGGTTGTCACAATACATCCTTAGTGGTTTGTCAATGCAATCTACCATTTTCAAGTCGGCTATAAATTTATTTAACCATATCGCCTGCCCTGTAGCCTCATAACATGCTATAAATTCTGCATACATCGTAGATGATGCAACTATTGACCGTTTGGAGCTTCTCCATGAAATAGACCCGCATGCGACAGTGAAGACGTATCCTGTCATGGATTTTCTATCATCTCTATCTCCCACAAAATCTGCATCTGAATACCCTCTTATCTCTAGGGAATCAAACCTTCTATATGTTAGCATGTGGTCTTTCGTGCCTTGCGCATAACGCAATGCTTTCTTTACCATTTTCCAGTGCTCTATGCCTGGGTTCTCTTGATATCTACCGAGTACCCCGGTGATAAAAGCTAAGTCATGGCGAGTGCACACTTGTGCATAATATAAGCTTCCAACAGCCGAAGCATATGGTACTGCTTTCATTTGATTGATCTCATATTGACTCTTGGGACAATGAAATTTCCCGAAACTGTCACCCCTAACTGTAGGAAAAGGTATGGAATTACACGCGTGCATACTGTATTTCTTCATAATCTTCTCTAAGTATGCCTTTTGCGATAGTTCTAGTACCCCATTTTTCCTATCTCGGTGAATTTCTATGCCCAAAACAATGAAGCTTCACCAAGATCTTTCATATCAAAGTTTGAGGACAAGAACTTCTTTGTTTCTAGTAGTAGACTAACATCACTGCTAGCAAGCAACATATCATCCACATACAAAATTAGGAAAATGTATTTCCCACTTTTAAACTTTGCATAAACGCAGTTGTCCTCAACATTCTCTTTAAATCCAAATTTCTTAATGGTATCAGTAAACTTTAGATACCACTATCTAGAGGCTTGTTTTAATCCATAAATGGATTTCTTTAGGTGGCATCCCATGTTTTCTTTGCCTTCCATGACAAAAACCTTGGGTTGTTTCGTGTATACACTTTTTTTCTAAATCCCCATGTGGAAATGTCGTCTTTACATCCATCTGATGTAGCTCTAAATCAAAATGTGCAGCTCATGCCATTATAATTCTAAAGGAATCCTTACATGAGACTGGAGAAAATATCTCATTGTAATCTACCCTTCTCTTTGTGTAAATCCTTTTGCCACAAGTTGTGCTTTGTACTTTTCCACATTCCCTCTAGAGTCAAATTTTGTTTTGTAGACCCATTTATAGCCTACTATTTTGACTCCTTTGGGAATTTCCTATAATTCCCAAACTTCATGGAACTCATCGATTTTATCTCATATTCCATGGCTTCTAGCCACTTAGATGAGTGGAGGCTACTCATGGCTTCTTCAAATGAAGTGGGATCATTCTCCATATGAACTCTTTATGTGTTATAAACTTTGTAGGAATTGCTGATCTTTTAACTCTTTGAGACCTTCTAGGGGCCACATTTACTGGCATATCATGTGTCTCAACATGTGGCGTATTTACTAGAGGTGGTTGATGCTGCTCCCTTTCATGTTCAACAATGGGTTCAATCGGCTCCTGACGGACAGGTTCCGGATCTTCACTCATTTTTTCCATGGGTGGAGTTGCAATAGGTGATTGCACCACAACCCTAGGGTTTGTCGATGCAGGAACAACATGTAGTGAAAAGAATGGCTCCCGAGTCATCGGATTAGGTGCATGCACCCTCTTCTCCCCAAGATCAATTTTCCGAGCTACCATGCTCCCCCTCATCATTTTCGTCCTCTAAGAAGACAACATGTCTTCTTTCTACAAACTTTGTGTATCTGTCTGGACAGTAGAAACAAAAACATTTTGAACTTTCAGGATAGCCAATGAAATGGCAACTGATTGTTTTAGCATCTATCTTTCCAATGTTTGGATTAATCTCTTTGGCCTCAGCTGGGCTCCCCCACACCCTTAAATGGTGAAGTGAGGGAACTCTTCCTGACCACAACTCATATGGTGTTTTGGGCACTGACTTGCTTAGTACTCTATTCAGAATATGAATGGCGGTTTTTAACGCCTCCATCCACAATACCAATGGTAAGGTGAAGTAACTCACCATACTGCGCACCATATCCATAAGTGTACGGTTACGCCTTTCAGCTACTCCATTTTGCCGAGGCTCGCCCGACATTGAATACCGGGCCACTATGCCAGTCTCCTAAAAAGACTTTGCGAAAGGTCCAGGGATTTGGCCTTATGGGATGTGTCGACCGTAGTACTTCTCTCCATGGTCAGATCTTACTATCTTTATTGTTTTACTATGCTGATTCTCGACTTCAGCTTTGAATATATTAAATTTATCCAATGTTTCCAATCTTTCTTTACTTGGATAAATGTAACCATTACGGGAGTTGTCAACTATGAATGTTATGAATGAGTCATAACCATCCACACTTTTCACAGGAAATGGTCCACAAAGATTTCTAGTGTTCTCGTTCTTCATTTTGCACCCTTTTTGATTTGCTTTACATACTTTTCTTTAACGCAATCTATGAAATGATCTATGTCGGAGAACTCTAATGGAGGAAGAATATCATTTTTGACTAGTCTTTCTATTCTCCCCCTCGAAGTATGGCCTAAAAGACAACGCCATAATTTCAACAAGTCATGAGTTCTCTTTCTTTTATTTTGATCTTTGTCCGACGCGGAAACATGCTCATTCACATTACACACAGAATATAATTTTTCACGAAGGGATAACAAATAAATCTCATTGTAAAGTAAATCAACGCCCACACGGTCATTATTATACCATATGGCACACTTGCCATGTCCAAAATGACACTGATAATAAACTTTGTCCAAACGTGAAACACTAATCAAGTATCCGTGTAATTAAGGAACATATAAAACATCTCTAAGTAGGATCTTGAATCCATCAGCTAGCTCTAGGGAGATGTCGCCAACAGCTTCAATGTCCGCTTAGACTCCATTTGCAACTTCAATACATCTTTCACTTCTTTGCGTAGTCCATGTCGAATGGAATCTCTGTAAAGAATTTGCAACACGAACAGTTGCACCTAAGTCAATCCACTAAGTAGATTATGAAAACTGTGCATATAGATTCATTTACAAAGGAAACAATGTTGTTACCTATCTTTGCCATTATTTCCTTTAGCAAAGCAGGGCAATATTTCTTGTAATGCCCTGTCTTCTTATAGTAGAGACGGATATCTTTTTCCACTGGGAGAGGCCTCTACTGATGCTGATATTACATGGGAGCTTTTCCATGTGGCTTTGAAGGATAACCTTGGTTGCTTTGAGTGAAGTTAATTTTCTTATTATCCTTCACATAGTTCAAAGAACCACCATTTGAGGTTTTAAGCCTCTCATTTTCTTGCACACACATGGCTATTGTCTTTTCAATGTCCCACTTTTCTGACGACATGTTGTAGTTGACAACAAACGTGTCAAACTCTTTTGGCAATGAATCCATCACTAGGTGAACAAGGAGTGCAGGCTTGAGCTCCAGATCAGCATCCATGGGCTTAAACTTAGCTTCCATGTTGCTCATCCTGAGGATGTGCTCTCTTATGCCATGTACACCTCCAGTGTACTTTTCTGTCACCAGTTGCTTCACCAGCTAGGTAGTATATATATTTAAAGAACTTTTATCTTCAGCAGCTGGGTAGTGAACTGTCTCTTTATCTTTTGTAGATACTCCCCTATAGAAGCACACTCTGCAATTGATCCCACAATAGCGTGCTCAATGTGTTCTTTATGAAAGCCATGCACTTTTGGTTGGCGGTTAGCCACTTTTTGTTCTCTAGGGTGTATGCCATCTCCAATGGAGCATAATCCCTTTTCTTTTTGTCCCATGCAACATCATCACCTTTATCATCTCTTACAGGCTCTGTCGGCTATAATATCTCCGGCGAGGACTCCCGGCGAAAGTTTTTGGCGAAGTCGGTTTTGCTACATCTAAACAAACTTTTTGCTGCAAAGTGTCCGGCGAGATCTCCGGCGAGGTTTCCGGCAAGATCTGTCTTTTTTATTTTGTCTCGTGAGCGAACCGTTTTCTGCTACATGTAGCAAAAGCGGGACTACTTGTAACAAAAGCGGGACTTTTTGCAGCAAAAGCGGGATGGCGTACGGGAAGAAGATCTGACCATCGATCCAGCTAAATCGGACGGACGGGGACCCGAGGATGGAAAGTTTCCATCCTGGGGACGCCTAGCACTGTCCAATTTCTTAGCCACTCCTAGCAATGGCTCATACTATTAAGAGTTAGTCTAAGAGCATCTCCACTCACGTTCCTAGAACGCCGATCCCAGGGCGAATTTTAGGTCCGAACGCTGAAATTTCGCCCAGTCGCTTTCCCAGGAACCTGTTTGCGTCCGAATTTGGGCCTACTTTGGTCCAGACTTCCTAGGCCATTCCCAGGATCCCGGGAACGCCCTGGGAATGCCGGACGAAGCGAATTCGGCGGAAAAAAACAGGCGGCAAGTGGACCCGCCTAGTCAGCAAATGTTCGCCCATATTCATCCAAAGTTTGCCCAAAGTTCGCACATATTTGCCCAAAGTTCGACCATATTCTCCCAAAGTTCGCCCAAAGTTTGTCCAAAGTTCGCCCAAAGTTCGTTCATATTCGTCCAAAGTTCGTCCATATCGACCATATTCTCCCAAAGTTTGCCCATATTCGTCCAAAGCCGCTTATACCTGTCCATATTCACCCAAAGTTTATCCAAAACCGTCTATATTCGGCTAAAGTTTGCATAAATTTGTTAAATTTTAGCAAAACGCGAAAATTTATCTGAAAACGCGAGCGAAAAACTTAACGTTTCTTAAAAAACTAATTTCGATTTGGAAACGCCCCAACAAGTTGGGATGCTCCAACCACCGTTGAGTAATGCTACACCTATAAAATTCTTTTACGGACAAAGCCTACGAAAGAGATCGTGGTTCACCCGGGTTGAAGAGCTAGCAGCAGTTGTTCTGATTTTCCCTCACATGATTTCATGATTTCACCAGCGATTGACACTTCGGTCCATAGGCTCGGTCCGTAACAATTCCGTCCGTAGGTATAGCATTATCGACCACCGTTTGTCCGGTCCCCACCACACTCAGTTGTCGCTCGAAATCCTCTCCACATTCTCTCGGAGAGGCACCGGTGGGAGGAGAGGCAGACATGGCAGCGGCGGTGGTGAGGTACGGCATAGTTGGGGTGGGGATGATGGGCAGGGAGCACCTCCACAACCTCGCCCACCTCGCCGGACAAGTCGAGCAGGAGCAGTCCGTCCGCATCCGCGTCACCTGCCTCGCCGACCCCCACCCAGAGTCCCTCCTCCTCGGCCTCCGCCTCGCGGCCGAGCTTGGCCTCCCAGCTCCCCAGGTACATGACACAGCCTCCAGTCACATGAATATGATATAATCGTTGCCTTGCTGGTTGTAGAATGTTGAGCCAGTCACACATGATCAGCTAGGTTTGTACTCTCCCGTAGTCCCGTTGGTACTTAGATTCCATCTGAATTTTATTCACATGGAAATACAGGTGTATGAAAACAGTATTCAAAGTCTAGCTGTTCCAGAAATACCGAGATTACTTATGGTAGACTGTATTTACTGTGCAACTGTGTGTGTTCTCTGCCTGTTACCAAATCCTTAAAAACCACTCTTAAAAACCAGAAGTTGTCAACACATTTTCAGGTCACCCCGAGTTGCTGGACAGCGGGCTATGTGACGCCGTTGTTGTGTCGTCACCAAACATGACACACTGTGAGATACTTATGGATATTATCAAAGTTTTAAATAGCCGGCTATAGCTCGGCTATAGCCGCGCCGGCTTCGGCTATGTCTTTCGTAGGCTAAATAGCCGTTAATAGCCCTCTATAGCCTGATTTAGCCTTCAATTAGCCTCTAATTTAGCCGCTAAACTTATACTCTCGGAAGTTTTCTTCTTCTTTTTTCCTTTTTTCGAACTTATGTTAAGTATGATTCAATACAACTTGTGAGTTAATTGGTTAAATACTTATTTGTGTTCAATAGTTGCATGACTTGTAGCTCGAATCTTGTTTGAGTCATAGTTTTCTCCATCTTTTAAAAAGATTTATCTAAAATTTGCTTAATTTTTTAAAATACGCTAAAATAGAATAGCCAGCTATAGCCTTTCATAGCCTCTGAAAAAGCCGCGGCTAAATAAAATAGCCGGCTATTTTAAACTTTGGATATTATTGGTTTCGCCAAGCCGCACCACGTTCTTGTTGAGAAGCCTTTGTGCACCACGGTGCAGGACTGTAAGAAGGTGAGGCCATGTACCCATTAACTGCTGTAAAAGTAAAATACATTTTTGATAGAGGAGGAGAAACTCTGGTATAATATAAATATTTAAGGGAGGCATCAGAAACCATTACAGGGACAATACTATACAAAAATTCTTATGGCCACACAGCCTGCTCAAGCGTACAGCAAAAGCATCTCAAAAGAAAAGTGTCACTTGATACTTGAGTAAAACGTTGAAAGTGAGAACAACAAGTGCTGCTGATGAATATTATCTCAATGCCTTTTAACTTTGCTACTTTTTAATAAATATTATCTCAATGCCTTTTATATGTTATGTAGTTTCTCATCGTCATAGCTAGAGAGACCAGTGGTAATATTCTGGACTAAGGTAGATGGGTAGTTGGGTACTTTGTTGCCTTTGATTAACTCAGACGAGATCAGAACAGTGATGCATATGTTGTTCAGTAAATAATTAAGATGAGCTGCTACGTACGATGATTTGGGTATGATAAGACAAAATTAGGAAATGAGCCTTGACAGGCGAAACAGCAATGTGTCTGGTCGTAGAAGTGTCGTATCAAAAGAACCTCTTGTTAATAAACCCTGCTGTTAGTTAACTGTTAGAGGATCAGAGTTAGTCAGTTAGCAGTTCTAGATTTAGTCGTTTAGGCAGTTTTATCCAGGGTCCATGAGACCTGGTTTTTAGGATCGCCAGGAGCTGCACGTTCAGTCGTGGGATGGCACGACTCAGTCCGAACGTGGCGCATACCTCGGCAACAGCTTTGTATTCGTCAGAATAAAAGAAAGATAAACCAGAAAAGCAGTACAGTTGTACGCTGCGCCAAAATCATCCCGTGTTCATCTCTGTCTTAGTCAGGTTCTGAGAGAGATCGTGAGAAACAGAGTGCAAGAGGGATTCAGGTGTAGGTGCTGACAATTGGCATCAGAGCCATGGTCGGAACTCCACCAAGGACGGCGCCTCCAGCGGAAGCCAAATCGCGCTCACCCTCGCGAGATCGCGTACGCCCACAGAGCCGCGGGCGGAGCAGGGCAGGCGGAACGGCGGCGGAGGCGAGGTTGTGGTACGGGAGACGATCGTGCATGAGTCAGGGGGCGGCGGCGGCGTCGTCACCTTCCCCTCCCTCACCAAGACGAACTACCAGGAGTGGCGGATCCTGATGCGGATCGCTCTCTAGGGGGCGGGCTTGTGGGAGGCTGTTGACACCGGCGACGCGACTGAGCGCCAGGAGCGGCAGGCTCTCGGGGCGATCCTGAGATCCGTCCCGCCGGAGATGGTGCCTGCGCTCGCCGCCAAGGACGACGCCAAGGTCGCGTGGGACACGCTGGCGGCAATGCGCGTCGGTGACAACCGCGTCCGGGAGGCGCGCCGCCAGAAGCTCCGCATGGACTTCGAGGCGCTGGCGTTCCAGAGCGGCGAGAGTGTCGAGGACTTCTCCCTCCGCCTCTCGAACCTACTCAGTGAGTTGCAGACTCTCGGTGACAACACCACGACGCTGGACGCCGTGCAGAAGCTCCTCCGTGTCGTCCCGCCACGGTACGCGCAGATGGCTTGCTCCATCGAAACGCTGCTCGACTTGAGAATGTTGTCGATAGAGGAGCTGAGTGGCCGCCTCGCCGCCTCTGAGGGCCGAGGAGCGTCGGAGCAGGACACTGTTGGCAGCCTTCTCCTCACGGAGGAGGAGTGGAAGGCTCGCCAGAAGCGTCGCGAGTCAGACGGATCAGGTGGATCCAACTCTGGCAGCAAGGGCGGCAAGGACCGTGCGGGCAGCGGCAAGAACGGCTCACGCGGCGGCGGTGGGGCGTCCAAGGACGACCGGTGCCGGTACTGCGACAAGAAGGGCCATTGGGCCCGTGAATGCCGCAAGAAGAAAAGTGACGAGGAGGCCTAGGCTCACCTTGCACAGGTAGAAGAGGATCCTGATCCCGCGCTGCTCATGGCAGTGTGCGTCCCCGAGGACGTCAACGACTCGATCACGGTGGCCTCTGACAGCGGCCACCACGTCTACCTCAACGAGGAGCGCGCGCAGGCATGCCAGCGACACAGACGTCGTGTGATTCCTGGACACTGGCGCGTCCAACCACATGACGGGCGACGTGGCGGCGTTCTCCGAACTCGACCACAAGATCTCCGACACGGTCAAGTTCGGGGACGCCTCCCTCATCAAGATCCAAGGCCGTGGCACCGTGCTCTTCGCTGCGGCTGGCAGCCAGCATCACGCGTTGACGAACGTGTACTGGATCCCGCGCCTCCGCAACAACGTTGTCAGCATCGGCCAGCTCGATGAGATCGGCTGCCCGACGCACGTCGAGGACGGCCACATGACGGTGCGCGATCGTGTCAAGAAGGTCATCGTCAAGGTTCCCCGTGCGCGGAACAGGCTTTATCCTGCGAGGCTGCAGATTGTCAAACCGGTGTGCCTTCTATCGAACACCGGCGACGCGGCGTGGGCTTGGCATGCTCGGTTAGGGCACCAGCACTTCCAGGGGCTCGAGCGCCTCGCAAGCCAGGGCATGGTGCACGGGCTTCCACGCATCTCGCACCCGGAGCAGCTGTGCGACGCCTGTCTCGCCGGGAAGCAGAAGAGCACGCCGTTTCCCGCAGCGGCAAAGTTCCGGGCAGGAGATCCCCTCGAGCTGGTTCATGGGGATCTCTGCGGGCCCTTATCTCCACCGACACCAGGAGGGAAGCACCACTTCCTCCTTCTCGTCGATGACCACAGCAGATACATGTGGATCACGCTGCTGCGGACAAAGGACGAGGCGGCCGACACGCTCCGCAAGTTCACGGCGAGCGCAGAGATGGAGTCTGGGCACCGTCTGCGCACGCTCCAGACGGATCAAGGCGGCGAGTTCACCAGCAAGGAGTTCATGGCGTTCTGCGCTGATTGCGGAACGGCCAGGCACCTCAGTGCCCCATATTCTCCGCAGCAGAATGGGGTGGTGGAGCACCGCAACCAAACCATCGTCGGCATGGCAAGAAGCATGCTCAAAGCCATGAACATGCCGGCACGGTTCTGGGGAGAAGCTGTCAGCACGGCAGTGTACATTCTGAACAGATCATACACAAACAGCATGGATGGAAGGACTCCGTTTGAAGCATGGTATGGGCGAAAACCGGCTGTGCATTACCTCCGTGTGTTTGGCTGCAGGGCATATGCAAAGGACACACGTCCTGGGCTGAAGAAGCTTGATGATCGAGGCATACATGTTGTCTTTCTCGGCTACGAGACCGGGGGCAAGGCCTATCGCTGCTACGATCCCGCGGCAAAGCGCGTGATCATTTCACGCGATGTGGCGTTCGATGAAGGGCAGGCCTGGCCATGGAACACAGACGGCGAGGAGATCGTTGACGACGAACTGATCGTGGAGTACACGGTCTATGGGGGAGACACCGTGGAAGATGCCACGGCCCCCAAGACGCCGGCCAAGAAGAAGGAGCAAGCTACGGCAGAGCACTCTGCCGCGGCAGAGATGGAGGGCAAAACCTCTGCCACGGCAGAGAATGACTCTGTCACGTCAGAAAAGGATGGTGAAGACCCTGCCACGGCAGGAACTACACCGCCACGATCTGCTCCCTCCAGCTTCCCTGCCACAGGCGTGGCATCACCACGGAGCTTCGTCTCGCCACCACCAGCGCTCGAGGACACGCTGGACGCCGACACAGACCCTGCTCTCCCACATCCCTTCCGTCTCATCACCGATCTACATGGCAAGCTAGGCAAGAATCCAGGGAGAGCAGAACGACTGCTGATCGCAGAGGAACCTGCCACGTTCACGGAGGCCGAGCCACACGAGTATTGGCGACGAGCCATGCTCGAGGAGATGACCTGCATCGAGGAGAACAAGACATGGTCGTTAACTGATCTTCCTGCAGGGCATCGTCCAATAGGCCTCAAGTGGGTCTTCAAAGTCAAGAAGAACGCTGATGGCGAGGTGATCAAGCACAAGGCGCGTCTGGTGGCAAAGGGCTATGTGCAGCGCGAGGGGGTGGATTTTGACGAGATCTTCGCCCCTGTCGTGCGCCTGGACTCCGTGCGGCTGCTGATCGCCATCGCCGCCAAGCTGCAGTGGAAGCTTCATCACCTCGATGTCAAATCGGCTTTTCTCAATGGAGAATTGGCCGAGGAGGTGTACGTGGCGCATCCTCCTGGCTTCGCGCGAGAGGGGGAAGAACACAAGGTTCTGCACCTCCACAAGGCGCTTTACGGGCTTCGTCAAGCCCCTCGCGCGTGGAACATGAAGCTGGACGCCACGCTTCGCGATCTCGGCTTCACGAGCAGTGCTTCAGAGCACTCTGTGTATGCCCGAGGAGAGGGAAGGACGCGTCTCCTTCTCGGTGTCTACGTCGACGACCTGATCGTGACGGGAGCAGACGCCGGCGAGGTGCAGCGCTTCAAGCAGGAGATGACCCAGCTCTTCAAGATGAGAGATCTCGGGCTGCTGAGCTTTTACCTTGGCATCGAGGTGCAGCAAAGCGAGACCGGGATCTCAATCTGTCAGGCAGCTTACGCTGACAAGCTGCTGGCCAGGGCGGGCATTGTGGACTACAATGCAACAGCCGTGCCTATGGAGCCACGCCTGAAGCTGAGCAAGCAGAGCACTCAGGAACCGACGGATGCAGCGTTATACCGGAGCATGGTGGGACAGCTGCGCTACATCGTGCACACCAGGCCGGACATAGCGTTCGCCGTCGGCTACGTCAGCCGGTACATGGAGTCGCCCACCTTGCAGCAGTCAAGCACCTGCTGTGCTACATTGCTAGTACACACAGTTTCGGGTGTTTTTACTCAAGTTCTGGTGATCTGCAGCTGAAGGGGTTCAGCGACTCTGATCTTGCTGGGGACGTCGATGACCGCAAGAGCACCACAGGCGTTCTGTTCACGCTTGGTGGGTTCCCTGTCACATGGCAGTCACAGAAGCAAAAGGTGGTGGCGCTCTCCTCTTGTGAAGCTGAGTACATCGCCGCAGGCCTGCCAGGGTGTCTGGCTCGACAGGTTAATGTCCGAGCTTCTGGAGAAGGACAATGGCACTCCTGCAACTATTTTTGTGGACAAGTTTGCGATTCAGCTAAGCAAGAATCCTGTCTTTCATGATAGGAGCAAGCACATTGAGGTGCGGTTCCATTTCATCCGCGAGAGCATCGAGCAAGGGAAGATCGGCATTGAGTACATCAAGACTGAAGATCAGCTCGCGGACATTCTCACCAAGTCACTCGGGCGCGTCAAGTTCCAGGACCTGCGTGCTCGGATCGGCGTCATCGACGTCAAGTAGATTCCTAACAGCAAGCTTTAGGGGGAGAATGTTGAATAAACCCTGCTGTTAGTTAACTGTTAGAGGTTCAGAGTTAGTCAGTTAGCAGTCCTAGACTTAGTCGTTTAGGCAGTTTTATCCAGGGTCCACGAGACCTGGTTTTTAGGATCGCCAGGAGCTGCACGTTTAGTCGTGGGATGGCATGACTTAGTCCGAACGTGGCGCATACCTTGGCAACAGCTTTGTATTCGCCAGAATAAAAGGAAGATAAACCAGAAAAGCAGTACAGTTGTACGCTGCGCCAAAATTATCCCATGTTCATCTCTGTCTTAGTCAGGTTCTGAGAGAGATCGTGAGAAACAGAGTGCAAGAGGGATTCAGGTGTAGGTGCTGACACCTCTTATGCATATCAGTTCCGATAATTAATTTACATCCAGGGATACTAGCTTTTCTCCCAAGAAATTCCAAAATCCTAGAAACCTGTCGTCAATATTTATTTGAATTTTTTTTTTCCTTCTACCAGCAGACATCTCATACTTTCTTGGATGACTGTTCCATCTGAATCTTTTTTGACTTTTACTACTCCCTCTGATTTATAACAAGTGTTACGGATTTAGTACAACTTATTATGGATCGAAGGGAGTACTTTTTTTTACCATCTTAGACATTTGTTGAACAACGTAAATTAAGATAAAGGAGTATAATTCCCATAGAAATAAAAGAGAAAGTGAGCTAGCCACACTGCTGAATACACCGATTTCATGGTATTTGGTCTTGAATCCACATGGATTGATCTTGTGTATTTGTTTATCTGTCATGAAGTGCTACATACCTTAGAGGTGATGTTCATTGTTCTTACGATTTGCAAGTCCTCTAAATCTCTGCAACCTTATTCTTTGGATATCTAAAACTTTTTTTCTCAGTATAGGTCATAGAAGCTGCTAAACAGAGACCGGACATACTTGTGCAAGTTGGAACCCTAGCGCCGCCGGGCCACTTCTCCCCCTCCGCTCCTCCCTCCTTGCCGCCGCCAGGACACGCCGGCGGCAAAGCCGCTCGGCGTCGGTGGCGGCGGGGCCCCTCTTCTCCCCCGGGTTCGACAGATCTCGGCGCAGGCCGAGCTCGACGTCCAGCGGCGGCGCCCGGCTAGGTGGCGCGGTGGTGGCAGTGGTGAGTCTCGGCGCGGAGGCGACACCGTGGCGAGGAGGGCTGCGTGGAATGGGGGTTTTCGTGCTCGGGGCCTGCGGTTGCTAGGCTAGGGTGGTGAGGGCCATGGGCAGCGGCGGCGAGGGCGGCGTCTCGCAGGACGCTCCCTGGAAGGCGGGCGCTCCTCTAGCAGATACAACGGCGGCGCAGGACAGCGGGGGTGCTCCAGCGATGGGAGTTCTACCGGACGGTGCGCTGACTCGGGCCTCGATCCGGACCGTCCACGGGCCAGGCGGGCCTGGGGCAGTCTAGTACGGGCATCGATGAGGCTCCCCACCCGTGAAGCTCCTGACGGTGGTGCTGGCCGCCTCGGGCCCTCTGGGCTTTGGTGTGTGACCGGGCTAGATCTAGGCTAGGCAGGCCTGGATCTGACAGCAACCTCACCGCGATGGGCATGTGCTGGTGTTCTGGAGGGTGCCGTGGCTGCGCAGTGGTCGGGTCGTCGGGACGACGTTCGATGGGTCTCCTTAGACCTGTGGCGGTCCGGTTGGACCGGGTGGGCATGATGGCGATGGAGCTGCTGTTTGGCGGCGGGGATCTGTGGTGGCGGCCGATCCACTGCTGGACGGATGAGTTGGAACTAGCGCTAGGGTTGGTGGCGACAGTGTCACTCTTGCTGTAGTGTGGCAGCGGGGCTTCACGAGTACATTTGGGCTTGGCCAGGACAGCGAGGGCCTGGTTTGCCCCTGCTACTACATCCGGTGGGCTATCGCCCTCCGGCGGTGGAGGAAGTTCCCTCCCGCGTGGTACTGTACCGCCAATCCCGTCGAAGTTTCGTCTTTTCGGTCCTACGAGCCTCGCATCGTGGGTCACGGTTGAAAGTGCAATGGACGTCGCCTAGAGGAGGGGGGGTTGAATAGGCTTTTAAAAATATTACGGTTTAGGCTCTAATAAATGCGAAATAAAAACTAACGTTTAATTTATAGAGCACAAAACCTAACCACTAGGTTCACCTATGTGCACCAACAACCTATGCTAAGCAATACAAGCAACAAGGTGATAGCAAGATATAAATACTTCAAGCACGATGGCTATCACAAAGTAAAGTACACAAGTAAAGGGCTCGGTTGAGAGATAACCGATGGACGCGGATACGAAGATTTGTTTCCCGAAGTTCACTTCCAAAGAAGCTACATCTTCGTTGGAGAGGTGCAATGGCGCAAAGCTCTCCGAACTCCACAAATGGCTCACCTTGAGGTGTGGTGGCTCGATGCTCACCCAACGCCACACAAGGACTCACCCCAGATACGGAAACACGCAACTCATTGACGCCACAAAAGGCTCACCCTATTCTCCCGAGTGCGCACCACAAAAGGCGGGCACTCGCTCCACTATGAGACTCTTGAGGGTGGTCACCGAACCCGTACAAGATTGGGGCTATCTCCACAACTCAATTGGAGGCTCCCAACAACAAATCCACAAAAGGCTATAACGCCACAAAAGGCCAACAAAGCCGCAAAAGGATACAAGACCACAAAAGGTCAATAAGACCACAAAAGGTCAACAACCCAACCACACAACCATCTAGGGTTCTAAGAACCAAAGAGAAACAAGCCCACAAGTTTGAACTCGCCGAATCTCCGAGGAGAACTCAAACCTATGCACCAAATGCAAAGGCAAGTCCTTCTCTCCTAAATTCCAACAAAGCTACAAAAGCTATTGGGGAAATAAGGGAGGAGGAACACAAGAGGAGAACACAGAACTCTCCAAGATCTAGATCCCAATAATTCTTTCACAAAGTAGGGATTTGACTTGGGGGGATTATAGATCTAGATCTCCTCTCACTTTTCCTTCAAAAAGATGTAAGAATCATGGGAGGGAGAGGGAGTAAGAAAACTCAAATAGGTCAACAATGGTGGGCAAAAACGATCTCAAAAGATGGAGAACCATTAGGGAAGAAGTCCCCTTTAAATAGGACAAGGAAAAACTGACCGTTTGGGCCAGATTTGCGCACCATCGGAACTTCCGGCCCCCCATCGGAAGTTCCGGCAAATAGGAACACAAAAATAGATGAATACAGTACGTCACCGGAACTTGGGTCGGAATTTGGACCGGAACTTCCGCTCAAGCAAAAATGCTAGACAACATTGCACGAAAACTTTAATAACTTTTGATTCCGGACTCCGTTTTTGATGATCTTGGGCTCGTTTTGAAGAGAAAGAAAATCTCTACAAGATTATGCAAAGAAACATCATAGTCTAGCATGGAAGGATAAAACCAAATGTAGAAAGTTTAGACCTCTCTAGAAGCGATGAACCAGTAAAACCCCCAAAACCCATAACATAAGAAGTTGAGCTTGAAAACTCTGATTGGGATGAAACCAATTTTGTTGGAAAGATAAAACCAAGTAGAATCCAAAAAAGGTAAAATATTGGATACCACCAAGGCAGAAAATATCAATTATATATATATGTGAGTTATCTCCTAAGATGTGGAGCCGGAAAAACCCATACGATAAAAAACCGCAATAAGATATGCAAGTGAAATCCTTATTTGATGAACTAGAGATTGTTATGAAGATGAACACAAGCTCTAGATCCTCTCATGAACAAGAACCAAATAACAACCAAGAAAGATGATGTTATGCATGCAAAGGTTTGAGCTCTCTCCGAAAGATGTGATCGAGACACCCGCTTGAGAACCCCTCTTGATAGTACGGCTATCTATCCTAAACCCGGTCTCCCAACTAACAATACGAGACCGGCAAAAGAGAAGCACTATCAGGAACATACCTTTGCCTTGAGCATCCCACTTGAACTTGATGTAGAGCGTCTTGTTCTTCTATAGTGGGAACACCTTTCTTGTTTGCTCTTGCTTGATGAAGATGAAGGCTTGCAAATTGCTCCCCCAAACTCCATGGGGAAACTTATTCTTTGAACTTGTCTTCATCACCCCATGATCACGAGGATGGCAAGATTCAATCATGAGATCTTCTAGAGATGACGCATCTTGAGCTAGAGCTTGTTATGAAGATGAACACAAGCTCTAGACCCTCTCATGAACAAG
This sequence comes from Avena insularis, assembly GCA_023614405.1. Taxonomy (NCBI): domain Eukaryota; kingdom Viridiplantae; phylum Streptophyta; class Magnoliopsida; order Poales; family Poaceae; genus Avena; species Avena insularis. The sequence continues at coordinate 290,851,971 of CM042697.1, read as the reverse complement.
AACCAAATAACAACCAAGAAAGATGATGCTATGCATGCAAAGGTTTGAGCTCTCTTCGAAAGATGCGATCGAGACACCCGCTTGAGAACCCCTCTTGATAGTACGGTTATCTATCCTAAACTCGGTCTCCCAACTAACAACACGAGACCGGCAAAAGAGAAGCCCTATTAAGAACATACCTTTGCCTTGAGCATCCCACTTGAACTTGATGTAGACCGTCTTATTCTTCTATAGTGGGAACACCTTTCGTGTTTGCTCTTGCTTGATGAAGATGAAGACTTGCAAATTGCTCCCCCAAACTCCATGGGGAAACTTCTTGTTTGAACTTGTCTTCATCACCCCATGATCATGAGGATGGCAAGCTTCAAGCATGAAATCTTCTAGAGATGGCGCATCTTGAGCTTGCCCTTCTTCATCCCTTTTGAGGTTGATCCATCTTGATGCAACTCTTTGCACTTGTCTTGATCTACCTTCAAGCTCCTTCTTTCTTCAGGATTCCAATGGCACAAAGCCCTTGGACATTTCTTCATCTTTCAACCTTGAGACCAACACATGGCCTAAGCGATGCCAATGGAAAAACCTACAAGTGAAACTCAATTTACACATTAGTCCATAGAGATTGTCATCAATGACCAAAACCACACATGGGGGCATACATGCCCTTTCAATCTCCCCCATTTTGGTAATTGATGACAATCCCTAAGTGAGGGTTTAAATATGAAAATTAATCAAGCAAAGCGGTTTCCCCAACATCAAATACTACACAAGTATATGATGTTGGTAGAACCAAAATATATAGAGCAAACTCCCCCACAAACTATGCATGTGTGATAAACTTGAATTTCATTGCATAGATTGCCAACCGTTACCGTTGGTTGAATTTCCTCTATATATTCAACATGCAAAGCAACCACAAAGATGCAAGAGCATGAGAGGGAAATGCTCAAGAACACACTCAAAGCAAAGGACAACTTCCCTTAAACCCTCCAAAACTTCTCCCCCATTGGCATCGATTGCCAAAATGGGTGAAAAGTTCTGGATGACCAATATAGTGAGAATTCCTCCAAAGGTGTGCATATGCACAAGTCAAATGATGAGAACTTGGGAGGAAGTAAAACTATATTGAGGACCCAAAGATTGCAAAAAGACAATAAAAGAAAATAAACTTCAACAAATGAAGCGAGCAACCAAAAGATCCAAAAGGTCCAATTGAGAAACCAACAAATGATATCAAATGGAAACAACAACAAATAGAGTGTTTAAATGAAAATAGAGAAGCTCTCCAAACTTTGTGCAAATATTAGAATACTTGTATTTGAATACAATATGCATAAATATGAAATCCTCGCTCCCCCATAAGCATTTAAACCACAAGAAATGAGAAAGAAGGAAAATGTGCACTATTAAATGAATTAGAGAAGCTTCCCAAAGATTGTGCACCAATTATAGTAATTGTATTTGGAAACAATGTGCACAACCATGGACTCCCACTCCTCCAAACTCATCTAACAATGCACTCAAAGTTTAATAAATTTGGAAGCCACCGAAGAATCACAAAAGAAAAAGAGGTGGTTCCAAGAAATGCAAAAAAAACAACCAAAGAATGATCTTCTCTTGTGTGTGTAAATTTCTAGGTGGAAAATATCACAAATACAAATGTCCACAAAGAAATATGCACAAACAAGATAGATACTCAAGAAAGCACATGAAAGGCTTAGTTGATCATGATTTCTGTTTTCTCTTTCTTTTCCTTTTTGTTTGTTTCGAGAAAGATACCGTCCGATTCTCCTTCTATTGATTCTTCATTTACTAGTATTCGATGAGATTCTGAAAGACCAGAAAGACAAGTGATATGAACTGGTTTTGTATCCACCCACTACGAGGAAGTCATAGAATATACCAATAAGATGTTTTGCTTGAAAGCATGCCCAAGGGCTCAAATATATCTTATTGTACATCGATGAACTTCAAACACCAACATACTCCATACATAACAACTATTACCAAGGGAAAAAGGGGATAAAAGGAATATATGGAGAAAGGCAACACGTATCACAAGATTGAAATCAACTTGGCAAAAATACTCACTATTGCACATGAGAGATATTGAGGAAACGATATGCAACAAAATTGCTAGATTGACATATTTGGGATTGGTGAATCATGAGTATGATTTAGTATAGTCCCCATTATATGCACTCATCTCAACATACACACATTTGCAATAGAGACAAGTCCTCAAAGCCAAAGCAAGAAACCAACCATGACAAGTTCACAAATGCATGCCAACAAGCAACCTACAAAAGGTTGGGAACAAGATAAGTATGCATGAGAGAGAGATACTTGTTACCGAGATATAATTGGTAGGATGAAGAAGATGTGAATTCGTTGATCATCCTAACTTGCATCAAATTGACATGTAGGCGCCACTTCTTCGTTGTTCAAGATACAAGCACCCAATATATATCTCAATGTACCTAAAACACAAATAAGTATACTATGGTCCCCAAACAAATTGGGTCCAAAGTAGTTAGTGCAACTACAATACATAGGAGAGCCTCCACACAAATATGTGCATATTGATATGAAATCGAATTTCATGCACATCTTAGCCCATTAGAATTTGGTGGAGTTTCCCTTATATATTGGATCAAACAAAGCAAGCATGCCATAATATATACAAGAAGTAAATATGCATGCATAGAGTTTCAAGAACCAAAAGGAGATACAATTTGAACAAAAACACCACGTAAACCAATAAGACACACACAAAAGTGTGACTCGACAAAAGGTGTCCAAATTTTATCGAAGAGCCAAATCAACACATGAAAGAACACAAGTTTAACAAATGAACTAGAAAGAGCCAAAGAAAAAGGATAAGAAAAATACCAAGGCTCAAAGATTATCTCATCCTAAAAGAAAAAAACAAGTGACAAGGAATGAGATAAAACCAACTCCCAACGAGAGAAAGGAAACAACAACCAAAACAAGCTCTTCACACTTTTCATGATGGCACACAAAGTACCAACACAAAAAGGATCGAGCTTCCAAGCAAAAATGGATCAAATCAAGTGGCATGAAACAATGTTCTAGATAATATAGAAGAGCTCCCCCATAAGTAGAGCATTATATATAATTTTTCCTTTGAATGCAAAATGCCCACAAATGAGATCATCACTACTACCTACACTAAATAAAACACAAGGGGATATCAAAAAGATCCACAAGATGCAAAGAAAGCTTGGGAGCAAAAAGGAAAACATTTCCTTGGCCAAAGATAAGGCAAATAGGCAAAGGCCAAAGTGAATATGATCAATAAAATCTACCATATATGGAGTACCAATTGTCAAAGACAATAAATATAAGGGAAACTTTCCCGAGGTATTTTGCGATAATATCACGATCATATTCACACCAAGAAGCATATAACAAAGCATGAGAAATGAGCTTGATGCTTTGAGAGAGATTCTTGATTGCTTCAACTAGTCACACAATCACTAGTGATTAGGTTAAATAGAAGCAAGTGGTTCCCATGAGGATATATAGATCCAAATATGAGAAAACACGTACCAAGAATCACTCTCATACACAAGATCCAAGAGAAGGGCAATAAAGCATCCAAGCAAATTGGAACTTGTACGAGCAAATGTGCCACATATGAGCTTGATAATTCTCAACATCAATTCTAAGTGGCACTACCTCAAATGTCCACATTTTCTAGGTTTGTAATATGCACAAAGCATACAACTCCCCCATAATGTGATAAACCAAGAAATCTCAGCAAGAGGCAATATCAAAATAGAGGTAGTAATGGACATTATGGAACTTGAGTTTCTCATGAGAGAGACATACCACATAGAGACTAGATAATCATGCAATGAAACTACTAAATGGTTTTCCTCATGTACACACATTTTAGGATTGTGGAATTCCCAAGCATGACACTCCCTGAAAATGGAATAGTCCATTAATCCCTCACAAGAGCCAAATAAGATACCTACTAGAAACAATAAAGGCTCCAAACCAAGAAAAACAAATACATGGTGTGCCAACCAACATACACAAATATACATCATAGGTCAATATAAGTAAGTGAGAAGCACAACATGTACAAACACATGCAAGATACAAAACCAACACATGCACAAGGAAGCAAGTAACTATAATGTAAAGGATTTTAGCACAAGTTACCGGAAGGAGGAACATTGGATAAGGGATAGAAGCAAGATAACCAATGGCTTGACTTTGATAACAAGATAATGATGAAGATCCCTCAATTCTTCATAATGTAGCCAAGCCACCAATGCCCTTCAACAAACACCTATTGATCAAGTTTTAGCTTGTTCGTCCCCAACCAAGTTGGGTCCTAAGAAGTTAGTCACAATAGGCCTGGCCACCCAAATGGTTCTTTTCTTGACGCCACTTTGGACACCAACAAATTTGGCAAACACATTGCCACCCTCATCCTTACGAAGTGAATAAGCATCATCAATTAAGATAGGATGGGATGATGAGTTACCCATGGTGCATGAGGAAGAAAGGTGCCCCTTCTCACGGCAAATGTAGCAAGTTCTTCTCTTGCCATCTTTCTTCTTGGGAGGAGATGCACCATGAAGAAGAGCTTGAGGCTTCTTGGGAAGTGGCCCATCTTGAGCTTGTGGAGGAGCTTGAGGCCGCTTCCCTCGTTGCTTCTCAATAAGAGGCTTCTTCTTAAATGGGCAATCCCTCACATGATGCCCTTCTTCCTTGCACTTGAAGCACACAATGTTGGCCGGATTATTCACTTGTCCTTGGCCCTTCTTCTTGTTGCCCTTGTGATTCAACGAGTTAGTGGGCTTGCTCTTGGTGTTGGAGTTAAATCCAAGCCCACTCTTGTCACTTGGGGGTCGTAGCACACTCCACATCTTCTTGAGTGGGGTCTTCCCTTCATGACACCTTTTCAAGTCATTCTTCAAAGAAGTGACTTGAGCATTGAGCTCTTTGACTTCCTCTACATGGTTAGTATCAACAATAATACTAGAAAAAGTAGAAGCTTCATTGTTAGAGCAACAAGGCGAGGAATGCAATTCGTCACAAGATATAGCATGGTTGTGAGAGGATGAATTACAAGGACTAGCACATGGCAATATAACATTGGGAGTAGATATAGTGCTAATGTCCACATGAGGCCCACTAGATGTTACCTTTGACACAATGGCCTCATGAGCTAACCTTAGCCTACCATGGGATACTAGAAGATCCTCATGCGAGCTTGAGAGCTTGGCATGACTTTCTTCTAATTTCCCATAGTTGCTAGTTAGAAAAGCAAGTTGAGCCTTTAGCTCAACATTCTCCTTCAAGATAGATGCTTCACAAGAAATAGAGTTAGTAGCACAAGCATCATCATTTAAAGCAAGAGGCGAGGGCAACTTGGAAAGCTCTTTAGAATACGAAGCTTTAAGTTGCTCATGTGACTCGGTGAGTTTGATGATCTCACCCTTTATAACCCTAGAGCCATTGTTGAGGTGCTCAAAATCCTCAAGGAGTTTGGCATAAGAAAATTTAAGTTCATCATTTTTAATTTGAAGGAAACTTGCCACCTCAAAATCTCTATCATGAGATTTCTTCACTCTAGATAGCTCTAGAGCAAAGGTCTCCTCAAGAGATTCCTTAGTGGTTTATTCCTCTTCAAGAGCTTTATTTAGGTTGGCAATGTCATTAGCATACTCACGCTCAAGACTACCCATTTTGTCAATAGTATCCTCATGCTCATCAATAAGTTGTCTACTTTCTATAGCATAGGTTAATATCTCAATGAAAGTAGAGAAAGAATTTTTATTTGGATGAAGAACACGAAGGACTAGCCCCTCCTTATCTTTTAAAGAAGCAACATCATCATCTACTTCATGATCAACATTCACATCATCATGAGATATATTGGGATCCAAAGGAGAGGTTACCTTTGAACCCTTAGCAATAAGGCACAAGTGAACATTGGGAGAAGATGATGATGGGGGAACCCATGAAGCTCCAATGGAAACCTTGCCTTGGCCCACACATTTTTCAATTTCCTCTACATGGTTAGCAACACAAGTACTAGAGGAAATAGAAGCACATTCATGGCAACAAGGCAAAGAAAGCATATCATCATGAGACATATTCAAGGCATTTATACATGATATGCAAAGGCAATCAACACTAGGATGTAAATCACATGTGGTCCTACAAGTGTTCATGCCCAAAGATACAACATTGCAATGAGATAGAGACAAAGGATCATGAATGGAAATCTCACTATCTACATTGCAAGTTCTATCACCACTCACCATATCATTACCTTGAGATAACCATATGTTGGTGAAGTGGAAGAAGATGAGAACTCATCACGGCCGGAGGTGGAGGGAACACAATCATCCTCATTAGTCTTGGACACATCATATCTTGCTTGAATCTTGGTCCATATATCATGAGCGTTCCAGAAAGACATGATTGAGGAAAGAACTACAATGCTCACAACATTAACAAGCACATTAGATGCTTGAGCTTCGAGATAAGAGTTTGTCTCTTCCTCCAAAGATATATTTTGGGGATCCTTAGGAGGAGACAAGCCCATATTTAGAATTCGCTCAATATTTGGGTCACTGGCCCGAAAATGACTAAGCATGCAAGTACGCCAAACATCATAATGTGTGCCAACAAAAGTAAATGTGTGAGAGTGCACTAAACCCCTAGGAGACATCTTTACTCTCGAGGCAGTGAAGCCTAAAAGCGAGAGACCTTGCTCTGATACCAATTGAAAGTGCAATGGATGTCGCCTAGATGGGGGGTCAATAGGATTTTAAAAATATTACGGTTTAGGCTCTAATAAATGCAGAATAAAAACTAACGTTTAATTTATAGAGCATAAAACCTAACCACTAGGTTCACCTATGTGCACCAACAACCTATGCTAAGCAATACAAGCAACAAGGTGATAGTAAGATATAAATACTTCAAGCACGATGGCTATCAAAAAGTAAAGTACATAAGTAAAGGGATCGGTTGAGAGATAACCGATGGACGCGGAGACGAAGATTTGTTTCCCGAAGTTCACTTCCAAAGAAGCTACGTCTTTGTTGGAGAGGTGCAATGGCGCAATGCTATCCGAACGCCACAAATGTCTCACCTCGAGATGTGGTGGCTCAATGCTCACCCAACGCCACACAAGGACTCACCCCAGATGCGGAAGTACGCAACTCATCGACGCCACAAAAGGCTCACCCTATTCTCCCGAGTGCGCACCACAAAAGGCGGGCACTCGCTCCACTATGGGACTCTTGAGGGCGGTCACCGAACCCGTACAATATTGGGGATATCTCCACAACTCAATTGGAGGATCCCAAAAATAAAGCCACAAAAGGTACAACGCTACAAAAGGCCAACAAAGCCACAAAAGGCTACAAGACCACAAAAGGTCAACAAGACCACAAAAGGCCAACAACCCAACCACACAACCGTCTAGGGTTCCAAGAACCCAAGAGAAACAAGCCCACAAGCTTGAACTCACTGAATCTTTGATGAGAACTCAAACCTATGCACCAAATGCAAGGGCAGGTCCTTCTCTCCCAAATTCCAACAAAGCTACAAAAGCTATTGGCGAAATAAAGGAGGAAGAACACAAGAGGAGAACACAACTCTCCAAGATCTAGATCCCAATGATTTCTTCACAAAGAAGTGATTTGACTTGGGGGAATTGTAGATCTAGATCTCCTCTCACTTTTCTCTCAAAAAGATGTAAGAATAATGGGAGGGAGAGGGAGTAAGAAAGCTCAAATAGGTCAACAATGGTAGAAAAAACAAGCTCAAAAGATGGGGAACCATTGAGGAAGAAGACCCCCTTTAATAGGATAAGGAAAAACTGACCGTTTGGGCCAGATTCGCGCACCACCGGAACTTCCGGCCCCCCACCGGAACTTCCGGCAAATAGGGACACAAAAATAGATGAATACAGTACATCACCGGAATTTGGGTCGGAATTTGGACCGGAACTTTCGCTCAAGCAAAAATGCTGGACTTTTGATTGGGCTCTAGTTCAATAACTTCAATAACTTTTGATTCCGGACTTCGTTTTTAATGATCTTGGGCTCGTTTTGAAGAGAACGAAAAGCTCTAAAATATTATGCAAAGAAACATCATAGTCCAGCATGGACGGATAAAACCAAATGGAGAAAGTTAAGACCTCTCTAGAAGCGATGAACCGGTAAAACCCCCAAAACCCAAAATATAAGAAGTTGAGCTTGGAAACTCCGATTGGGATGAAACCAATTTCGTTGAAAAGATAAAACCAAGTAGAATCCAAGAAAAGGTGAAATATTGGATACCACCAAGGGAGACAATATCAATTATATATATGTGAGATATCTCCTAAGGTGTGGAGCCGAAAAAACCCGTACGATCAAAAACCGCAATAAGATATGCAAGTGAAATCCTTATTTGATGAACTAGAGCTTGTTATGAAGATGAACACAAGCTCTAGATCCTCTCATGAACAAGAACCAAATAACAACCAAGAAAGATGATGCTATGTGTAACATCCCAAAATATGAAACAATGATCATCAAACTCTAATCACTAAAATTAGGGTTAATAAAAACTTTGATTAAATAAAAACCAAATGAATGCATGTGTGAATGTGATGATTTGATAAATGCATAAATGAACTTGTATGATTCAACTAAATATTAAGGAATGGTTCAAAGATGAATATAATATCATCTAAAACATTTCCAAGAAGAAAGAAATCAAGAGAAAATCACAAAACAATTCAAATAAAGCAAATGGTCATTTTTGCCAATCTTGCTCACTAGGTCACTTTGAGTGTTTCTAGTCCAAGATTTCAAATAGAATTTTTTCCAATTCTTTTCACCCCTTGCAAGACCAAGTAAAAGTGAATCAAAACCCACCTTTCAAACTTGCAGAAACATTTAGCAACCCCATTCAAATGACAATTCAAAATTGAATCTTTAACATATGTGAAGATCACACATTCTCAAAACCCAACCAAACCAGTGCCGCTTGACCAATCCAACTAACTAGATACTCCCTAGTATGTGCCTAGCAAACCCACCAAGTTTGAATCCAAAATTCAATTTTGAATTTCTTTCGGCCATTTCATCAAACACCTTGTCAGCAGCAAACAAACAAACACAAAACACTATTAGGAGCAGTGATTTTGGCCAACCTTGTTCCCTCTCTAGCTCACTCTATACTCTCAGTAGATGATCTAGCCCAATTAACAAGCCTTAGCACCACTGTGAGCTTGGCATAGCCATCAATGGTGACCATGCCGAGCCTAACTTGCCACCCACATGTCGATAACAAGCTAGGAGAAGCACCACGCCTAGCAAGCATGTCTAGAGCACTGACCACCATCCACCGCCACCCCCTGTCCAAGCCTCGAGCACTGCCAGCCCATGGACCACACTGCCCAAGCATGCCAAGCCTCTCTACGAGTGAGCCGAGAGTGCGCCAGTGCGCCAACCGCGACACACGCCCACAGACCGCTCACTGCTTGCAGACGTGATCGTCAGCACCCCAACACCCCTCCAGACATCCTCATTCGCCGCCGCGCGGACCACGCATGCTGTGCGCCATTAAAATTGTCGTCGGACCCGCCCAGAGCGTCGACGTGTTCCGACCGTTCAGCACCGCCCCACGCCTTGCCAACATGCCGTCGAGCGTCGCCAGGGAGCACAGCACCGCCCCTATCATCGCCCATGCCAGTAGCACTCTGTGCCATCGACACCGATGAGCTCCACCCGCGCCATTCGGTCCCCTTCAGCCACTATAAAAGGAGACCTCCCCCGCTCGTTTTCTTCACACTAGTTCACTCCCCCACCTCTCACTGATCGCACCCACTCACTCCCGGAGCAAGGCGAGCACCAGTGGCCGGAATTTCACCGGAGTTCGCCGCTGCAGAGGAGAAGAGGCCCCGTCGATTGGAGCCACCCCAGGAGAAGCTGCTGGTACCAAGAGAATCGTCGTCGTCGACTTTGTCGTTCACCCCCGCCGCCGACCATCGCCTGAGCCCCGGTGAGCCTCCCACGACCCCCACTGGCCGTGCTAGGGTTCTGTCTTGCCGACGCTGCCCGACGTGGACGATGTACCAGAGCCGTTCGATTAGAGTTAGATCGTGCGGCCTAGATCACCCCGTATCGCTTCGCCACTTGTTGTCTCACTAACGAGTGGGGTCGCTCACTTAACCAGCCCACACGTGCGCTGTGCGTAGTGTGCCGGTCAAGTTAAACCTCCCGCACGACCCAACAATTCAAATTTAGTTTTATTCATTTAGTTCTAAACTTAGTTCTGTACCTAGATTAAAAAATCAACCCAGCTCGATTCACTAAACCAAAATGCATGAAACCAATTTTGTTAGAAAGGTACGGAAATGCTTAATCCAAGCCCGTTGGATTTAAACCATTCAGAATTATAGATCACCCATGGTAAAAATAACAAGGCAGAAGCTTTTCTGCATTCAAACATTTTTCAAAATTCAACCATAAGAGCTTTTGAGTTGATTCCAACTCTCAAAAATCACATTTTACCATACCTTTCATAATATATAAAAATATATAGGTTTACTAACATAAATAATGATCGAGTAATAAAAGAATGCCACATAGGCATTTCTAGTCACTTTAATTAAATAAAATAAAAAGGTTAAACCTTATTAAATTTTGACACCACTTTAAATCACATTCCCATGTGCTGAAATATGTGGTGATGACATGTGTCAACATGATCCCATGTTTGAGTTGGAGAATATTAAATCTTAAGTAGTTTTTCAATGAGTAGAAATTACTTTTCTCAAATAGAATAAATGGGACAAGTGTTTTAATCCTTGTAATGTTAGTGATGATAATAGATCATCTAGTATGAACCTTTGTGTGATGATTAGAAATAGTTAAGTATTGTTTGGTGATTGTGTACCTCGTATTTATTTCTAGACGCTAGTACCAACCAAGGATACGAGGAGGAAGGAGGATACTATGAGGAAGAAGCCGAGGAGAACTTCAGCCACTGCTCTGCACAAGGCAAGCTTATATTGATAGCTTAGCAAGCTACTACTTGCTTGTTACTATGCCAACTATATGCCTTAAGCATGTGTGATTATACCCACTTGACACACCATCCTAGTTTTACTTGCAAGCTTAATATTTTATTTTCTTTATTAAAAGCTTTCTATCAAAAGTTTACTTAGTGACTAGTAGATTCCAGAAAGATAATTGAAGGTAGCATAAAGAGCATAAAACTTGGCCTAAGTTAGATAATCTTGATGTCATCCTGAGGCATGATATTTACTTAGATAAGATACACTTGTTTACCACCCCTTATTAGTATTTACCCCCACTTGTAGATGCTAGTGCTAAGCATAAAACTTGATCAACTTTAGATGGGAATACTTGGTGAAAATGGTTATGAAAACCTTAGAATGATGAGTCATTCTACTGAAATATTTTGACATGTGTTTCTGAACACCATATGATTTTGATGATGAAAATGATAAGGCATGAGCCTTAGCCCTTTACAAAACTAATGGTTGTCTCGATGCGATACCATTCCAATTTTATCGTACAACCACAATACCCGAAAATTGGATAGGGCTTAACTGGAAATTTATATACCTTAGTGTGGGTTCCCTTGTGGCCAAGGTCTGAGCTGAGGCTACCTTGTGAAGATTGTCCACCTGTGTAGTACCCAAGATGACAGTTGGTCATGGTTGGGAGGCCAAACTCACATGAGAGGTGCCTATATTAGGGCGTGTAATTGAAAGGTTAGGATTGATTATCCGCATACTGAGTATGGTGAATTCAGGATTGTTCCTGACGGATGTATCGAATGTTGTGGTGAAAGTGTACAATCTCTGCAGAGTGTCAAACTATTCGAATAGCCGTGTCCGCGGTTATGGACAGTTGGAGTGGCCATTCTGTTCTATCGTCAGATGTTTTCAAAATTACTTATGAAATGATTCATGACTTTGACTTGACCACAACAGAGTTGTGATATGGAACTCAACTAGCTTTCTTTGCCTTAGAACTTAGTAGAGGTAAATCTGGCTTTTTGCAAAAAAACCCTAGAGCTTAACATATCCTATTCAAAACCACTTCACTTGTTAGCATTAGTTTGCGAGTACTTAAAGTGTACTCATGGCTTTGTCCTTGGCTATTCCCGTGGCCAGACTATGAAGAGGAGTATCAGGAGGACGAACAACGGAAAGGTTACGACAACTATGATCATCTCCCATCGTCAGCATTGCATGTGACCCTGAAGATGGAGCTTCGCCTATGCTATCGTTATTATTACGTTATTCCGCTGCTTGAATTGTATTAAGAACTGGATCATGAGATCCTTATTTGTGTAAGACCTTATGTATAGTTTGTAATGGATGATGTACTGTGATATCCAATCTGTTATGTCTCGCAAAAATGGTAATCCTGGGATTGCGATGTATGGCATAACATGCATCTATGATTAAAAACCCGGGTGTTGACCCTATGCATGCAAAGGTTTGAGCTCTCTCCGAAAGATGTGATCAAGACACCCGCTTGAGAACCCCTCTTGATAGTACGGCTATCTATCCTAAACCCGTTCTCCCAACTAACAACACGAGACCGACAAAAGAGAAGCCCTATCAAGAACATACCTTTGCCTTGAGCATCCCACTTGAATTTGATGTAGACCATCTTGTTCTTCTATAGTGGTGACACCTTTATTGTTTGCTCTTGCTTGATGAAGATGAATACTTGCAAATTGCTCCCCCAAACTCCATGGGGAAACTGTTGCAAATATAAGAAATAATCCATATGATTTAATTCGAATACTAAAATGATAAAGCATGATCATACAAACGGTACTAAAACCAATTATGCAGATCAACAAAGTAGATGAACAGATTACATCTATAGGAGATAAACCTATCACATCTATACCAAACGCTACAACAAAGAACTCTTGCATAATCCAAAAAAGACAGTTGAGTATCACGTACAGTGTAGGCTGAATAGCAGCCGTAGCGGTTGCAGCAGCGTCGTCCATGTTAAGGTTGTCGAAGAGGTCGCTGACGTCCGGGAACTCGCTGTCGGACGACGTCGTGGTTGCCAGCAGTCGCGCTTGAGCGCTCCCCAAAAACCTGATCGCCCCTCACCCGTACAGGTTCACGAGAGGCGGGGTTCCAGAGGCCTACTGTCCCGATCTGCGGTGCACGCCGCAAGCCGGGATGGGGAAGACGAAAGCAGCGGTGCAAGGTTCTGGAGGTAGGCACGTGTGTGGATTGATTCACAGATTAGGTTTAGCGCAGACGCTTATATAGTGCAGGTTAGGGAGATCGTTTGGAAACGACTGTAATTAACGCGTCCGTTAATGACTCATAAATAATTTTCCCAACCAACAAAATAAAGCTCGGCTCGGCGAGATTCCCGCAACTTGCGGCGCGCGCGCATCGTGACAAGGCGAGGCGTGGTGAGGCGAGGCGGGCGGCGTCGGAGGAGGAGTGCGCGAGGGCTACTCTTCTTGTCACACCTTAGTGAGTGGTGCAACACTTTACTATATAAGATGGTCCAACTCCCCTTCAACTAGCAATGTGGGACTAAACTTTAGCACCACTAGCACAGCCATATGCTGCCATATACAAGGTGGCCAAAGAGAATTTCAGAATTTGTCTAATAGGCCAAGAGCACAAAACTCACCAAATTCCAACAATCCTCCACAAAGTCTCATTGGAACATCACATCACCTTTATTCCAGAACATTGTTTTATATACCAGTGTTTAGTGGAGACTGTTAAGTTGAACTTCCACGTTAAACTTCATGCTACGCTAGCTAGCAACTTGAATAGTGGACTATGCCTTGAACTACAAGTTTTCTGCGTGCTAGTTTCGCACAAAATGTAGACCGGTACAGGGCTACCATCGGCTTCCCCGCGGTTTGGAGCTTATGTGTCATACTCCAGGGCCTTTCATGAGTTTATTAGAGAGCACCCAACTCTCACGGACTGCGACGTTTGACATTCAGACTCATATAGGTATGTTCCTCAAGAGATGTTCTGCAGGACAACATCTCCTCTTATAAAAAGCCACTTGGAACACATTAAGATAAATATCAACCTGCCATGCAGATTAAGAGAGTATTGCATCTTTATGGAGATGTAAATATAATATGGGGATACTCTCCTCTCAGATGACCAACAGCTTGTCTCCCAGCTCTAATTCATGGGATCTCCGATCACACAGAGTGGGTTGCCACTGGGATCAACTCATAATGTGGGTCTCAAACCCATCTCCCTCGATGCATTATCTATCACATTGCGTGATAAACCCTTTGTGAAGGGATCTGCCAGGTTCTTAGATGTTTGGATATAATCCAACACATTAACTCTGGAGTTTCTCAGTTTTGAAAGGATACGAATGTCGCCTAGAGGGGGAGGTGAATAGGCGACTAAAACTTTTCCGAGAGTTGCTCAATAAAGGCGGAATTAAACTAGTGTTTACTTTGATAAGGACAAGACCAAGAACTACTAGGGTTCACCTATGTTCACCAACAACTTATGCTAAGCAAGTCAAATAACTACGTGATAGCAAGATATATACTTCAAGCACGAAGGCTATCACAAAGTAAAGTGCACAAGTAAGAGCTCGGGTATAGAGATAACCGAGGCACGCGGGGACGACGATATTTTACCGAGTTCCTCCCAACATGGAGTATGTCTCGTTTGGAGAGGGGGTGGTATCAAACCACCAAGGCCACAAAAGGCCTCCCTCATTCTTCTGTGAATCTCACCCCAACGGGATCGATCCACGCTTCCACTATCGGTGCACTTGTCGGTGGCAATCCGGAACCTCTCACAAGGTTGGGGCACTTCTCCACAACTCAATTGGAGGATCCCAACAAACAAGCTTGGGGAAATATCCACAACCTAATTGGAGGCACCAAGTAATCCAAGTACCTGCAAAACCACCAAACCGTCTAGGGTTCCAAGACCCCAAGAGTAAAAAGCTTCTCACCTTTCACTCAATCAAATTTTCACCGAGAACTCAAACCTATGCACCAAATGCAATGGCAAGAACACAACTAGTGCTCAAATCCTTCTCTCCAAAATTCCACCAAAGATACAAAAGCTTGTGGGGGAATAAGATAGGAAGAACAATGGAGTAAATCCACAAAAGACTCCAAGATCTAGATCCCAAGACATTCCCCTCACTTAGAGGAGAGATGGATTGGTGGGATTGTAGATCTAGATCTCCTCTTTCAAATCCCTAAAGTATATGAAAGAATCAATGGAGGTATTGAGAGATAGCAAGCTTAAAGAGGTCAGCAATGGTGGGGAAAACTTGCAACAGAGCTAGGGAATCATTGGGGAAGAAGGGCCCCTTAAATAGGTCCCTAGAAATCCAACCGTTAGGCCCAGGAATCACCCGGTCTGGAGTCTCCGGAATGGGACCGGAGTCTCTGGTGTACCTAGGATAAACAGGGACAATCTGGAGGACGTACTGGACGCGGTCCAGAGATAGACCGGAGATTTAGTCCGGAGTCTCCGGTCTTACAAAAACTGGCAGAAAGACCAATATGAAAACAGCCATAACTTTTGCATCCGGACTCCGATTTTGATAACTTGGGATCGTTTTAAAGAGGACAATAAGCTCTACAAAATCATATAGGAAAACAAAATAGTACAGCAAGGGAGGATAGAACCAAATGACGAAAGGTTTAACTTCTCTCAAAAAAGACAAACCAGTAAAACGTCCAACATCGAAAACGTAGTAGAGAATGCATATGGAATCCGTTTTCGATGAACTAGAGCTTGTCATGGAGATTAAAACAATCTCTAAATCCTCACATGAGTAAGAACCAAATAATGGAAGGTTTTACCTATCTCTAAAAGACAAACAGATAAAACCTCCAAGATAAAAAACGCAATAAGATATAAAAGCGAAATCCGTTTTTGATGCACTAGAGCTTGTTATGAATATTGCCATAAGATCTAGAACCTCACATGGATCAGATCCAAATAACAACCAAGAAAGTATGATGCTAAGTATGCAAAGGTTTGAGCTCTCTTCGAAAGATACGATCGAGTTACTCACTTGAGAGCCCCTATTGATAGTACGGTTATCTATCCTATAAACTTGTCTCCCCAACTAACACCACGAGACCGGTACGAAGAAAAACCTATCAATATTGTACCTTTGTCTTGCGCATATTCCACTAGATCTTGATGTATACGATCTTGTCCTTCTCAAGATGGAACACCTTTCTTGATTGCTCTTGCACGCAGTCGCTTGATGAAGACATGATGAAGACTTGTAAGTTGCTCCCCCATACAACATGGGGAAACCTTTACTTTGACCTTGTCTTCATCGATCCATGATCACCGAGAATGGCAAGCTTCAAGCATGAGATCTTATAGATACTGCACATCTTTAGTTTGCACATAATTTCTTCTTTTCTTCATTATGTTGATGCCTTGAAGGTGCACCAGAGATATTACTCCATCTTATTCTTCAAGACATACTTGCCATAGGTTTAACTCTCACATGACCAATCTGTGGAGCACTCTTTGAACACCTTGGTCACCACTTGATCCTCTTCACTTTCTTCTTCTCCAAACCATGAATCCAACATATGGTTCAAGCATTGCCTATTGATAATTCCTACAAGTACAACTTGATACAAGCATTAGTCCATAGAGAGTCATTAATTACCAAAACCACACATGGGGGCCCACATGTTATTTCAATCTCCCCCTTTTTGGTAATTGATGACAATCTATTTGAGAGGGTTTATATAAGGAATTTAACACATAAAATGGTAGCAGCAATATCAAATACTACATAAGTATGTGATATTGGTACCATCACCATATATAGAGCAAACTCCCCCACAATCTATGCATGTGTGATGAACTTGAATTTCATATCATTGGTGGAGTTTCCTCTATATATATACCACATGCTAAGCAACAACAACGATTCAAGAGCATGAAAGGAAAATGCTTAGAAACAAACTCAAGGAATAAACCATTTCCCTTAAATCCTCTAAAACTTCTCCCCTATTGGCATCGATTGCCGAAATGGGTGACAAGTTCTAGAAGGCCAATATAGTGATAAATCCCCAAAAGGTGTGCATTCACACATATCCAATGATGAATACTTGGGAGGAAGTAGAACTATATCGAGGACCCAAAGATTTTCAAAAGAAATAAAATAAAATAAGCATCAACAAATGATGTAAGCAATCACAAGATCCGACAAACCAATTGAAAACAACAAATGAGTCCAAATGGAAACAACAAGATATTATGATAAGAGCAAAAGAATGTTTTTAAATAATAAATGGAGAAGCTCCCCAAGATTGTTTACATTAGAATACATGCTCCAAAAATTGATACCACCCCAAGATTTGTGCAAAATTTAAAAATAAATGCATTAGAATACATAATGCACAAATATGGAATCCTTTCTCCCCCATAAGTATTTAAACACAACAAATGAAAGAAGACAAATGAGCATTATTAAATGAATTAGATGAGCTCCCCAAAGATAATGCACCAATTATGATAATTGCATTTGGGAACAAAGTGCATAATCATGGAATCCTCACTCATCCAACTCCATTTAACAATACAAGGCATGAGAGAACAAATATGAAAAGCACAAAGTGATGCTATAAATAAAATTAGGAAACTCCCCTAGGTATGTGCAACATTAGGTTTTTGTATGTGAATACAATGTGCACAACATGGAATCCTCACTTAATCTATTTTACTTATAACACAACTTTGCGCAAATGAGCAAATACCAAGGCATAAAATTTGCAAGAAACAAATGGTTGAGCAATAAGTAAGAGACAACATATTAGCAGGCTCAACCACAAGGATGTGTGAGATGCATGACAAAGCATATTATAAGACTAGTACAAGGATGATCATTGCGTATCCACATAGTCTTCAATGAATGATATTGCTTAGTATGACCATAAAACACACATGAAACAAGGAAGATATAAGAAAAAATAGAGTAACCTCTTGCCTGTGTATAAGTTTCTAAGTAGACAATCTTGCAAAGATATTGATCCACAAAAAAACATGTACACACAAAGTAGATACTTAAAATCAGTAGAGCAAGATATCCAAAATGAAGTCATGACAATACCAATAAGATTTCTTGAAAGCATGGCCAAAGGCTCAAATATCTTATTGTACATCGATGAGCTTCAACAACCAACACACCCCATACATTACAACTATCACCAAGGGAAAAAGGAGAAAGTTGGAATATATGGAGAAAGGCAACAAGTATCACAAGGAGAAATCAACTAGCAAAATCTCACTATTGAACATGAGAGAAGTTGAGGAAAAGATAGGCAATAAAATTGCTAGATTGACATATTTGGGATTGGTGGATCATATGCATGATTTTGTATAATCCCAATTATATGCACTCATCTCAACTTATACATATTTACAATAGATAGTTCACTTAATACCATGGCTATAAATACAACAATTTGTACAATAACAAAAATTCATGCCAAGATGCAACCTACAAAAGGTTGGAAGCAAGATAAATATGCATGAGAAAGAGATACTTGTTACCGAGATATAATTGGTAGGATGTAGAGCATATGAATTCGTTGATCATCCTATAGCTTGCCTCAAATTTTCATGTATGCACCACTTCTTCAAAATTGAGAGTCAAGCATCCAATATATCTCCAATGTACCTAAAACATAATTAAGTACAAAATGGTCCCAAACATATTGGGTACAAAGTAGTTAGTGCAACTACAATACATAGGAGAGACTCCACATAGTTATGTGCATATTGATATGAAATTGAATTTCATGCACGACTTAGCCAATGGGAATTGGTGCAGTTTCCCTTATATATTGGATCAAAGAAAGCAAGCATGCCCTAATATAGATATGTAGTAAATATGCATGCACAATGCTTTCAAGAACCAAAAATGAGATACAATTTGAACAAAAACACCAAGTAAACCGAGATGGCACACACAAGAATGTGACAATACAAGCGGTGTCCAAATTGTATCAAAGAACCAATTCAACACACGAAAGATCATAAGTTCAAAAATGAACTAGGCCAAAGACAAAGAGCAAAAGATAGATAAAAATACAAATGCTCAAGGATTTATCTCATTCTAAAATGGTCAAAACATGAAACAAGGAATGAGACAAAACCAACTCCCAAAAATAATAAGGTTCCAACAAGTAAACCAAACTCTCCAAACTTTTCATGATGGCACAAAATACCAAAACAAAAAGATCAAACTTCCAAGCACATAAAACCCGATATGGATCCAACAAGGAAGCATAAAAGGATTGTTCTAGATAATATAGGAGAGCTCACCCATAAGTAGTACAATATATAGAATTTTGCTTTTGAATGCAAAATGCACACAAATGAGATCATCACTACTTCCTACATTAATTAAAACACAAGAGGATACCAATAAAATAAGAAGATCCAAAAGTAGCAAGGAATACATGGGAGCACATAAAACATTTACTTGGCTAAAGATAGGACAAGATTAAGCAAAGGACAAAGTGAATATGATCAATAACTTCTACCATAAATTTAGTACTCATTGTCCAAGGACAAGAAATATTGGGAATAATTTCCCCAAGGTAGTTTGCATGGATATCCACGATCATAGTCACAACAAGAAGCATATAACAAAGTATGAGAATTAAGTTCGATGCTTCAAAAGAGATTCTGGGTAGCTTCCAATAGTCACACAATCACTAGTGATTAGAGTAACTTGAAGCAAACGGTTTCCATGAGGATATAGAGATCGAAATATAAGGAAACACAACCAAGAAACACTTTCACACACAAGATCCAAACTATGAGAAATAAAGGCATTCAAGCAAGTTGGAACTTGTATGAGCTAATGTGTCACATATGAGCTAGATAATTATCAATATCAATTCTAAGTGACACAAACTCAAATTTTCACATTTTGTAGGATTGTAATATGCACTAAGCATATGACTCCCCCATGATGTGATACTACCATAAAACCAACATGAGGCAAAAGGGATACAAATAGAGATAATTAATGGACATTATAGAACTTAAATTTCTCATGAGAAACATACCACAAAGAGACTAGATAATATTCCGATATAAAAGCTAGGTGGTATACCTCATGTAGACACATTTTTAGGATTGTGGAATGCCTAAGCATAACACTCCCCAGAATGGGATAGTCCATTAACCTCTCACAAGAGCCAAATAAGATACCAAATATAACCATGTAAGGTTCAAACACAAGAATCACACATACATGGTGTGCACCTAATCAGACACAGATCTGCTTGATACCTCAAGATAAGTAAGTGGATAGCATAACATGTACAAAAGCATGGAAGATACAAAACCAACACATGCACAAGGGTGAAGGGAATATGCCCGAGAGGCAATAATAAAGTGGTTATTATCGTATTCCTTGTTTATGATAAATGTTTATTTTACATGCTATAATTGTATTAATACGGAAACATTAATACATGTGTGTTTAATAAACAAAAGGTAGTTCCTAGTTATGCCTCTCTTATAAACTAGCTCGTTGATTAACAAGATGATCATAGGTTTCCTGATCATGGACATTGGATGTTGTTAATAACGAGGTCACAACATTAGTATAATGATGTGATGAACATTCATCCGAAGTATAGCATTATGATCAAAGTCATTGAGTTTATATTGCTATAACAACTTACGAAGTGATCCTAATCCTTAGACCATGAGATCATGTCAATCACTAACACCGGAAGAGTTTCTCGATGACATCAAACGTCACACCGTAACTGGGTGATTATAAAGATGGCTTCAGAACTACTAAAGTGTTATGTTGAGACCCATGGATCAAGAGTGGAATTTTTTAATCCCGATGACGGATAGATATGCTCTAGGCCCTCTCGGTGATATAACATTGATTAGCTTGCAAGCAAGTGATTTGATCACTAGAATGTTATATCACGGGAACGAGAAAAGAGTGCATGTCAGTAACGAGATCAAACTAGGTATGGAGATACCGATGATCGAATCTCGGATATGTAATATATCGTGAAACAAAGGGATTAAGATACTAACATAAAAGGTTCACACGATCACAGAAGTCATCGTTGAATGTGTGGGAGTCAGTATGGATCTCCAGGTCCCGCTACTGATTATTGATCGGAGAAGGGTCTCGATCATGTCCGCATTATTCGCGAACCGTAGGGTGACACACTTAAGGGATACCGACACCATTCGGAGCAAATGATATGCCAGAAAAAGAAAAGGAAAGCGCAGGAATTTATTTCACTAGACACCGAAACTGTTTCGGTTGAAATTGCTAAAACTGGTTCTGCATGTGAAATTGAAATGTTGTAAGGGGTTTTATGTAAATGTTTGTTAAATAAAGTAATTAACAAAATTCTGAATAAATAAATAAAAGATTTTTATTTAAATGAGAGCTTGCATTAAATTTGGTGGAAATTTAATGCATGTGAGTGGATTTTTGAGTGGAGGCTTTTTAATGGGAGTGGAGGCTTTTCATTTTGAGTGGGAGCTCCACCCACATGAATGTGGAAGAGGTGGGGGCAGCCCCCATGGCTGGGCGCCATGCCCCTTGGGTGCCCCCCTCTCCCCTATAAAAGGCCCCCCTCTCCTCCTCTCAAAGTACACCTCCTCGCGAAGGATCTCTCTCCCCCCTTTAGAATTTCCCCATGGTCTCGGATCAGCGAGATACATGTTCCCGGTGGCTTTTTCTGGAAGGATTTGTTGCTTCCGCTGCTTCGCTGGAGCGAGGGCGCGGAGGTTGTCAGGGTACCCGTACGTGTGTGCGATCACGGATGCACCACTACTTTGACATGCTGGACTTGTTCGTGCTGGACCGGCTGGACCAGATGGACTTCATCACGATCTTGAGATCGGCAAGCGTTCGTCTACATCATCCACGAGTACAACCTCGTTAACGCTATTCGGTCTTTGAGGATATGTATTCTATGGATGTATATCCACCCGTTGCTTGTATCTAGTAGATAGATCTTGGTACATAGATGTTCCCATCGTAGGAAAATTTTTGTTTTCTATGCTGCGAACCCTACAGTGGTATCAGAGCCGGATCTATGCGTAGATACTTTGCACGGGTAGTACACATATGAGTATGTGGGTGATGATGATCATTTTATTGTTTCTTAGTTGTACTTTGGATATTGGTGGCATAGTGGGATGAAGCGCCCCAGACAAACTTTACATGTCCTCGCACATGAGACCTGTTCCACGCTTGACATGCAACTAGTTTTGCATAAGTGGCTAGAGGGTGTCTGTCTCTCCTACTATAGTCAATATCTAATTTGCAACGAGTTGTCAACAATTTGGTTATCCTCGTTGTGGTTCATGTTCGTAGGTAAGAATGGTTCTATCTCGAAATCCCTAAGCCACGTAAAATTTGCAATGGATAAATTAGAGGCGTCTAGTTTAGATTGTTGCTGGGTTAGTGTTATGATATGGTGATGTTGTAAGTAGAAGTATGAGATGATACTCTTACAACATACATAACGTGTAAACTCCATAGACCTTGGATTTACACATAAAGGTATGATAGTGATCATACCATGATGCACATGATAGAGATCATATGCGGGAACCATATCATTCCACTAATAAACATGTGATGTTTGATAGCATCTTATATTGCTTGTTTGGCGTTTTATTAGCATAATAAGATGATCCCTCATTTTGATATCAAGATAAAAATGTGTTCTTCCTTAAGTATGCACCGACAATGTTTCGTCGCTTCAAGGCATCACGTTCGGGTGTACTTGAATCCACGAGCATATCTCGGGTGTAAGACAGTTACACAATAATACTAAGGTTCTTACTTGGCAGCCTAGCATGTATGTAGACATGGCCTCGAACACGGACCGAAAAGGTTAAGAATGAGTCATATGTTTTGATATGATGACCATATGGATGCTCGCTTTGAAGCTACAATCACTCACGTGATGATCGGACTTGGTGTAGTGGATTTGGTTCATGTAATCACCAAAAAGGCACGAGGGATGTCGTTTTTGAGTGGGAGTTCATTTCTAATTTGGATTAGTATAACTCAATTTATCATAAATTAAATCAAAGTGAATTTGCATAATTTGTTGTAGTCATTGGCATTCGTTCACCACCTTATGCATAGTTGTAATTGAGATAATAGAACTATAGAATTCTGGATATATACTTTACAAACTGGTATCGTATTGTGTTGAGTGTCAATCTAAAGTTTAAAGTCCTATTGCAAATTTTCAGCAAAATTCTATTTACTCCGTGAAATTTAATAATTGGTATTAAATCGAGAGTAACAATTCCAGTGTTAGTATCTTAAGTATCATGTTTGCCTCCATGATTCTTGATTATTTTAATATCAAGTTTATCTTGGAGCTGAAAGAATTGTTTCAGAAACCATCATGTGTGACAGATATAACGATATCTGAAACAATGTTTTGGTTGCAATATGATAGAGTATAATATATGTTCTCATATTGGATGAGAATTTACGAAGGTTGGAGATGCTAGACATCCTAATCATCCAAAAGGGTTTTGGAAAGTAACGTTATACTCACGATTCATCTTTATAAGCTACAATAGCTTGATCATGAAAGTCGTCATGATAAGGATGAATAGAAGATGTATATATGTGTTTACTACACTACAAGATTACTAAAGAATGGATTTTGAAAGAACGCTGATCATTTGATGATGGTGATCTACTTCAAAGTGCAAGTCCAAAGGTATTATTATTTGAATATACACGCTTTGGACTATGTGTCATGTATATGGCGCCACTTTTGATGTTGATAGATTCTTTTAAAAAGGAAAAGGAAATGATGAAAGAGAATCTATAAAATATATTTGGCAGAAAATAAAAGATTGGAAATATCCAATTTAGGTATATAGATGATATACAGGTTATGGTTGTATTCTTTGCTTGTTAAACAATGTGGTTCTTGGGTATTGGATACCGAATTGGTTGGTATGAAATTTCATACGGAACGACGCAATTCATAAACCACAATGGCCTAAATAACTAACAAGAGAATATGTGATGATGTTCATCGAAAACAAACAAACCGTTGTTTGTATTTCTCGTTGACATCAAAGCTTGACTTCAAGATTTGTTTTAATAGTTGTTATTTAAATCAGGTATTATGAGAACAAAGGTTGTTCAAATAATTACCATATTCCATATTAGATGGATGATTTACAAATCTAGTTGGATAGATCACATCCATAAAACCTAATGCTAAAATGTCACAAGACAAATGATTAAAAGATCACTTATGAAGTGACATCGCCGTTTAAATTATATTGGAAAGAAAACATGAAGAATCTCCATATTCATGGATTTTTGGAGTCTTTGATTTGATCAAGTGACGCTTGTGAGACTTTCCTCGGGATAATTAAAAACTTCGTTCAAAGGCCAAAGAAGAACGAACGATTAAAATATTGGAATTTATACATATCGATGTATGTAGTCCATTATTTATAGTCGTAAGCGATGGGTTTCAACTTCATATACTTTCTCCAGAAATTTGAGTGAATGTTCACTTAATGAGAATGAAGTATGAAATATTTGAAAATGTTTCAAAGACTTTCAAGATGAAGTGAAAATCATTGTGACAAGAAAATAAATGGTTTATGATTTTATCATAAGGGATTTATTTGAGTTACAAGTGTAACAAGAAAAATAAATGAATTATGATTTATCATAAAGGGATTTATTTGAGTTGCAAGTTTAGTAAAACACCTAGATTTACATTTCCCGAAACACCATAGGAGTATGGAGTGTTTGAGATTTATAATGAAACCTTGTTTGACATGGTTGGATCAAAGGTGTTATTTATAAAACTGCCATTATGTTTTAAAAAGATTAAAGCTTTAGAGACTACCGCTTTTACACTGAAAAGAGCTCCATCTTGATCCGTTGAAATGACACCATATGAGTTATGGTTTGAGGTAAAACCCAAGTTGTCATTTCTTAAATTTTGGTATGCTAAACATAAGTAAGATGTTTACAACCGAAGTTGGATGAGCATGTCTTTGTAGGTTATTTCGAATAACAATTGGTTATTCCTTCATAACACCAAGGACAAAAGGGTTTGTCGCTTGAAATGTGAAGTTTCTTGGAGAAGGAATTTTTCGTAAAAGTTAAGTGGGAGGACAATAGAACTTTGATAAGGTTAACGAACCTTAGCTATATGTGCTGAGTTGCGCAGTGCCGGAAATCGTTCCGAAGGCTGCCATAATGCTCATAGCTTATGTGCCTCAAAGTTTGTGGTCACGGAGATCTAAGTTCCTATTGAACCAAGTAGGTCGGTTAAACAATCAAATGCTAAGATTTGAGAGTAAATCATTATTGTTTGACAATAATGAACCGAATACATACAAAGAAGCGATGATGGGCGCTGACTCCGTCAAATGGCTTGAAGCCATAAAATCCGTGATAAGTCCATACACGATAAATCAAGTTTTGAACTTGGAAGACCCTCCGGAAAGGTGTAAAAACCTATCGGTCGTATTTGGATCTATAAAGAAATAGACATGGATGTTTCACATCTATGAAATAGTCGACATGTCATAAAGTATTTTATGACAATGTTCAAGGAGTTGACTATGACAAGATTTGATCTTTCATAGCGATATTTAGTCTAGACGGATTAAAGTAGCAACCACTACATATAATTTGGTATATGGTAGATGAATAAACAAAACAAAGTTCTTCTAATAGAATGGTTACCTAGGACGTGTACATGACACTGTTCAAAGGGTTTTGTTAAATTCAAAGGATGCTAAAAAGGGGCATGCAAACTTCAATTGTTGAAGTAAGCATCACGGAGTTGGAATCTTCACCGCGATGAAAAAGAGTTTTCATCAGGAGACGATGAAGATGCTTGCATTTGCAAGAAATTAAGTGGGAGCGCTAAGACATATTTCTAATACATTATGTGGAGGACATCTTGTTGATTAGAAACGATGTATATTTTATTGATAAAGGTTAAGAATTTCATTTCGATGAAATACTTAGGCAAAACCCGAATATTTAGCATGAATGTCTATAGTGGATAGACTGTGACGCTAATAAGGTTGTGCCAAATGTACATATATGAGATATTGAAGGAGTTCAATATAGAAACAACAAGAAACGGTTCTTGTCGCATGGAAAAGAATTGAATCAAGATTCAAGTGTATCGACACTTGATAAGTGAAACAAGATTCAAGTGCTTTGACACTTGATGAGTGAAATCACGGGAATCTTTTGTTCAATCATACCATGATATGTACACATCCAGATATGTCCTATGCTCTAAGTGTTATGAGAATATACCAGAATGAATCGTAAAATGATCATTGGACTATAGTAAGGATATTCTTATGGTCTTTTGGAAGAACTAAGAATATATTTGTGTAGAGATGACAAACAATTACAAATAGTTCATTGTAAAGCGTTACATTGATACTAGTTTTGTCACAAGATACAAATTAAGTTTATCTCAATTTAAACTATGGGTGGCACAATGTAATGGAAAGGAGATTCCGTGATGGATTTGGAAGAGTTCCAAAGTTAAGACATTATGACGAATACTACAACAAAAGGCTAAGTATATGACTGCTATAGTAGCAGCAAAGGAGGGAATTTGTGTCAAGTAGTTTGTTATCAAACTAAGGTGTGGTTCGCAACGGGCTAACACTAAAGATATATTGTGTGACAATTGTATCGACGTGTTTTAACCCCAAGGAACTAAAGGTCTCACCGAAAGACCAAATTTATACAATGCCATCTCATTGGAGAATGATTGATGCGTGAAGATGCAAAGACATGCAAATACACACGGACCTGAAAGTGTCCGATCCGTAGATTATGTTAACCACTTGCAATTGCGTATATGGAACACCAGAAAGCCATAGGTGTTCAATACACAAAGTTTTCAAACTAGATTATTGTCTCTAGTGCAAGTGGGAGACTGAAGGGAATATGCCCGAGAGGCAATAATAAAGTGGTTATTATCGTATTCCTTGTTTATGATAAATGTTTATTTTACATGCTATAATTGTATTAATACGGAAACGTTAATACATGTGTGTTTAATAAACAAAAGGTAGTTCCTAGTTATGCCTCTCTTATAAACTAGCTCGTTGATTAACAAGATGATCATAGGTTTCCTGATCATGGACATTGGATGTTGTTAATAACGAGGTCACAACATTAGTGTAATGATGTGATGAACATTCATCCGAAGTATAGCATTACGATCAAAGTCATTGAGTTTATATTGCTATAACAACTTACGAAGTGATCCTAATCCTTAGACCATGAGATTATGTCAATCACTAACACCGGAAGAGTTTCTCGATGACATCAAACGTCACACCGAAAATTTGTGATTATAAATATGGCTACGTAACTACTAAAGTGTTATGTTGAGACCCATGGATCAAGAGTGTAATTTTTTCATCCCGATGACGGATAGATATGCTCTGGGCCCTCTCGGTGATATCACATTGATTAGCTTGCAAGCAAGTGATTTGATCACTAGAATGTTATATCACGGGAACGAGAAAAGAGTGCATGTCAGTAACGAGATCAAACTAGGTATGGAGATACCGATGATCGAATCTCGGACATGTAATATATCGTGAAACAAAGGGATTAAGATACTAACATAAAAGGTTCACATGATCACAGAAGTCATCGTTGAATGTGTTGGAGTTAGTATGGATCTCCAGGTCCCGCTACTGATTATTGATCGGAGAAGGGTCTCGATCATGTCCGCATTATTCGTGAACCGTAGGGTGACACACTTAAGGGATACCGACACCATTCGGAGCAAATGATATGCCAGAAAAAGAAAAGGAAAGCGCAGGAATTTATTTCACTAGACAATCAAACTGCTTTTGCTGAAATTGCTGAAACTGGTTCTGTATGTGAAATTGAAATGTTGTAAGGGGTTTTATGTGAATGTTTGTTAATTAAAGTAATTAACAAAATTCTGAATAAATAAATAAAAGAGTTTTATTTAAATGAGAGCTTGCATTAAATTTGGTGGAAATTTAATGCATGTGAGTGGATTTTTGAGTGGAGGGTTTTTAATGGGAGTGGAGGCTTTTCATTTTGAGTGGGAGCTCCACCCACATGAATGTGGAAGAGGTGGGGGAAGCCCCCATGGCTGGGCGCCATGCCCCTTGGGTGCCCCCCTCTCCCCTATAAAGGCCCCCCTCTCCTCCTCTCAAAGTACACCTCCTCGCGAAGGATCTCTCTCCCCCTTTAGAATTTCCCCATGGTCTCGGATCAGGGAGATACATGTTCTCGGTGGCTTTTTCTGGAAGGATTTGTTGCTTTCGCTGCTTCGCTGGAGCGAGGGCACGGAGGTTGTCGGGGTACCCGTACGTGTGTGCTATCATGGATGCACCACTGCTTTGAGGTGCTGGACTTGTTCGTGCTGGACCGGCTGGACCAGATGGACTTCATCACGATCTTGAGATCGGCAAGCGTTCGTCTACATCATCCACGAGTACAACCTCGTTAACGCTATTCGGTCTTCGAGGGTATGTATTCTATGGATGTATATCCACCCGTTGCTCGTATCTAGTAGATAGATCTTGGTACATAGATGTTCCCATCGTAGGAAATTTTATGTTTTCTATGCTGCGAATCCTACAATGGGGGCGAGTAACTTTCAATGTAATGAGTTAAGCATTTGTTACCGCAAGGAGGAACATTGGATATATAATATAAGCATGATAATCCAAAATGCTTGGCTTGACACAAATAACTGATGAAGATCCCTCAATTCTTCATAATGTAACCAAGTCTCCTATGCCCTCCAAAACACACCTATTGATCAAGTTTTTTCTTGTTGGTCCCCAACCAAGTTGGGTCCTAAGAAGTTAGTCACAATAGGCTTGGCAACCCAAATGGTTCTTTTCTTGACACCACATTGGGAACCAACAAACTTGGCAAACATATTGCCAATCTCATCCTTATAAAGTGAATAAGCATCATCAATCAAGATAGGATTGGATGAGGAGATACCAATAGTGCATGAGGAAGAAATGTTCCCCTTCTCACGGCATATGTAGCAAGTTCTACTCTTGCCATATTTCTTCTTAGGTGATGCCACAACTCGAGGAAGAGCTTGAGTAGTCCTCTTAGGAACAGGACCGTCAATGACTTGAGGTGGAGCTTGAGGCTGCTTCCCTTGTTGCTTCACACTAAGAGGCTTTTTCTTCAATGGGCAAGATCTAACATGGTGCCCTTTTTCCTTGCACTTGAAGCAAACAATGTTGGCCGGATTCTTTACTTGATCTTGGCCATTCTTCTTGTTGTCCTTGTTCTTCAACTTGATAGTGGACTTGGTCTTGACACTGGAGTTGAATCCAAGCCCACCCTAGTCATTGGGGGATTTTTGCACACTCAAGATTTTGTTGAGTGTGGCCTTCCTTTTCAAGTCCACCCTAGTCATTGGGGGACTTGGTCTTGGCTAACTCCTTTTCAAGTCATTCTTCAAAGAAATGACTTAAGCCTTGAGCTCCTTGATTTCCTCTACATGGTTAGTTTCAACAAAAGTACTAGAGGAAGTAGATGCTACATTGTTAGAGCAACAAGGCACGGAATGTAATTCATCATGAGATATAGCATGGTTGAGAGTGGATGAATTACAAGGACTAGCACATGGCAATATAACATTTGGAGTAGATATAGTGCTAATGTCCCCATGAGGCCCACTAGATGTTACCTTTGACACGATGGCCTCATGAGCTAACTTTAGCCTTCTATGGGAGACTAGAAGATCCTCATACGAGCTTGATAGCTTGACATGACTTTTTTCTAATTTCCCATAGTTGCTACTTAGCAAAGCAAGTTGAGCCTTTCGCTCAAAATTATCCTTCAAAATAGATGCTTCACAAGAAATAGAGATAGTAGCACAAGCATCATCATTATTAGAAAGAGGTGAGGGCAACTAGGCAAGCTCTTTTGAATATGAAGCTTTAAGTTGCTCATGCGACTCGGTAAGTTTGATGAGCTCCCTCTTAATGACCCGAGATCCATTTTCGAGGTGCTTAAAATCCTCAACAAGTTTAGAATAAGCAACTTCAAGTTCATCATTTTAATCTTGAAGGAGTTAGCCACCGCAAGTTCTCTATCATGGTATTCCTTTACTCTAGATAATTCTAGAGTAAAACTCTCCTCAAGAGATTCTTAGGTGGTTTGTTCTTCTTCAAGGGAGTCCTTTAGTTGAGCAAGTTTATTAGCATACTCACGCTCAAGCGCAAACTTTTCATCAATTATTTTTTCTTGCTCCTCAATAAGATCATTGCCTTCTATAGCATAATTTAAGATTTCAAGAAAGTTGGAGGAAGCAATTTTATTTTTGTAGAGAGCACTATAGACAACCTCTCCCATTTTCTTAATAGAGGTAATGTCATACTTACCTCGATAATCATCATTATCATTTTCAACCTCATCATCATCATGAGATACAATGGGATCCAAAGAGGTTACCTTTGTTCCCTTAGCCATAAGGCATATGTGAGAACTGGAGGAAGGTGATGATGAGATTGCACTTGTAGCTCTATTAAAGACCTTGTCTTGGTCCATAGAATCTTCGGTTTCCTCTACATGGTTAGCAACACAAGCACTAGAGGAAATAGAAGCATTTTTATCATGGCAACAAGACAACACAAGCATATCATCATGAGATTTATTCAAGTCATTTCTACATGATATGCAAGGACTATTAACACAAGCATGTAAGAAGTTTGTAGTGCTAGAAGTGTTAAAGTCCAAAGATAGATAATTGCAACTAGATAGAGATGAGGGATTATAAATAGTAAGCACACTATCCAAATTGCAATTTCTATCACCACTCACCATATTATTACCTTGTGAAAAATAACATGTTGGTGAAGTGGTAGACGATGAGAAATCATCTCGACCGGAAGTGGAAGCAACACAATCATCCCCAATAATGTTGGACTTGCTATATTTATCTTGAAGCTTGGTCCATATTTCATGAGCACTCGAATAAGGCATGATCGAAGAAAGAACTACATTGCTCACAACAAGTGAAAGAATTTTAGTAGCTAGAGCATCTATACAAGAGTTCAACTTCTCCTCTAAAGGTTCGTTTTGGGGATCCATATGAGAAGAGAAACCCATATATAGATATCCCTCGATATTTAGGTGAATTCCCTGAAATAAATTAAGCATGCAAGATTTCCAAACATCATAATTTATTTCATCGAATGTGAACCTATCATTGTGCACAAATCCCCTAGCCGACATCTTTACTCTCAAGGCAGTGAAGCCTAAAATGAGAGACCGGGCTCTGATACCAATTGAAAGGATACAGATGTCGCCTAGAGGGGGGTGAATAGGTGATTAAATTTTTTCCAAGAGTTGCTCAACAAAGGCGGAATTAAACTAGTGTTTACTTTGATAAGCACAAGACCAAAAACTACTAGGGTTCAGCTATGTTCACCAACAACTTATGCTAAGCAAGTCAAATAACTACGTGATAGCAAGATATATACTTCAAGCACGAAGGCTATCACAAAGTAAAGTGCACAAGTAAGAGCTCGGGTATAGAGATAACCGAGGCACGCGGGGATGACGATATTTTACCGAGTTCCTCCTAACATGGAGTACGTATCGTTTGGAGAGGGGGTGGTATCAAACCACCAATGCCACAAAAGGCCTCCCTTATTCTCCTATGAATCTCACCCCAACGGGATCAATCCATGCTTCCACTATCGGTGCACTTGTCGGTGGCAATCCGGAACCTCTCACAAGGTTGGGGCACTTCTCCACAACTCAATTGGAGGCTCCCAACAAACAAGCTTGGGGAAATATCCACAACCTAATTGGACGCCCCAAGTAATCCAAGTACCTGCAAAACCACCAAACCGTCTAGGGTTCCAAGAACCCAAGTGTAAAAAGCTTCTCACCTTTCACTCAATCAAATTCTCACCGAGAACTCAAACCTATGCACCAAATGCAATGGCAAGAACACAACTAGTGCTCAAATACTTCTCTCCCAAATTCCACCAAAGATACAAAAGCTTGTGGGGGAATAAGATAGGAAGAACAATGGAGTAAATCCACAAAAGACTCCAAGATCTAGATCCCAAGACATTCCCCTCACTTAGAGGAGAGATGGATTGG
Organism: Avena insularis; assembly: GCA_023614405.1. Taxonomy (NCBI): domain Eukaryota; kingdom Viridiplantae; phylum Streptophyta; class Magnoliopsida; order Poales; family Poaceae; genus Avena; species Avena insularis. The sequence goes on along the minus strand of CM042697.1, from coordinate 290,819,734 downwards.
TGGGATTATAGATCTAGATCTACTCTTTCAAATCCCTAAAGTATATGCAAGAATCAATGGAGGGATTGAGAGATAGCAAGCTTAAAGAGGTCAACAATGGTGGGGAAAACTTGCAACAGAGCTAGGGAATCGTTGGGGAAGCAGGGCCCCTTAAATAGGTCCCTAGAAATCCAACCGTTAGGCCCAGGAATCGCCCGATCCGGAGTCTCCGGAATGGGACCGGAGTCTCTGGTGTACCTAGGCCAAACAGGGACAATCTGGAGGACGTACTGGACGCTGTCCGGAGATAGACCGGAAATTTAGTCCGGAGTCTCCGGTCTTACAAAAACTGGCAGAAAGACCAATATGAAAACAGCCATAACTTTTGCATCCGGACTCCGATTTTGATGAACCTGGGCTCGTTTTAAAGAGGACAAGAAGCTCTACAAGATCATATAGAAAAACATAATAGTACAGCAAGGGAGGATAGAACCAAATGACGAAAGGTTTAACCTCTCTCAAAAAGACAAACCAGTAAAACCTCCAACATCAAAAACGTAGTAGAGAATGCATATGAAATCCGTTTTTGATGAACTAGAGATTGTTACGGAGATTAAAACAAGCTCTAAATCCTCACATGAGTAAGAACCAAATAATGGAAGGTTTTACCTATCTCTAAAAGACAAACCGGTAAAACCTCCAAGATCAAAAATGCAATAAGATATAAAAGCGAAATCTGTTTTTGATGCACTAGAGCTTGTTATGAATATTACCATAAGATCTAGAACCTCACATGGATCAGATCCAAATAACAACCAATAAAGTATGATGCTAAGTATTCAAAGGTTTGAGCTCTCTTTGAAAGATATGATCGAGTTACTCACTTGAGAGACCCTCTTGATAGTACGGTTATCTATCCTATAAACCGGTCTCCCCAACTAACACCACGAGACCGGTACGAAGAAAACCCTATCAATATCATACCTTTGTCTTGCGCATATTCCACTAGATCTTGATGTATACGATCTTGTCCTTCTCAAGATGGAACACCTTTCTTGATTGCTCTTGCACGCACTCGCTTGATGAAGACTTGCAAGTTGCTCCCCCATACAACATGGAGAAACCTTTACTTTGACCTTGTCTTCATCGATCCATGATTACCGAGGATGGCAAGCTTCAAGCATGAGATCTTCTAGATATTGCACATCTTTAGCTTGCACATCATTTCTCCTTTTCTTCATTATATTGATGCCTTGAAGGTGCACCAGAGATATTACTCCATCTTATTCTTCAAGACATACTTGCCATAGGTCTAACTCTCACATGACCAATCTGTGGATCACTCGTTGAACACCTTGGTCACCACTTGATCCTCTTCACTTTCTTCTTCTCCAAACCTTGAAGCCAACATATGGTTCAAGAATTGCCTATGGAAAATTCCTACAAGTACAACTTGATACAAGCATTAGTCCATAGAGATTGTCATTAATTACCAAAACCACACATGGGGGCCCACATGTTCTTTCAAGTTTCCTGACAGATTTCAATCTCCTCTTCACATGCCTTGATGACTTCATAGTATCCTTAGAACTGTTTACTTTGACGATCACAGTTTGATTATCACAGTTCATCAGGATGGCGGGTATTGGTTTTTCAACCACTGGTAAGTCCATCAAGAGATCACGAAGCCACTCTGCTTCAACAGTGGCTGTGTCTAATGCTGTGAGTTCTGCTTCCATTGTTGACCTCGTTAAGATGGTCTGCTTGCAATACTTCCAGGAAACAGCGCCACCACCAAGTGTAAACAGATAACCACTTGTGGCCTTAATATCATCAGCATCAGATATCCAATTTGAATCACTATAACCCTCAAGTACCCGTGGATACCCAGTATAGTGAATACCATAACTCGCAGTGCCTTTCAAATAGCTCAAAACTCTTTCAAGAGCATGCCAATGATCATCTCCAGGATTTCACACAAATCGACTCAGTTTGCTTACAGCAAAGGAGATGTCAGATCTAGTAGCGCTGGCTAAATACATGAGTGAGCCAATAATTTGAGAATATCTCAATTAATCTTTAGCGGTCCTTCGATTCTTTCGAACTAGCACACTCGGATTCAGGTGTTGGAGAAGAATTGCAGTCTCTATACCCGAAGCGACTAAATATCTTTTCCACATAGTGAGACTGAAGCAATGTAATCCCACCATTGTCATCCTTTAGTAGCTTGATGTTTAAAATTACATCAGCCACTCCCAAGTCCTTCATCTCAAAGCAGCGAGATAGGAACTCTTTGACCTCCTCGATAATAGCGAGGTTGGTCTCAAATATCAATATGTCATCAACGTAGAGACACATAATAACTCTCTCGCCCCCACCATGGCGATAGTACACACATTTGTCAGCTTCATTTACAACAAATCCTTCAGCAGTTAAAGTTCTTTCAAACTTCTTGTGCCACTGCTTAGGAGCTTGCTTAAGACCATACAAAGACTTCACTAACTTACACACCTTTCCTTCTTGACCACCTACTACAAATCCGTCAGGCTGCTCCATATAAATTTCCTCATCTAGCTCTTCATTTAGAAAAGCTGTCTTAACGTCCATTTGATGAACGAGAAGACCATGTGAGGCATCCAAGGAAAGTAGTACTCGAATAGTGGTCAATCTGGCTATAGGTGAGTAGGTATCGAAGAAGTCTTCACCTTCCTTTTGGGTATAACCCTTGGCCACAAGACGTGCCTTATACTTTTCAATAGTACCATCAGGTATAAGCTTTTTCTTGAACACCCACTTGGATCCTACAGGTTTGCACCCATAAGGACGATCAGTGACTTCCCAAGTACCATTAGCTAAGATGGAGTCCATCTCGCTTCGGATAGCTTCCTTCCAGTAGTCAGCATCTTGAGATGCATAAGCTTCTGAAATGGAAGTGGGAGTGTCATCCACAAGGTACACAATGAAATCATCACCAAATGACTTTGCAGTCCTTTGTCTCTTGCTCCTTTTGGGAGCTTCATTGTCATTCTCCATAGGATCATCAGAGTGTTCTATCGGCATAGTGGGTTTAGGAATTATAGAAAATTCCTGACTAGATGAACTAGTCATCTCCTGATTTGATGAGCTAGACATACCTTTCATAGGAAATATGTACTCAAAGAAAGTTGCATCATTCGACTCCATAATTGTACCAACATTCATGTCGGATACCTCAGATTTTACTATCAAAAATCTATAGCCAATGCTATGAAAATCATATCCCAGAAAAACACAATCCACGGGTTTTGGTCCAAGCTTTCGCTTCTTGGGTATTGGAATATTAACTTTCGCCAAACAACCCCAAGTTCGTAAGTAAGAGAGTTTAAGCCTTTTCTTTTCCCATTCCTCAAATGGAGTCATGGTTTTATCCTTTACGGGAACACGGTTTAGGACATGACACGCAGTCATTAGCGCCTCCCCCACCATTCCTTGGAAAGACCCGATGTATCTAACATGGCGTTAACCAAATCCGTTAGAGTGTGGTTCTTTCTTTCGGCCACCCCAATTGATTGAGGTGAGTAGGGAGGTGTCCTCTCATGTATAATACCATGTTCCACACAGAATAAATCAAATTCATTTGAAAAGTACTCTCCACCACGATCCGACCTTAGTCGCTTGATTTTAAGATCAAGTTGGTTTTCTGCCTCAGCTTTATAGATTTTGAAGTAGTTTAAAACTTCATCTTTATATTTCAGAAGATAAACATAGCAGTATCTAGTGGAGTCATCAATCAACGTCATAAAGTATCTTTTTCCACCTTTTGTCAACACACCATTCATCTCACAGAGATCTGAATGTATAAATTCTAGCGGTGCTAAGTTTCTCGGTTCCGCAGCCGTATGAGACTTGCGGGGTTGCTTTGCATGCACACAAACTTGGCACTTAGAACCTTTCACAGTGGTAAATTTCGGAATTAAACTCATATTGGCTAGCCACGTCATGCAACCAAAGTTAATATGTCAGAGTCGTGAATGCCAAACATTGGACTCATTATCATTGCAAACATGATTAATAACTTTAGTACATGAGTTTGACAAAGACAAGAGAAACAGACCTCCACACTCATAACTCTTTCCAACAAATTGTACATACTTAGAAATTACAACTTTATGGGACTCAAAAACCAACTTAAAGCCATCTCGACATAAAAGCGATCCACTGACGAGATTCTTATTGATGGAGGGAACATGCTGAACATTCTTCAGCTTTACGATCTTCCCCGAAGTAAACTTCAGATTTACCGTACCAACACCATGAACAGAAGCACGTGAGCCATTTCCCATCAGCACAGAAGAGGTCCTTGAGACCTGATAAGAGGAAAACATGGAAATATCAGAACATACATGTGTATTAGCACCCGTGTCTATCCACCAATCAAGAGAATGACATACTAAAAGGATAGTAGGTAAAATACCGTACCCAACATCCTTCATCTCAGTATCGCTAATAACAACATTAGTGGCATTGCCGCTGTTCCCATGTTGACGCTTGTCAAAGCGATTAGGGCAGCTAGGAGCCCAATGACCAGGATCACCACAGACGTGGCAAGAGCCTTTCCTCTTATCATGTTTCTTCTTGAAGTTGGTTGAGTGCGTGGCCTTGTTCTTGCCATCAAACTTCTCCTTTCCTTCAGTTTTGTTCTTATTCTTGAACTTGTGGGATTGGAAGTTTTTCCTCTGCACCAAATTGGCAGTAGAACCTCCCTCAAATCCTCGAGCAGTTTTGTCCTTTGCTCTCACCTTCTCTTCCACATGAAGAGACCCAATGAGATCCGTAATGGAAAACTCTTGTCTCTTATGTTTCAGAGAAGTAGCAAAGTTCCTCCACGAGGGAGGAAGCTTGGAAATAATGCCACCGGCCACAAATTTGTCCGGTAAGGAACACTTGAACTGCTCAAGTTCTTTGGCAAGTGATTGTATCTCATGAGCTTTCTCAACGACAGAGCACTCATCAATCATCTTGTAGTCATAGAATTGCTCCATGAAATACAACTCAGTCCTAGCGTCCGAGACCCCAAACTTGGCCTCGAGCACTTCCCACGCGTCCTTGCCATTATCAAATGACATATACGGGTCAACAATGTTGTCCCTTAGAACACTGAAAAAATCCTCCATAAACATGGTATTGGCTTTCTTAAAGGTCGCTTCCTGCTCAGCAGAAAGATCTCCTTCAGGCTTGCCAAGAGTGGCGCTATAGCAGTTCAGGTTTAGAAACCAGGGAACCGCTCTCTTGCGCCATCTCTTATAGTGCATGCCATCAAAAGGAGGCGGCCTAGTAGCTGCGGCTACACCAGTGGAATTCAGTTGCCTATAATCAGGTTTTTGGATTGTTGGAAATATAAGAAATAATCCATATGATTTAATCCCAATAATAAATTGATAAAGCATGATCATACAAACGGTACTAGAACCAATTATGCAGATCAACAAAGTAGATGAACAGATTACATCTATAGGAGATAAACCTATCACATCTACACCAAATGCTAGAACAAAGAACTCTAGCATAATTCAAAAATGAAGCGATCCAACCCGTTAAGAATTGGATCATGTGTTTACAGTGCTAGTCCCTTGGATCGATTATCTAGCGCACACAGTTTCGATGAATAAAAGAGTATCAATGCGTCACATTATTACAACGATTGATCCAAGAAAATAAATATTACAGAGTTGCTTAGCTCACAGCTAGCTCAAATAACATAGTTCAACAAATAAACAATAGATAAAGGCTCCATCACGCCACAGGCAACTCGCTGAGTGGAGATTCGCAACCTAAACGATAACCTTACTTGTCGTCGAAATTACCTGCAACATGAAAAGTTGCAGCCACGAATGGTCAATACATTTGAATTTTATTGGCAAGATGTCACTGTTATGTGGACACAATTGGCAACCTATCATATACATGCACACTTTGGCTAGTGGAGTTTAGGCTATTTGCATAAAGCAACATTTTCTCCTACATTTTAAATAAAGTTTTACTTCTTCAAAATAACTAAGAACAACTCGAGTCACTCGAGAGCTCCTAAATCTATGGACACATTGAGTCACTCAAGTGCTCCTATAACCCATTAAGTTCACCCATCAAGTTTTATTAGAGAAATTGGAATGAGTGAGACTTTTCAATCAAGGCCAAGAGAAGTTACTCATAATTGTCCATTACCGGGGACACGGCTAAGTACTTAGTTCATAAACCATCTGCAGAGGCTAGTACACTTTACCCACAAGACCCGATCAACCCCTTTTGAGAGGAGACTAGGACAAGACCTTTGGGAAACAGAATCATGAGCCTAACTCCGGACCGTACCATCCTAACAACACCTACATCTGCTAGTCACGGTAGGACATGATCCCATAACTTACGCAGTCAAGTAGAGCCCATATGACATGTGGTTGTACATGGAAGTTACTAATCAAGACCGCCTATTATCTCTTTGAAGCCTGGGTGGCAATCCCCACCAAAATCCACACTCGATGACCCAATCAATGCCATTCCACCCAGGTGATTCATTTATTAAGTGGTTTTCATTTAAGCAAAACATAATCCTTCTCATACACATGTGTATCATGAAAACCACCCACGCAACTAATAGCATGGCTAAGCATCTACAATACGATGGCTATGAAGGAATCAACTGGGGTCTATGACAATTCTATTGGGTACTCACACCATAGCATAGCATAGCATATATAATATAAAACATTTTCTTCAATGCTAGATACTGAAAACTAAATGCATAATAAAACAATAGGAGATTCATGATAGTGACACTTGGCTCAGTTGTAGTAATCGTTCACACAGTCGTCGCAATCACAATAATTTCTCTTCGGGCAATCTATCGCGTAAAACAATAATTGCAATCAATCATATAGTAGCACAACACAACAAAATAGTATGCATGCATTTTATAATAGAGAAACAAGTTCAGAAGCATTTCATAAGCATTTTCCATTAAACAAATAGGCTTTTAATAGGCATTAATGAATTCTGTATACTTTCAGTAAATAATAGTTTCATAAAATTATGAGAACCATTCTACTGGATAGGTGATGTTCATAGCTTTCATTTGCCCCTGGTTTCACCTTAAAATGATTTATAGATTAAAAGTTATAGCCAAAATAATCATTTAAGTGATTTATTCATAGTTCAATATTTTGTACTGTAACAAAATAAACTAATGCTACAGTGACGTGTATTACAATTTTCTGAATCCATAGACACCAAATTTTACAATTTTGGAGTTGTGGATATTTTCCTATGAATTATTTACCATTAAAGAGATTTAAATAATCCAGGAAATATGATTTCGTCAAATTACTAATTTTATTGCATGATAATATTCTACACATTATTATGAATCCAGGGATATATCATATGTATTTTTCTGAGCTATATTCAATTTTATACGAATTTTACAAGATTGATACAATTTTCTGTCTATTTTCTATTTTTCTGAAATCCGAGGGAATATACTGGGGAATATTCCCGTTGACCAGTCTACGCCGACGTGGCGCTGACTGGACCATTTGACTGGTCAGCAGCCCTCTATCTGGTCAACAGAAGATCTGAGCCGTTGGCTGCAGATCCGGCGGCTATGGCGAGTCGAGCTAGAGCTCACCGGAGAATCGACGGGGCGGCGACGGTTGGTTTTGGGCAACGACGGAGACGGCGTTACCGGCGATCTTGGGGGCGGTGAAGTGGTCCAAGAGGCACGGCAGTCTACTGGGAGCATGCAGGTGGTCTCGGAAGCAGTTGTCTCCTTCTCAGTCGACAGCAATGTCTCGCCGTCCTTCTCGGGCTCTGACGGGCTCCGGTGGCGATGTGTGGGCGCTGTGGTGCTCCTGCGAGAAGGAGGAGGGGTCAGGCAAGCGCGGCGCATGTAGCATCCCAATTGTCTAACAATTGTAATGCTACTTGGTCTAGTAATATAATGGCTACTTCATATATATAATTGTTGCATCATAATTATATCATGCTCATGTCATCATGCCACCTTGCATTTGAGCATCATATAAAACCCTTTTTGTTTTGGTTCTTCTCTCATATGCATTGTAAATTGTATTTGCCTCTTGATATTGTATTTGGTTATTGATATATTGCTTAAATGCCCAAGTTGAGTTGGGGCCATATCTTTTATTAACTCCACCACCTTTCTTTGTCACCACCTTATAATTCCACCATTCCACCATATATGAGCATTGCAACTTATTTGGTTTTACCTCTAGCTCATGTGGGTTGGGATGGATCCAATTCTATTTCCACATGCTCTCATATTAGCATCATGTTGTCTTCACATTATTGATATGTGGAGCCACCTTTACATGCATTATGAGTAGTGCTCCTTATTCCTAGCTTTCATATGGATTATCATGGATTTATGTTCATGTTGGAATATTTTTGGGACCATTAAACATCTAGTGGAATAAACACACTAGCAAGTCCTAATTATAATCAAATGTGATCATATCCATCTACTCCATCTGGAACTTTCCTTTAAATTCTTTTGCTTGGCTTTATCCCAAATTTTTGGAAATGCATAATAATAATGCCATGTTAATAGTGTTGTTTTCACAAGATTTTAATCATGGCAATTATCATTTTTGCATGGGCCATGCAAGAGTACCCCACCTTTAGCCTTTGTTTCTCTCTTGGTTTTTGTTTGGTTTTATCTTATGGAGCCATGGACATCCATCTTCCTCTACCCCTCTTTTGGCTTGATCTAGATTGGTTTTGCCAAAGTCCACCACCACACCTCTCTTGTGGATCTAGCTAGATGCATGCAAGTTTCTAAACCAAGCCCTTCTCTCTTCTTTCCTCTCTCTAGCCTAGTTAAACCCTAACCCTACTCACCTACCCCTATCACCATCTACCATGTCACCCCCTCTAGCCAAATTGAGCCACCCCCTAACCCAGGACCACCTCTCTCTAACCCTAAGCAAGACCTAACCCGAGCCCCATCTAACCTAGCCCGAGCTTCCCTTACCCTTTCCCTCTCTCTAGGCTTCCCCTTCTCTCCCTACCAGGAAGGCCCCACCATGTTCACCCCTCCTCTGCCCCCACTTCTTTCTTTGGCTTCAAGACAAGGAGAAGAAGGAGGGAGAGACCTAGCCCGATCACCTCCTCTTCTCTTTTTGCAAAGCCACCTCCACCCCATGTGCTCTCCCCTCCTCCCTCACCTAACCACCTCAGAACTACCCAGGAGGCGCCCAGACCCCTCTCCCCCCTCCCTACTTCCCTAAGCTAGGCCATAGCCACCACCTCGCAAACCCTAGCTACTTCGGCCTGTTCAAGATCGACGCAGCCTGCTGCTCTCCGAGGCGATCCAGGAGCACCAGGGGCGTCCTCTGCTTCCTCTTTGATGCCTAGGCCGCGGGGAAGTACCAGGACCTCGCCGGAGCAGCCTAGCACCGCCGTGCACCACCGCAGGCCGAGCCCAACGTCCCCGAGCCCGCCGCCAGATCCCCTCCACCTCAGCGCCAACGACCACGCCAGCGACACCGCGGTGAGCCCCTGCATCTCCTAGACATGGTCCCTATCCTCCTCTCGCCGTAGAACGCCGCCGCCCTGCGTCGAGCACCCCGCGTGCACGTGCGCCGACGTAGTCACCGTCCGTCGCGTCTGCAGCCGTTTCTGCCCCTCTGTTTCTCGCCATGCCCCGCGCGTTGTAGCCCTCCTCCGGTGTTGCCGCCTGTAGGAAAGTTGTAGCCCGTGGATCCCTCTACCTTTTTCGTTTTTGTGGCGGCGCATTTAGTCCAGCGTAGGCATCTCCATCATCGCCGGAAGATGGCCAGATCCACCGCCGTCAGAGCCGTGCCCGTTAGCGCGCTGCAGCAGCCGATGTTCATCTTGCGCTTAGCCCCCTCCCCTTTTTCCCGCCTAAACCCGCGGTCCCTCAGCCACCTGCGACCTCGGTGTTCTTTTTGCAAGTAAACCCTCGGTAGATCCAGACCATCACGGACAAACCCTCTCAAGGCCAGGATCGCCCACGTCACGCCTCAAGGCGGCGCTGTTGGCTCATTGCAGCCCCCACCTATCATGGGCTCGGTTAGGAAGGACCCGAGTGAGAAAAGCCCTGCAGCCTCTGCGGCCCCACCTGCTGCTGAGTCAGCGCAAGGCCCACCCGTCAGTGTCAGTGGCTGGATCTGCCTGAGTAAGAAAAGTATTTTCTGTATTTCTGTTTTAATTCAAACTTTTCCAAATTATTTTAAATTCAAATTTCAAATCTGTTTTCAAATAACTTTTAAAATATAAATCCAAATAATACAAATAATATATGTTTTCAAATCAGAAAAATGTGAGGAATTCAAATATGACATCCAAAATATATTTTGAACACTTTAAATTCCAAGTTGTTTAAAATTACCATAAAATGCCCTTTTTCCTTAATTAATTAATAACTTTTGTTTTATAACTCCAAATTTAACAAATAATATGTCTAAAATGATTAGCTCGACGAGACCTTTCTGTTTATGCATTCCATGTTCTGTTTTGCAGCATGCATCATATAAATATAAAGTATACAGCAACTAATATGAGGTTAAAATGGGTCCAAAACTCAATAAAATGATTTATTCTTGTATTCCACACCTAACCCATGCCATGCTACTTTATTGCCATGCAAATTGTGCATCATTCATCATGGCATGATTGTTTGCTTGTCGCATTTTATTCATATGCTTGTGCACTTTATTTATGTTGGCCCTTGTTTGTTTGGTTCTTCTTCGAATAGACGCTGAGCAGGGGATATACCAAGAAACCCAGGAGCAATACCCAGATCCTTCTCTCGCTTCAACTGAGCCAGTGCAAGCACTACCACATGCTTGCATACATATAGTACCTATTGCCTCTTTCTTATTCTTGCATCATTGAGTCGCGATTGCATTAAACTGAATCCCAAGTATTGCATAGCCTTTACTTTTAAACCCCACCGAAGCTTGTTCCTCCATCCCATGAGCCATTACTACAGGAGTTGTTTGAGCCATGCGAGTCGTAGAACAGCATGTGTAGGGTATGTGAGTGTCTGATGGATAACGAGGTACCTAAACAACTTAACCTGAGTAGTAATGGGATAACTAATGAAAGTGGCACCGGTGAGCAATATCTGCTATTTGGTTTTTCATGCTCACTTGTGTCCGTAGGACCCGAGTACTTGATTCTGTTCCTTGAATATTCATGCTATCCACATCCGGAGGCCTTATGGACCCTCTTGAGCCGAGCTTGATTCATTCTTATTTCTTGGGGCCAAACTAGTTTGAGGTTTTATTTACTATCCTGTACTTATGCCATGCTTTATCGCTTTATTTAAAATTGTGCGAGGTCGCTGCATCGCTTAGGTAAGCGGAGTGTTTTCGCAGTATCGACAAGCCCACCACATTTTCGGGTTCCCTGCGTTACAGCCATTGACGCAAACCTTGAGTCCGTCTCAAATCGGCCAACTTCGTCATGGTAGCTTAATGGGGTGGCCCCCTGAAATATTTCTGAATCCTGTGATCGCTTTGTCGTGACTGCCTCGTTGGGTTTTGATTTGGTTTTTCCGAGGTTGATCGAGTGTGTGTTGCTATTTGTGCACCCCTGTAGGGTAAAACTTTCTGAAAGCCTTGTCCGCGGTTATGTTCAACTTGGAGCACAGTTTCTCGATCATAGACAAGTATAACTAAAGTACCGCTTCTAAATTGACTAAACAACTGACTAGTAAATAGTGCAACACTCATGGAATGGTTAATAAAACTGCCAACGGATGGGGGGTTGTTCGTCCGCTTCCTCGTCGGTAAGCGAGGAGGAGGATGGATCTGTTAATATTACCGTTATAACTGTTGTTATTAATTCACGGACATCCGTCTATCTTTGGTTAGGTGGATGGTTAGCGAGTATCTGTAGAATTGTTAGGGTTTATCTTTTGCTGCAATTGCATCACCCCAGGTTGTGTCCCCTTTAGAGGCATAAAGACTTGCTGAGTACCCCTAGGGTCTCACACGATAAACTGTTTGATTCAGATGAAGAGGTAAACCCGCAAGATGGATACTGGGTGGAGGAGACAGACGATGTGGGCAACGATCATTCGGTGTAGAGATTCCGGGAACGGGGATCCGTGAGATCTGCGGGCGGGATGTGTTTATTTGTGGGGCATCTTATGTCGATTTGCTTCTTATCCGTACTCGGATCTTGTTGTCCGCTTCCGCTTGATACTCTGATGTTTGATGTATGAGGAGATATCCTAAACTATTATATCTATCTAGGATATTTGGGTCTTGCCGTATGGCGTTGCTATATTTCCTTTCTTTTAGATGGAATGACTCTGAGAACCATTGTATGGTGGCTTGCATACATACTCATTTGTGTATGTAGTTGATCCCTTCGCCTGCCGATTACGCCGCCCGTTCTTGTCCCGATGTTTGGAAATGGTTAGGACGGCCGAAAGGTCTACCTGTGAGTGGCATTTGGGCCCCACCATACTATTTTAACCATTTCCGCTCATCCAGGCTTGTAACTAGGAGCGTAATTCACCGAGGTAGTTACAATTGGTATCAGAGCCATCCCGCCCTTCAGGGTCTCAGCCAAATGGTCGTTGTCTGTCTAGCAAATATTTTTGGTAGTTATGTATACTAGGGAAAAACAAAACGCGAGAGTAGGACTGCTTCCACTTTTCTTCTTATCCACCCACCCACCCTTTTCTGGTAAGGAAGTGTAACGTTTTCAATGCTCTTCTTAAAATTCAAACTAGGGTTCACGTGTTCTGGGTTTCCGTAGTACCATAGAGAGTGTGTGTGTGTGTGTAATTCCTTGTCTATCTGTTGCATCCAATTTGTTATCACCATCTGCCTTTGGTTATCAACTGTTGGTACATTCCATACTGTCAGGCTTTTGAAAACCGGTGCGATCTATCTGACTCCTTGTTAACCGGTGCCATCTTCTTAAGGGTGTTCTTCCTTCCAGCAACTCCACATTCTGTGTAAGCATCTGTTGCTAATCGCTACCTGATAAGTGATTTTGTGCATCTATTGGTATTTTAATGCCGAAAATGCGGAAAAATTTTCTTTGATACATCTGTGCTTCCACACTCCTTTTCAGTCGTGTGTGAAACATTATCTATCTCCCTTTTATCAGCATGTCCATGCTAACTCATTCTTTTGTCACCGGCGCTTAACCCTGGAGTTCCTTTTCATCTCCAATTCTCTTGGGCTAATTACATAACATGTGTCGATCCGATGCTCGTGATTGTAATTTGGTTCTCGGCATAGCTATAGGACACTTATCATGAGTGGAATATGGAAAATGCTATCAACACTATCCTCCGAATGGTGACGGTTATCTCCTGTGATTTTGAGTACACCGTGATCATATCTATGCATATTCAAGCATACTTGGCAATCCGGAATTTCTCAAGGCACTACGGCGGTCTATCATCTGTCCATCATGCTGCACATCTTTTTGAACTCCATATCTGCAATATTCTCTTTGATACGAGGGAATTGCATCTTTTCGTCTCTGATAGCTTTGCTTAGGGTATGAGCTATCATCGGTTCTTATCCAAGATCTCTTTATCTTTGTAACCGGTGATCCGATCGACAATGTGAACCAGGTGACATCTCTTTTTCTTCCGAAGGACCAGATAATCTATTCTTCCACTGCATCTTCTTCAACACGAACCCGTGCTCTTAATATTGATCTTTCTAAGAGCGTTGAGCTCAGGAAGTGTTCGAGCATTTGTTCGTTTCTCTCGCCTTTTGAACTTGGTATTCTGGGAATATCTTGTTAATCCATGGTGGTATATGTTGATAATATGCTTGCCTATTCCATATCAATGGAAGAACATGGAAGATCATCTGTGTCGCTTTCTCTCAAGCTTCGTGAGCACTGCCTGTGTGCAAAGTCTCAAAGTGAGAATTCTGACTTTTTGAAGTCACCTATCTCGGCCACGTCCTTCTGCTAAATAGATCGCTCCAATTCTGGAATTAGAAAGTCCATTGTTAATTCCATCCTCCATCTTCAACCAATCCGGAGTTGTTCCTTGTTGGCAAGTTATCATCGCTGCGTTCGCTAAAGTTTTTCCTCAAGACTGCTAAATCTCTCTCAATCTTTTCAAGAAGAACATGGAGTTCTTTTCCACCTCTATCTCGTTAAGTAATCTCTTGAAACCCTCTCTCTCTATCGTCTATGCTCAATCCACCGGAGGCCATGAAGACCTTCCAAATCTTGTATTCCTTCTGTTCAAGTGGTGCTATCTTTTCTGTAGCTGTTGAATCTTGCCGTTGTTCTCCGTGATATTCCTTCATATCTTCCCGGTGGCTTGGTACTTCCGACATGACGACAACATCATCACCCTTATCTATCTATGAATCCGGCGAATCGTTTGCATCTATCCTTGTTTTCTAACGAAGTTCCATGAGTTTTTTGACAATACCTTCAGTCTGTTTCGGTAGTTGGGTTGCATGGTTTTCTTATTCATGTGCGGAGTAATTCTTTGAGTGCGGGATGGAGTAGCTACCATACCACTACTCTTATCATTCGCTCTTGTACATTGAATTGGTAAACTAATGTGATTTCACTCATTCCACGGAAGTTAGAAGTGGCCTTTATCCCTCGATACTTTTACTTCCGTCCTTGTTTTTCTGGAGTGCTCTCTTGAAGAAGGTAATCAATAATCTCTTGTTGGTGGTCTATCTATTCTAGATGGAGCAAAATCTTCAATTATCTGGTGGAAACAAACACAAACTCTTTTCTGTCCTCGTCATTCTACCGGTGCTCGACATCCCCAAACAAGATGAAAGGAAACTATCTCTCTTTTTGTTTCATCAATTCTTTTCTGTGGTAAAGCCAATTATGGTTGATGCCATCAGCCGCAAATCTATTGCGTTAGCCTCAAGGCTAAGGAAAGCAATAAGTATCTCTACAATAAACTCCAGATCCTCCATATTCTTTGCTTCTCGGGATTCCACCATGATCTAGCTTCACATCCGTCTCTGGAAGTTATATCCGCGCACCTCAATGCGTGATCCTTGGTTCTTACAGGCGCAACAAGAATCTAATCCGACGATGTCTAACTAAATCTTTCTGTTCATATCAAGGGACTTTATTGTTTAAAGGCAATATTGTTTCCGAGCTTCATTTCTCAATCCGAGAGAAGATACGATGCTATCGTCATAGTGGTTCCAAATCTATCCAATCTAGCTCTTTTTCTTCCAGCGAGACAAAGGTTCATCCTCTCTAGTATCGGCAAATCTTTAATCTTAATGGTGTGTCATTTCTTTCTCCATGATACATCATCTTGTCCTTTCTTTCACCAGTGGTTCTATTCTTTTATCCTGTTTATTGAGAAAACCGGAGCTATGTCCATCCTATTCTTCTTGTCTCACGACAATCCTTCAACTATTCTATCAGTTGTTCTTGAAGCAAAACGCAAGACTCGCAACAAGTCTAGCAAGTTTTGCAAGGTGTAGTGGTCGCACCATTCCGTTGTTCATCAACTTGGGAACGTGAGGGTCACCTTCATTCGAACACCCGCCTCTCCTTGTGTTGTTTTCTTTTCCTAGGAATCTCGGGGTGAGATTCTTGTTTAGTGGGGGAGAGTTGTAACATCCCAATTGTCTAACAATTGTAATGCTACTTGGTCTAGTAATATAATGGCTACTTCATATATATAATTGTTGCATCATAATTATATCATGCTCATGTCATCATGCCACCTTGCATTTGAGCATCATATAAAACCCTTTTTGTTTTGGTTCTTCTCTCATATGCATTGTAAATTGTTTTTGCCTCTTGATATTGTATTTGGTTATTGATATATTGCTTAAATGCCCAAGTTGAGTTGGGGGCATATCTTTTATTAACTCCACCACCTTTCTTTGTCACCACCTTATAATTCCACCATTCCACCATATATGAGCATTGCAACTTATTTGGTTTTACCTCTAGCTCATGTGGGTTGGGATGGATCCAATTCTATTTCCACATGCTCTCATATTAGCATCATGTTGTCTTCACATTATTGATATGTGGAGCCACCTTTACATGCATTATGAGTAGTGCTCCTTATTCCTAGCTTTCATATGGATTATCATGGATTTATGTTCATGTTGGAATATTTTTGGGACCATTAAACATCTAGTGGAATAAACACACTAGCAAGTCCTAATTATAATCAAATGTGATCATCTCCATCTACTCCATCTGGAACTTTCCTTAAAATTCTTTTGCTTGGCTTTATCCCAAATTTTTGGAAATGCATAATAATAATGCCATGTTAATAGTGTTGTTTTCACAAGATTTTAATCATGGCAATTATCATTTTTGCATGGGCCATGCAAGAGTACCCCACCTTTAGCCTTTGTTTCTCTCTTGGTTTTTGTTTGGTTTTATCTTATGGAGCCATGGACATCCATCTTCCTCTACCCCTCTTTTGGCTTGATCTAGATTGGTTTTGCCAAAGTCCACCACCACACCTCTCTTGTGGATCTAGCTAGATGCATGCAAGTTTCTAAACCAAGCCCTTCTTTCTTCTTTCCTCTCTCTAGCCTAGTTAAACCCTAACCCTACTCACCTACCCCTATCACCATCTACCATGTCACCCCCTCTAGCCAAATCGAGCCACCCCCTAACCCGAGACCACCTCTTTCTAACCCTAAGCATGACCTAACCCGAGCCCCATCTAACCTAGCCCGAGCTTCCCTTACCCTAGGCTTCCCCTTCTCTCCCTACCAGGCAGGCCCCACCACGTTCACCCCTCCTCTGCCCCCACTTCTTTCTTTGGCTTCAAGACAAGGAGAAGAAGGAGGGAGAGACCTAGCCCGATCACCTCCTCTTCTCTTTTTGCAAAGCCACCTCCACCCCATGTGCTCTCCCCTCCTCCCTCACCTAACCACCTCAGAACTACCCAGAGGCGCCTGGACCCTCTCCTCCTCCCTACTTCCCAAGCTAGGCCATAGCCACCACCTCGCAAACCCTAGCTACTTCCTGTTCAAGATCGACGCTTTGCTCTCCGAGGCGATCCAGAGCACCAGGCGCCTCTGCTTCCTCTTCGTCGCCTAGGCGTGGGAAGTACCAGGACCTCGCCGAGCAGCCTAGCGCCGTGCACCACCGCAGGCCGAGCCCAACGCGTCCCGAGCCGCCGCCAGATCCCCTCCACCTCAGCGCCAACGACCATGCCGGCGACACCGCGGTGAGCCCCTGCATCTCCTAGACATGGTCCCTATCCTCCTCTCGCCGTAGAACGCCGCCGCCCTGCGTTGAGCACCCCGCGTGCACGTGCGCCGACGTAGTCACCGTCCGCCGGTCGCAGCTGCCGCCTGCTTTCTCGCCATGCCCAGCGGTAGCCCTCCTCGGTGTTGTTTGTAGGAAAGTTGTAGCCCTTGGATCACTCTGCCTTTTTCGTTTTTGTGGCGGCGCGTTTAGTCCAGCGTAGGCGTCTCCATCGTCGCTGGAAGAAGGCCAGATCCACCGCCGAGTTGCCCGTCGGCGTCTTTGCAATGACCGATGTTCATCTTGCGCTTAGCCCCCTCCCTTTTCCGCCTTAAACCCATGGTCCCTCAGCCCACTGTCGACCTCGGTGTTCTTTTTGCAAGTAAACCCTCGGTAGATCCAGACCATCACGGACAACCCCCCCCCCCCCCCCGCGCCTGGGATCGCCCACGTGTCACGCCCCGGCTGGGCGACGCGTCTCATTGCATCCGGCCCTACATCATGGGCGCGGTTAGGAAGGACCCGAGTGAGAAAAGCCCTGCAGCCTCTGCGGCCCCACCTGCTGATGAGTCAGCGCAAGGCCCACCCGTCAGTGTCAGTGGCTGGATCTGCCTGAGTAAGAAAAGTATTTTCTGTATTTCTGTTTTAATTCAAACTTTTCCAAATTATTTTAAATTCAAATTTCAAATCTGTTTTCAAATAACTTTTAAAATATAAATCCAAATAATACAAATAATATATGTTTTCAAATCAGAAAAATGTGAGGAATTCAAATATGACATCCAAAATATATTTTGAACACTTTAAATTCCAAGTTGTTTAAAATTACCATAAAATGCCCTTTTTCCTTAATTAATTAATAACTTTTGTTTTATAACTCCAAATTTAACAAATAATATGTCTAAAATGATTAGCTCGACGAGACCTTTCTGTTTATGCATTCCATGTTCTGTTTTGCAGCATGCATCATATAAATATAAAGTATACAGCAACTAATATGAGGTTAAAATGGGGCCAAAACTCAATAAAATGATTTATTCTTGTATTCCACACCTAACCCATGCCATGCTACTTTATTGCCATGCAAATTGTGCATCATTCATCATAGCATGATTGTTTGCTTGTCGCATTTTATTCATATGCTTGTGCACTTTATTTATGTTGGCCCTTGTTTGTTTGGTTCTTCTTGAATAGGCCGAAAGGGGATATACCAAGAAACCCAGGAGCAATACCCAGATCCTTCTCTCGCTTCAACTGAGCTGCCAGGCAAGCACTACCATATGCTTGCATACATATAGTACCTATTGCCTCTTTCTTATTCTTGCATCATTGAGTCGCGATTGCATTAAACTGAATCCCAAGTATTGCATAGCCTTTACTTTTAAACCCCACCGAAGCTTGTTCCTCCATCCCATGAGCCATTACTACAGGAGTTGTTTGAGCCATGCGAGTCGTAGAACAGCATGTGTAGGGTATGTGAGTGTCTGATGGATAACGAGGTACCTAAACAACTTAACCTGAGTAGTAATGGGATAACTAATGAAAGTGGCACCGGTGAGCAATATCTGCTATTTGGTTTTTCATGCTCACTTGTGTCCCGTAGGACCCCGAGTACTTGATTCCTGTTCCTTGAATATTCATGCTATCCACATCCGGGAGGCCTTATGGACCCTCTTGAGCCAGAGCTTGATTCATTCTTATTTCTTGGGGCCACAAACTAGTTTGAGGTTTTATTTACTATCCTGTACTTATGCCATGCTTTACTGCTTTATTTAAAATTGTGCGAGGTATCGCACTGTCTGTTTAGGTAAGCGGAGTGTTTTATGATGTCGACAAGCCAGTCACATTTTCGGGTTCCCGTCGTTTACAGCCATTGACGCAAACCTTGAGTCCGTCTCAAGTCGGCCAACTTCGGGTAACAATGGGGTGGCCTCGAAATATTTCTGAATCCTGTGATCGCTTTGTCGTGATCGCCTCGTTGGGTTTTGATTTGGTTTTTCCGAGGTTGATCGAGTGTGTTGCTATTTGTGCACCCTCGCAGGTAAAACTTTCTGAAAGCCGTGTCCGCGGTTATGGACGACTTGGAGCACAGTTTCTCGATCATAGACAAGTATAACTAAAGTACCGCTTCTAAATTGACTAAACAACTGACTAGTAAATAGTGCAACACTCATGGAATGGTTAATAAAACTGCCAACGGATGGGGGGTTGTTCGTCCGCTTCCTCGTCGGTAAGCGAGGAGGAGGATGGATCTGTTAATATTACCGTTATAACTGTTGTTATTAATTCACGGACATCCGCTCATCTTTGGTTAGCGGATGGTTAGCTAGTATCTGTACAATTGTTAGGGTTTATCTTTTGCTGCAATTGCGTCACCCAGTTGTGTCCCTTTAGAGGCATAAAGACTTGCCGAGTACCCTAGGGTCTCACACGATAAATTGTTTGATTCGATGAACAGTAAACCCGCAAGATGGATCTTTGGATGGAGGAGACGGACGATGTGGGCAACGATCATTCGGTGTAGAGATTCCGGGAACGGGGATCCGTGAGATCTGTGGGCAGGATGTGTTTATTTGTGGGGCATCTTATGCCGATTTGCTTCTTATCCGTACTCGGATCTTGTTGTCCACTTCCGCTTGATACTCTGATGTTTGATGTATGAGGAGATATCCTAAACTATTATATCTATCTAGGATATTTGGGTCTTGCCGTATGGCGTTGCTATATTTCCTTTCTTTTAGATGGAATGACTCTGAGAACCATTGTATGGTGGCTTGCATACATACTCATTTGTGTATGTAGTTGATCCCTTCGCCTGCCGATTACGCCGCCCGTTCTTGTCCCGATGTTTGGAAATGGTTAGGACGGCCGAAAGGTCTACCTGTGAGTGGCATTTGGGACCCACCGTACTATTTTAACCATTTCCGCTCATCCAGGCTTGTAACTAGGAGCGTAATTCACCGAGGTAGTTACAGCGCATCAAGTGGAGGGGACAGGGAAAGAGGGAGGGCGCGAGGGTTCTTGGCAACCTCCCGCTCGTGGTTGGCTCTGACAAATGGCGGCTCCGAGATCGGGATCTCTAATTGGGCTAGGGTTTGCAAAATGCAAAAAAGAGGCATCGATTGGAGGAGATTTTATTGTGGGGATTCCGTGAGGGAGGGCAAGATTCCAGGCAATTCACGAGATTTTGGGGGATTGACCGACAGCGACTTCGAGAGATGCAGGAGGGGCTGGAGGCCGGGACGAGCTAGGTGGGTCCCACGCAATGGAGAGAGAGAGCTAATAGCCATGGTGGTTCTTGGGCTGGCCTACTGGCTGCACGCTGCTCACCTGGAGGGGTGAGCGGCAGGTAGCGATGGGAGAGCAGGGTAGGTGGGCTGGGCCGGCCGGGGTGGTCCGCCGAGTAGGTTTAGTTTAGTTTAGTTTTTTTTGTTGTTTTCTTTTTATTCTTTTCTGTTTTACTATTTCTATTATATCTTTTTCATATGAATTCCAAAAGGAATGATTTTTGTTTCTAAAATTTTCTAAAATCGAATAGATCATTGTAGGATCATATTTGTAATCTTTTTACTAGTTTGTAAGTAGTGGATTTATAAATCCTTGTATATTTCGTTTTATTCATATCTTTATTTGTTTGCACTTGTTTCATAACTTTTTCATAATAGCTCCAAATGAGCTCAAACCTATTTGTAAATTTTTCTAAAATCCATAATATGAATATGGACTACTAGGGATACATAATCTTGTCCATTCAAAATATTCAAACATAGGTTTTTGAAACAAGACCTAATAGATGCATAGAAGGGTTTTTCAAATAGGGTTCTTCACAAATGGTTTTGAAATTGAGATTTTTCAAGATGCTATGATGCAATGCACATGAGACCTATGCAACTTTCCTATTTTAAAATCTGGGATGTTACAGACTAACCCCCTTAAGATGAATCTCGTCCTCGAGATTCTAGATGGCTAGCAAATAGGTTCTGGTGGTGTTCTCGAAAATTGTATTTCTATCATCCATGTGGCTTCTCTTTATATGGGTACATTCATTAAGCTAACCCCCTTAAGAGAACTGAACTCGGCATCTCCAAACATCTAAGGCTTAATTGTGGCATCTTGTACTAGCTATCAATTTCTTCTCCAATGAGTTCACTTTAACAGATCTTCTAAGTAACTCCATATATGACTAATCTTATCCATGAATGCCTTATATGAATGAATGGGATGCACCAGTATTGAAAAGGTACGAGTGCGATGCATAAATTAGCTAGAAGCTTACAAGTCACAGAGCATGGTTTATTGAGTCCTCTCTTCATGTTCATGTGGTTCATAGTTGCCTTCTCAGTTGAGTTTGTCTTGGTTCCATATTCTGGACAACTATAGGCGTAGTGTCCCAACTTCCTGCACTTGTAGCATTCCACATTACTGAGATCTTTATTTCCATTATGTTGATGGCCATTTCTACCTTTGTTGTGGCCATTACCGTTGTGGCCATTAGCTCCATTGTTGTGGTCATCAGAATTGTCATTGCCATCATGGAAGGTATGTTTATGATATGATCCTGTGTTGTGATTGCCATTGTGCTTCCTCTCGCGGCGTTCCACTTGCTTGTGCTTCCCTTCAAGAATTCTAGCCTTGTCCATCAGCTTTTGGAAAGTGGGGCAGTAGACCACTAACAGTTGAACCGAGAGCTCATCACTGAGACCATCCAGAAATCTCTCTCTCCTCTTGGAGTTAGTGTCAACGTCTTCAGGTGCATAGCGTGACAGATTATTAAACTCCTCTATGTATTCTGCCACTGTACGGTTGGTTTGGCGCAAGTTGTGAAACTCCTTCCTCTTCAGACTCAGAACCCCCGAAGAGACATGGTTGGTATTGAATCCATCTTCAAACATGGCCCAAGTAACAGTGTCCAGCGGATGGGTGATTTGGAAAGTATCCCACCAAGAAGCAGCTGGTCCCTCCAGTAGGTGAGCAGCAAATCTCACCTTCTCAGTATCAGTGCATCCAACAGTCACTAAGTCTTTGTTCACCGAGCGCAACCAGTCAAGAGAAATTATAGGTTCAGGTGCAGTAGAGAACTTAGCTGGCCTAAGTTTTAGAAACCTGGTGAGAGCATCCTCCTGGGACTGGTTGTTCCCATTGTTGTTGTTGTTCTGGGAAGCCATGAATTGAGTCATCACCTGTGCTAGATGTGTCTGGGCTGCTATCAGCTGCTCCATCTTAGTGGGTTGGCGGCGAGGCGGCATCTGTAGGGACAACATAGATGAGTTATAGATAGAAGGGACTAGAGAAAGTAGTACTACCCATAACTATATGAAGCAATCAGTGACACAAACAAGCAAACAATCATAAGCAATCAACACACAAGCAAATACTTGCATAACAACATTACAGGGGTCAAATATTAGCAGTATATAACCACAAAATAATTTGAATAGGTTGGGGACAATACTAGAGCAAAACAAAGCAACATATAAGCAATACACAAAATCTGTCAAAACGGTAGAGCAGGTTTCACGAATTTTTCTGACCGACTTAAATATGTCAGGAATTTTAGCCAATTTTTATGCATATAGTACATTAAGTTTCGTACCAAATCCTAGTTTTTTATATTTTTTCCAGTTACCAAGTAAATATGAAAAATCACGCGGTACAACAGGTTCAGCAGAAAACTACAGCAGCAATGTCACGAATTTCAATCAGTTCACACCAATAAACTAATCTAAAAACCTCACACAAATTTCAAAAACTTTGGAGTTCAAAACTAACTGACCCTAACAAGGCATCACACAAAATAGCTTAATACAAACAAGCAAGCAACCTATATTGTCATACCACATAAGTTGGTAAGATCAATATGCTAACACGATAGCGATGATCTCCTAAAGAGATAAAACATGGTGGTCTAATCCTAACCAAACTTGATGAGACATTCCTTTCTGCCATTCTATTTCTTATTCTACTTGTAAGACAACTCTCATATAGGTACCAAATGAATGGACAACTACAAATTTTGAACAAGAAGAGGTTCTAGAAAAGATAGACAAGGAATATAAGAACTCTAATAAGTATAAAATATGATAGTTCTCCTAATAGAGGTATCCTATTTCTAATCCAGTTCTAAGGTCACGAACCTACAGTCAACGCAATGCTCTGATACCATCTGAAGCGATCCAACCCGTTAAAAATTGGATCCTGTGTTTACAGTGCTAGTCCCTTGGATCGATTAGCTAGCACACACAGTTTCGATGAATAAAAGAGTATCAATGCGTCACATTATTACAACGATTGATCCAAGAAAATAAATATTACAGAGTTGCTTAGCTCACAGCTAGCTCAAATAACATAGTTCAACAAATAAACAATAGATAAAGGCTCCATCACGCCACAGGCAACTCGCTGAGTGGAGATTCGCAACCTAAATGATAACCTTACTTGTCGTCAAAATTACCTACAACATGAAAAGTTGCAGCCACGAATGGTCAATACATTTGAATTGTATTGGCAGGATGTCACTGTTATGTGGACACAATTGACAACCTGTCATATACATGCACACTTTGGCTAGTGGAGTTTAGGCTATTTGCATAAAGAAACATTTTCTCCTACATTTTAAATAAAGTTTTAGTTCTTCAAAATAACTAAGAATAACTTAAGTCACTCGAGAGCTCCTAAATCTATGGACACATTGAGTCACTCAAGTGCTCCTATAACCCATTAAGTTCACTCATCAAGTTTTATTAGAGAAATTAGAATGAATGAGACTTTTCAACTGCGTCAAGAGAAGTTACTCATAATTGTCCATTACCGGGGACACGGCTAAGTACTTAGTTCATAAACCATCTGCAGAGGCTAGTACACTTTACCCACAAGACCCGATCAACCCCTTTTGAGAGAAGACCAGGACAAGACCTTTGGGAAACAAAATCATGAGCCTAACTCCGGACCGTACCATCCTAACAACACCTACATCTGCTAGTCACGGTAGGACATGATCCCATAACTTACTCAGTCAAGTCAGAGCCCATATGACATGTGGTTGTACATGGAAGTTACTAATCAAGACCGCCTATTATCACTTTGAAGCCTGGGTGGCAATCCTCACCAAAATCCACACTCGATGAAACAATCAATGCCATTCCACCCAGGTGATTCATTGATTAAGTGGTTTTCATTTAAGCAAAACATAATCCTTCTCATACACATGTGTATCCTGAAAACCACCCACTCAACTAATAGCATGGCTAAGCATCTACAATACGATGGCTATGAAGGAATCAACTGGGGTCTATGACAATTCTATTGGGTACTCACACCATAGCATAGCATATATAATATAAAACATTTTCTTCAATGCTAGCTACTGAAAACTAAATGCATAATAAAACAATAGGAGATTCATGATAGTGACACTTGCCTCAGTTGTAGTAATCGTTCACACAGTCGTCGCAATCACAATAATCGCTCTCCGGGCAATCTATCGCGCAAAACAATAATTGCAATCAATCATATAGTAGCACAACACAACAAAATAGTATGCATGCATTTTATAATAGAGAAATAAGTTCAGAAGCATTTCATAAACATTTTCCATTAAACAAATAGGCTTTTAATAGGCATTAATGAATTCTGAATACTTTTAGTAAATAATAGTTTCATAAAATTATGAGAACCATTCTACTGGATAGGTGATGTTCATAGCTTTCATTTGCCACTGGTTTCACCTTAAAATGATTTATAGATTAAAAGTTATAGCCAAAATAATCATTTAAGTGATTTATTCATAGTTCAATATTTTGTACTGTAACAAAATAAACTAATGCTACAGTGACGTGTATTACAATTTTCTGAATCCATAGACACCAAATTTTCCAATTTTGGAGTTGTGGATATTTTCCTATGAATTTCTTTACCATTAAAGATATTTAAATAATCCAGGAAATATGCTTTTGTCAAATTACTAATTTTATTGCATGATAATATTCTACACATTATTATGAATCCAGGGATATATCATATGTATTTTTCTGAGCTATATTCAATTTTATACGAATTTTACAAGATTGATACAATTTTCTGTCTATTTTCTATTTTTCTGAAATCCGAGGGAATATACTGGGGAATATTCCCGTTGACCAGTCTACGCCGACGTGGCGCTGACTGGACCATTTGACTGGTCAGCAACCCTCTATCTGGTCAACAGAAGATCTGAGCCGTTGGCTGCAGATCCGGCGGCTGTGGCGAGTCGAGCTAGAGCTCACCGGAGAATCGACGGGGCAGCGGCGGTTGGTTTTGGGCAACGACGGAGACGGCGTTCCCGGCGATCTTGGGGGCGGTGAAGTGGTCCAAGAGGCACGGCAGTCTACTGGGAGCACGCAGGGGGTCTTGGAAGCGGTTGTCTCCTTCTCAGTCGACGGCAATGTCTCGCCATCCTTCTCGGGCTCCGACGGGCTTCAGCGGCGATGTGTGGGCGCTGTGGTGCTCCTGCGAGAAGGAGGATGGGTCAGGGAAGCGTGGCGCATCAAGTGGAGGGGACAAGGAAAGAGGGAGCGCGCAAGGGTGCTCGGCAACCTCCCGCTCGTGGTCGGCTACGACGGCAGACATCGGCGGCTCCGGCGAGATCGGGATCTCCGATTGGGGCGGCTAGGGTTTGCAAAAATGCAAAAAAAAAGAGGCAT
This sequence comes from Avena insularis, assembly GCA_023614405.1. Taxonomy (NCBI): domain Eukaryota; kingdom Viridiplantae; phylum Streptophyta; class Magnoliopsida; order Poales; family Poaceae; genus Avena; species Avena insularis. Next base: position 290,793,860 of record CM042697.1, on the reverse strand, counting down.
CGGTTGGAGGAGATTTTATTGTGGGGATTCCGTGAGGGAGGGGCAAGATTCCAGGCCGAATTCACGAGATTTTTGCGGGGATTCGGCCGACAGGCGACTTCGAGAGATGCACGGGAGGGGCTGGAGGCTGGGGACGAGCTGGGTGGGTCCCACGCGGCAGCGGGAGAGAGGAGAGCTAGCGGGCCGCGCGGTGGTTGCTGGGCTGGCCTATTGGCTGCGCGCTGCTTGGCTGGAGGGTTGAGCGGCAGGTAGCGATGGGAGAGCATGGTAGGTGGGCTGGGCCGGCCGGGGTGGTCCGCCGAGTAGGTTTAGTTTAGTTTTTTGTTGTTGTTTTCTTTTTATTCTTTTCTATTTTACTATTTCTATTATATCTTTTTCATATGAATTCTAAAAGGAATGATTTTTGTTTCTAAAATTTTCTAAAATCGAATAGATCATTGTAGAATCATATTTGTAATCTTTTTACTAGTGTGTAAGTAGTGGATTTATAAATCTTTGTATATTTTGTTTTATTCATATCTTTATTTGTTTGCACTTATTTCATAACTTTTTCATAATAGCTCCAAATGAGCTCAAACCTGTTTGTAAATTTTTCTAAAATCCATAATATGAATATGGACTACTAGGGATACATAATCCTGTCCATTCAAAATATTCAAACATAGGTTTTTGAAACAAGACCTAATAGATGCATAGAAGGGTTTTTCAAATAGGATTCTTCACAAATGGTTTTAAAATTGAGATTTTTCAAGATGCTATGATGCAATGCACATGAGACCTATGCATCTTTCCTATTTTAAAATCTGGGATGTTACAGAAAAATACATTTGAGTATCACGTACAGTGTAGGCTGAATAGCAGCCGCAACGGTTGTAGCAGCGTCGCCCATGTTAAGGTTGTCGAAGAGGTCGCTGACGTCCGGAAAGAAGTCGTCGTTCGGGAACTTGCCGTCGGACGACGTCGTGGTTGCCAGTAGTCGCGCTTGAGCGCTCCCCAAAAACCTGATCGCCCCTCACCCGTCCAGGTTCACGAGAGGCGGGGTTCCGGAGGCCTACTGTCCCGATCTGCGGTGCACGCCGCAAGCCGGGATGGGGAAGACGAAAGCGGCGACGCAAGATTCTGGAGGTAGGCGCGTGTGTGGATTGATTCACCGATTAGGTTTAGCGCATACGCTTATATAGTGCAGGTTAGGGAGATCGTGGGGCTCAACCCACGTCTGAGTCGGTAACAGCCACGTCCATAAAAACTGGAAACGGCTGTAATTAACGCGTCCGTTAATGAATCATAAATAATTTTCCCAATCAGCAAAATAAAGTTCGGCTCGGTGAGATTCCCGCCACGCGCGGCGCGCCCGCGCATCGTGACGAGGCGAGGCGGGCGGCGTCGGAGGAGGAGTGCGCGAGGGCTACTCTTCTTGTGACACCTTAGTGAGTGGTGCAACACTCTACTATATAAGGTGGTCCAACTCCCCTTCAACTAGCAATGTGGGACTAAACTTTAGAACCACTAGCACAGCCATATACTGCCATATACAAGTGGGCCAAAGAGAATTTCAGAATTTGTCTAATAGGCCAATAGCCCAAAACTCACCAAATTCCAACAGAAACTTCTTCTTTGAACTTGTCTTCATCACCCCATGATCATGAGGATGGCAAGCTTCAAGCATGAAATCTTATAAAGATGGCACATCTTGAGATAGAGCTTGTTATGAAGATGAACACAAGCTCTAGATCCTCTCATGAACAAGAACCAAATAACAACCAAGAAAGATGATGCTATGCATGCAAAGGTTTGAGATCTCTCCGAAAGATGCGATCGAGACACCCGCTTGAGAACCCCTCTTGATAGTACGACTATCTATCCTAAACCCGGTCTCCCAACTAACAACACGAGACCGGCAAAAGAGAAGCCCTATTAAGAACATACCTTTTCCTTGAGCATCCCACTTGAACTTGATGTAGACCGTCTTGTTCTTGTATAGTGGGAACACCTTTATTGTTTGCTCTTGCTTGATGAAGATGAAGACTTGCAAATTGCTCCACCAAACTCCATAGGGAAACTTCTTCTTTAAACTTGTCTTCGTCACCCCATGATCATGAGGATGGCAAGCTTCAAGCATGAGATCTTCTAGAGATGGCGCATCTTGAGCTTGCCCATCTTCATCCCTTTTGAGGTTGATCCATCTTGATGCAACTCTTTGAACTTGTCTTGATCAACCTTAAAACTCATTCTTTCTTCATGATTCCAATGGCACAAGGCCCTTGGACATTTCTTCATCTTTCAACCTTAAGACCAACACATGGCCCAAGCGATGCCAATGGACAAAACTACAAGTGCAACTTAAATTACACATTAGTCCATAGAGATTGTCATCAATTACCAAAACCACACATGGGGGCATACATGCCCTTTCAACGGTGAGACGGACGGTGGTGATTGCAAGACCGTGGTGGCGTGTGCTGGTGGGCGGCAAGCTTTGTGGAGCTATCCGAAGAGTTCAGGAGTGTGGTGTTTTGAGGGGTCGAGAGAAATCCTTGTCTTCTAGACACCGACGTGGTGACGCCTGCCTTCCTGAGGGGCATTGGGTGTATCTCTTCCCCACCTCCCGTAGCGTATCGGGGGAAACCCTAGGACCTGTCCGCGAAGCAGCGTCGTTGTCGTCGCTTTTCTTCTTGGAGGTTCTTCTTGGTACGCGATACTTCAGAGAGCTAGGAGCAAGGTGACAATTCTCCGGAGGACGCAGCGGTGGCGGGTCACCTCCTTTTTTCATCGAGCCACTGTTGTCGGCTTTATTTTCTCTCCTTTTTCTCCTCTTTTTCTTTTTTGTTCTCTGTGTTTTTCTTTTGGACGTTGTGCTGTCTGGCCCGGCAATGGTCTCAATCGTAGTTGCTATATTTATATAGCTGGGCGTATACCTATTTCGAGAAAGTAATAGTGCAATGATAATGATTCCTTATTAATATTTTCTGTTTGATTTATGGAATACTGGATGGGATTTGAACTCATCAAGTAACCATGATATATAGATTTTTAAGCTATCAGGCAATCTTCGAGCTCTTCTGAAGTTCTGATATAGTAGACACACTTCACTGTTAAAACAGTGGTGCTTGGTTTCTAAATTTTCTCTCTGGATGCAGGTGCCAGATATAATTGATAATGCATATGTAATCATAGAATTCGATAATGGCTGCCGTGGCATGCTTGATCTCTGCATGTTTGCTGAAGGTAGTAAAAATGAGCAGGAAATTTCTGTTGTTGGTGACATTGGAAAGGTAGAACCAAACACTTTTGCTACTTTAATTTTCGAAATTAGATGCACGTATTAAATAACTCTGGATATATGTTGTCTGGTATGGTCAGTTGGTAGTCTGGTGTCATTTATCATTTTTTTCTTTACCCTCATATTTCCTAAACGATTTGTATTTTGTGGGGAGTTTATATAGTTTATTCTCAAATTTTGATATGTACGATTTTCGTTTAAACAGTAGGCAATTGAATGCCAGGTAAATAACCTGAATTTTTCTATGTCTAATAATCACTACAGGTAGGTATTCCTCAAATTACACTAATCCATTTCTAAGAAAATTAATGATTCCGAGATTATGAATAAAATTTGGGGATCTACATAATAAGTTATATTGGAAGCGGAAAAACATTTGTAAATATGGCATGCATGTTTTGTGCATATGATTGAACTACTGATTACCATCTTACTTTGCTAAATTCCGACACGGTCACATTTAAGAAAAACAGAAATAATTTGTTCTAGGATGTTGGAGACACATGATACGTTTCCCAGCCATGAAATGTGTAGGTTTGCACAATGTTATAGCCAAATAAGTAGCATTAAGCCGTTTGATCTAGTGGCTGTATATAATCTCTGTTTGACATCCTCCTGGTGCTAGCATCTTACCTGGTTTATACTGTGCTGCAAGATTGCAAATAATTGTTCAACATGATCTCAGACACTGATGCTATTATGAACCTGGATCTACAAGGAGATAACTTGGGTAGGGTAAAGGTCCGAAGAATGGGGCTAGGGCACTCACCCTCAATAATCCGGCGACATTGCTCGTCCCTGACGAGGAAGAGAGGCTCTGAGGCATAAATTATTTATTATTTCATCACTTAGTTCAATGAGGTACAACGTAGCTCTCATATTGGCAACTCCATTTGTCTCGCCAGACACAAACTCTATCTCTATCTTCCTAACTAAATTGGTCTTTCCCAGTACGGCAATTCTTTCCCAGTTAACTTATCTCAATCCCCTAACGCCATTATGATTCTAGATTGTTAACAGCCTATTAAGTACACTAAAATATGTCTAGATACATCTACTTCACAAACCTAAAACATCTTATATTTCCAAATGGAGGGAGTATGCTATAAACGGGCTGGCCTACCTATCCATAATAGATGCATATCAGATGCAGTAATAACAAATGCGGGGCCTGTCTGGGTAATACTGCACTCTAGGTGAGCTATAGTACATGCTCAGCTTTCAGAAGGCTGCAGTTCACCGGTGAATCTATTATGAATGGATCATCAATGGTCACCCCAATTATTTGCCATATATCACATGCATCTCTACATTTGATGCATGTCAGACGTAGTACGAACTGTATCAAATGTGGGGCCTGTCAGGGTAATATTGCATCCTCTAGAGTAGCCATTGTGCATGCTCAAGTCTTCATAAAGGCTACCGATCATCGGTTACCACAACCCTTGAAGATAAATCACATGCATTTCTACACCGTAGCACCAGACAAAAGATTGGCTTTATGTATAACCAAGAGCATGAAAGGAGACAAATGTCATGAGCCATTACAAAATTATAACACAGTGGGATCAAATGAGAAAGGGAGGCATCGTGAAAAGAAGTTCAAGTTGTACATGAAGCAGACGCTCGGTTTCTCTCATCACTAGGATTTCAGAAAAGTTGCTTCTCACTCAAAGACCAAGGTTGTTTAGTTGTTGTATTGCAATCGATGCAAGGGAAAAGCACTGTGCATGTTTGTTTTTGTGAGATCAATGGATCTGCCTCTGCCTGTCCTCCAACACATTTGCTAAACATAAACTATTACAATTTTAATTGCTTCTGTAGGATAAACGAATTTTAGTTTCATGTGTAGAATAAAAGGGTCATACTTTAGGCACTCCAGAATACAGATATGTATATCAATTCAATTTATGAAATTCCAGTATCTGTTTTTAATAGAAATTTTCAAACAGGGTGAGGCTTTCGTTCCTGAGAGCATTGTGAGGGTTGGGAAGCGAGCAGGAGGTAGAGATGGAGTGGAAACGATAAAGGCTGAAGACGACCGAATCAAGTATGTTCTACTTTGCAACAATATACTACAACATTTTTTTGATCTGGAGATCGAGGGGGTGCCGGCAAACGCGTGGAGCATGGAGGCGGCGGAGACGGTCCTTGCACCGAACTCATGGGTGGAGCGCCTCGACCCCCAAACGCGCTCGCGCGCCGACATGGATGTCTTCAGGCTATCGGCGTGGTGCCTGGACCCGTCGCTGATCCCGAAAGAGGTGGACTTCCATCTGGTCGAGCCTAATGCGACGCCGCGGCGGCAATGATGGCAGCGCCGGCCAGCGCGGTCACACCGCCGCAGGTCGCCACCCTCATCCATCCCCTGATTGTGCAGGTTCACCGATTATCGTCGACGGTCCCCGGATGCGGGCGGCGCTGGTGGGAGCGGACCAACGCCGGGGTATCCCGTCTCGCGGCGGTACTCGTACGACCGCGGTGTCCCGGACTCGCTCCCACCGGGAGCAGCGGGCGGCGGCGCTAGTGGCGGCAGGGCAGGGCCGTACGGGGGTGGCCATCGTGGTGGACCCGGCGAAAACCGCCAAGGTTCCACGGGGCCCACGGCCCGTTCGTCGCGACGCAGGAGGCGCCGGCGCGCTGGTCGCAAAGCGACCTCTTTGGTCGCCCAGGCTGACGCGGAAGCTGGGCTGGCGGTCGGCTCTGCCACAACGCGCCAAGGTAGGCGCGGGCTGCAGGAGTCGGAGACCAGCCAGGCTGGAGATGGGGTGGCGCCGGAGGGGCCCTTGTATCGACGCCAAAAGAAGAGGCTGCGGAGGCAGAGGCGCAGGTCTGCTTTGCGCAAAGCAAAAGGCGGCGCTGAGAGCATCTGAGAAGGATGGGGAGCGCGGGAACCAACAGCTCTTGCTGCTGACAGCGGAAGCAAGCGGTGGAGGAGACAGAGACCCCTCTCTCTCTCTCGTTCGTGGTCCCAGCAGTGGAAAGAGTGGAATCTGAGGAAGAGGCAGCCCCAGCAGAAACAAACGAAGAGGTAGGGGGCGCTGGACCGCACAAGATACGGCTGCTACACCACCAGCGCTGTGGCGGTTGGGCTAGAAAGCCCATGTGTGGATGTGGCCGCAACGAATGCATCTGCAGTTGGGCTGGAAGCGGCCCAAGGGCAGGACGACACTGTGGAGGACTGGCCTAGTCCTTCAGCGTTGGTGATTTTCGTACCTGGTTGTGATCTCTTCTTGAACCAGTCCCAGGAGAGGATGGACACTGTTGCTGTTCCAGCGCAGGAAAGCGCCGGGGGCGTATCGCTTGGTGACGAGCTGGGCCATGCCAAGATGGTTGTTTGTCGTAGACCGACAGTTGTGCGCGCAGGCGGCCGCGGCACCATCAACACCGGTACCGTCGCCTGCCGCGCCGACGACTGTCCTGGAACGGAGCCTGAACGACAAGACGCGGGACTGGCTTCACCACCGCTGCAGGTCTTCATGGCTGCTGCGAAGCTGCGTTCAGATGCGCTTCTGTTGGCCCCTCCGGTGCAGCGGAGGGTGATGGCCCTCAAATTCCAGCCCCGGCGCAGTACGAGGATCGCTCGACAAGCGGGTGGGCTCAACTCGGAGCAGAAGGCCATCCGCAACCTTCTGCGGAAGCTTGGCCTAATCTTGGGTGATGAGGCGCCATCTGAGGCTGCCTTGGAGGCGTTCCACAAGATGTTCGAGACGCCGCTCAAGGAAGGCATGATCGAGGCGGTGGGTGAGCTCTACGGTTGGACGCTCTCGTCGATTAGGGGATGCGCCTCGCCTATGACGGAGGGATCGGGTGGCCACCTTCTGGTGGTCTGACCGCTGTTCTGCTCTCGGGTGATCGCGTAGATCCAATATGGTACGATCCGATGATTTTGGTGTCTAACATGCGTGGTCTTAACGACCATGCACGTCATATAGGTGTTAGGAGCGTGGTTGCAACCACGAGTGTGCCAATCGTGTGTTTGCAAGAGACTAAGATTGCCATTGTATCACTCTCTATTGTTATGGAAACCCTGGGCGCAGATTTTGACGCTTACTTCTGCTTGCCAGTGATCGACACTAGAGGGGGTATTATAGTTGCTTGGAAAAGTAGGATGGTGCAGCTTGACAGCGCACATGTGGACGTGAACAGCGTGACGGCCAGGGTATCGCCTGCAGGTGGCATGCCTTGGTGGCTAACTTGTCTATGGCCCATGGGCGGATGTGGACAAGATCGCCTTCCTCTCGGAGCTCCAGGAGATTAGGCGGGCGAGACCAGGCCCATGGTTGCTCTGCGAGGACTTTAACACGATCTACCGTGACGAGGGCAAGAACAACGATAACCTCCACCGTCGCATGATGGGGCGTTTCAGGAGATTCCTAAATGATTGCATGTTGAAGGAGGTCTATTTCCACGGGTGGAGGTACACGTGGTCCAACGAGCGGGAAACCCCCACTCTGGTCCGGCTGGATAGGGTGTTTTGCACAGTGGATTGGGATGAGATGCATAGCAGCTGCTCCTTGCGCTGCCTGTCGACGATCATCTCTAACCACTTCCCCTTGCTCCTGGACTGTACGCCAGTGGCTACCAGGGGAGGTCGGTTCCAGTTTGAGCATTTCTGGATGAAATTGGAAGGCTTCGATGAGGTGGTGGCATCGGCTTGGGGGACCATTGATGGGGACCTAGAACCCTTTAGGAGACTTGTCGCGAAGCTCAAGCGCACTGCATGTGCGCTCATGAGCTGGGCGGATAAAAAGGTGGGATCGGTCAAACTGCAGCTATCCCTAGCACGGGCGATCATGTACCGTCTGGACGTTGCCATGGAGTGTCGATCCCTTTCGACGGATGAGCGCGCTCTACGCGCGAAGCTGAAGCATACGTACCTTGGGCTAGCCTCCTTGGAGCGCACGATGGCACGCCAAAGAGCCAAGATATGGTGGTTGAGTGAAGGTGACGCCTACACAACTTTCTTCCACCAGCGTGCATCCTATCGCCGGCAGAAGAATGTGATTCGTAGCATATAGGTCGATGGCGCTGGTTGACCATGCAGCCATGGCGGAGGCCACGTATAATCACTTCCAGGGCTTGCTCGGCACGAGTTTAGAGCGCTAGTTCTCCTTGGACCTGGACTTTCTAGGATCCATTTCGGAGGACCTATCAGATCTGGATGCCCCCATTTCAGAGGAGGAGGTGTGGAGGTGATCAGGCGACCGCCTCATGGCAAGGCGGCTGGCCCGGATGGTTTCATGGCAGAGTTCCTCCAGAGCTGTTGGGGGGTGGTCAAAGCAGACTTCATGGCCGCCTTTACCAAGTTGCACTCTATGAACGGGCGGTTTTCAAGGTCTTAACCAAGCCCTGGTCATACTGCTGCCCAAACGCAGCGATGCAGCCGCTCTAGGTGACTACATGCTGATTAGTCTGATCCACATCTTTGCCAAACTTGGCGCGAAGGTGTTGGCATCTAGGCTGGCTCCTCGACTAGGAGCCCTGGTTGACCTGAACCAATGCACGTTCATCCAGAAGGGCTGCATTCATGATAGCTTCATGTTGGTTCAGCAGACAACACGCCTACTCCACCGGTTAAAGGAGCCGAGAGTCATGCTCAAGCTAGATATAGCTAAGGCATTTGATTCTGTCTCCTGGGCGCTGTTGTTTGAGGTGCTGCGGAAGGTAGGGTTGGGACCCAGATTTCACGAACTGGTGGCCATTCTACTCTTGACGGCAAGCACTAGAGTGATGCTCAATGGTGAGCCAGGACCCCCGATTTGGCATCGGAGGGGACTGATACAGGGAGACCCCTTGTCGCCGATGTTGTTCATGCTTTTCATCAACACGCTCAACAGGGTGTTGGCTAAGGCCTTGGAGTTCGGGATGCTGAAGCGCATCGCATACCGGGAATTGGTGACGCCGGTCTCTCTCTACGCGGACGACGTGGTGATTTTCTTTCACCCGGCTGAGGCGGAGATGCGCACGGTGTGCACTCTACTGACCCTCTTTTGGGAGGCATCTATGCTGCATACCAACTACGCCAAGTGCTCGGTCTCTCCGATCGCTTGCTCGGACGAGGAGGCCCTGCAAGCGGCGGCGGTGTTGGGATGTCAGATAGCACATTTCCCCGTCAAATACCTGAGTATTCCTCTATCGCTGCGACGATTGTCCGCGACAGTGTTGCAACCCCTCGTTGACAGCATTGCCTTCCTACATGGAAGGCATCGATGATGGCGAAGGCGGGGCGCCTAGCACTTATCCAATCGGTTCTCATGAGATCCCCCTACACCACATCATGGTGCTGGGGCTTAACAAACATACGCTCAAACATATATAGAAGATAGTGCGAAGCTTCTTGTGGGTTGGGAGAGCAGAAGCTAAGGGTGGAAACTGGCACGTTAATTGGGATAAGGTGTGCAGGCCGAAGTGCTTTGGCGGATTAGGGGTGACTGATCTTTCTAGGATGGCGATCAGCCTTCGGGCCCGTTGCATCTAGAGGATGCGCATGGATCACGCATGGCCTTGGCGGGGGCTGGACATGCGCTTCTCTCAGACGGAGATGTAGGTGTTTGAGGCTTCCACTTTGATGACAGTGGGTGATGGAGCTAGAACTCTGTTCTGGACGGACCGTTGGCTCGACGGGAAGACCATCGAGGGGTGGGCACCAGCGCTCTTCGCACTGATTTCCAAGCGCGCTAGGAAGCGCCGCACGATGAGAGATGCGTTGTTGGAACGCCGTTGGATTACAGACATTCAGGGCGTGCTAAGTCCGCTTGCCCTATGGCAGTATGTCCAGCTGTGGGATAGATTACAGGTCGTTGAGCTTGTGGAGGAACCGGACACCTTGCGCTGGCGGTGGACGACGGATGCCTTCTACTCTGTGAAGTCCTGTTATGAGTTCCTCTTCCAGGGATCCATCACCTCCAGATCCTGGAAGCTGAACTGGCATGTGTGGGCACCACCCCGTGTCAAGTTCTTTGTGTGGCTTGCCTGCCAAGACCGCTGTTGGATGGCTGAGCGGCTTGCGAGACGGGGTCTAGCACACCCCCGCCCTGCCCCCTTTGTGACCAAACGGCTAAGACCATGACTCAACTCTTGGTAGGTTGTCCCTTCTCTCGGGCGACCTGGCACGAGGTGCTTTTCTAGATTCGATCGACAGCCACACCACCGGATGGAGAAGACGACTTCGTGGATTGGTGGTTGCAGGCTTCCTTAGCTACCCCCGGGTTTTGCTGAAGGGGACATCCTCACTCATCATGCTGACGGCTTGGTGGATTTGGAAGCATCGCAACACCATTGTCTTTGACAATGCGTCACCCAATCTAGGTAGTCTTCTCGACACGATTCGCTCCGAGGATTGATCGTGGGCGGCTGTAGGTGCGCTCGGACTACGCGCCTTGCTACCCGCGGCCATGTAGGTCTAGTGGGTTGAGTTGTGAGGGGTGTTGGCTCGATAGAGCTTGTATATGCTGTACAGTAACTCTCTTTTCTATCAATGAATTGATTGAACGCAATGCTTTTTGCGTTTTCGTGAAAACATTTTGTTGATCTTAACATTTCAACAACAAAAGATTAAGAAAAACTTATATTCTTTTGATAGACATGACGCCTATAGTTCTTCCAGAAATAAAACTGGTTTCGAGTTCAGACCTTCTACTCCCTCCGACCCAAAATAAATGTGGAAGATGTAGTACAAAATTTGTACTAAAACAGTACGAAATCACCGACACTTATTATGGATCGGAGGAAATACTAGCTTTCAAGATAAGTGGTTTACCACGGTTCTGCATCAAATTATCATATACACATATCTAACGAGGTGTTCATTGTTTAGGTACCAGGGGCTTCACCATGGATCTAGCTACTTGGAGCACCTCAATTTCTTGTCTGCCATCAAGGCTCAAGGTGCCTGTAGCCCAACTATAAACTTGAATGACGGCTTACTATCTATTGCGATCGGCCTTGCTGGCCAATTATCGATTGAGAAAAGCCGTTTTGTTACTATTGACAAGGTGTTATCAAGCTGCTAATCAGCTATTTGCTAATGTACTGTAGATTTTACCCACTGCCAGCTCTACTCGACGACCCTGCAACACCTGAGTACATCTGTAATAGCAGAAGCTTATTCCTTGAACTTGCATCATCGACGGCGTAATTGTTTGTATTGTGTAGTAAACTGTTACTTAATGATCATATTTCACTAATAGAAAAAGGGCCTTCTGTTTGGAACATTAGTCCTGGTCATGTTTGGACCTGGGACTAGGTTCCAACGGCTAGTACCGCTGCAGGGTCACGGCCAACTCTAATTCGTCAAACAAGACCTTTAGTCCTAGTTGAAGAAACCAACTAAGATTAAAAAGTTTGCTGCAGGATGGGACTGAGTGCCTGCTTCGAGCCATACTCTATTTTCAAACTGTTTTCTCCTCTCTGTTTTGTCCTTGAGCTTGAATTTATTTTTATTTTTTCACATGATTTGTCAAGATTTGGCGGCGCCCTATCGGTTATAAAAAGTTAGTATTTTCATCCTTTCATCTTTCATTGCTAATTTAGCTTATTTTATGTTCTAGAAGTAGAGGATTTGTGGGTTTAGTTTGGGAGTAATTTTTGCAATAATAACATTCGGTCACTACTTTATTTTGGTTTTAATGTGATAAACTTGTATTAATTTAGTCACTTCTCTATTCATGATGTTGTGTAATGGTTTTTATATACTTATATAGTACAGATTTGGCCATTCCTCCCTAAGCTCAAGTTCATCATCATTTTTTCACATGATTTATCAAGATTTGGCGGCGCCCCATCTATCCAAGGGTTCTAAAAGGTTAGTAACTCCATCATTTCATCTGTCTTTGTTAGTTTAGCTTATTTCATGCTCTTGCATTTTCAAATTCTGGATGGACATAAACAAATAACATCATCATTATGCATAGACATATATATATGTACCATAGTAAACAATAATAATCAAAAATTATAACTAAATAGGGTTAATTCAAAAAAGCTTTATAAGAAGACACACTAGCAAAAACATTATCTTTCTCATTAGATCAATACCTTTAGGAGCTAACAAATTTCACATATATGGGAGTGCCTCTATGCCGAGCTCCTCGAAGATGTCCGAGGACGGGATCCTAAGACATCTTCGAGAAACTCCGCCGTATTGGTGTCCCTCGCACCATCTTGTAGTTTATAACTTCTCTAAATTAATACGTCCAAAAGCTATTCACATATATGAGAGTGTCTCTATGGCGAGCTCGTCGAAGATGTCAGAGGACGGGATCTTAAGACATCTTCGAAAAGCTCCGCCATAGTGGTGTTCCTCTCGCACCATCTTGTAGTTTATAACTTCTCCAGATCAATATGTCCGGGAGCTAACATATTTTACATATATGGGAGTGCCTTTATAGCGATCATAAGACATCTTCGAGAAGATCCGCCGTAGTGGTGTTCCTCTCGCGCCATCTTACAGTTTATAATTTCATAAGGATGCATCTTGCCTATTTATAGATTAAGCGCCACAATATTTGTGATGCCACCCCGAAAGCATAGTGCTACCACTAATGGTAAAATAGTGTTGCCACCCACGGTATAGTGTCGCAACCCACCAAATAGTATCGCCACTCACGACATAGTGCCGCCACTCATCGCATAGTGTCCCCACTCACCCATGACATAGTGCCGCCACCCATCGAATAGTTTCGCCACCCACGATTAAATACATCTAAACTCAGTCTATAATTATCTACACATCCCTAAAATTTAAACGTTTAGTCCCGGTTGGTCCAATCGGGATCAAAGATGGAGTAGAAAGTTTTTAAATCGTTGCATTGTGTTTTATTTCTGCAATAATAACATTTGGTCACTACTTTACTTTGGTTTTAATGTGATGAACTTATATTAATTTGGTCACTTCTCTATTCATAATGTTGTGTAATGGTTTTTGATATACTTATATAATGAAGATTTTGCCACTCCTCCATGAGCTCTAGTTCATCCCCATTTTTTCATACGATTTATCAAGATTTGGCGGCACCTCATCTATCCAAGGGTTCTAAAAGGTTAGCAACTCCATCCTTTCATCCGCCATTGCTAGTTTAGCTCATTTCATGTTCTAGAAGTAGAGATATTTGTAACCACTCATCTTTAAATTTCGGATGGATATAAACAAATAACATCATCATTATGCATAGACATATATATGTAATATAGTAAACAATAATAATAAAAAAATTATAACAAAAATAGGGTTAATTCAAAAAAGCTTCATAAGAAGACACACTAGCAAAAAACATATTTTTTCTCATTAGATCAATACGCTCGAGAGATAATAAATTTCACATATATGGGAGTACCTATATGGCGATCTCCTTGAAGATGTCTGAGGTTGGGATCCTAAAACATTTTCGAGAAGCTCCGCCATAGTGGTGTCCCTCTCGCACCATCTTGCAGTTTATAATTTCACAAGGATGCATCTTGACTATTTGTAGATTAAGCGCCACAATATTTGTGATGCCACCCCGAAAGCATAGTGCTACCACTAACAGTGAAATAGTGTATCCATCCACAACATAGTGTCGTCACCGACCGAATAGTATCGCCACTCACGGCATAATGTCGCCACCCACCGAATAGTGTTGCCACTCACGCATAATGTCTTCACTCACTCATGACATAGTGTCGTCACCCACTGAATAGTGTCGCCACCCACGATTAAATAAATCTAAACTTAGTCTATAATTGTATACACATCCCTAAAATCTAAATGTTTTGTCCCAGTTGGTCCAATTGGGACTAAAGATGGAGTAAAAGTTTTTAAATCAGTGCATAATTGTTTATTTTTCAATAATAACATTTGGTCACTAATTTACTTTGGTTTTAGTGTGATGAACTTGTATTAATTTAGTCACTTCTCTATTCATGATGTTGTGTATTGTTTTTCGGTATACATATATAATGCAGATTCACCAACAATGGATGTACGATGACCGATGCTTTGATGAGTTCATTAAAGGCCTGCATCATTTCCTCGGTGTGGCCGAGGAAAATAAGAGGAATGGTTTTATGTGTTGTCCATGTGATGTCTATAAGAATAAGAAAGATTACTCTTTCTCAAAAATCCTTCACAGTCACCTGTTTTGGTTTGGTTTCATGTCCAGCTAAAATTGTTGGACCAAGCATGGAGAAAGATGGGTTATAATGGAAGATATTGAAGAAGAAGAGGACGATGACAACTATCCTAGGTTTCCTAAATACGGTGATACTATAGTGGGGGAAGGTAAAGAATAGGCATCAAATGAGCCCGCTGATGATCTTGGTCGGGCCATTGCTGATGCACAAAGAGACAACGAAAGTGAAAATGAGAGGTTAAATTTGGAGCGCATGTTAGAGGATCACAATAAATTATTGTACCCAAATTGCGAAGATGGCAAGAAAAAGTTAGGTATCACATTGGAATTGCTGCAATGGAAGGTAGAGACTGGTCTATCTGACAAGAGATTTCAAAAGTTGCTAAAAACTATAAATAAGATGCTTCCAAAGGATAATGAATTTCCCGACAGTACGTATGAAGCAAAGAAGGTTGTCTGCCCTCTAGGATTAGAGGTGCAGAAGATACATGCATGCCCTAATGATTGCATCCTCTACTGCAGTGAGGAGTACAAGAATTTGAATGCATGACTGGTATGCGGTGCATTGTGGTATAAGACTAGTCGAGATGACCCTGGTGATGTTGAGGGTGAGAGCTCAAGAACAGGGTTCCTGCTAAGGTGATGTGGTATGCTACTATAATACTATGGTTGAAACATTTTTTCAGAAACAAAGATCATGCCAAGTTATTGCGATGGCACAAAGAAGATCGTAAGAAAGACGCGATGTTAAGACACCCCGCTGATGGGTCGCAATGGAGAAAAATCGAGAGAGAGAGAGAGAGAGAGAGAGAGTTTCCGAACTTTGCAGATGACGCAAGAAACTTAAGGTTTGGTCTAAGTACAGATGAGATGAATCCTTTTGGAGAGCAGAACTGCAGTCATAGCACCTGACCCGTGACTCTATGTATCTATAACCTTGCTCGTTGGTTGTTCATGAAGCGGAAGTTCATTATGATGCCAGTGCTCTTCCAAGGCCCGAAGCAACCCGACAACGAAATTGATGTGTACCTAAGGCCATTAGTTAAAGAACTTTTACAGTTGTGGCACGGACAAGGTGTACATATGTGGGATGAGTACAAACAATAGGAATTTGACCTACGAGCGTTGCTGTTCGTAACCATCAATGATTGGCCTTCTCTTAATAACCTTTCAAGACAAAAAAAGTGATACAATGCATGCACACACTCTTTATGTGAGACTGTAAGTATATATTTGGATAAATGTAAGGAGAATGTGTACCTGGGGAATCATCGATTTCTTCTAGTCAGGCATCCCTTAAGAAAGAAAGGCAAGCATTTAAAAGGTGAGGCAAATCACTGGAGGAAGCCTATCCATCCTACTAGTGATGATATATTTGGTATGGTCAAGGATTTAAAAGTAATCGTTAGAAAGGGTCCTGCCAGACAATCTGTTCCAAATGACGATAACGGACACGCACCCACGTGGAAGAAGAAATATATATTTTAGGAGCTACCATATTGGAAATTCCTAGAGGTCCGCTCTACAATCGGCGTGATGCACCTGGCTTTTGCGTGAACCTGCTAGGCTTCTTGGGCGTGTATGGGAAGTCAAAAGATACACCGGAAGCATGACATGATCAACAACATATGAAAGAACGAGACGACCTGCATCCGGAGAAGCATGAAGGTCCTGCTAGCTATGCTCTTACCAAAGAAGACAAGGTTTTTTTTGAATGCCTGAGAAGTATCAATGTCCCGTCTGACTCCTTATCGAATATAAAGGGAATAAAAAATGGCAGAGAAAAAATTCCAAAACCTAGTCTCATGGCTGCCACGTGCTTATGACGCAATTGCTTCCAGTTGCATTGAGGGGGCTTCTACCGTAAAATGTTCGAGTGCCCATTGTGAAGCTATGTGCGTTCTTCAATGCAATTTCTTAGAAGGTAATCGATCCAGAAAGTCTACAAAGGTTATAGAATGATGTGGTCCAATGTCTTGTCAGTTTCGAGTTGGTGTTCCCACCATCATTCTTCAATATTATAACGCATCTCCTAATTCACCTAGTCAAAGGGATTACCATTCTCGGTCCTGTATTTCTACACAATATGCTCCGCTTTGAGAGGTTCATGGGAGTCTTAAATAAATATGTTCATAACCGTGCTAGGACAGAAGGAAGCATCTCCAAGTGCTATGTAACAGAGGAGGTCATTGAGTTTTGTGTTGACTTTATTCCTAACCTTAAGCCTATTGGTGTTCCTCAATCGCGGCATGAGGGGAGACTAAGTGGAAAAGGAATGCTAGGAAAGAAAGCAATAATAAGTATGGACGGGCATTCTTTCACTCAAGCACACTACACAGTTGTACAAAATTCCACCTTGGTGGATTCATATATCGAGAAACACATGAATATTGTACGCCCCAAAAACCCATGGGAGTTTGACTCGTCGATTAAACATGAACACATGGCAACTTTTGGTGGTTGGTTGCGAACACCTCTCATGTATAACACCACTGTTAGAGATCAGCTGTACTTGTTGGCCAGGTCATCATTTTAGACTATATTTACTTTCCAAGGATACGAGATAAATAGGAATACATTTTACATGATAGCCCAAGATAAAAAGAGCACCAACCAAAACAGTGGTGTCTGCTTCGATGCAACAAACAACAATGGGCAAAAGGACACATATTATGGTTACATAGAGGAGATGTGTGAACTTGACTATGGACCTTCTTTTAAGGTCCCTTTGTTTTGGTGCAAATGGGTAAAGCTTACAGGAGACGGGGTAAAGGTAGACCAGAAGTACGAGATGACAACAGTGGATCTCAACAATCTTGGGTATAGAGACGAACCATTTGTCCTATCCAATGATGTGACTCAGGTTTTCTATGTGAAGGACATGTCTATCAAACAAAAAAATAAGAACAAATACATCATACGATGAGCCAAAGTGCCACATAGTTCTTTCAGGGAAAAGAAACATCGTGAGAGTGGAGGACAAGACAAACATGTCAGAAGATTATAATAAGTTTGATTAAATTCCGCCCTTCATAATGAACACTAACCCAAGCATCCTGTTAAATGATGAAGATGCTCCATGGATACGGCGCAATCATAAGCAAGGGACATACGCAAAGAATTTTTTATACCCAACACTAGATGGGCATGTTGGTGATGTGTAAGAATGTATTAAAACTTTTATGTAACTGTAGTGTGACGAAAAGGAAAACAAGGTCTAGTATAAACCCTAATACTGTCCATAACATTTTCTTGGAATATTAAACATGGTTTGAGGGGTATAAACCCTAATTATGTCCATAACATTGGTTTGAAATATTAAACAGGGTTCGAGGGGTATAAACCCTAATTTTGGGAAAACCCCAAGATCACCAAAGAGGGGTCATTTTATTCTTCTAAATAAACTTGCAATTAAATTGCTTAGCAATGCATGAGTTTGACACCAAAATGTGGATCTCATGTTTGTGAACATTTTGATATACTATACATATTTTCTGACTTAAAATGAATTTGTCCATATTTAATTCATTTTATATCATTATAAATAAAGGAATTTTTTAAATAAGGTTTATCAAATCTCCTCATTTTATTTTACTTCAAATGTGAAATATTGTAGCCGGTTGGTGGCTACAATGTAGATCTCATTTTTCTAAACATTTTGATATACTATACATATTTTTCTGACTTAAATGAAATAGTTATGAATTTCTCCATATTTACTTCATTTTAAATAAAGGAAAAGTTTTAAATAAGGTTTATCAAATCTCCACATTTTATTTTACTTAAATATGAAATATTATATTTTTAATGGGTAGATAATATTTTTTGATCATTTTTGTATATTATATGTATTTTTATGATTTTTAAATAATAAAATATGTTTTTTCGATTTATAATTAATACAATATTTTTTAAACAATAAATTATTTCATTTAAGTTGTATAACAGAGTATGATAATAGATTTCAATTATATATCTTTTCTGAAAATTTTGATATATAATACATAATTTTCAGAATTATAGAATAATAGATATTGATTTACTTATTGTCTGGATTGTCTAAAAATACATATTCCATAAGCCATTTAGTAGCTGCAACCGGGACTAAAGGTGGTCCTTGCGTGCAATTTTTGCAGCCGGCCCGAAATATCTTTAGTCCCGGTTGGTGGATGCAACCGGGACTAAAGGGCCATCAACCGGGACTAAAGTACCTTTAGTCCCAGTTCGTAGTTGCAACCAGTATTTAAGGGTTGGGGGTATATATGAAGGGAATATTCCCTAGAGTCAAATATAAGATGGCATATTTCATAAAGTTTATGATTAAGTTCTATAACTGTATGGATAGGGAAACATCAATACACGTGTGATATATAACCAAACAGTAGTTCTTAGTGAAACTCTGATCACTGGTTCATTGGTCAACTTATGATCAAAGGTTTCCTGATCATGAAGGTGCCTCGACCCCTAATTGACAATGAGATCATTTCATTAGGGAATGACATGATAATCATACCCTATCTATAGCATCGTATCACGATCATGTCACGACATTAAGGTTATGATGTTCAAGAAACATAGTGACTCTTTCCTTAGAATGTGAGACCATATCAAATCACTATCACCCGAGAATGCTTTGATGGCACACAACATCACTCAGTAAAATGGTGATCATAAAGGTAACATTGGGTATCCAGAGGAACATGTTGAGGAGACTGTGTGAAGAGCAGGATTTGTCCATACACGTGGCGGAATATACTCTGGGTCCACTCAGATAAGTTCTATCCATAAGCTGCACAGCGTGTGACTAGGTCACGGGGATATCACTTATCGGATCGAGTAAAGATGGTATTGTTGGTAACGAGGTTCAACACTGACATGGGGATGTCACTTGATCAAAAATTCGGACAACACATCATCGCAAACACAAAAGGAATAAGACACAATGTTTACGGTTCAACGACAAATATCGTTGAGTAGACATGTGGTCATTATGGATATCCAGATTCCGATGTTGATCATTGGTCATAGAGGAGTCTTGGTCATGTCTATAGTATTCACGAACTATTGGGTAGCATGCTTAAGGTCTTGACGAAGCTTGGAGATTGTTAATGGCTGGTTTGAATCACTGAAGAAGCGAGAACAGAGAAACCAGAAAATTCTAGGGAGATCTGAAGTCGTTCAGGGAAAGAATAAGTAAAAGGACCGGAAAAAGGTTTTCGAATAAATGGTTATTTAAATATGATTATTATATATAAGTTATGAATTAATATATTATAAAAGAATATTTAAATAAAGATTTATAAAAGGCATCTTAATAGTTAGCCAAAATCCCGGAGGGATTTTACCTACAAAAGAAACGGACGGAAAAGGGCAAAGGAAAGCTGTTTTTGAAATAGCCCACGTGGGCGATGAATAGTTCGAGCCACACATGGGTGGAAGATACTGTGCACTGCTCGCACACCAGCTGCTGAGCCGAATGCGCCGGGAGGATGGCCCACCCGGCCAGGGAAGCACAGCTACGCCGGGACGTGCGCTCGCGCCCCACCTGCCGATGGCTGCCGCCTCCTCCCTGCATGCTGCTACCTATCGCCTACTAGGCCGAGGCCGGGTGGCCCACCCGGGTCACCCAAAGGGCCCAGCCGGTTGCTGCCCGAAAATTCACTTTTTCCTTTGTTTTATTAGTCCCACATTGGGACCTAAAAGTGGAGGGACCCCCTCCCTCCGCCTATATAAAGAGGTGCCCATGGGAGGATTAAAACACACCAGTTTCCACCTGGAAATCAATAAACGGCCTGTGTTGCCTCTATCCTCTATCTATCTCTTGCGACAGTGACCCCCTTATCAGGGTCGTGCGAGCGATGGGTTCTTTACCACGGAGAGCCGTCGCTCTACGAGATTCGGAGCTGGGAGATCTATTTCTGCAATCTCGGCTGTATCAAGGAGACGAGGGGGTTGTCCTAAAGCGTCGTACGTGTGTGACTCCCTCTGGCGGCACCGTGTTTTTGATGCTAGTAGTTTTCGTGGAGATGGAAGGACATCGTGACCTCAAGGTTAGTGTCGGGGCATCTTCTTCATCCACGTTACTCGCGGTACATTAACCACGCTCGATCTTCAAAGGTATGAATACCGTATCTCCTCCCGTTACTGCATTACTAGTAGATAGATCTTGGACTTTCGGGGTTGCCGTGTAGTAACTTTTTTGATTTTCTGCACTGAACCCCAACAATATAAACGAGCGCTCCCCGGTCCCGGTTGCTAGCTGCAACCGTGACTTAGCAAATCAACACGCCGACCCACAAGAGGAGGAGGGCGTCACTGTCATCATCGTCGCAAGGAGGAGGAGGCCACGCCGCCTTCGTCGTCCGTAAATTCGCCGTCGTCGTGCACCATCGTACTGTGAGCCACCTCTCCTCTCCCTGTGCTGCCCGTCTTCGTTGCTCGCCGCCATCGTGTCAACACCCGGATTTTTCAATCCTAGATGCATGTTATGCCATACATCGCAATCCCAGGATTACCATTTTTGCGAGACATAACAGAATTGGATACCATAGTACATCACCCATTACAAACGATACATAAGTTCTTACACAAATAGGGATCTCACGATCCAGTTCTTAATACAACTTCAAGCAGCGGAATACATAATAATAACGGTAGCATAGGCGAAGCTCCATCTTCGGGGTCACAGGCAATGCTGACGATGGGAGATGATCCTAGTTGTCGTAACCTCCCTGGGGTCCATCCTCCAGGTACTCCTCTTCATAGTCTGGCCATGGGAATAGCCAAGGACAAAGCCATGAGTACTCTTTAAGTACTCACAAGCTAAAACTAACAGGTAAAGGTGTTTTTGGATAATAGGACACTAGGCTCTAGGGTTGTTTTGCAAAAGCCAGATTTATTTCTACTAAGTTCCGAAGCTAGTCACAATTTTATAACTCCTAGGTGGGATCTTGTAACTCAGGTCACAACTCTGTTGTGGTCAAGTAAAAGTCTCAATTCATTTCACAAGTCATTTTTAAAAGTCTGACGGGGGAACAGTATGGCCACTCCAACTGTCCATAACCGCGGACGCGACTATTCGAATAGTTTGACACTCTGCAGAGATTGTACACTTTCACCACAACATTAGATACATCCGTCAGGAACAAATCCTGAATTCACCATACTCAGTATGCGGATAATCAATCCTAACCTTTCAATTACAGGCCCTAGTATAAGCACCTCTCCTGTGAGTTTGGCCTCCCAACCATGACAAACTGTCATCTTGGGTACTGCACAGGTGGACAATCTTCACAAGGTAGCCTCATCTCAGACCTTGGCCATGAGGGAACTAATACTAAGGTATATAAGTTTCCAGTCAAGCCCTACCCAATATTCGGGTATTGTGGTTGTATGATAAAATTGGAATGGTATCGCATCCAGACAACCATCAGTTTTATAAAGGGCTAAGGCTCATGCCTCAACATTTTCATCACCAAAATCATCAAGTGTTCAGAAACACATGTCCAAAACATTTCAATAGAATGGTCCATCATTCCAAGGTTTTCATAACCATTTTTCCACCAAGTAAACCCATCTAAAGTTGATCAAGTTTTATGCTTAGCACTAGCATCTACAGGTGGGGGTAGTACTAATGAGGGGTGGTGAACTAGTGGAGTTTCAACTAAGTACAACCTTATATCCTAGGATGATATCAAGATTTCTAACTTAGGCCAAATTTTATGCTCTTTATGCAACCTTCAGAATCTTTCTCTTATCTATAAGTCACTTAAGTGAACTCTAAGTTAAAGATTTGATAAATAAATAAAGTAAGAAGCTTGCAAATAAAACTAGGATTGGTTTATCAAGTGGGTATGATGACATATGCTTAAGGCATATAGTAGACATAGTAACAAGCAAGTATTTACTTGCACAAAATCAGTATAAGCTTGCTAAATTGCAAGTGTTAGCTTGCATAGGTCAACTTGATTAGTAAGGCTTGCACATTCACTAGTAGTATTAGGCTTGCCTTGTGCAGAGCAGTGGTTGAAGTTCTCCTCGGCTTCTTCTTCGTAGTATCCTTCTTCCTCCTCGTATCCTTGGTCGGTACTAGCGTCTATGAATAAATACGAGGTACACAATCACCAAACAATACTTAACTACTTGCAATCATCACACACAAGGGTCCTATAGATGATCTAGCATCATCACTAACATTAGAAGGTTAAGGCTTGGTTTAGTTCCTTTTATTTTTAGAAAAGTAATTTCTACTCATTGAAAAACTACTTAAGATTTAATATTCTCCAAACCAAACATGGGATCATGTTGACACATGTCATCACCACATATTGTAGTCCATGGGAATGTGATTTAAAGTGGTGTCACAATTTAATAAGGTTTTACCCTTTTATTCTAATTAATTAAAGTGGCTAGAAATGCCTATGTAGCATTCTTTTATTACTTGAACATTATTTCTGCAAGTAAACCTATATATTTTTATATATTCTGAAAGGTATGGTTAAATGTGATTTTTGAGAGTTGAAATCAACTCAAAATCTATTATGGTTTAAATTTGAAAAATGTTTGAATGAAGAAAAGCTTCTGCCTTGTTATTTTTACTAAGGATGATCTACAGATCCAAATGACTTGAATCCAACGGTCTTGGATTCAGCATTCACAGACCTTTTCAAAAAAAATGGTTTCATTCAAATTGGTGCACTGAATCGATCTGGGTTGATTTTTGAAGTTGGGTACAGAAGTGTGTTTGACTTAAAATAGAAAAGATTTAATTCAAATCACTGGGCTGCGCGGGAAAAGTTAACGGGCCGGCCTGCTAAGCGCAGTGCTTCCGCGGGCTGCTTAAGTGGGTGTCCCCACTCGTCAGTGACATGGGTCTGGTTCGAGATGATTCTAATCCAACAGCTAGGAGTCATCATCGACGCGAGACAACGCCGGCGAGAACGAAACCTAGCGCGGACAGTGGGGGGGTGCTGGGGGCTCACCGGGGTACTGGCAAGGGTCAGCGAGGCAGGCGAACGACGAAGTCGACGACGGCGAACTCAGGGGTGGTCGCGGCAGCTCCTGGGGTGGACGAAATCGATGGCTCCCTTCTTCTCCAGAGGCGGCGGGCTCCGGTGAAATTCCGGCGGGGTGGTGCTCGCCTTGCTCTGAGGATGGTGTGGCACGATCAGTGAGGAGAGGGGAGTGAGATGGTGTGATGAAATCGAGCGGGGGTGGCCTCTATTTATAGTTGAGCGAGGGGACCGTCGGGGCGCACGGTGAGCTCGTCGGCGGCGATGTTACAGGCGGCTATTGGCATGGGCAAGGGTAGGGGACGGTGTGGTGTCTCTTGGCGATGCTCAACGACATGGTTTTGAGGCATGGGGCGGTGCGGCTTGGTCTGGAACGGGCGATGCTCTGCGCGGCAGAGGCGGCGTCTTCGACGGCGAGTGGTGGCTATGCGTCACGGGGCGGCGAACGGGGATGTCTGGTAGTCTCCTGGGTCGATGGGGATTGTGTATGCACGCGGCAAGGGCGACGCACGGTCTGTGGGCTTCGGTCGAGGGTGGTGCTCTGGCGCACGCTCGGCATGGTCTCTGGCGGTCTGGGCGCAGTTCGTGCGCGTGGTCCAGGGCTTGGCAAGGCTCGAGCAGTGGACAGGGAGTGGCGGTGGACGGTGGGCTGCCTCCTAGACATGCTGGCTAGGCTTGCTGCTGCTCCTAGCTTGCTGTCGACTATGGGGTAGCAAGGGTGTGCTCGGCTATTCACCATTGATGGCAATGGCAAGCTCACAGTGGTGCTAGTGCTTGGTAAATCTTGCTAGATGATCTACTGAGCTGGTTGTGAGCTAAATAGGGAACCAGTTAGGCAAGAATCACTGCTCACAATAGTGTTTGATGTTTGTTTGATTTGTGTATGCAACCTGTTTGATGAAATGGACGCATGAAATCAAGTTTTGAATTTTGAAAAGATTTTTGGTGGGTTTGCTAGATTGTTGCTGGTGAGTCTGCAGATGCTTGGGTTTTGAAAGTTGAGCTTGTTTGAGTGGTTTTTGAAAAAGTGGGATCTTCCCATATGATAAAGATTCAATTTTGAATTGTCATTTAAACTATGCATTTGAAAGTTTCTGGATGATCACAAAGTGGGCCTTGATACCTTGTTATGAGTATATTCAAGGGGTGCAAAGATCCAGAAAAGTTTCCATTAGGTTCTGAAAGTTTGAGACAGCCAAAGTAGGCATGAGAGTTAAATTGGTCAAAGTGACCATTCATTTAATATATGTGTTTTGATTTACTTGTCTTTAGGAAGAGTGTGGGAAATGTTTTAGATGATGTTTATTTCACCTAAGAAACATTTTACAAGCAATGAAACAATCAAACAAGGTGGTTCCAAAGAATTTCAAAATCCATACATACACATATGCATGCATTCATAATTTTATTTAGAAATTTTTTTGTTAACCCTAAATGTTGATGACTAGTGCTTGATGATTTAAGTTTAGTATTTTTGGGATGTTACACGTCGTCTGTAGGATCTAGGAGGAGGGGTCTGGCCATGATGACATCATGGCGATGTCATGTTGACGTCACCGCTAGGGTGGCCCCGGGCCCCCTCTACCAGCCATTTTTTCAATATCTTTTATTCTATAAACTCAGTATCTTTTATTCTGTTAATCAGAAAAATATGTGTAATATGTCAAAATGTTTAGAAAAATGAGATATATCTTTTAAAGCTATAGTAATGCATCATGCAGAATCTTTTAAAGATATAAATGTGTGACAATGTGTAATTCTTTTAATAATATCCCAAAAAATGATTTAAACCCATATTAATTCAGGAAAATTCATAATTAATTCATAAAAATATGAATAATATACCAAAATATTGAGAAAAATGAGATCTACATTATAGCAGCAAAAGCAAGCATCATTGCAACAATTATAATGATATCATTAGTAGAGAACTAAAACAACCCTCTCATATGAATATGGGGTTTTGGGGAATGTTGTAATTAGAGCATCCCAAATCCATTTAAACTGATGATTTTGTATTCAGTGTTTGTTCCATACCCTTAACAATGGCATTCCATTCATTGCGAGGATAATTCTTGGAGTTTCCTTTATAGTGTTCCTATTTTAGGGTTTATAACCCTCAGACCTTGTTTAAAAAGGACAAGCATCCCATAAGGTTTCATTTATGTACCATTTCACTTGTCATATTATCATTGTTGCTTAATGCCATGTGTTGATTGTTTCCCTTCTTTTCCATTATTTTATCTTTCTTTTGGTTTAGTTAAGCTATGGACGACCACAACAGACATAGTGAACAGATATTGTTTGACTTTATAAACGAGGGTGTAGTATATGAAAAATCACAATTTCTGAACGAGTTCAGTGATGGAATGGAGCTAGATCCAATAACAAACAAAGGTCAAACAAGAAATTATGGCAAAGAAAATGTTGGACCCTTAACAAAGTCCGGTGAAGTATATTAATTAATCCTCTAGTGACCACTAGATGCATTAATTTATTTATATATATATAAAAATATTAACGAATCTCTCTCTTTTTTTAGCCCTCCAGATCGAGCCAATCTGCTAGCTGAAGGCAACGAGGTTCGACCAAAAAGTTGGCCGATAATGCGGTACTCACAATTGAAGAAGCCGCTGAAGATGGTGGACCGTTGACACCCAGAGAGAACACAATTGCATATGTAAATCAATGTGGAGTTATTGTTAGGGACAACATCCTGATAACCACTCGAGAATAGAATAAGCCAACAAAGGAAGCTAAAGTTAGTTTTGTCGACCAAAGATCCAAAGATATGCTTTGGGATAAGCTCTTGTCACATTTCAACCTACCGGTCTTGGCAACTGAAGATCTCACAAAGTGCATGCAGTTGAAATTCAAGGAGTGGGCTCTTAAGAAGATGGCCACACAATTTCATACGCAGAATAAAAGATTATACACTAAATATGTCAAGGAAAAAAACTCCAACATTCACTAGACCACTAGAGAAAATACGTGATCAATGTGACGAGTTTGTGGAGTACAATAAATTGGAAGAAGCTAAGCAAAGGGAAGCTACAAATAAGGAAGATGATGCGAAAATAAATATCACCATGTTGTGAGGATAGGTGGCTACAAGGGTGCCGTGTCTAAATAAGGAAAAACTGAGGTCGCCCTGATTGATAAAGGGATCATTCCAGCTACAGTGGATTGGCCCGAGAGGTCAAGAAATTGGTTTTTTGGGCATGGAGGATCGTTGGACCCACAAACAGTAGAGATTATTGGAAGTAAACAAATTGGTGAACTGCAACATCCCAATTTTTTCCTATTTTGGAATGTTATAAATAAAATTTAATAAGTTGATTGAATTGTTTGATCTTGTTAAAAATGTTGAATAAAAAGAAACTTTTAATGTTTGTTGAAATTACACTAATAAAAAATAAAAAGAAGTGGAATAACATGACTATCATATTGGTTGGGAAGTTTTGCAAAGATCCAAAGCTTAAGGTTATTCACTAAATGTATAATTTGTAATAAATTGGGCAGGAATAAAGTATCACTATATGTCCTAAAAATAATTAGGATATTATCAAACCCCATACCCTATTTTGAATTTCTCTAAAAAATACACTATGCATAATGGCAATCTTGTTATTTTGGTTTTGACCAAAACTACAGTCTATAAATATTAATGGGTGTGTTTTGAATTTAGAAAATTTTAGAAACAAGAATCAAGTCTTTTGGAGTTTAAATGCAAAAGATATAAAAGTAATACAAAATAGAAAAAGGAATAAAGAATAAAAAAGAACATCAACCCTACCCCCCGGACCGCTCTAGCCCAGCCCACCTAACACCTCCCTAGCCACCAGACATGCGTTGTGTAGCAGCCTTGACATGCCTTAGCCACAAAGATCCATCCAACCCGCAGAGCCCCCCTCTATTTTTTCCCTCTCTCCCGCTGACACATGGGACCCACCTCGGTCTCCTTCCTCCTCCCGACGGGTGACCGCGATGAGCACGTCTGATATGTCTAAAACGTATCTACTTTTCCGAACACTTTTGCTATTGTTTCTCCTCTAAACTTGTGTGATTTGGATACAACTAACACAGACTGACGCTGTTTTCAGCAGAATTACCTGGTGTCTTGTTTTTGTGCAGAAAATCAACTATCAGGAAAAATCCCGTAAAATATGCCAACAATTATATTGCACAAGAAGATCGACGGAGCCAGAAGAAGAGACGGATAAGGGACCTAGGGGGCCCACACCCCTGCCAGGTGCGGCCCCACCACTGGCCGCGCCTAGGGGGGTGCAGCCACCCCAGGCACCCCCTCGGCCTCCCTCTGCACCTATAAGTTGCCTCTCGACCTAAATAGCAAGGAGGGTTCGATAGTTTACTAGAAAGAGTTCCGCTCCACTGCCGCCACCAGAAACCAAGATTCGGATCCAGAAACTCCGTTCTGGCACCCTGCCAGGACGGGGAATTTGGAGAGGATCATCGCCATCGTCATCACCAACGCATCTCCATCAACCATCGATGTTTCCCTCATCCATGAGTGAGTAATCCCCCGGTGTAGGCTTGGGGATTGTAAAATCCCAAAAATACTAAACTTAAATCATCAAACTCTAATCATCAAAATTAGGGTTAACAAAAACTTTTCTAATTAAAATTATGAAGGCATGCATATGTGTGCGCATTTAAATTGAAATTCTTTTGGACCACCATGTTTGTGTGTTTCCTTGCTTGTAAAATGTTTCTTAGGTGAAATAAACATCATCTAAACATTTCCCAAACTTTTCCTAAAGACAAATAAATCAAAACCAATAAAATAAAGGAATGGTCATTTTGACCAATTTAACTCCCATGCCTACTTTGGCTGTCTCAAACTTTCAGAACCTAATGGAAACTTTTCTGGATCTTTGCACCCCTTGAATGTACTCATAACAAGGTATCAAGGCCCACTTTGTGATCATCCAGAAACTTTCAAATGCATAGTTTAAATGACAATTCAAAATTGAATCATTATCATATGGGAAGATCCCACTTTTTCAAAAACCACTCAAACAAGCTCAACTTTCAAAACCCAAGCATCTGCAGACTCAACAGCACCAATCTAGCAAACCCACCAAAAATCTTTTCAAAATTCAAAACTTGATTTCATGCGGCCATTTCATCAAACAGGTTGCAGACACAAATCATCAAAATCCTAAACACTATAGTGAGCAGTGATTGAAGCCTAACTTGTTCCCTCTCTAGCTCACAACGAACTCAGTAGATCATCTAGCAAGATTAACTAAACACTAGCACCACTGTGAGCTTGGCATTACCATCAATGGTGAACAGCCGAAGCCAACCTTGTCACCCCCATGTCGACAGCAAGCTAGGAAGAGAAGCAAGTCTAGCCAGCATATGCAGGGAGGCGCCCACCGCCACCCCCTGTCCTAGCCACGAGCGTTGCCAAGCCCTGGACAACACGGACGAACCATGCCAACCTTGCCAGCGACCATGCCGATCGTGCGCCAGAGCGCCACCCTCGACCGAAGCCCACAGACCACGCGCCGCCCTCACCGCGTGCATACACAATCCTCACCGACCCAGGAGACCGCCAGACATCCTTGTTCGCCGCCCCGTGCCGCACAGCCACCCCTCGCCGTCAAATACGCCGCCTCTGCCGCGCAGAGCACCGTCGCTTTCCGACCAAGCCGCACCACCCCACGCCTCAAAACCATGTCGTTGAGCTTCGCCAGGGAACACCGCATCGTCCCCTACCTTCGCCCATGCCAATAGCCGCCTGTAACATCGCCCCCGACGAGCTCACCTTGCGCCCCTTCGGTCCCCTCGCTCGACTATAAATAGAGGCCACCCCCAGTCGATTTCTTCACAACACCTCACTCCCCTCTTCCCACTGATCGTGCCACACCGTTCCTGGAGCAAGGCGAGCACCACCTCGCCGGAATTTCACCGGAGCCCGCCGCCTCTGGAGAAGAAGGGCGCCATCGATTTCGTCCACCCCAGGAGCTGCCGCGACCACCCCTTAGTTCGCTGTCGTCGACTTCGTCGTTCGTCCGCCTCGCCGACCCTCGCCTACACCCCGGTGAGCCCCCAGCACCCCTCACTAGCCGCGCGAGGTTTCTTTCTCGCCGGCGTTTCCTCGCGTCGATGATGACTCCCAGCCGTTGGATTAGAATCAGATCGAACGATCCACATCGCGTCGTACCGCTTCGCCCCTCCCTGTCTCACTGACGAGTGGGGACACCCACTTAAGAAGCCCGCGGGAGCACTGCGCTTAGCACGCCGGCCCGTTAACTTTTCCCGCGCAGCCCAGTTATTCAAATTAAACCTTTTCTATTTTATTTCAAACTCACTTCTGTACCCAACTTCAAAATTCAACCCAGATCGATTCAGTGCACCAAATTTAATGAAACTAATTTTGTTAGAAAGGTCTGGGAATGCTGAATCCAAGACTATTGGATTCAAGTCATTTGGATCTATAGATCACCCATGGTAAAAATAACAAGGCAGGAGCTTTTCTGCATTCAAACATTTTTCAAATTTAAACCATAATAGCTTTTGAGTTGATTCCAACTCTCAAAAATCACATTTAACCATACCTTTTAGAATATATAAAAATATATAGGTTTACTTGCAGAAATAAGGTACAAGTAATAAAAGAATGCTACATAAGCATTTCTAGACACATTAATTAATTAAAATAAAAGGGTAAAACCTTATTAAATTGTGACACCACTTTAAATCACATTTCCTTGGACTACAATATGTGGTGATGACATGTGTCAACATGATCCCATGTTTGGTTTGGAGAATGTTAAATCTTAAGTAGTTTTTCAATGAGTAGAAATTACTTTTCTAAAAATAAAAGGAATTAAACCAAGCTTTAATCTTGTAATGTTAGAGATGATGCTAGGTCATCTATAGGACCCTTGTGTGTGATGATTGCAAGTAGTTAAGTATTGTTTGGTGATTTTGTATCTCGTATTTATTTATAGACGCTAGTACCGACCAAGGATACGAGGAGGAAGGAGGATACTACGAATAAGAAGCCGAGGAGAACTTCAACCACTGCTCTGCACAAGGCAAGCTGATGCTATACCTATGCAATCTTATACTGATATTGTGCAAGCTTTATTAACTAAGTGGACCAATGCAAGCTAACCCTTGCAAGATACCCCACTGATGCCACAAACCACTACTTGTTACTATGCCCACTATATGCCTTAAGCATATGTGATCATATCCACTTGATAAACCAATCCTAGTTTTATTTGCAAGTCTATTACTTTATTTCTTTATCAAAGCTCTTACTTAGAGTTTACTGAAATAAATGATAGATACTAGAAAAATATGGCAAGGTTGCATAAAGAGCATAAAATTTGTCCTAAGCTAGATAATCTTGATGTCATCCTAAGGCATGAGATTGAACTTAGATAAAACTCCACTAGTTTACCACCCCTCATTATTACTTACCCCCACCTGTAGATGCTAGTGCTAAGCATGAAACTTGATCAACTTTAGATGGGAATACTTGGTGGAAAAATGGTTATGAAAACCTTGGAATGAAGGATCATTCTATTGAAATGTTCTGGACATGTGTTCCCGAACACCTGATCATTTTGGTGATGAAAATGTTGAGGCATGAGCCTTAGCCCTTTATAAAACTAATGGTTGTCTGGATGCGATGCCATTCCAATTTTATTGTACAACCACAATACACGAATATTGGGTAGGGCTTGACTGGAAACTTATATACCTTAGTATTAGTTCCCTCACGGCCAAGGTCTAAGCTGAGGCTACCTTGTGAAGATTGTCCGCCTGTGCAGTACCCAAGATGACAGTTGGTCAGGGTTGGGAGGCCAAACTCACAGGAGAGGTGCTTATACTAGGGCGTGTAATCGAAAGGTTAGGAATTATTATCCGCATACTGAGTATGGTGAATTTAGGATTTGTTCCTGACGGATGTATCGAATGTTGTGGTGAAAGTGTACAATCTCTGCAGAGTGTCAAACTATTCGAATAGCCGCGTCATGATTATGGACAGTTAGATGGCCATCTTGTTCCCCGTCAGACTTTTCAAAATGACTTGTGAAATGAATTTAGACTTCGACTTGACCACAATAGGGTTGTGATATGAAATACAAATTCCCACTTAGGAGTTATAAAATTTTGACGAACATTCGTTGCTTCTAAACTTAGTAGAGGTAAATCTGGCTTTTGCAAAACAACCCTAGAGCCTAGTGTCCTATTATCCAAAAACACCTTTTTCCTGTTAGTATTAGTTTGCGAGTACTTAAAGAGTACTCATGGCTTTGTCCCTGGCTATTCCCATGGCCAGACTATGAAGAGGAGTACCTTGAGGATGGACCCCAGGAAGGTTACGACAACTAGGATCATCTCCCATTGTCATTATTGCCTGTGACCCCGAAGATGGAGCTTCGCTTATGCTACCGTTATTATTACGTATTCCGCTGCTTGATGTTGTATTAAGAACTGGATCATGAGATCCCTATTTGTGTAAGAACCTATGTATCGTTTGTAATGGATGATGTACTATGGTATCCAATTCTGTTATGTCTCGCAAAAATGGTAATCCTGGGATTGCGATGTATGGCATAACAGGCATCTAGGATTGAAAAATCCGGGTGTTGACAAGTTGGTATCAGAGCCATCCTGACCATAGGAGACCCTAGTTAGGCTGGACGTTTAAAACCAAAAACTTATTTTCCAAAACCAAAGAAAACAAATATTTAAAAAAACTTATTCTCATTCTTATCCCTTTGATTCTTTCATGAAAATTCATGTTCCTCAAAAACTCTTGCAAAAATACATAAAATTGGACACACTTGACTACTCTACTAACTTACTCATCCTATATTCTTATAGATGGACGTGAAGTACATCAAGTTTTACCAACTTGGGAATGGAGGAGACCTGATCTTTGAGAGGGATTTGGACCAGCTTTCGGAAATTCTGGAGCGTCCTCACCCCGAGTTCTTCGGATCTCAGCTCAATGATCAAGGAGGAGAAGATCTGTAGTGGCTAATTGTTGCAAGTCTCCGAGGAAAGATTGGACCTCCCACTGCGGAGGGAATGCAGGTTACCTTGAGGGAAAACAACTGGCTCGATGGACTTGCCAGAGCCATGCAAGAAGCTCTTTCCCGTCTGTGTGGGCAGAGCATCAATCAGATCAAGGGTACTCGCTTTGAGTTTTGCCCAAGGCGTGATGCTAATGGACAACCACTGGAAGCCCCATACCACCCCGAGCTGAAGACCCAATTGGACCACCTTAGCTTCATGATGTACGATCATCAGCAGGAGTTGGACAACTGCCGTGACTACTGCAACCACAAGTCTGCCATCATCAAGACGAAGGACCAGACCATCGCCCTGCTAGCAAATGATCGCAAGTCTCGCCGCCGTCAGCTCGACAAGAAGGAGAGCATCATTGTTCGTCTTCATCCGCATCTCATCTCTGGAGGAGACCATCCACGAGAGAGACATGCAGTTGGAGGAAAGGGAGAATGCCAGAGAGGATCTTCGTGGAGACCCCTACTCCTATCTCAGCGATGACGACGATTTTCTGGAGGATCAGGCTATGGATTTCTTCACCGATGAGGATGATTTCGCCTTCATCGATGATGATGAGGATGATGAAGCCACAGATTCCGAGGAGTAGTAGCACTTGAGCACTAGCGTAGTGAGTAGTATTCGGTCCCACTGTATCGTAGTTCTTAGAATGGTTCTTAAAACCATCTGCTTTCCTTTGATGTGGTGTGTGTTGTATCGTGTGCTATGAATGAATGAAAAAGCAAGTTGCTAGAAAAATCTGAGTCAAACCTTAAAAACTTTTCAAATACCCCAAAACTTTAGAAATTTCCCTCTTTTCTCACGATCTATCTTAATCTTCAGATGCCACGTGGAGGAAGTGGTTCAACCCCGGACCCGATGTTGCAGATTCTGCAAATGTTGACTTCTGACCGTGAAGCTGAAAGAGCGGAACGTCAAGCCAACCTAGCCACCCTTCAGCAGATAGCCCAGCTAGCCCACAACAACCAAGGCCATGGAAATCAGGACCACCATGGATCCAAGCTCAAGAATTTCCAGAATACCAACCCACCTGTTTTCACTAAGTCAGAAGAACCCCTCGACACCGATGATTGGCTGCAAACCATGGAAAATAACTTAGAAGTAGCCGGAGTGGAAGCCAACGAGAAAGTCCTGTTCGCCACCCACTATCTAGCCGGAGATGCCAAAGCATGGTGGAACAGTGTTCGCGCAATGACCAAAGGCCAGATGATGACCTCGGAGGAATTCAAGGTCAAGTTTAGCAGAACCCATGTGCCACCGGGTTTGATAAAGAGAATGAGAGACAAGTTCAGAGAGCTGAAGCAAGAAAGGATGCCTGTAGTGGAATACCGTTACAAATTTTTGTCATTAGCTAGGTATGCCCCAGATGAAATAGACACTGAAGCCAAGAAGAAAGAAAGATTCCTGAATGGTCTGCATGATGAGATGCAGATGGTGTTAGTCAATATCCCCTTTGCGGATATTGAAGCCCTTGTCGACTCTGCTATCCAGATGGAAGGAAAGATCAACCAAGCCAATGAGAACCGCAAGCGTCGTATGATGCATCAGCCAGGAACCCATCAGACCCCAAAGTATCGCCCTAACCCATCTCCAGGATTTGCCCCAAGGACCAACAGACCCCCGATGAACCGTCCGACCTATCCCAACCGTGGAAACCCTAGACCCGAAGGAAATCACAACAACCCCGGCAACTCTAGCAATTTCAATTGTGCCCCACCCAAGTTCAACCACAACAATGTTACCGCCAACACCAACACTGCCCTGAGGACTGGAAGCAACGTTGTGCCTGTAGCAGCCAAGGACAAGTCGCAAGTGACCTGTTATGACTGTGGAAATAAAGGCCACTATTCCAACGAGTGCCCCAACAAGAAGAATGCTACAGCCCCCAATACCAATGTCCCAGCTCAACAGCAGCGTCGTGTTCAGCCAGGAAGAAGATTTGCCCCAGGGAATTCGCTCAACCGCAACGGCCGTATTTTTCTCATGCATGCTGAAGAAGCTCTGGAAGCGCCAGACGTTGTGCTGGGTATGTTTTCTATTAATTCAGTACTGGCATGAGTGTTGTTTGATTCTGGTGCATCGCACTCATTTTTCACCGAAGAATTTGCCTGCACTAGTAAAATTCAACCAACCAAACTGAAGCATGTTATGATTGTTCAAATTACCGGATCAACCACCAAGGCTAGGCAAATTTGCAAAGCCGTCCCTATCCGAA
Source organism: Avena insularis (assembly GCA_023614405.1). NCBI lineage: Eukaryota > Viridiplantae > Streptophyta > Magnoliopsida > Poales > Poaceae > Avena > Avena insularis. The sequence goes on along the minus strand of CM042697.1, from coordinate 290,759,165 downwards.
TCCATGGCATAGATTTTTATGCAAATGTGATAGTACTCGGAACTAAAGGTTTGGAAGTAGTACTAGGAATGGATTGGATGTCCAAACATAAAGGATTAATTGACTGTGCCAAGAAAGCCATAACTATGACCAGTACCGCCGGAATATCAGTCAAGCATATATCTGAAACCTTACCCCGCCAATTCAAGTGTAACAAGAGTATAGCCCAACCTACCATTGACCAAGTCCAGATAGTCTGTGAATACCCTGATGTATTTCCAGATGTTTTGCCCGGTATGCCTCCAGATCGGGATATCGAGTTCATCATCGAACTAATCCCCGGAACTGGACCCATAGCCCAGATACCATATAGTATGAACCCGTCAGAGCTTGCAGAACTGAAGAAGCAACTGGATTCCATGCTGGAAATTGGATTGATTCAACCAAGTGCGTCACCTTGGAGATCACCTGTCTTGTTTGTGGACAAGAAGGATGGAGGTAACCGTTTGTGTACAGATTATCGGAAGTTGAATGATGTCACCATCAAGAACAAGTACCCCTTGCCCAAGATAGAGGATTTGTTTGATCAGTTGACCGGTGCCAAAGTGTTTTCTAAGATTGATCTTAGAACTGGTTATCATCAACTCAAAATTCGTGCAGAGGATATTCCAAAGACTGCCTTTACCATCAGATATGGATTGGATGAGTATACGGTCATGTCTTTCGGATTAACCAATGCCCCCGCTTATTTCATGAATCTCATGAATAAGATTTTTATGGACTTCTTGGATAAGTTTGTCGTTGTTCTCATCGATGACATTCTGATTTATTCCAAATCAGAAGAAGAACATGAGCTACACCTAAGGACCATTCTTGGAACCCTTAGAGAGCATCAGCTGTATGCAAAGTTTAGCAAATGTGAATTCTGGTTACAGGAGGTAGGATTCCTCGGTCACATTGTATCAGTAGGAGGATTCTGTTGACCACCAAAGTGAAAGATGTAGAAGATTGGCAAGCCCCAACCACTCAAACCCAAGTTCGTGCATTTCTCGGATTGGTGGGATATTACTGCAAATTCGTAGAAGGATTCTCTAGTATCGCCAGACCCATGACCCAATTGCTGAAGAAGGACAAGAAGTTTGAATGGATCGACAAATGTGAAGCGAGTTTTCAAGAACTCAAGAGGAGATTGATTTCAGCCCCAATCTTGATCATGCCGGATATCACGAAGCCCTTCGATGTGTATTGTGATGCATCCAAGATTGGTCTCGGATGTGTGCTAATGCAAGAAGGAAAAGTTATATCTTATCTATCGCGACAACTGAAGCAACATGAGCAAAACTACCCAACCCATGACCTCGAACTCACAGCCGTAGTTCTAGCCCTGAAGACATGGAGACATTACCTGATGGGAAACCGTTGTGAAATTTATTCGGATCACAAGAGCCTGAAGTATATATTCACTCAGAAGGATCTGAATATGAGGCAGATAAGATGGATTGAGCTAATCAAGGATTACGATCTGGACATTCACTATCACCCAGGTAAAGCCAATGTAGTAGCCGACGCCCTTAGCAGATTGCCGTGCCGCTTGAACTCCATGATTTTGAAGGAGCAACCAAGTTTGCACAAAGAGATGGAAGCTTTTCGAATGGAATTAGTAAGTGAAGGATTTTTGGCTAGCATAGACCTCCAGCCCACTTTGATCAGTCAGATCAAAGAGGCGCAGAAGGGAAATGCCAGTATTGACGGAATCAAGCGTCGTATCGGTACAGGCAAAGTACCTGGATTCACAGAGGACGAAGAAGGAGTTTTGTGGTACAAAGGACGCCTTTGTGTACCATCAGATTCTGAGTTGAAAGAAGTTATTTTGAAGGAAGCTCATGATACTCTTTATTCTATCCATCCCGGAGGAACTAAGATGTATCAAGATTTAAAAGAGCAATTTTGGTGGCATAAGATGAAGAGAGAAATCGGAAGCTATATCGCCAAGTGTGATATATGTCAGCGAGTCAAGGCAGGACATCAAAGACCATTGGATTGTTGCAACCCTTGCAGTTCGGAATGGAAATGGGATTACAGGAATGGACTTTATCACTGGACTACCTACTTCTAGTAGGGGAAATGACTCTATCTAGGTCATAGTGGACAGATTGTCCAAAGTCGCCCATTTCTTGCCCGTGAAGACCATATATCAGAGTTCGAAACTAGCGGAGCTATACATCGTAGAATCGTCAGTTTGCACGGAGTCCCCAAGAACATAGTACCGGATCGAGGAACTCAGTTTACCTCGAGATTCTGGAAGAAAGTCCAAGAAGGTTTAGGAACGCGCCTAGATTTCAGTACCGCTTATCACCCTCAGACCGATGGACAAACGGAGCGAGTAAATCAAATATTCGAAGATATGCTGAGAGAATGTGTGTTAGAATATGGATCCAAGTGGGAAGACTGTCTGCCTTCGCAGAATTTTCATACAACAATAGTTATCAAGCCAGTTTGCAAATGGCCCCATTTGAATTCATGTACAGAAGGAAGTGTCGCACCCCTTTGAACTGGTCGGAAGTAGGAGAGAGTCAGATCTTCGGACCCGACATCCTACGAGAAGCAGAAGAGAAGGTTCACAAGATTCATGAGCACCTCAAGACCGCCCAATCCCGACAGAAGAGTTACGCTGACAAGAGACGTAGAGACCTCGCCTTCAACATAGGAGATTTTGTTTATCTGAAAGTGTCGCCATTGAAGGGAATGCAGCGTTTCCAACTCAAAGGAAAGTTAGCCCCCAGATATATCAGACCTTTCAAAGTTCTGAACCGTCGAAGAGAAGTGTCGTATCAATTGGAACTACCTGAAGAGATGTCAGCCGTGCACAATGTGTTCCATATCTCATTACTTCGCAAGTGTCTCGAAGTCCCCGAGAAGACAGAAGTGTTCAAGAATATCGATCATCGGACCATAGAGATCAACGATGACCCGACCTATCCCAAAGTACCCATCCATATTTTGGAAGAAGCCTTCAGAATTACCCGAACCCGAAGCATCAAGTTTCTCAAGATCCAGTGGAGCAACCACACAGAAGAGGAAGCCACCTGGGAACGTGAAGATCACATCAGGACGGAGTTTACCGATCTCTTCAAATCCTAGGTAATCTTTTCGTCCTTTTTCAAATCTCGGGACGAGATTTTGTTTAAGGGGGGAAGGTTTGTCACATGCCAAAAATACTAAACTTAAATCATCAAACTCTAATCATCAAAATTAGGTTTAACAAAAACTTTTCTAATTAAAATTATGAAGGCGTGCATATGTGTGTGCATTTAATTTGAAATTCTTTTGAACCACCTTGTTTGTGTGTTTCCTTGCTTGTAAAATGTTTCTTAGGTGAAATAAACATCATCTAAACATTTCCCAAACTTTTCCTAAAGACAAATAAATCAAAACCAATAAAATAAAGGAATGGTCATTTTGACCAATTTAACTCCCATGCCTACTTTGGCTGTCTCAAACTTTCAGAACCTAATGGAAACTTTTCTGGATCTTTGCACCCCTTGAATGTACTCATAACAAGGTATCAAGGCCCACTTTGTGATCATCCAGAAACTTTCAAATGCATAGTTTAAATGACAATTCAAAATTGAATCTTTATCATATGGGAAGATCCCACTTTTTCAAAAACCACTCAAACAAGCTCAACTTTCAAAACCCAAGCATCTGCAGACTCAACAGCACCAATCTAGCAAACCCACCAAAAATCTTTTCAAAATTCAAAACTTGATTTCATGCGGCCATTTCATCAAACAGGTTGCAGACACAAATCATCAAAATCCTAAACACTATAGTGAGCAGTGATTGAAGCCTAACTTGTTCCCTCTCCAGCTCACAACCAGCTCAGTAGATCATCTAGCAAGATTAACTAAACACTAGCACCACTATGAGCTTGGCATTACCATCAATGGTGAACAGCCGAAGCCAACCTTGTCACCCCCATGTCGACAGCAAGCTAGGAAGAGAAGCAAGTCTAGCCAGCATGTCTGGGAGGCAGCCCACCGTCCACCGCCACCCCCTGTCCCAGCCACGAGCGTTGCCAAGCCCTGGACCACATGTACGAACCATGCCAAACTCGCCAGCAACCATGCCGAGCGTGTGCCAGAGCGCCACCCTCGACCGAAGCCCACAGACCACGCGCCACCCTCACCGCGTGCATACACAATCCTCACCGACCCAGGAGACCGCCAGACATCCTTGTTCGCTGCCCCGTGCCACATAGCCACCGCTCGCCTTTAAAGACGCCGCCCTACGCAGAGCACCGCTGTTCAAACCGCGTATTGCGCCTCAAAACCATGTCGTTGAGCATCGCCAGGGAACACCGCACCGTCCCCTACCTTCGCCCATGCCAATAGCCGCCTATAACATCGCCCCCGACGAGCTCACCTTATGCCCCGTCGGTCCCCTCGCTCGACTATAAATAGAGGCCACCCCCAGTCGATTTCTTCACACCACCTCACTCCCCTCTTCTCACTGATCGTGCCACACCGTTCCTGGAGCAAGGCGAGCACCACCTCGCCAAAATTTCACCGGAGCCCGCCGCCTCTGGAGAAGAAGGGCGCCATCGATTTCGTCCATCCCAGGAGCTGCCGCGACCACCCCTGAGTTTGCCGTCGTCGACTTCGTCGTTCGCCCGCCTCGCCAACCCTCGCCTGCACCCCGGTGATCCCCCACCACCCCTCACTGGCCGCGCTAGGTTTCTTTCTCGCCGGCGTTGCCTCGTGTCGACGATGACTCCCAGCCGTTGGATTAGAATCAGATCGAACGATACACATCGCCCCGTACCGCTTCGCCCCTCCCTGTCTCACTGACGAGTGGGGACACCCACTTAAGCAGCCCGCGGGAGCACTGCGCTTAGCACGCCGGCCCGTTAACTTTTCCCGCGCAGCCCAATTATTCAAATTAAACCTTTTCTATTTTATTTCAAACTCACTTGTGTACCCAACTTCAAAATTCAACCCAGATCAATTCAGTGCACCAAATTGAATGAAACTAATTTTGTTAGAAAGGTCTGGGAATGCTGAATCCAAGCCCGTTGGATTCAAGTCATTTGGATCTATAGATCACCCATGGTAAAAATAACAAGGAAGGAGATTTTCTGCATTCAAACATTTTTCAAATTTGAACCATAATAGCTTTTGAGTTGATTCCAACTCTCAAAAATCACATTTAACCAGACCTTTCAGAATATATAAAAATATATAGGTTTACTTGCAGAAATAAGGTTCAAGTAATAAAAGAATGCTACATAAGCATTTCTAGACACATTAATTAATTAAAATAAAAGGGTAAAACCTTATTAAATTGTGACACCACTTTAAATCACATTCCCTTGGACTACAATATGTGGTGATGACATGTGTCAACATGATCCCATGTTTGGTTTGGAGAATGTTAAATCTTAAGTAGTTTTTCAATGAGTAGAAATTACTTTTCTAAAAATAAAAGGAATGAAACCAAGCTTTAATCTTGTAATGTTAGAGATGATGCTAGGTCATCTATAGGACCCTTGTGTGTGATGATTGCAAGTAGTTAAGTATTGTTTGGTGATTGTGTATCTCGTATTTATTTATAGACGCTAGTACCGACCAAGGATACGAGGAGGAAGGAGGATACTACGAAGAAGAAGCCGAGGAGAACTTCAACCACTGCTCTGCACAAGGCAAGCTGATGCTATACCTATGCAAGCTTATACTGATATTGTGCAAGCTTTATTAACTAAGTGGACCAATGCAAGCTAACCCTTGCAAGATACCCTATTGATGCCACAGACCACTACTTGTTACTATGCCCACTATATGCCTTAAGCATATGTGATCATATCCACTTGATAAACCAATCCTAGTTTTGTTTGCAAGTCTATTACTTTATTTCTTTATCAAAGATCTTACTTAGAGTTTACTGAAATAAATGATAGATACTAGAAAAATATGGGAAGGTTGCATAAAGAGCATAAAATTTGTCCTAAGCTAGATAATCTTGATGTCATCCTAAGGCATGAGATTGAACTTAGCTAAAACTCCACTAGTTTACCACCCCTCATTATTACTTACCCCCACCTGTAGATGCTAGTGCTAAGCATAAAACTTGATCAACTTTAGATGGGAATACTTGGTGGAAAAATGGTTATGAAAACCTTGGAATGAAGGATCATTCAATTGAAATGTTTTGGACATGTGTTCCCGAACACCTGATGATTTTGGTGATGAAAATGTTGAGGCATGAGCCTTAGCCCTTTATAAAACTGATGGTTGTCTGGATGCGATACCATTCCAATTTTATCGTACAACCATAATACCCGAATATTGGGTAGGGCTTGACTGGAAACTTATATACCTTAGTATTAGTTCCCTCACGGCCAAGGTCTGAGCTAAGGCTACCTTGTGAAGATTGTCCGCCTGTGTAGTACCCAAGATGACAGTTGGTCAGGGTTGGGAGGCCAAACTCACAGGAGAGGTGCTTATACTAGGGCGTGTAATCAAAAGGTTAGGATTGATTATCCGCATACTGAGTATGGTGAATTCAGGATTTGTTCCTGACGGATGTATCGAATGTTGTGGTAAAAGTGTACAATCTCTGCAGAGTGTCAAACTATTCGAATATCCGCGTCCGCGGTTATGGACAGTTGGAGTGGCCATACTGTTCCCTCGTCAGACTTTTCAAAATGACTTGTGAAATGAATTGAAACTTTGACTTGACCACAACAGCGTTGTGATATGAAATACAAATTCCCACTTAGGAGTTATAAAATTTTGACGAGCATTCGTTGCTTCTAAACTTAGTAGAGGTAAATCTGGCTTTTGCAAAACAACCCTAGAGCCTAGTGTCCTATTATCGAAAACCCCCTTTTTCCTGTTAGTATTAGTTTGCGAGTACTTAAAGAGTACTCATGGCATTGTCCCTGGCTATTCCCATGGCCAGACTATGAAGAGGAGTACCTTGAGGATGGACCCCAGGAAGGTTACGACAACTAGGATCATCTCCCATTGTCAGCATTGCCTGTGACCCCAAAAATGGAGCTTCGCCTACGCTACCGTTATTATTACGTATTCCGCTGCTTGATGTTGTATTAAGAACTGGATCATGAGATCCCTATTTATGTAAGAACTTATGTATCATTTGTAATGGATGATGTACTATGGTATCCAATTCTGTTATGTCTCGTAAAAATGGTAATCCTGGGATTGCGATGTATGGCATAATAGGCATCTAGGATTGAAAAATCCGGGTGTTGACAGGGATGGTAGGGATTGGATGTGTTCTATCATGTAATCGAATAAGATCTGTTAGGGCATAGTGCCTAGTATCTATATTAGTGCTATTTGATTTTGTTTCAACTTGTTGTGCTTAATGCTTGTCACTAGGGCCCGAGTGCCATGATCTCATATCTAAACTTATTATTGAATCATTATGATAGTATTGTTTGTGGTCTTATCTGCAAGTTGTGTACACATATCATTATCCAGATCCAAAGGCCCCAAAGTGACAATAATTGGGACAACCGGAGGGGATGGCTGTGGTGTGAGGATCACATGTGTTCACGGAGTGTTAATGATTTGCTCCGATGCTCTATTAAAAGGAGCACCTTAATTGCTAGTAGTTTCCTAGAGGCCCTGCTGCCACGGGCTGGATGGATAGAAGATGTTGTGCAAGTTCTCATTGCGAGCACGTATGACTATATTTGGAGAACATGCCTAGGATTGTTTAGTACTTGGATGCTTGTTATTATTTATCTGCAATGACCTAGATCTTGAAGTTACATGTTTAGACTCGTCCATGCAACGCCCGTCCATCCATCCCTATGTCTATAGCACTCGAATCCCACTGTTTACTGTTGAAAGGATACGGATGTCGCCTAGAGGGGGGGGGGGTGAATAGGCGATTAAAACTTTTCCTAGAGTGGCTCAACAAAGGCGGAATAAAACTAGTGTTTACTTTGTAAATCACAACCTAGAAACAACTAAGGTTTACCTATGTGCACCAACAACTTATGCTAAGCAATACAAGCAACAAAGTGATAGCAAGATATATATTACTTCAAGCACGAAGGCTATCACAATGTAAAGTGCATAAGTAAAGAGGTCGGGTATAGAGATAACCGAGGCACGCAGGGACACCGATATTTTACCGAGTTCCTCCCAACATGGAGTACGTCTCGTTTGGAGAGGGGGTGGTATCAAACCACCAATGCCACAAAAGGCCTCCCTTATTCTCCGGTGAATCTCACCCCAATGGGATCGATCCACGCTTCCACTATCGGTGCACTTGTCGGTGGACAAAGTTTAGACTAATAGATAATAGAGGAGCTGTCTAAACTGAAAACGGGCAAAGCTTAAATAGAGGGCCCAGAAAATCTAACCGTTGGGGCACAAAAACAGTCTGGACCGGTAGTACCGTTTTGAACCGGTACTACCGGTCCGATTACTAGTGCAAGGGAAAGTCAATGCATGCACAAACGGATAAGAGAGAGGCAGCAGCGGCGCATCTGGCCAGATCGAGCACGCGCGGAATTGGAGCGAGCTAGCAGTGGCCCGCAGCAGCTGCGGCGGCAGCGGCAGCAGCATACAAGATGCAGCAACGCAGCCGCAGTAGCATAAAGCATAGGGGCAGCAGCGGCGCGGGTGGGACCAGGCGGGCAGATGCGCGCAACAAGCGAGGCCGAGCAAGGGCTCGCGCGCGCGAGGGAGCCAGCGGGGCACGCGAGCGTCAACGCACGCGGGAGCTAAGTGAGCAGCGCGGGAGTAGTGGCGGCGGCGGCGGCCCAGCGAGGGACACAAGCAGGGCAGGCGAGCGAGGTGAGATGGGCTGGTGCAAGGAGCTAGCTGGGCTAAAGGGTGAGCGGCCTGGTACTACCGGTCGCCTAGGGCGGTAGTACCGCAGGGCCGGTAGTGCCGTCCTGGACTACCGCATGGGCCAGGAGTTGAGTAACGCTCTGCCAGGCGCGACCGGTAATGGACCACGGTAGTACCGGTCGGCCCAGCCAAACCCTTTTTTTCTTTTTCTTTTTCAGACCGAATAAAGCAAAATACAAACTGTGATAACTTTTGATTGGTAATTCCGATTGAAGTGATTCCAGTTGCGTTGGATAGAGGATGACAAGGGCACCGGAATACCAAGTGAGAATGTATCAAGTAATATAATGTGAGATACCTCACTTGGTGAGACACCGGAAAACCGCATAGATCAAAATCGCAACAAGATATAAAAGAGAGATCCGATTTTGATGAACAAGAGTTTGTTATGGAGATTAGCACAAGCTCTAAATACTCACATGGATAAAACCAAATAGCAACCAAATACGATGATGCAAGTATGCAAAGGTTTGAGCTCTCTCCGAACGATGTGACCAAATTACTCATACGAGAGCCCCTCTTGATAGTACAGTTATCTATCCTAAACCCGGTCTCCTATACACAACAAGAGATCGGCAAAAGGAAAAACCTATCAAGATTATACCTTTGCCTTGAGCATTCCACATGAGCTCGATGTAGACGATCTTTGCCTTCTCAAGATGGAACGCCTTTCTTAATTCCTCATCATAGACCTCGCATATTGAGCTTGCCCATCATATCTTCTTTGCATTTCATCGACGTTGAAGCCAACACATGCTCCAAGCTATGCCAATGGACAAATCCTACAAGTATAACTTAATACACACATTAGTCCATAAAGATTGTCATTAATTACCAAAACCACACATGGGGGCCCAACATGTTCTTTCAATCTCCCCCATTTTAGTAATTGATGACAATCCCTTTAAGAGGGTTTATATAAGGAATATTAATGAATAAAACGGTGATACCAATATCAAATGCTACAAGAGTATGTGATATTGGTACCACCACCATATATAGAGCAAACTCCGCCACAATCTATGCATGTGTGATGAACTTGAATTTCATTGCATATATTGCCAATCATTATCATTGGTGGAGTTTCCTCTATATATACCACATGCAAAGCAACAACAAAGATGCAAGAGCATGAGAGGCAAATGCACAAGAACAAACTCAATGCATTAACCAACTTACCTTAAACCCTCTAAAACTTCTCCCCCATTGGCATCGATTGCCGAAATGGGTGACAAGTTCTAGAAGGAAAATATAGTAATAATTCTTCCAAAGATGTGCCTTCGCACATCTCCAATGATGAATACTTGGGAGGGAGTAAAACTATATCGAGGATCCAAAGATTTCTAAAGGAATAAAATAAAACGACACATCACAAATGATGCAAGCAATCACAAGATCCGACAATCCAATTTGAAATCAACAAATGAGTATTATTAAATGAATTAGATGAGCTCCCCAAAAATAATGCGCCAATTATGATAATTATATTTGGGAACAAGGTGCATAATCATGGAATCCTCACTCATCCAATTTCATTTAACAATACAAGGCATGAGAGAACAAGTATGAGTGCCCAAAGATGCAAAAAAGAGGAACAAGCACTCATAGGCAAATAAATTTGGAAGCCACCAAAAAATCAAAAGGAATAAAAGGTGGTATCCAAGGAATAAGATTCAACTAAAATTATCTTCTCATATGTGCATATGTCTCTAAGTGGAAAACATCACAAAAAGACATATGCCAACAAAGACATATGCACACATAAATAAGATATACAAGAAATCACATGAAAGCAAAAATGAAGTCTTAACATATACCAATAAGATTTTTGCTTCAAAGCACGGCCAAAGGCTCAAATATATCTTATTGTACATTAATGAGCTTCAAATACCAACACACTACATATATTACAACTATCACCAAGGGAAAAGGAGAAAGTTGAAATATATGGAGAAAGGCAACAAGTATCATAAGATAGAGTAGACTAGCAACAATCTCACTATTGCACATGAGAGAAGTTGATGAAATGATAGGCAATAAATTTGCTAGATTGACATATTTGGGATTGGAGGATCATATGCATGATTTTGTATAGTCCCAATTATATGCACTCATCTAAACTTAAACACATATACAATAGAGAGTTCTCTTAAAACCATGGCTAGAACTACAACAATTAAAAATACATTAATTCATGCTAGAAGGCAACCGACAAACGGTTGGAATCAAGATACGTGAGCATGCGAAAGAGATACTTGTTACCGAGATATAATTGGTAGGATGTAGAGGATATGAATTCGTTGATCATCCTATAGCTTGCCTCAAATTTTCTTCTAAGCATCACTTCTTCAAAATTGAGAGACAAGCGTCCAATATATCTCCAATGTACCTAAAACACAATTAAATACAAGATGGTCCCCAAACATATTGGGTCCAAAGTAGTTAGTGCAACTACAATACATAGGAGAGACTCCACATAATTATGTGCATATTGATATGAAATTGAATTTCATGCACAACTTAGCCGATAGGAATTGGTGGAGTTTCCCCTATATATTGGATCAAAGAAAGCAAGCATGCCATAATACAAACATATAGTAAATAAGCATGCATAAAGATTTCAAGAACCAAAAAGGAGATACAATTTGAACAAAAACAACAAGTAAAAATGATATTGCACACAAGAGAGTGTGACAAGACAAGCGGTGTCCAAATTGTATCAAAGAACCAATTCAACACATGAAAGATCACAAGTTCAACAAATGAACTAGGCTAAGACCAAAAGAGCAAAAGATAGATAGAAATAAAAATGCTCAAGTATTTATCTCATTCTAAAATTGTCAAATCAAGAAACAAGGAATGAGACAAAACCAACTCCCAAAAAGAGCAAGGTTCCAACAAGAAACCAAACCCCCAAACTTCACATGATGGCACAAGTACCAAAATGAAAAGATTGAGGTTCCAAGCACATAAACACGATATGGATCAAACAAAGAAGCATAAATATGAGTGTTCTAAATAACATAGGAGAGCTCCCCCATAGATAGTGCATTATGTAGGATTTTCCTATTAAATGCAAAATGCACACAAATGGGATCATCACTAGTACCTACAATAAGTAAAACACAAGAGGATATCAATAAAATAAGAAGATCCACAAGAAGCAAGGAAGGCTTGGGAGACAACACAAAACATTTTCTTGGCCAAAGATAGGACAATATTAAGCAAAGGCCAAAGTGAATATGATCAATAAAGTCTACCATAAATTTGGTACTAATTGTCCAAGGACAAGAAGAATTGAGAATAATCTTCCCTAGGTAGTTCATACGGATATCCAAGATCATATTCACACAACAAGAAGCATATAACTAAATATAAGAATTGAGCATGATACTTCAAACAAGATTCTTGATAGCTTCCAATAGTCACACAATCACTAGTGATTAGAGTAACTTGAAGCAAATGGTTTCCATGAGAATATATATCTAAATATGAGGAAACACATACCAAGAATCACTCTCATATACAAGATCCAAAATAAGATCAATAAAGCCATTCAATCAAATTGGAACTTGTGTGAGCAAATGTGTCACATAGGTGCTAGATAATTATCAATATCAATTCTAAGTGACACAACCTCGAATATTCACATTTTCTAGGATTGTAATATGCACTAAGCATATGACTCCCCCATAATGTGACACTACCATAAAAACCAACACGAGGCAAAATAATACAAATAGAGATAATTAATGGACATTATAAAATTAAATTTCTCATGAGAATTATACCACATAGAGACTAGACAATAATCCAATATAAATACTAGGTGGTATTCCTCATATACACACATTTTTAGGATTGTGGAATGCCCAAGCATAACACTCTCCCAAAATGGGATAATCCATTAATCTCTCACAAGAGCCAAATAAGATACCAAATATAACCAAGTAAGGCTCAAACACAAGAAACACACATACATGGAGTGCCACCTAATCATACAAAAATATACTTGATATCTCAAGATAATTAAGTGGAAAGAACAACATGTACAAAAGCATGGAAGATACAAAAACAAAACATGCACAAGGGGCGAGTAACTTTCAATGTAATGAGTTAAGCATATGTTACCGCAAGGAGGAACATTGGAAATATAATATAATAATGATAATACAAATGGATTTTCTTCACAATAATAATTGATGAAGATCCCTCAATTCTTCATAATGTAGCCAAGACTCCAGTGCCCTCCAAAACACACCTATTGATCAAGTTTTGGCTTGTTGGTCCCCAACCAAGTTGGGTCCTAAGAAGTTAGTCACAATAGGCTTGGCAACCCAAATGGTTCTTTTATTGACACCACATTGGGCACCAACAAATTTGGCAAACACATTGCCAACCTCATCCATACAAAGAGAATAAGTATCATCAATAATGATAGGGTTGGATGAGGAGATAACGATAGTGCATGAGGAAGAAATATGCCCCTTCTCACGGCATATGTAGCAAGTTCTACTCTTGCCATCTTTCTTCTTAGGTGAAGCCACAACTCGAGGAAGAGCTCGAGTAGTCCTCTTAGGAAGAGGCCCATTAATGACTTGAGGTGGATCTTGAGGCCGCTTTCCTTGTTGATTCACACTAAGAGGCTTTTTCTTCAATGGGCAAGATCTAACATGGTGCCCTTCTTCCTTGCACATGAAGCAAACAATGTTTGCCGGATTCTTGACTTGATCTTAGCCATTCTTCTTGTTGTCCTTGTGCTTCAACTTGATAGTGGACTTGTTCTTGAAATTGGAGTTGAATCCAAGCCCACTCTTGTCATTGAGGGATTTTTGCACACTCAAGATTTTGTTGAGTGTGACCTTCCCTTGATGACCCTTTTTCAAGTCATTTCTCAAAGAAGTGACATGAGCCTTGAGCTCTTTGATTTCCTCTACATGGTTAGTTTCAACACAAGTACTAGAGGAAGTAGATGCTACATTGTTAGAGCAACAAGGCATGGAATGTAATTCATCACGAGATATAGCATGGTTGTGAGAGGATGAATTACAAGGACTAGCACATGGCAATATAACATTTCAAGTAGATATAGTGCTAATGTCCACATGAGGCCCACTAGATGTTACCTTTGACATGATGGCCTCATGAGCAACCTTTAGCCTACCATGGGAGACAAGAAGATCCTCATGCGAGCTTGAGATCCTAACATGACTTTCTTCTAATTTCCCATAGTTGCTAGCTAGCAACGCAAGTTGAGCCTTTAGCTCAACATTCTCCTTCAAAGTAGATGCTTCACAAGAAATAGAGTTAGTAGCACAAGCATCATCACTATTTTCAAGAGGTGAGGGCAACTTGGCAAGCTCTTTTGAATATGAGGCTTTAAGTTGCTCATGTGACTCGGTGAGTTTGATGAGCTCACCCTTTATGACCCTAGAGCCATTTTTGAGGTGCTCAAAATCCTCAAGGAGTTTAGCATAAGCAACTTGAGTCTCATCATTTTTATGTTTGAGATCACTTGCCACCTCAAGATCTCTATCATGAGATTCCTTTACTCTAGATATCTCTAAAGCAAAGGTCTCCTCAAGAGATTCCTTGGTGGTTTGTTCCTCTTCAAGAGCTTTATTTAGGTTTGCAATTTTATTAGCATACTCACGCTCAAGACTACACATTTTATCAAAGTTGTTATCATGCACCTCAATTTGTGTTTCTAACTTATCAATATGTTCTTTGCTCTTAATAGCAAAGTCTAAGACTTCAACAAAGTTAGAACAAGCAATATCGTTTTTAACAAGGGCACGATGAACAATCTCACCCTTCTCATATAAATCATCAATATCAAGCTCTTCTTCCACATTATCCACATCCTCCTCATCACAAGAGGTAATGGGTTTCAAAGTAGGAGTTACCTTAGAATCCCTAGCCATAACGCATAGGCGGGTACCGGAAGAAGGTGAAGATGAGATTGCATTTGTGGCTTCATTCAAAACCATATCTTGGCCCATAGAATCTTCGGTTTCCTCTACATGATTAGCAACACAAGCACTAGAGGAAATGGAAGCATTTTTATCATGGCAACAAGACAACACAAGCATATCATCATGAGATTTATTCAAGTCATTTCTACATGATATGCAAGGACTATTAACACAAGCATGTAAGAAGTTTGTAGTGCTAGACGTGTTAAGGTCCAAAGATAGATCATTGCAACTGGATAGAGATGAGGGATTACAAATAGTAAGCACACTATACAAATTGCAATTTCTATCACCACTCACCATATCATTACCTTGTGAAAAGCCACATGTTGGTGAAGTGGTAGAGGAAGAGAACTCATCTCGACCGAAAGTGGAAGCAACACAATCATCCGCAATAATGTTGGACACAACATATTTATCTTGAAGTTTTGTCCATAACTCATGAGCGCTCCAAAAAGGAATGATTGAAGATGTAACTACATATCTCAAAGCATTAAGAAGCACATTAGAAGCTTGAGCATCGAGATATAAGTTTTTCTCATCCTCACTAGATAGATTTTTGAAATCCATTGGAGGAGAAAAACCTATATCTACAATACGCTCCAAATTTGGGTCCATGTCCCAAAAATGAATAAGCATGCAATTTTTCCATATATCATAATGTGTGCCATCGAATATGAACATGTCATTATGCACTAATCCTCTAGCCGACATCTTTACTCTCAAGGAGGTGAAGCCTAAAATGAGATACTGGGCTCTGATACCAATTGAAAGGATACAGATGTCGCCTAGAGGGGGGGGGGGGTGAATACGCGATTAAAACTTTTCCTAGAGTGGATCAACAAAGGCGGAATAAAACTAGTGTTTACTTTATAAAGCACGACCTAGAAACAACTAAGGTTTACCTATGTGCACCAACAACTTATGCTAAGCAATACAAGCAACAAAGTGATAGCAGATATATATTACTTCAAGCACGAAAGCTATCACAATGTAAAGTGCATAAGTAAAGAGGTCGGGTATAGAGATAACCGAGGCACGCGGGGACACCGATATTTTACCGAGTTCCTCCCAACATGGAGTACGTCTCGTTTGGAGAGGGGGTGGTATCAAACCACCAACGCCACAAAAGGCCTCCCTTATTCTCCGGTGAATCTCACCCCAATGGGATCGATCCACGCTTCCACTATCGGTGCACTTGTCGGTGGCAACCGGAACCTCTCACAAGGTTGGGGCACAACTCCACAACTTAATTGGAGGCTCCCAACAAACGCCACAAAAGGCCTCAACAAATGCTACCAAGGCCACAATGCCACCAAGTCCACAAAACCGTCTAGGGTTCCAAGAACCCAAGAGGGACAAGCTCCAATGAGCAATTCAAACCAAATCCTCCGAGGAGAACTCAAACCGATGCAACAAATGCAAATGGCAAGAACAACACAAAGATGCTCAAATCCCTCACTCTCAAGTTCCAACAAAGCTACTAAAGCTATTGGGGGAACAAGAGAGGAGGAATCAAAGAGAGACACAAAATCCCCCAAAATCTAGATCCCCAAAGATGCACTCACAAAGAGATGAATCGGTTAGGTCAAAACGTGGGGCTAGATCTCCTCTCTCTTCCACTCAAATATGGGCAAGAATCATGAGAGGAAAAGATTAGGCAAGCTTCAAGATCTAGAGCAAGTGTGGACAAAGTTTAGCCTAATAGATAATAGAGGAGCTGTCTAAACTGAAAACGGGCAAAGCTTAAATAGAGGGCCCAGAAAATCTAACCGTTGGGGCACAAAAATAGTCTGGACAGGTAGTACCGTTTTGAACCGGTATTACCGGTCCGATTACCAGCACAAGGGAAAGTCAATGCATGCACAAACGGATAAGAGAGAGGCAGCAGCGGCGCATCTGGCCGGATCGAGCACGCGCGGAATTAGAGCGAGCTAGCAGTGGCCCGCAGCAGCTGCGGCCCGCGTGCAGCGGCAGCGGCAGCGCATGCGAAGCGAGCCAGCAGCGCGTATCACGAGCAACATGAAGCGGTAGCGTGGCGGCGGCTCAGGCGATGCACAGGTGGGGCGGTGAAGCGGGCAGCGCAAAGCGAGGCATAGCAAGGGCTACATGGGAGAACCAATGGGCACGCGGCGTCAACGCCTGGAGCTGAGCGAGCAGCGGAGAGTAGTGGCGGCCCCGATGAGGACACAAGCAGGGAAAGCGAGCGAGGTGAGATGGGCTGGCGCAAGGAGCTAGCTGGGCTAAAGGGTGAGCGGCCCGGTACTACCGGTCGCCTGGGGCGGTAGTACCGCACGGGCCGGTAGTGCCGGCCGGGACTACCGCATGGGCCAGGAGTTGAGTAACGCGCTGCCAGGCGTGACCGGTACTGGCCCACGGTAGTACCGGTCGGCCCAGCCAAACCCTTTTTTTCTTTTTCTTTTTCAGACCGAATAAAGCAAAATACAAACTGTGATAACTTTTGATTGGTAATTCCGATTGACCTGATTCCAGTTGCGTTGGATAGAGGATGACAAGGTATTCCCAATAAAATATTGGTTATCACCAAGTGAGAATGTATCAAGTAATATAGTGTGAGATACCTCACTTTGTGAGACACCGGAAAACCGCATAGATCAAAATCGCAACAAGATATAAAAGAGAGATCCGATTTTGATGAACAAGAGCTTGTTATGGAGATTACCACAAGCTCTAAATCCTCACATGGATAAAACCAAATAGCAACCAAATACGATGATGCAAGTATGCAAAGGTTTGAGCTCTCTCCGAACGATGTGACCAAATTACTCATACGAGAGCCCCTCTTGATAGTACAGTTATCTAACCTAAACCCGGTCTCCTATACACAACAAGAGACCGGCAAAAGGAAAAACCTATAAAGATTATACCTTTGCCTTGAGCATTCCACTTGAGCTCGATGTAGACGATCTTGCCCTTCTCAAGATGGAACGCCTTTCTTAATTCCTCATCATTGACCTCGCATATTGAGCTTGCCCAACATATCTTCTTTGCATTTCATCGACCTTGAAGCCAACACATGCTCCAAGCGATGCCAATGGACAAATCCTACAAGTATAACTTAATACACACATTAGTCCATAAATATTGTCATTAATTACCAAAACCACACATGGGGGCCCAACATGTTCTTTCAACTGTTACTACTACTATTGCTCTTGCTTTGCTGTTGCTACTACGAACTGTTGCTACTGATAAAATTCTGTGAGCAAGAACTATTTCTAGGTGCAGCTGAATTGACAACTCAGTTGTTATGGCTTGCAAGTATTCTTTGGCTTCCCTTGTGTCGAATCAATAAATTGGGTATTACTACCCGCAAAGACTGTTGCGATCCCATATACTTGTGGGTCATCAAGACTATTTTCTGGCGCCGTTGCCCGGGAGAATAGCTTTATTTGTAAGTTCACTTGGATCTACTATGTTTCAGTGCTACTCCTTTCATCATGGGTAATTCTCGTGATGGAAAGTTCCCTATTCTACCATGCACTACAAGAAGAGGTACAGTGCTAAACACCTCTATTGCTCTTGATTCACCGTCTGTTATAAGTAAGCTTGTTACACAACCACCACATGCTCTTGCTACACACACTGCTACTACTGCTGAATCTGAAACTGCTTTTGATGCTCATGATGTTACTTCTACTATGCTTGATGCGAGTGGTTCATTAGGTCGTTTTCTAGATGTTACTATGGCTAGTCTAGGAAATACCAAAAATCCTAGTAAAGGCATTGTTACACCTGTTATCTCAACTGAGTCTAGTGAGAGTTATGATATTAATGATGGTTACATTGAGTTCACTGATGAATTTGTTGAAGAGTGCTGGAACACACATGGTACTTGTGCTATTAAGAGTCTCCTTGCTAGACGTACTATTATGCCTAAACTGTCCTCTGATCCTAAGTTTGCCACCTCTCCCATAGATATTAAATTTAAAGATTATGATTTATCTCTTGATTTATCTTATTTGGACATTGTTGAGAAAGAACCTTTCCGTGGGACTAAAAATGAGAGTGCTATGGCTCATATGAATGAGCTTTCTACTATTAGTGCTTTGTTCTCTGATGATTTTAAGATGCGCAAGTACTTTGATACTAAGATCTTCCCTTTTTCATTAAAAGGAGAAGCTAGGGCTTGGTTTAATAGATTACCTCCTGGTTCCATTGATAGCCCTCATTGCTTGATTGCTTCTTTCTTCCAAAAATATTTTCCTCCCAGTGCTAGACATGCTGCTTTGCAGAGAATTTTTGATTTTAAACAGGGAGAAGAAGAGAAATTGCCTGGGTCATGGACAACGTTCTGTGCCTTGATTCATGCACATCCTGGATGTCCATTTCCTAAGAATGAGCTTCTTGATATTTATAGTAATGGAATAAGTGATGATTCTAGGACATACCTAGATAGTTTTGCTGATTGTGTTTTCAGGAAAATAACTCCTACAGATGTTGAAGAATGAATGGCTAAGATAAGCAAGAATTATGATGATTGGGCTTCAACTGAGCTGAATACACCTGAGCCTATTACTCCTGAACCAGTTGTGCCTGAACCAGTTCCAACACCAACAACAAAGAAGAGGGGAGTTATTGCATTAAATGATGAAGTGATGAAGGAAGCTAAGAAGTGTCTAAAGGAGAAAGGTATTAGAGCTAAATATGTGAAGAATCTACCTCCTATAGAAGAATTTTGTAAGCCAATTCCCTACTCATCTACTATTGAGGTACACTTTCTCCACTTTAATGAAGGTGATATTCCCTATGATAAGCCTCCTGATCAATGTCTAGAGGAATTTGAAATATTTATTGTTAAACAAGGTAGTTTAGAATCATTTATTGGAAAACTCTAGAGCTATCCATGAGTTGAAAGATATTGTGGAAAGAAGTTCTAATGATATTAAAATGCTTTGTAAACACTTTGAATTGGTTCAGACCCAACTTGATCAACTTGCTAAGGTACAAAATGATATGCTAGTTAATGCCTCAGGAGATAAACATGCTTATGGAATTAGAACTAGGAGTGGTATAGCTACTCAAGATCCTTTATATCCTGAAGGACACCCTAAAATAATTGAGCAGGATTCTCAACAAGGTGAGAATAGTGGTAGTCCTCGTAAGAGAAAGAAAAAGAAACATAAGATAGTTGAGGAACCCCTTGAACCCGCTGTAGATCCTAATAGTATATCTGTCTCTGATGCTGAAAAACTAAGAGTGGTAATGATAAAAATGATGCTCCTGATAAGGAGGAAGTTGAGGAAGAACCTGAGAAGCACACTCAAAACACTAGGTACACAAAGGAAGATTTTATTGCTAATAAACATGGTAAAGAGAGAGAACCTTGGGTGCAGAAACCTATGCCTTTTCCAGGTAAGAACCACAAGTCAAAGGAGGAAAAACACTACAACAAGTTTTGTGAGTGGATGAAACCTTTATTTTTGCAAATTCCTCTGACTGATGCTATTAAGTTGCCTCCTTATTCAAAGTACATGAAGGATATTGTCTCTAATAAAAGGAAGATTCCTAATAAGGAGATTTCTACTTTGCTTGCTAATTAATCCTTCAATGGTAAGGTTCCAAAGAAACTTGGTGATCCAGGTATACCAACTATTCCTTGCTCTATTAAGAATAATTATGTTAGAACTGCTTTATGTGATTTGGGAGCTGGAGTTAGTGTTATGCCATTTTCTCTCTACAAGAGACTCCAGCTAGAAAAATTGATACCAACTGATATATCTTTGCAAATGGCTGATAAGTCAACTACTATTCCTGTTGGTATATGTGAGGATGTTACTGTTCAAGTGGCTCATAATTGCTTGGTTTTGACTGATTTTGTTGTGCTTGAAATGCCCGAGGATGATAATATGTCTATTATTCTTGGGAGACCTTTTCTTAATACTACAGGTGCTGTCATTAATTGTAATCAAGGAAAAGTAACATTCAATATTGATGACAAAGAGTATATTGCTTATTTCCCCAATAAGGTTGTTAAGAGCTATTGCCTGAATTCCATTGAAAATATTGAGAGCATCAAGGTTGGAGAAATATATTGTCCCGTTCCACAAGAAAATTTTGAAAGTATTATGATTGGGACCATTTCTATCAAGTATGAGGTAACATAATCACCTTGAGGAATACAAAGTTTTGTTTCATATAAGATTGTTTTGGTAACAAGACTTGATCAACCTTGTTAACAAAAGGATTCTAATGAACAAAATAATGTTTCCACTGTGGTTAAACTTGTTTTCTTTTATTTTTCTCCTTTCCAATCCTTGCTCTTCGCTGTGCCTAACTTAAAGGCGTTAAAGAAAAGTACTTGTTGGGAGATAACCCAAGAGTTTTCTTGAGTCTTGGAAGTTATTACTTCTGTAATGACCTCTCCCTATCCTTTTTATTTGGTTTTTGTGCCAAGAATGACCTCTAAAGAGAGGGAAGTAAGATTTGGGGAGTTGCTGTCCCGAAACAGATTTCTGTCCTCCACCATAAAAATTCGTGAGGACTCTCTGTAAGTCGAATTGAGCTGAAAATTTACGAATAAATCCCCCAGTATGTTAGCTAACTTTCGTTAGTTCAACACATTTTGATTTGAGAAATAGAAGGTCTTCGTAAAAATCGGCTTCTACCTACTGGTCTGTTTTGACAGATTTCTGCCATTATTTGCATTTGTTTCTTATTGATTCCTTTTCGGGTTCTTTTTGGGAAATTGATATTTTTGAGGGAATTGCTACAGTAGCTTGTGTATTTAGTGAAAGTTTTTCTGTTTTAAAACTAAACCCCAAAGGTCTATTACCTATTGAATGCACTAATGTTGCTAACGAAGATTGTGTGAAGTTTTGTATGAAGGAAAATTTTCAGGTGTAAGGAAAGAATGATGTAATGAGATGAAGAATGGACAAAAGCCCAAGCTTGGGGGGAGACACCCCGTGTCACCCTAAGAAATATTCAAGAGGTACAAGCGTCAAAGCTTGGGTGTGCCCAAGGTATCCCCTTCTTCATCAATAAAAATCTTAGGTCTTTCTATACACTTCGTTTTTATTGTTTCATGCACACTTGTGTTGTTCTTGGAGCATATTAGTTTTTGTTTTTGGTTTTCTTTTGCTTGGTTTGTTTTTGCTTTGTTTTCTTTCTAAAAAAATCGAAAACACCAAAAATATTTGTTGTTCTTCTTTGGTTTTGTGAGTTATTTTGCAGGGTTCAGCCGTCCTCAGTGGACTTTGGTTTCATGTTAATATTCAAGTCACACAAGTGAAGGGAAATAATGAAGATTAAGACAACTTGAGGAGTGGTAAGAGGCTGGTAACGAACTCTATTTGTTTCATTTTTGTACATATACTCATCATTGTGAGTTTGCTTAGCCTGTTTGTGTAAGGTGTATGTCATTATGGATGCGTAGTAGTTCTTGCTTGTCTATGATTAGCCCTAGCTTGATAATAGTTAGTAGCATGTCATATGAATGTTTGCTTGCATTATATTCATATTTTGGTATGATATTGTGGTATCCTCCTCTGAAAGTTTCATGTGAATCGACTTGGCACATGCTCACGCATGCATATGACTAACCAATAGTCATGATGATTTATTTTGCCTCACAGTTCTTCTATCACTTTCATGCCATAATTAGTCCTGTTTTGTTGCAAGCATGACTATGACAATTACTGCTGTATCGTTTGTTGCTCCCTCTCTATTGCTAGCCTTCAATTGCACTGAGTATGAGCTCTACCTGTGCTTCCAACTCCCCAAACCAATATTGCCAACTGTGTCCACCATACCTACCTATTAGCATCGTTTGCTATTTCAGTGCATATTCTATGCCTTGTTTTCTTCCAAATAAAATGTTTGTCTGTTTTGATAAAGTTAGTTTGTAAATCTCTCATGAACTTGATGGCACACTTTATTCCTTGCACTCAATAATCCTAAACTATTGTTGCCTGTCCATGAAAGTTATATGCTTGAAAATTATATGCTGGGAGTTAGCAGAACCGTGCTGTCACGGGGAACGCTTTCAACACTTTTTGGATATCCTATCTAGTTGATACTTCGCTCTTTTGTTTACGGATGTCGACGATGTGAAATAAAAGGGGAGCTTGTGAGTTCATGGAGTTTATACATTGTGTTAGAGAAACGCCTGTGCCGCTAGCCTAAGCCATGCCTAATCATGGTGGAAACTTGTAGCATCACCATAATAAGCATTCTATGAAGCATCCTCAATAGAAAGCTATGCATATAGTAAATAAAAAGATCGCTGAGATGCTCATTGTCTGCTTGCCTTGTCATTTTGATCACGGGATAGCTCCTGTATCATATGCAAGGGGTACCCCATTGGCGGTTCTCTATGATATGCATGTATTTACACTTACAGGTAACCAAAGTTGAGTAGCATGTGGAGCGGCCCTCGTACTCAAGGGACTTGGGATTTCCAGTTTATGGTCTGTCAAGCATATAATTCAGAGTGGACCTCACTTTCACCTTAACCACATGAAGATGCCTATGATAGGGGAAATGAGAGTTCAAAGCTAATGAGTACCTTCCTTTCAGCATTGGGAAGTATTTCAAACTTTTCAAAACCGTTTTCACTCCCTTGTTGAGTCACCACTTATTCTATGATCACCTTCTTGAGACCATAGTTATCATTCTTGTGTTTGTTCCAAAACTTGGTAATTATATCATGACTTTGATGCTTGTATCTCTGATATTTTTTACCTCTAGCCTTCACTTGAACTTCACAGGTGCCTTAGCATTTATATTGTGCTCTACAAACAAAGGCAAGCGAGATACCACTCTATCATACCTTACTATGAGCATTGCAATGTTGCTTATGTTTATGTTTCATGCTACTTATTATTATTGAGTTGGTTTCTCTTTGTAGCTTGCAATGACTATTGAGTAGACTTAGTTGCATACTTATTATTATGAATGGTTTAAGCATCTACTCCTGTGCTGAGAATTTATACATCATATGAAGCAAATGTGTTCGTGAAAGTTCTTTTATCGCACTTAGTTTTCAACAGAATTGCTTGAGGATAAGCAATAAGCTAAGCTTGGGGGGAGTTGATACGTCCAAAACGTATCTACTTTCCCAAAAACTTTTGCTATTGTTTCTCCTCTAAAATAGTGTAATTTGGATACAACTAACATGGACTGACGCAGTTTTATGCAGAATTACCTTGGTGTCTTGTTTTTGTGCAGAAAATCAACTATCAGGAAAAATCCCGGAAAATATGCCAAACATTATATTTCACCAGAAGATCCACGGAGCTAGAATACGAGACGGAGAAGGGGCCTGGGAGCCCACACCCCTGCCAGGTGCGGGCCCACCTCTAGCCACGCCTAGGGGGTACAACCACCCCAGGAACCCCCTCGGCCTCTCTTTGCACCTATAAGTTGCCTCTCGACCTAAACACCAGGGGGGTTCGATACTTTTCTAGAAAGAGTTTTTCTCCGCCGCCACCAAAAACCAAGATTCGGATCCAGAAACTCCGTTCTGGCACCCTGCCGGGACGGGGAATTTGGAGAGGATCATCGCCATCGTCATCACCAACGCATCTCCATCAACAATTGATGTTTCCATCATCCATGAGTAGTAATCCCCCGTTGTAGGCTTGGGGATGGTAGGGATTGGATGAGTTCTATCATGTAATCGAATAAAATCTGTTAGGGCATAGTGCCTAGTATCTATATTGGTGCTATTTGACTTTGTTGCAACTTGTTGTGCTTAATGCTTGTCACTAGGGCCCGAGTGCCATGATCTCAGATCTGAACTTATTATTGAATCATTATGATAGTATTGTTTGTGGTCTTATCTGCAAGTTGTGTACACATATCATTGTCCGGATCCAAAGGCCCCAAAGTGACAATAATTGGGACAACCGGAGGGGATGGCTGTGGTGTGAGGATCACATGTGTTCACAGAGTGTTAATGCTTTGCTCCGGTGCTCTATTAAAAGGAGCACCTTAATTGTCAGTAGTTCCCTAGAGGTCCGCTGCCACGGGCTAGCTGGACAGAAGATGTTGTGCAAGTTCTCATTGCCATCACGTATGACTATATTTGGAGCACATGCCTATGATTTTTTAGTACTTGGATGCTTGTTATTATTTATCTGCAATGCCCTAGATCTTGAAGTTACATGTTTAGACTCGTCCATGCAACGCCCGTCCATCCATCCCTATGCCTACCGCACTCGAATCCCACTGTTTACTGTTACTACTACTATTGCTCTTGTTCTACTGTTGCTGTTGCTACTACAAACTGTTGCTACTGATAAACTTCTATGAGCAAGAACTATTTCCAGGTGCAGCTGAATTGATAACTCAGTTGTTAAGGCTTGCAAGTATTCTTTGTCTCCCCTTGTGTCGAATCAATAAATTGGGTAATATTACCCGCGAAGACTGTTGCGATCCCCTATACTTGTGGGTCATCAACGTCACCGACAACGAACGAACTGCCAAGAAAATCGTCCTTTCGGCACGAATATTTGACCCCTCCGCACGTTTCCTTGCTAGATAAAAAGCCCTCGACCCCCTTTTCCGAAACCCTCAAAAAAACCCTAGCGATTCGCCCTCCTGGCTGGCGGATTCAAGATAGACTCGATCCGCCGCCATTGTTGCTCACAGGAGCTCGAGGTAGAGCATGGTCCCGTCCACCCCGACCCTCCTTTCCCATGTGGAACTCTTCCCTATCCTTGCTGCTTCCCCCTAACCCGATTTTCCCTTGCGCATATCGCCACATCGAGCAAGCAAACTCACCGGAGTTTGCACGCCGCCCGTGCACTCCATCTGCATGTCGTGGCCATTCCAGGAACAAGGAAACGTCTTCGTGGCCACCATCGAGGTTGCCATCTCCTCCTGAACCCCGTCTGCTTCTCTGACATCGCCGGAAGTCCCAGGACGCCGCCACCGCCGACCACCTGCAGAGCTCGCTGCCGTTGTCCGCCTCCAGTCGCCGGCGAGATCAAGATCTCGTTCTCGTTCGTTGGATCTGATCTGGACGACCACGATTAAATCCAGGAGCGAGGGGTATCGTCCAACCGTTTTGTGCCACGTGTCTTCCCAGTCAGCAAGCTCGTTAGCACACCGCGTCACGGCTTCGTCATCTGCCAGGTCAGCAAAGATAGCCCACTAAGTGTGCATAGTCAGCAATTCCTTTAAAACAATTAGAAAATAGCCAAAAAATTGTGCAATCTTGTGAAAATCATATAAAAATATTTATAAGTCCAAAAATTATAAATAATATATCATTGAAAAGATAATTTAGCGTAGAACATTATTCCATGATCAGATCTATTTTTCTAGGTATAGTTTTTCTGTATTTATTTAATTGGTTAACTAGTATTTTTATGGCAATGAAATTGTATAAAAATAACTATAGCTCGAAAAAATACAAATGATATATCTACGGATTTAGAATATTATGTAGAATATTATTATGAGATTAGATATAATATTTGTAGTATGTTTTAATGTAATAATTTAATTAGTTTTAATGGATATTTATGTTATTAAATTCATAATAAATTATTTATGGATCATAAAAATATACATAATATGTCTCTGGATTCACAATTTCTCGTAGAATACAATTATGGTCTTAGATAGAACTTTTGACGAAGTAATTATTTTAAATAGTTTGAACTCTATTAAATAGTAATTAAATAATAGAAAAAGATTTAGAACTCCGATTAGGGTGAATCCAATTCCTACAGGTTCGTATTAATATCCTCTATCCAGTAAACATCATAACCAAATTTAATTCGACAATTAGGATAGAAGTTGTAACAGAACTATTAAAACCTCCTATATGGTCATCAAGATTTAATAATAAATATCCTATTGCATTAAATGATCTCAGACATGCATCATATGATCTAGTACTATTCAAAGAGCTAAATATAACCATTGTGTCATACTAAATCATCATGCATGTTTGTGATCATCATTATTGTATTGTATGTTGCAATTGTTTTGATTTGAAATTACTCTACTCCTGCGTTAGATTGTTCAGAGAGTGCGATTGCTGCGGAGAAATACAATCATCACTCATATTATCAACATAAGGCAAGTTACACCACTTGTTCATATTTTAGTCCCAGTTTTGATTCTATGCATGATTAGATCTTCAAAGTCTGTAGTATGCATGTGTAGGATTGTAGTAGAATTTCTTAGTATTATTTTGTAAGTGCCATGATATTTGTAGTATGTCATGAGTAGTTCTATACTTAGGATTTTTCCCTCCTAATAGGTTACCCCTATTTTGCTAAGTACTGCTTGCTAAGCTATATATATATAAAGTACTGTTGGGGGGCTCGAAAGACAAGAAAATTTTCTAAGAGTAAAGGCTCTCTTGAGAAATCTTTTCTTCTCAAAGACACTTCAAAATACAACTAAGTTTTCTTCTCGGCGGTGTAACATCCCAATTTCAGCAACCCTGATTAAATGTCCAAAAGGCAAAAATCAGGGGGAACACAAAAATCCTTGGGTTGAGTTGTTAAGAGCTGAAGGAACTATTATATACTTGTTTATGTGAAGTGGCAAAAACAATAACATTTGAAGAAACTATTGTTTAGTTAAGGTTAATTAGTCTTGAGGGTTATTTAGGTTTTAATTTAGGGTTTGTGAGGGTTACAAATGATGTTGAGTTATCATATTTCAATTGATGATACAAGTGACCAAAGTTAACTTTAAAAACATGAATAAACTTCAAATGAAATGTTTATGATTGTTTAGACCAAAGTTAACTATAAAAATAGAAGTGAATTTTAAGATATAATGAGTTTTAGAATATCATCTAGTTTTAGGGTTTTGACAAATATGATTAAGGATGATCCCTTTTAATTTAAGTGAAAGATGAATTTAATAACATGCAACTTATTAATGGGAGCATAATTATATGATCTTATAAATTTATTAGAGTTTAGAGTAATTTTAAGAGTGGTTAAGAGATGAAGATTATTCACCATCTTATACATTAGTGATATATAATATTTATTTAAAAGGAGTTTTATTTGAATTTAAGATTTAAAAACATTTAAAGGCTAATAGTTATATTTAAGTTTTATTTTGATTATGGATTTAGACTTAGTAATTAAACTTTAAAGGATTTAGTGTTTTATAAGAAAATGTGATTATTTCTTACCTACGAAATAATTTTAAGAATTAACAAAGTGGTTATTTCATTTTAGTGAAATAAGTAAATGAATTTTTATTATCTAAGGTTATTAAATTTTTTTGAATAATATACAGAGTATTTTTCTAGTAAAATATACTTATTAAAGATCTTAAAAATGAATTTTATTTATTTTTAAGTATTATCTTTATTTTATAAAAGTCTTCAAAGAATTGAGTGTCTTTAAATATTTTCTTTATATTTTATTTGTAAAACTCCAAGTTAGTATTTTTATAAAATAGTAGAGTTATTTTTATACACAAAAATGATTTTTATTTATTTTTAGGGTTTTTTATTATTTTATAAAATCTCAGTTAAGATTTAATAGAGTTTAATCTTTATTTGCATTTTATTAACTTAAATAAGTAAAGTTATATTTTTATTAGATAGATCTTATTTTTATGATAATTTTAACATATTAGATGTATTTTTATGATTTTTCTATAATTTTCTATAGCTAAAAAGGTTTAGAGGTTGTTTTGGTAATTTATTTATTTTATTTTTACGTTTTTTTATCTTAAGCAACTTGGGCCATTTGATTTGGGCACATGGGCCAGCTTGGCCCAACTAAAACTGGCTCGGGTTATTCAGACCATGGCCCACCTCCCTCCTTCTCTTCTCTTGCACGCACACGACCTATCCTTACTCTCCCTCGTTCCTCTGCCTTCCGCTCAAGACGTTCACGCCATGCCGATGCTCACTCGCCAATGCCGCCAACTCGTGCCACCACACTGCTTTGTCTTTGGCGGCTAGCTACTACCTCCTCTTCCTTTCTCCTGGTCGATTTTGTTCAATTGTGGCCTCGCACGCATCTGGCTGAAACCCTAGCTTTGCCTTGGCCGAATCATTGCCGATGCGTCACGCCGTCAGTAGTCAACATCCTAGGCAGCTGTAGGATGCTGTGCCCCTCATGGGTGCTCCCTGTGCCGCCTTGGTGGTGAGATTGATGCTGGGCTAGGTGGTGGTGTTCTCTGTACTTCCATGTCGCAATTGGTCTTGGTGATGGTGTACGGTGAAGCCTTCCCTGTGGTGTGCCACCTCGGTCGCGTGGGCTCTACCTCGCCACGCCGTTGTGGTTGTTCCATGGGCGCCAGGTGTCAACACCCGGATTTTTCAATCCTAGATGCCTATTATGCCATACATCGCAATCCCAGGATTACCATTTTTGCGAGACATAACAGAATTGGATACCATAGTACTTCATCCATTACAACGATACATAAGTTCTTACACAAATAGGGATCTCATGATCCAGTTCTTAATACAACATCAAGCAGCAGAATACGTAATAATAACGGTAGCGTAGGCGAAGCTCCATCTTCGGGGTCACAGGCAATGCTGACGATGGGATATGATCCTAGTTGTCGTAACCTTCCTGGGGTCCATCCTCCAGGTACTCCTCTTCATAGTCTGGCCATGGGAATAGTCAGGGACAAAGCCATGAGTACTCTTTAAGTACTCGCAAACTAATACTAACAAGTAAGGGGTTTTTGGATAATAGGACACTAGGCTCTAGGGTTGTTTTGCAAAAAGCCAGGTTTATCTTTAATAAGTTCCGAAGCTAGTCACAGTTTTGTAACTCCTAAGTGGGATCTTGTAATCCAGGTCACAACTCTGTTGTGGTCAAGTCAAAGTCGCAATTCATTTCACAAGTCATTTTAAAAGTCTGACGGGGGAACAATATGGACACTCCAACTGTCCATAACCGCGGACGCGGCTATTCGAATAGTTTGACACTCTGCAGAGATTGTACACTTTCACCACGACATTCGATACATCCGTCAGGAACAAATCCTGAATTCACCATACTCAGTATGCGGATAATCAATCCTAACCTTTTGATTACACGCCCTAGTATAAGCACCTCTCCTATGAGTTTGGCCTCCCAACCATGACTAACTGTCATCTTGGGTACTGCACAGGTGGACAATCTTCACAAGGTAGCTTCAGCTCAGACCTTGGCCGTGAGGGAACTAATACTAAGGTATATAAGTTTCCAGTGAATCCCTACCCAATATTCGGGTATTGTGGTTGTACGATAAAATTGGAATGGTATCGCATCCAGACAACCATCAGTTTTATAAAGGGCTAAGGCTCATGCCTCAACATTTTCATCACCAAAATCATTAAGGGTTTGGAAACACATGTCCAAAACATTTCAATAGAATGATCCATCATTCCAAGGTTTTCATAACCATTTTTCCACCAAGTATTCCCATCTAAAGTTGATCAAGTTTTATGCTTAGCACTAGCATCTACAGTTGGGGGTGGTACTAATGAGGGGTGGTAACTAGTGGAGTTTCACTAAGTCCAACATCATATCTTAGACTGAGATCAAGGTTTCTAGCTTAGGCCAAATTTTATGCTCTTTAGGCAAACTTGAGCACAACTGTCTAATATCTACCAAACTCTTAGGTAGACTCTAAGTAAGCTTTGATAAAGAAATAAAGTAAGAAGCTTGCCATAAAACTAGGATTGGTTTAGCAAGTAGGTATGATCACATATGCTTAAGGCATATAGTATTCATATCACAAGTATGGGTTTGTGGCCTCAGTAGGGTATCTTGCAAGTCTTAGCTTGCATTGGTATAGTCTCAGCTTGCATCAGTGTCAATATAAGCTTGCATAGTTAATAGCTTGCCTTGTGCAGAGCAGTGGTTGAAGTTCTCCTCGGCTTCCTCTTCGTAGTATCCTCCTTCCTCCTCGTAGTATCCTTGGTCGGTACTAGCGTCTATGAATAAATACGAGGTACACAATCACCAAACAATACTTAACTACTTGCAATCATCACACACAAGGGTCCTATAGATGATCTAGCATCATCTCTAACATTACAAGGTTAAGGCTTGGTTTAAAACTTCTTATTTTTAGAAAAGTAATTTCTACTCATTGAAAAACTACTTAAGATTTAATATTCTCCAAACTAAACATGGGATCATTTTTACACATGTCATCACCTCATATTGTAGTCCATGGGAATGTGATTTAAAGTAGTGTCACAATTTAATAAGGTTTTACCCTTTTATTTCAATTAATTAAAGTGGCTAGAAATGCTTATGAAGCATTCTTTTATTACTTGAACATTATTTCTGCAAGTAAACCTATATATTTTTATATATTCTGAAAGGTATGGTTAAATGTGATTTTTGAGAGTTGGAATCAATTCAAAAGCTTTTATGGTTTAAATTTGAAAAATGTTTGAATACAGAAAAGCTTCTGCCTTGTTATTTTTGGTATGGGTGATCTACAGATCCAAATGACTTGAATCCAACGGGCTTGGATTAAGCATTCACAGGCCTTTCCAACAAAATTGGTTTTATCCAATTTGGTGCACTGAATCGATCTGGGTTGATTTTTGAAGTTGGGTACAGAAGTATGTTTGAATTCAAAAAGAAAAGGTTTAATTTGAATTGCTGGGCTGCGCGGGAAATTCTAACGGGCCGGCCTGCTAAGCGCAGTGCTCCCGCGGGCTGCTTAAGTGGGTGTCCCCACTCGTCAGTGACACGGGGCTGGGCGAAGCGGTATGGGGCAACGTGGATCGTTCGATCTAGTTCTAATCCAACGGCTGAGGGTCATCGTCGACGCGAGACAGCTCCGGCGAGAACGAAACCTAGCGCGGCCAGTGGGGGGTGCTGGGGGCTCACCGGGGTACGGGCGAGGGTTGGCGAGGCGGGCGAACGACGAAGTCGACGACGGCGATCCTCCTGGTAGCGGTGGTTTCTCCTGGGGCGGCTCCAATCGCTGGCTCCCTTCTTCTCCAGAGGCGGCGGGCTCCGGTGAAATTCCGGCGAGGTGGTGCTCGCCTTGCTCTGAGAATGGTGTGGCACGGTCAGTGGGGAGAGGGGAGTGAGATGGTGTGAAGAAATCGTGCGGGGGTGGCCTCTATTTATAGTCGAGCGAGGGGACCGTCGGGGCGCAAGGTGAGCTCGTCGGGGGCGACGTTACAGGCAGCTAATGGCATGGGCAAGGGTAGGGGACGGTGCTGTGTCTCCTGGCGATGCTCAACGACATGATCGCGAGGCATGGGGCGGTGTGGTTTGGTCTGGAACGGGCGGCGCTCTGCGCGGCAGAGGCGGCGTCTTCGACGGCGGGCGGTGGCTGTATGGCACGGGGCGGCAAACGGGGGTGTCTGGCGGTGTCCTGGGTCGGTGGTGATCGTGTGTGCGCGCGGTGAGGGAGGCGCTGTGTGACGCTGGTCGCGGGTGGCGCTCTAGCGCACGCCGGCATGGTGCAGGCGTGTCTCGTGCGCGTGGTCTGTGGCTTGGCAACGCCGCGGCTAGGATGGCAGTGGCGGTGGACGGTGGGCTGCCTCCCAGACATGCTGGCTAGGCTTGCTGCTGCTCCTAGCTTGCTGTCCACAATGGGGTGACATGGGGTTGCTCGGCTGTTCACCATTAATGGCAATGGAAGCTCACAGGGGTGCTAGTGTTGGGCTAATCTTTCTAGATGATCTACTGGGTAGTGTGTGAGCTAACTAGGGAACAAGTTAGGCTCAAAACACTGCACACTATAGTGTTTGTGGTTTTGTTTGATTTGTGTCTGCACCCTATTTGATGAAATGGCCGCATGAACTCAAGTTTTGAATTTTGAAATGAATTTTGGTGAGTTTGCTAGATTGGTTCTGGTGAGTCTGCAGATGCTTGGGTTTTGAAAGTTGAGCTTGTTTGAGTGGGTTTTGAAAAAGTGGGATCTTCCCATATGAAGAAGATTCAATTTTGAATTGTCATTTAAACTATGCATTTGAAAGTTTCTGGATGATCACAAAGTGGTCCTTGATACTCTGTTATGAGTACATTCAAGGGGTGCAAAGATCCAAAAAAGTTTCTGTTAGGTTTTGAAAGTTTGAGACAGCCAAAGTAGGCATGTGAGTTAAATTGGTCAAAATGACCATTCACTTAATATATTTGTTTTGATTTACTTGTCTTTAGGAAAAGTGTGGGGAATGTTTTAGATGATGTTCTTTTCACCTAAGAAACATTTTACAAGCAATGGTTCACACAAACAAGGTGGTTTTTAATAAAATTCAAAATTCATGCATACAAATATACATGCATTCATGAATTCATTTAGAAAAGTTTTTGTTAACCCTAAACTTGATGATTAGTGTTTTGATGACCTAAGTTTGATATTTTTGGGATGTTACACCAGGTACATGCGAAAATTCTTCTTTCCCCTCTATTCTCTGTGACCAGCCTTCGTGTTGATGGTTTTGGTTGATTGCTAAATGGTTTTACTCAATTTGTTTTACTGGTCAAGGTTGAATTTATGGAACTCTTGGTTTATTTGTACAAACTAAGTAGATTTTTTTATGTTGTTGGGCTATTGGTCAGATGCCAGTATAGGTTGTTTGCATGATCAGGTCATAATTAATCTAACTAATCTCCTATTAATTCTATGCTAAAATAGGAATGTCAATGTAGATTATGGTACTATCTGAATCTAGTTAGATGGTGAAATTTTTATAGTGATAAAAGTCCATTGACCATTTGATTTCTGGCAATACTAAGGATAAGATATGTTGCTATTCTTTGTGCTAATTGGATAGGTTCTTGTTAATTTCCCATGGACTTCTTATATGATTTTGCATAGCTATAATGAAAACTATAGATAAAATTTGTATGGACAAAATAACTAGAACATGAGCATAATGTTGTATAACAGGGTTATGTGTATGTGAGTTCCGGAGTGATTTAGCACATAGATTGATTGGTTTATATGTTCCTAGGATTGGGCATGAAAAATTTCTCATGTTTCATTTGTAAGTGTTCATACAATACAACATATTATCTTTTATTTAATAATCTGCCTAAAACACTTTCATTTGTAAGTACTTAATTTCTTCCTTCTACAGAGGTGGCGCACTTTCCCCACAAGACTTGATTTTCACCAAGACATGACCTTTCAGAAGCCTTCCCTTAGACCAAATGGACGCGTTCCTAACCTATCACCCACTACCACCAACTGTCCAAATGGCTAAGTTATTGCAACCTATATGATCCAGCCAGAGCCCATAATGCCATGTGGTTGCACTACAAGCTTCTTAACATATGGCATCTCAAATCCCTTTGTTCCTGGGTGGCATTCCACAAGTGAGATACAGAGGGTAGACCATTGGAAAATGGGCCCTGGTAAACACTCAACCAAAATCCACCAAGCAATTACCAATCCACCCAGGTGTTTCATTCACTTAGTTGTTTTATTAAGCAAAAATTTAAGTCAAAGACTGAGCAATATTTTTCCATAGAATTTATATATTCAACCCTTGGTTGCTACTAGCTAGGCTAAGCATGGCAATAGCAAGTATCTTAACTTAGAGAAACTTCTAACAATTCTACAACTACTAGGATTTCCTAAGCATAGCATATAGATACTTAGCAAAAATTATCATGCAAGCCCTATACAAAATATTTCTAATGCATAGTTAAAATATTGGGACAAAAGTATGAAGCACCACTTGCCTTGGTAGTTGGGGGAGTAACAACAATCCTCACAGTCACAATCACCACTCGCACCAAAATCTACACATAAAATGATAGCACCAAATTCACATTTAATATAAACAAGCAAAAATATATGAATGCATGCAAATGCCATGTGATGATTTTTATAATCTAAAAAAATTAAAACAGTATGAACAATAAAAAGATAATTATACACCAAATAAACTAAATTTTTCTTTAAAAACATTTTCCAAATATTTTTTATATAGAAAATATGCTTACAAATGTCTCTGCATAAAATTCCATTTTAACAGAAACAAAATACAAAACTAAGTCCATAGATGTGTAGGATTTCTTTTTGTGATTCCAATGGTATATTATAAAAGTTATTGAATTTACAAATTTGAATAACTAATAGATTTAAAATTAAAATTTAAATTAAAAACCCAGACACGTGGGCGTGTCTGATCGGCCCGTACCGGTTTAGCAGGATCGATCAACGTGAGCCGCACGATCTAAATGAAATTGCACGGGCCAAATTCACCCGTACCCCTTCGATAAGTGATCTAATTCTACACGTTAGATCAAGATCCAACGCTGCTGAGCACGCGACCAAGAATGGGAGGCGGTGGCGACGGTGGTGCGGCGGCGGAGCTACTGGCGATGGTGGAACGGCGATTCTAGCGAGGCCTAGGGGCGGTGATGATGCTTACCAGACTCGCACGTGCACGAGGGAGCTCAACGTGGTCACGGTTAGGCAGGGGGCGTGCTGTAGCGAGGCCTAGAGCACGTTGGAGTTGCAGGCAGTGTCGGGTTCTTGCAGACGAGGTCGTTGCCGACGCTCTGGATCGTCCTAGCACAAACCAGCGGTGTCAGGAGGTGCACATGGTCACGACGAACACTACAGTGTCAAGGAGAAGGCAAGGGGCGATCAGATTTTACCTTAATCGCTCGCCGAAGTTGAGCGGCGGCTCTGTCGCTTGCAGTCATGGATGGGGATGACGACCTGGGTCATGCGCGGACAAACAAAAGGTGTCATGAGGTGCGCAAGATCACAAGGACCACGCTCATATGAACTAGAAGGACAGGGGCGGTTGGTCTCACCGGTATTTCCTCGTCGGAGTTCGTCGGACAACGGCGGTGTTCTGTGAAATATGGGCAGCCTGTGGCAGAGCGAGCGAGTTGAGTGAGGGGAAATGAGCGGGGTGGGGAGGTGGTTATGTAGCCAGAGCGGGGACGAGAATCACGCGCTGCATCAATGGGAATTAAGCGACGATTAAATGCGGCGTCACTGCGAGGAGGTAACGGCGGAGCGGGTCGTCGCGCGGTGATTGAGGACGATGATGACGGGGCAGGTGGGTCCGAGGTGTCAGCGAGAGGGGTGTGCTCGCGTGGGTGAGAAACTGAGAGAGAGGGGAAAACCCGGGTGGTCTGGTTAACGGGCTGGTTCTGCTGCTGGGCCTGATTGGTGGCGCCGGCCTTTTTCCTTTTTTTTTATTCTTTTCTATCTCTATTTTGATTTTCTGGAATCATTTTCAAATGCTTTTCAAATGAATTTGAATTCAAATTTTCTCTGGATTTTTGTAGTGAACCATGCACATAATTGAGTATAAAACATTGCTGTTCACTCAAATTTACATTGGCCCATTGAAATTTAAAATAAACCTTGCCTTTATTATTTATTTATATAAGACATAATAATGGTTTTTAATTCATATTTTGTTTTGAAAACTTTGACCAAGCTTTGGAAACATCAATCAAACTTATGTTCAGTTCTTTCCTGGTTAAAACAAGTATTCTCATATTAGAGAGTAGCAATAAGGCCATTGCCTTGCTTACATAAAATAATAGACAACAATTGCTTCTGTTTTTGAAATCTTATTTGAAAATGATCCTAAAATTATTATGAATGCATGAATGATATGCAAACTTTGTAAGCATGATTTTTGGGATGCTACAAATCTAACCCCCTTAAGGTGAATCTCGCCCTCGAGATTCGGATTGGCTAGCAAATAGGTGAGGGTGGTGTTTCAGAAGATCATCTTCTCTTTCCCGTGTTGCTTCTTCTTCGGAATGATGGTTCCACTAAACTTTGCAGAATTTGATAGTCTTTGTCCGTGTAACTCTTTCTGCAGTCTCAAGAATCTTGATAGTTTTTTCTTCATAAGTGAGATCTCTTTCCAATTGGACCTCTTCCAAAGGTATAGTATCCTTCAAAGAAGTCGCTTCCATCTCCGAATGGCATTTATTTATCTGACTCACATGGAACACATTGTGAACGACAGCCAATGATTCAGGTAATTCAATCTCATATGCCACTTCTCCTTTACGACTCAAAATCTTGAATGGTCCAACATATCTTGGGGCCAATTTTCCTTTGACTCCAAACCTCTTCACTCCACTGAGTGGTGATACTCTAAGATAAGCTCTATCACCCACCTCATAGGTGACTTCCCTACGCTTAGGATCTACGTAGCTCTTTTGTCAGGATTGTGCTATCTTCAATCTGTCCTTTACCAATTTGACTTTCTCTTCAGCCTCCTTGATTAGTTCTGGCCTGAACAAGTTTCTTTCTCCAACGCCATTCCATAACAATGGTGTAGTACACTTTCTCCCATAGATAAATTCAAATGATGAAATCTCAATACTGGCTTGATAGCTGTTGTTGTAAGAGAATTCTGCGTAAGGAAGACATTCATCCCAACTAGCTCCATAATCTAGGGCACATGCCCTCAACATATCCTCTAAAATCTGGTTGGTCCTTTCTGTCTGTCCATCAGTCTGGGGATGAAAAGCAGTACTTTGGCTTTTCCTTTACCAATCTTTTCCTTAATCTCTGTCCATCATTCTGGTTGGTCCTCTAAAATATAGTTACGTTTTCCATACAATAAAGTACCATGTTCGTCTTGATGGAATCCTTTGGCTTTTCCTTTACTAATCTTTTCCTCAATCTCTTCAATTTCCTTGTCCGACTTTTGGGCTTCCTTGATTTTGTACAACAAGGTGGGTTGAACATCCAATGACATCAGATGTCCCTCATGCACTATCTCCAATCTGAGATCTTTGAATTGGGCACACAGATCATCTGGCAATTCTCTCTTAGTAAGTCCATTCACATAAACCTTACGACTTAAAGCATCAGCTACAACATTTGCTTTACCAGGGTGGTATTGCGGACTCAAGTCATAGTCTTTGATGAGTTCCAACCATCTTCTTTGTCTCATGTTGATTTCCTTCTGGGTGAAGATATACTTCAAACTTTTGTGATCTGTGAACACTTCACATCGCTTTCCCAAAAGATAATGCCTCCATGTTTTGAGTGCATGGACAACAGAGGCTAACTCTAAATCATGATTAGGATAATTCACTTCATGAGTTTTGAGTTGTCTCAAGGCATAAGCCACAACTTTCCCTTCTTGCATCAGAACTGCACCCAATCCTTGGTGTGATGCATCACAATACACTTGGAAATCCTTCTCCAAATCTGGCAGACATAAGACTGGTGCTGTCACTAGTCTCTTCTTCAACTCTTGGAAACTGAGTTCACATCCTTCAGTCCAATCAATTTTTTTGTCTTTCTTGAGTAACTCCGTCATTGGCTTAGCTACTTTTGAGAAATTTTCAATGAACTTTCTATAGTATCCTGCCAAGCCAAGGAAACTACAAACTTCTTTCACTGACTTAGGAGATTCCCACTCAGTTACAGCTGACACTTTTGCGGGATCAACTGCTACACCATCTCCTGACACAATGTGTCCAAGAAATCCAACCTCATTCAGCCAGAATTCACACTTGCTGAATTTGGCATACATCTTATGCTCTCTAAGCTTCTCAAGTATCAAACGCAAATGTCCTTCATGCTCTTCGTTGCTCTTGGAGTAGATCAAAATGTCATCGATGAAAACGACAACAAACTTGTCAAGAAACTCCATGAACACCTTGTTCATCATATTCATGAAGTAAGCTGGTGCATTGGTCAAACCAAATGGCATCATGGTGTACTCATACAATCCATACCTAGTGGTGAAAGCAGTCTTAGGTATGTCTTGTTCGCTTATCTTTAGCTGAAAATATCCTAATCGGAGATCAATCTTTGAGAACACACGAGATCCATCTAACTGATCAAACAAGTCATTGATTCTGGGCAAAGGGTATTTGTTCTTGATAGTCACTTCATTGAGTGAACGATAATCTATGCATAACCTTTGACTTCTATCTTTCTTTTCAACAAACAAGACTGGTGCTCCCCAAGATGAAGAACTTGGTTGAATAAATCCTTTCTGGAACTATTCTCCAAGTTGTTCTTGAGTTCCTTCAACTCATCAACTGAAATCTTGTAAGGTCTCTTTGCTATTGGTCTTGATCCTGGCAGCAAGTCAATCAGAAACTCCACATCTCTATTTAGTGGCATTCCTGGCAATTCTTCCGGAAACACATCTAGATATTCTCTCACAATTAGCACACTGTCTATGCTAACCCCCTTAAGAGAATTTAGCTTACTCCTTTTTGATTAAAAGTTAGTCTTGAATCTAATCCTTTTATTATCCAGAGTTGTGAGAGTGGCAGTATGATTGGCACAATCTAGCACTCCCTTGTACTTAGTCATCCAATCCATTCCCAAAATGACATCCAATCCTTGGGAATTTAGGATTATCAATTTAGCGGGAAACTTATACTTCCCAAATTCTATGACTAGGTCATGACATCCTGAGTTCACTATCATTTCTCCACCAGGAGAACTTACTTTTATAGGACACCCAATAGTTTCAACTGGAAGTCCATTTCTATCAACAAATGCTCTTGATATGAATGAATGCTATGCGCCAGTATAAAAAAGAACAAGTGCTGGAACAGAATGGAGTTTGAACTTACCAGCCATAGCATCAGGGTCCTCATAAATTTCTTCCACATTGATGTGGTTCACTTGTCTCTTTTGGAAGGGATTGGGCTTGTTTGCACCTTCAACTTTCTTTTCTGGGCACTCATTAGCATAGTGCCCCATCTTCTTCCACTTGAAGCATTCAACCTGACTGATATCTCTCTTTGCAGGCTGACTTCCACTTCCACTGTGGTGACTCTTGTGTCCACTCTTGTGGTTCTTATACTTGTCATTATCATGACTATGGTGATGCTTGTTGTCATGATGACGGTTGTGGCCGTGGTGGTTGTTGTTCTTTCCATGTTTGTGGGATCCAGAACTCCCACTATCATCATGATGGGAACGCTTGTGGGATGATCCCGAGCTGTGCTTATTAAAGCTGTGCTTCCTCTTCCTACTCTCAACCTGTTTCATCTTATTTTCCAAGATGGTAGCCTTGTCACAAAGTGATTGGTATGTTGGGACATAGGCAACAGACAGCTGCAGATTCAGTTCATCATTCAGTCCTTCGAGGAATTTCTCCTTCCTCTTGGCATCTGTATCAACTTCATCCGGTGCATAACGCGCCAGATTGTTGAATTCCTCAATGTATTCAACCATGCTGCAGTGACGCTGCTTCAAATTGTGGAACTCCTTCTTCTGCAAATTCATCTCCCCGGATGAGATGTGAGCAGTACGGAATCCATCCTCAAAGATAGACCAAGTCACATCCTCAATGGGAGTGGTGATCTGGAAGTTGTCCCACCAGGTTGCTGCTGGCCCTTCTAGCAGATGTGCTGCAAACCTGACCTTTTCTTCATTGGTGCAGCCGACACTCACTAAGTCCTTGTTCACTAAACGTAGCCAGTCATTGGCTACCATTGGATCAGTGGTTCCCGAGAACTTTGCAGGCCTCAGTCTGAGGAATCTGGTGAGCATGTCAAATCCTGGAGGATTATTCTAGTTGTTGTTGTTGTTGTTATTGTTGTTGTTATTCTAATTCTGGTTCTGCATGAAAGTGTTCATCATCTGCATCAGTTGTGCCTATGCTGTCATCAACTGCTGCATCTCGGGAGTGACATTGTTGTTGTTGTTGTTTGGATTGGGGTTGGCACGTCGAGGAGGCATCTGTGGTTTTAATAAGGATAATAATGAGATACCGATAGATGCTTAACATGCACAATACATCACATACTCAATCACAATAACCAAGCATCAAAATAACATAGAGTTTGAACGACATAAACGACAAGTTTGGAAATGCAAACACACCATAGCAAGCCACCCACATGTTGGATGGTCATTTCGACTCAATAATCAAAAGTACGGTAGATGAAAGATAATTAAGTAGTCTACACTACTCCTCCGCATCAATCTCCATATCAACAAGGGTAAGACCTGCATTCTCCATAGCGGTCTTGTACTCATCAACACTAGTAGTCAAGGCCTCTATCTTGGCCCTAAGAGCCCTCTTCTGTGAGCGAAACCTCTCGATCACTCCCTGTTGATGCTCAAGCTTGAAGTCCTTAGCCTCTAGCTCTTCCTTCATCTCCCGGATCTTATTTTTCCTGTCTTGGACTCTTTTCTCCTGGCTCTTGAACTTCTTGTCCTGGCTTTCAAACTTGGCCTCCATTTCCTTGACTATCTCGTCCTGCTCTGCGAAGAGCTTGTCCTTCTCACGAAGGTGAACCTGGATCTCGTCATTTCTAAGTATGACATTGGTCCTATTAGTATCTAGGTGTCTAATAAGACCCTCTAGGTCCTAGAGGTACAGACGAATCGGCTCCATCATCTCTCTAGCAGCATCCTCGTACTCTATGGCCTCACCCTCCTCGTTGCATCTCTCGAAGGGGTGAAAGTAAAGACCTCTAAGCTCGGTGGAGTGTCTCCCTACCAGGCGCCCAAGTAACTCCTGCATGACTACATCTAGGCCTTTCTCCTTGTCGTCGTGCATTAGCTTGAAAGTGATGGTCTCCGTGGTTGGCTCTGTCTGGCGTCCCGGCTGGGTGACTCTGAAGCCCCAAAGGTCCTTCCTCTCAAACTTGGTGAGTGGAAGTGTCATGATGCTAGGAAGTGGGAGGTTGAGCACACTAGTGAGCTCAATGAGATGAGTACCAAAACAACTTCCCTTGAACTCCTCGGCCATGTTGATAACAACATTAGGCATCTATTTTTATAAGATGGAGAAAAGTTATAATCAACATCAATATAGAAAATCACAAGACAAAATATCACAAGCACATCATTTTGCAACAAACACACAAGTCATGGCATACACAAATCCATTACAAGCATCAAAGGTTCACCATAACTTAGACAAATTTTTGGAAGTAAAAACGATAAGTGTGGTGGTCCAACTAACGAAGTATGTTACAACTCTCACTCACTAGACAAAATAGCTATCAGGGCATCCTTAGTAGCCATCTGTCTATATTGTTCATAAGACTCCCATAATAAATCTATGATGTCTCCCCTTAGTTGTTGGTTGGCAGTCTCCAATTCTTGGGTATGCTTCTTTTCTTCTCTAATGTCATTATGGGTGTTGAGCATTCGGCACTTGAGTCTATCACCAGGTTCCTTGATAGCATTCCAAGCTGCATTTCTTGCAGAGTCAAAGAATGTTGTGTGCATTTCTGAGTTGGTGACCATGCAGAATCCTGACTCCCTGTGGTTGTCTTCCTTGTTTTTGTACAAGTGAAGTTGCACCCACCAGTACTCTTCTCCTTCATCCATCACAGGGAATCCTTTGTACACAGCTGCACCATGTATACCCATGGTAACCATAAGTTTCTTGAGGGCCTTGGGAAATTCAGTCTCACACTCCAAATTCATGGTCATGAGTGGTCCCTTCCTTACGGCTTCGTTGATGGAGTTCATCTACAAATAGAGATGATAAAGAAGATTAGAAAAGTTTACGAGAAGAAAAAGACAAGTGTGGAAATTTTTCAAAGTGTTGAAATTTTTTCCTTAGTGGTTTCTAATCCAATCCTAGGGTCATAATCCTACAGGCAACACAGTGCTCTGATACCATCTGTAAGACCCCACCTTTATAGAGGTAAAGGTCCATGTGATTGCAATGCTAGTCCCTGGATCAATTGCTAGCATCCACAGTTTAAGATGAAGTACACAGAAACAAAGGTCATTATTACATCGACATTCCAAAGATAACATAGTCTTTTACAAATCCATAGCCATAGGCTAGTACAAGATTTTAACTTAACAATATAAATAAAAGTCTTCATCTTCATTTGCCACAGGAAAGCATGTTGAGTGTACTCATAACCCTAATCCTCATCAGAGTAACCTGCAACATCACAAGTTACAACCACAGTGGGTCAATACATTGGAATAGTATTGGCAAGTGATACCTTAGTAGAATAATAGTATCTAGCTTCTACATAAATTTTGCTAAGTGTAGCTTAGGCTTGCTTTGCTCAAACTAGGTTTTACCTATCAGTTGAAAACACTAAGTTTTTGTTTGGAAAAACTCCCAAGGAACCACCAATAGACATTGGTGAACCTTCACCCTTGTTCAACCACAAGTTTTAACTTAGAAATTGGGATGAGGAGATTCTTGATA
The DNA here is from genome assembly GCA_023614405.1 of Avena insularis. Classification (NCBI taxonomy): domain Eukaryota; kingdom Viridiplantae; phylum Streptophyta; class Magnoliopsida; order Poales; family Poaceae; genus Avena; species Avena insularis. Next base: position 290,716,278 of record CM042697.1, on the reverse strand, counting down.
GCTTCCATGGCTTAATGCTCAAATTGTCCATTACCGGGGATACGACTAAGTACTTAGTTTCTTCCTTCTGTAGAGGTGGTGCACTTTCGCCACAAGACTTGATTTTCACCAAGAAAGGACCTTTCAGAATCCTTCCCTTAGACAAAATGGACGCGTTCCAAACCTATCACCAACTACCACCAACTGTCCAAATGGCTAAGTTATTGAAACCTATATGATCCAGGCAGAGCCCATAATGCCATGTGGTTGCACTAGAAGCTTCTTAACATATGGCCTCTCAAATCCCTTTGTTCCTGGGTGGCATTCCACAAGTGAGATACAGAGGGTAGACCATTGGAAAATGGGCCCTGGTAACCACTCAACCAAAATCCACCAAGCAATTTCCAATCCACCCATGTGTTTCATTCACTTAGTTGTTTTATTAAGCAAAAATATAAGTCAAAGACTGAGCAATATTTTTCCATAGAATGTATATATTCAACCCTTGGTTGCTACTAGCTAGGCTAAGCATGGCAATAGCAAGTATCTTAACTTAGAGAAAATTCTAACAATTCTACAACTACTAGGATTTCCCAAGCATAGCATATAGATACTTAGCAAAAATTATCATGCAAGCCCTATACAAAATATTTCTACTGCATAGTTAAAATATTGGGACAAAAGTATGAAGCACCACTTGCCTTGGAAGTTAGGGGAGTAACAACAATCCTCACAGTCACAATCACCACTAGCACCAAAATCAACACATAAAATGATATCACCAAATTCACATTTCAAATAAACAAGCAAAAATATATGAATGCATGAAAATGACATGTGATGGTTTTTCTAATCTAAACAAGACAAGTAAAACAATACTGAACAATAAAAAAGATAATTATACACCAAATAAACTAAATTTGGCTTTAAAAACATTTTCCAAATAATTTTTATACACAAAATATGCTTACAAATATCTCTGCATAAAATTCCATTTTAACAGAAACAAAATACAAAAATAAGCCCATAGATGTGTAGGATTTCTTTTTGTGATTCCAATGGTTTATTATTTGTATTTTTTGGATAAATAGAACAAAAGTTATTGAATTTAGAAATTTCAATAACTAATAGATTCAAAAATAGAATTTAAATTAAAACCCCAGACAAGTGGGCGTGTCTGATTGGGCCGTACCGGTTTGGCCGGATCGATCAACGTGAGTCGCACGATCTAAATGAAATCGCATGGGCCAAATTCACCCGTACCCCTTCGCTAAGTGATCTAATTCTACGCGTTAGATCAAGATCCAACGCTGCTGAGCACGCGACCAAGAATGGGCGGCGCTGGCGACGGTGGTGCGGCGGCGGCGCTACTGGCGATGGTGGAACAGCGATTCTAGCGAGGCCTAGGGGTGGTGATGATGCTTACCAGACTCGCACGTGCACGATGGAGCTCAACATGGTCGCGGTTGGACAGGGGGCGTGCTGTAGCGAGGCCTAGAGCATGTCGGAGTTGCAGGCGGCGTCAGGTTCTTGCAGACGAGGTCGTTGCCGACGCTCTGTATCATCCTAGCACAAACCAGCGGTATCAGGAGATGCACAGGGTCACGGCGAATACGGCAGTGTCAAGGAGAAGGCAAGGGACGATCAGGTTTTACCTTAATCGCTCGCCGAAGTTGAGCGGCGGCTCTGTCGCTTGCAGTCGTGGATGGGGACGGTGACCTGGGTCATGCGCGGACAAACTAAAGGTGTCAGGAGGTGCGCAAGATCACAAGGACCACGCTCGTATGAACTAGAAGGACAGGGGCGGTTGGTCTCACCGGAATTTCCTCGTCGGAGTTCGTCGGACAGCGTCGGTGTTCTGTGAAATATGGGCAGCCTGGTGGCGGAACGAGCGAGTTGAGTGAGGGGAAATGAGAGGGGTGGGAAGGTGGTTATGTAGCCAGAGCGGGGACGAGAATCACGTGCTGCATCAATGGGAATTAAGCGACGATTAAACACGGCGTCACTGCGAGGAGGTAACGACGGAGCGGGTCATCGCGCGGTGATTGAGGATGATGATGACGGGGCAGGTGGGTCTGAGGCGTCAGCGAGAGGGGTGTGCTCGCGTGGGTGAGAAACATTGAGAGAGGGGAAAACCCGGGTGGGCTGGTTCTGCTGCTGGGCCTGATTGGTGGCGCCGACCTTTTTCCTTTTCTTTTATTCTTTTCTATTTCTGTTTTGATGTTCTGGAATCATTTTCAAATGCTTTTCAAATGAATTTGAATTCAAATTTTCTCTGGATTTTTGTAGAGTGAACCGTGCACATAATTGAGTATAAAACATTGCTCTTCACTCAAATTTACATTGGCCCATTGAAATTTAAAATAAACCTTGACTTTATTATTTATTTATATAAGACATAAGAATGGTTTTGAATTCATATTTTGTTTTGAAAACTTTGACCAAGCTTTGGAAACATCAATCAAACTTATGTTCAATTATTTTCTGGTTAAAATAAGTATTCTCATATTAGAGAGTAGCAATAAGGCCATTGCCTTGCTTACATAAAATAATAGACAACAATTGCTTCTGTTTTTGAAATCTTATTTGAAAATGATCCTAAAATGTTATGAATGCATGAATGATATGCAAATTTTGTAATCATGATTTTTGGCATGTTACACCTGGTGTGTTGTGGTGATGACAGCACTCAGCTGCATGTGGTGATGGTGCTGCTTGTGAGTGTGCCTGGTATGGTCCTGGAACCCTCCCTTGTCCAGGTTCCATTTGTGAGATCTTTTGCTATGGGTGTGCTCGGCTGGTTTGGTATTATCTGAAGTTGAGATATATTTTTGGATATTGCCAAGTAGATTTCTTAAATAGCCAATGATGTGGTTCTGAGGCAATAACACTGATATGAACAGATACTACAATCTGGTGAAACTTGCCCCTTAAAGATTAGCTCCATGATGAATCTTAGCAGTGCATTTCACTGTTCACTTCTGAGAGCAAAACTAATTATCCAACAAACATTCTTTTATTTTATTTTTATTTTGCTTTCTTTTTTCTTTTTGTTGTGTTTGAAGGAAGTGAGAAGAAGAAAGAAAATCTTAGCTAATGAAGGGATAAGAGAACAGTAGCTTAGGAATTTCTTAAAATTAAATATTGTAATTTATATTCTGTTTGAATATTGTAAAAACATTGTACTGTTGTATTTTATTCAATAAAGTTTACTTATTTCATTTTTTCTTTTGTAAAGACAATGTCATATATATTTTGTTGTAATAAAGAATTCTTTTATTTATTTCAATATTGTAATTCTTTGTTCTACTTATTTGTTTCCTGATACCTTACTTTTATTTATCTATTGTAAAAGATCAATGTAATACTATATGTATATATATTTATATTAATAAAGAATCCTTTTTATATCATTTATGTAATCATTTTATTTCAAGTTATTAAATATTTCCATTTCCTATTTGTGAGTTTTATAAATTCATTTGAATTTCATATTTGAAATTCAAATACATGTTTGAACAAATTTTCCCCGAAACAAAGAATTCT